>JAOTQM010000446.1:1200000-1800000 GCA_026939265.1 Oreonectes daqikongensis | reverse complement strand
TTAATTTAGGGATTAGTTTTGATATTGCTTCAAATCTCAAGGTATCATATTCACTATTCTAATTTTGATTTCAAGTCAAAGTGCTTCACAATAGCAAACATTAATACATAACTTTTAATTAACGTGGGCTTTAGAAAATGAAGACCTGCTCAGTAGATGAATTCAGTCTACTATGATTTTAGTAAAGACCAAAAATCTGGGCCATGCTCCCATGTTGGTAAGGAATGGCAGTGCAAAGCACAATGGATTTTCCGACCGCCTTTAAAGGGGAACTGTGCAGCGTCTAATCTCGCACTTTACCCTGCTTCCAGAATCTGGAGTAAACATGCCTGACCCTACAGGTCACCACTAACTTGAAGCAGTTGAACTACAGTAGGTATACATCCTCACCCCCCTTGCCGAGGATATGTTTTGGTACAATATCATGACTGTGATGCAAGACTCTGCCTTTTCATTTCATTCTTACAGTGAGGATAATGGATGTTATTATTTGTCTGTGTCTGTGAGAAACAGTAGGCACCAAAATCATAACTATTTATACATCGATTGGAGAGGCGTTTTAATCTGGTAAATTGTTGACGGTGCTTTACAGCTGTCTAATAGTGTTTTCCTCACCTTCAGAGCGATAGTCCCTGGATGTTCGCGAACATGCAGAGGTTTTATATTTAAAACCTGTCCCGGCAAGGCATCTCATTATTCCTGTCTGAAAGTATTGGCACACAGAGAAAAGTGTGATTATTGGTGATAAATGTATAAGCATTATGCTTATCTTATCCATTGGTCTCAGTGTGAGCTCTCGCCCAGAGCGGTCCAAGCAAATGGGTAAAATATGAACATGCAAGAGGTGTAGATTCTCTATTTTCCAAAAACAGATGCACATCCCTTTTTTTCTCAAAATGCATACAATGTTATGTTAGAAGTGGATTGAGACTGGTTCAGTATGCTAACAAATTCTTAGCATGAGAAAAGTGATGTTGTAAACTGTGAATATCAGTGTTTTATATCTGATATGTTGTATTAAAAATGTTTATTGTCACCCATTTTAAATATTCCACATGTTTGTAACTTGTTTTTACCATTTTAAACAGTTTGCATGATGTTAAATAGGTAAATATTACCAGGGCGACTGTGCTTTTTGGATGAATACTGGCATGCATAGGAATCCCCAAATGGATTTAATTCTATCTTTATTAATAAGTTTATTAAAAAGTGTCTGATTTAATAATGTATGATATATCTTTAAAGAAAGAGGCTGGGATGCTAAAACAGAATGGAAGAGTTCAAAACGTAAGCCAAGTTTAGTCAGGTTTTTCATTATCTTTGGGGTTTTTTTTCCCGAACAACTCACCTTTTGTCTCACACATGTGTGTAACACATTCAGCCTCAACAAATCCTAAAAAACTAAATTGTTCATTGTTAGCCAATGTATTTACTACTGTTAACAAATAGCACCTTATTGTAAAGTTTTGTTACTTACATATTACGTAATATTTTGCTAGCCAAGTTCACCCAGGGAATAAACAGAATATTGTTAAAATATGTTAAAATAAACTCACCATCAAGGGCAGAAAATGAGGCCACAGTTTTAGAATCAAGTGGGAACATCGATATTCTAGGTTTGAGCATTCAGAGGAAACATGCCAATTTCAGAGGAAGCTTATTCCCATGCATCATACGATCAAAGTATTAAAAGTATATTGAAGTCACTCAAATATCAGTGTAGGTAAGCAAAAGTGATAGAAGGACAGAATGTTTATGATTGGTTCATTTGAACATGTAGTTTGAACACCAGCAAGGAGAATTGAATGGATTCAATGGGCTCAGAATAAAGCACTAGCTCTATTCTCTCTCTCCCTTGTCTTGTCTTTTCATCTTTCTCAGTCAGTCTGGAAACAGCTGTCATGTTTGACTGACAGGCTAACATACACTCGACATGGGCAGGCTCTCTTGTGTGAAAGCCCTGTTCTCTCCCTCAGCCTGGCCAGAGCTGAGACACATGTCAAGAGAAAGCTTTTTCCATCTCTCTGTTCAAACTCATACCACACCGCCAGAGAGAAAGAGAGACAGATGCTTCACATCTCTTGCTTTTCCTTTAATCACACTCAATGTCTGCCATTGCTTACAGCTGCTTTCATGCTGAGACTGGTCAAAGATACGTGAATGAGATGTTTCAAAGTGTTAAACCAATTTAACAGGCATTCTCATATGAAAGAAGACACAACAGTATGTTTAGAGCCGTCATCAATACCAACCACAAAGACTACAATAAGGGGACAAACACCTCACTTCACGAAGCACAACATGTTTATTAATCTCTGCTCTCTGTTACCGAGCTTTGCATCTGCACAGTAATGAATCACGACAGCTGTATGTTTCTATCTCCATTGAGTGGTTGATGAGACATCACCATTGATGTGCACCTAAAAGGACCTCACAG
Source organism: Oreonectes daqikongensis (assembly GCA_026939265.1). Lineage (NCBI taxonomy): Eukaryota > Metazoa > Chordata > Actinopteri > Cypriniformes > Nemacheilidae > Oreonectes > Oreonectes daqikongensis. Next base: position 1,797,563 of record JAOTQM010000446.1, on the reverse strand, counting down.
GATAAGACACATTTTGTTCTCTCTTCCTCAAAGTAGTGCATATAACAAAACAGTGGGGTAAGCTGTGCCTTTTTACTAAAGTTGGCCTCTAGGAAAGCAGAAGTAATAAAAAGGTAATCTAACAATATTTCAGGATGTCCCTGATCAACTTTGTTTTAATGCAAATATGACTTAACAAAAACCTCCACTGACAACTGTCACCTTTCAAAAGTAATAGTATAATTTCTTTATAATTTTTTTAAGTACACACAACTTAGCTTTACAAGTCATTTTAGCTTACTATTTTAAGTTTTGTATATAACGTGAAATAGAGTTGATATACAGTAACTTAAAAATAGGTTGAAAAAGCTTAACTTACTTTATTGTATTGAAGTAATGTAAAAAGCTGAAATAACAGTAAAGTTTATTGTACATAAAAATGTAAGGCTGCAAATAATTTTTATTGTAGTGCTTATGAAAATGCTTGTCAATGCTGTTCTATTGATAGGCCCTGGCATAGATTATTTGGTCACGTGACTGAAATTATTTGCATTATTTGCAATAGACGAAAACTACTCATCCGCATCATGTTTTTGGTCTATTTTGACACATATCCATGGTGGCATGGGTTTAAATCAAGACTGAAAAGGGCCAGACTGAAGATTGTTTTTCTGATTCCAGATTGTGATAGCAAAAGGACAAAAGGAAAAACTGAAGGTGTGTGTCTGTGGAGAGTATAGACCATGAGTGTTTGGCACTTCTGCAATGGTGTTAGTGTTTATTTGGTGTATTGTGTGGGATAGCAGAGGGGGCAGCAAGATAATGAAGTCTCCTGTGAGGTTTGGTGAATAGGAGCTCTCGATCTGGCTTTCCTAGTCCACCTAATACACTACAGCATCATAAGACCAGATGTCTCCTATCCACTGTCAACAGTCAGGATCTGAGTGCCGACACTGCCTACTATTATTTACCCGCTCTGATGGCTTTGTCTTTCTTGTGAAGCCATACTGGGATTGAAATCAAGAGGGCATTGGTACGTGGTTTTTGGACGTGGGAGTTTTCTGGGCGCTAAAAGATCTGCGCAATACAGGCTTTCTGTGTTGCGATTGTCTTCTCAGTCTTTTGAGTAGTGTAAAGCAAAGCCTTCTTATTATTCACCTTGCAGTGTTTGCTCATCTGCACGAACCGGCCCTGCTTCGCAAATTCAACACGACTGGACTTTGGCAGAGGAGATCTCGTTTAACTAAAGGGAATATATACATCAAAAAGAAAACAGATGAAAAAACATGCGATTATGTCCTTGATCAGGTTAAGCTTTTCTTTGCCAGCGTTCCAATCCACCGCCGTTTGGAAAATAGGGCTCCAAATGGGTGGCGTCTAGGAGCCGGGCCAGTCCCGAAAAGCATCCCCCCTTTCCCCACAGCTTTCACTACCATCTCCCCATTTCTCATTCTTCAGATCAGCGTCCAGGCCTCTCCTCCCCTTTCTCGTTCCCTTGCTCCCTGTTCCAGATAATGGAGCACTCTGCCTCTGTTAGGCTGCCAAGGGCTGCAGCTCTGCCCGCTAGTAATGACCTGAGGGGATGGCGTGTGACAGGCCGGCTATAATAACGCCTCCAGCCACGGACAAAGCAGCCCCCAGGGCTCTATTTTTAAATACTTTATACTTTACAGCAGGGCTAAAAGTCATTTATTGTTTTGTAGGTCATGTGTATGGATGGGCAGTGGCAGGTAGGTAAGTTCAGAGAGAGAGAGAGAGAGAGGCAGTGGAGACACATCCCACTCACTTGAGGTGAGTGTTTGCATAAAAGGAGGAGCGTTTTCTTTTTTAATAGGAACAGAAGGATTTAAACGCAGCAGGTTGAGCGGGTTCACTCACAGCATTTCTGGAGGGAATTGTGCTTTAAATGTGTTCTCAAAGACACATGTTTTAGGCAAGAGGGCCATTCACTGTCGCACAAGGTCTTGCCCTTGATTGCGCAAGTCATTTACAAAGATGCCCGTAAAGCATAAGCATGCAGAAAATGTGTCGGTGGTTGCCTCCCTGCGGTGCTGTAGTTTGTCTGTCAGCATTTTCCCTCCTCAACCATTTGAACAGAATCAGTTCAGCCCTTTAGTGCCGTCCATGATTAAGCAGAGCCATTTGACACGGCTGACGGGTACTTCCACCGAACTCCATTCAAAACACACCAGATGATGTTGAGCAGAGAGGAAAACTTTAAACTGCACTGAACTTAAACATCATAAATGCAACCTTTGCTCATTGTTGCTCACTATACTGCTATAGTTGATCAAATATTTCAAGTAGCTACACAATAACTGGAGCACAGTAAGAAAAAAATTGGTTTTCAACCAAAAACACAAATCGGAAAAAGCATTCACTGGGAATTAAACGATATATTTGGCCATCAAAAGAATTCCCAAAAACAATATTATTGCAATATATATTTTAATGGCTGTTGTAACTATTGTGTTTCTTAAGGCAAAATGTATATAATATCTATAGTATATGCTATATCAATAATCACAGCTATTGTCAATAAAACACTCCTAGATGCTAAAATTCCCTTCCCCAAAGTAAAATGAAATAACCATTTTTGCTCCTTTTAACATCATCAGTCCTATGTATACATGTGATCATCCTTTCATTTTTAGTCCAAATTCGGACAGACATATAGTTGTGTGGTTACATTGCAGATTGCTAAGAGCTCAGCTGGCAAAAGAGAGTTAACAGAGAGCTCTTGGGAGAAAGGGACAGAGCTAAAAGAGTGCAGAATCATACTTCACCCCATTGATTTTTCGATCGGTTTAAATGAGGAGCACTTTAGGCCAAGAGCTCACCACTGAGGCTTCAGTCCTTCACTGGGTTAACTGAGCACCATGCTGCCATGCTACATATAATTACAACACATACTCACACACCAGCTGAGATGTGCTCTGCGGTCCTCTCATTACTTTAGAATCTATTCTATACACATTTTCTGGAGCTCGAACACAACGTAGAGATAAAGTATAACATAAAAGTTTAATCACCAAAATCAATTTGTCAATTTTAAAACAATTTGTGTTTTAAATATTGCTTCAGAAAAATATTTGGAAGAAGGTCCTTTGAATGAAAACTACTCATTTCTAAATATCTAATAATAAGTAACGAATTATCCAAATATGTAACAAAACAGAAGGCAGCAATCTTTTGATGAATAGGTTTTGAGACTCGCCCCTGTCTTTAATATTTGGTCTGATGTCATGTACACCATTGCAATAAAATAAGTTGCTTGTTTTATCGGTTTTGTCATTCAGTAACAAATGACTTCATAAAGCAAATATTGATTGAGACAAAGACATTGTCATACTGTTTACCTACCTGTCAATAAGCAATGCACCTCTGAGGGGTTCATCTGTATGATACATATTTGTAGTGTTTCTGACATATTGAGCATTCCATTATAATTCATATGACATTTATTTTCCCTGAACGTCTCCGTGTAAAATATAGATTTTCTGTATTCTGAAAGATTCTTGTTATCCACACCTATTATCGTACACTACAGGGTTGCCAAAACATAAGAGAGATGAAGATGGGGTGGTATACACTATTGTATGTGTCCACATACGCATATTTACAATAGGGAAAAAATAAAAAATAATAAAAAATGTGTCTTATTTAAAATAGTTGTTTTAATATGGCTATTATTATTTAGTACACTAAACTTCTATAAAAATATAGCTTACTTTTTTGTTGTTTCAAAAAAATTGTTAATTTAACAAAAACATATTAGTTATTGCATGAAATTGATGCAAAATTGTTATGTTAACTTAAAATAACGAAACATTTTAAGGCAGCTGGGTAACTTAACAACAGTGTAGCAAAGCTTTTTTTTGCAAATATGGACATAGTTTTACACATTTGGTTTATTTCTGACCTCTGTTTCTTTAATCAAATGCTTTTTTCTTACTTAGCCAGATTGTGTAGATGCAAATAGCTCAAGCTAACAGCCAGCCGTCATACTGGGAAAGGGACGACAAATAAGGGAGGTGGAACACATGCAGCATCACAAAGCAGAGTAAATCACCAGTGTAATGGCAGCACAATGACCGGTTTGTGTTTTCAATTTGATTGAATGATAACAAAGTGCGCCAGTCACAAACATCTCCTCATTTAACGACCCATTGGAGAGAGAGAGAAACCCAGAAACGAGTGGCAGGGCCTGGCGAACAGCTTGGCTCACCTCATTAAAAGCTTGTTGACGTCTTGTAAATTTTCGAGGAGCACGGGCTGGTAAAAATCAGCCGACAAACTTCCTCATAAGGGAAAAGGAGCGCTCTTGTCTCCGCCCATCAGGACTGAACGCTGGGAGAGAGGAGGAACAGGCATCTGAGAAGAGAGGCAGAGAAGAAAGACACACGGGCATAGATAGAGACAAAAAGAGAGACGGAGATGAGAGGAATGCACCCAGACATACAGTACACAAGGCAACGATAAATAACAGACGTATAAATTGCCTCGTTTTCTTGTTTTGGGTGATGCCGATTTAGCTGCTAATTGGTGACAGAAACTGTCAAACGGGTGGCAGCTAGTGATTGCAGTGGCTTCTGTCAGGATTAGGTGAGAGGAAAGAGGAAAAAAATGCTTTTTATCTGAAGAGAGAATGAGAGATGCTGGCAGCTTCCTCCCATCTCCTTCCGTTGTCTGATATTTACCCAAAACACATTAAAAACACAAGGCAACGAGAGCAAAAGAAACAATAAGCTTGGCATTATAGGCCCCAGTTCTCTCGCTGTCTCTCAGACTGATCAGCATGTTTGTTTGTTGAATCTTTGTTTGTTTGCTTGCAGGAAGGAACTGAACACACAAATACCCATGTTAACCTATTCAGAGTGAGGGAGGGAGAGAGAGAGAGCGATAGAGAGACATAAAGGATGACTGACTGATCTCCTGGGGCCGTCTCCTTCAAACCCTGCCTTGACACCCCCTCTGTCCTGGGGAATATTGAGACGAGCTGTAATTAGGCTTTGATACTCTGGCAAATGAACAGTAATTAGAAGCTGTGAGAGAGGCTTCTCTGTCTGAGCTGCTCATCCAATATTCACATCATTATTGAACATTAGGATTAGCTCTCTCTTCCATGCACAAATAGCATGGCACAAACAGTGCCCGCGCGCAGATGGTAACGGGGGCTGGCCGCTGGTGGCACTAGTGCATGTTTGTGTAGAACGTGTGGATAGAAGTCAGATCTGTGTAAGTATTGCGCGATACAGTATATCTAGAGACGCGAGGGTGTATGTATGTGGGTGTGCGGGATGGAGAGATAGGTCACCCGTGTCTGGCCGTCTCTCAGAGGGGATTTTCTGGTTATTAGAGCAGCGCCAGATCATGGGCCAATTATACAGAAAACTGTCAGTCAAGATTGTGTGGCTACGTGATTAGAGCAAAAGGACAAAATCAGGTGAGGACTGTGAATCTTTCCGGGGCGGCTTTGATTTGCTAATGAGGGGAAGAGGGGAGAGCACCAGGGCCACCGTCCCCAGCTGTAGCCTGCCTTCATTTTCACTCTGACCTTCTTAGCGGATGCTGCTTTTGATGCAGGAGCCAGACAAAGACACTGAAAACGAGAGAAGAGGGTATGACTTTCTCTCTGGGGGTGGTTGGACCCGGCCTCTCAGCAGAGCGTGTGTAGTGGGTCACGGTCCGTAAATGAGAGCGACACACCCTGCTCACACTGATAGGGCCAACAGTAATCAAAGTCAAGGCCCTCTCTGTTACAGCAAGGCCAAAGGCTCCTTAATTACCCTTAATAGCTCTAAATACGCTAATTCCAGCCTCCTACCCCCTCACGCAAAAAAACCCCCCCACACACGGAGGCAGAGGAGGAGTTTAAAGGACAAGAGGAAGGAGGGACAGCGCATCAGCCATCTCCTCCCAAAGCATTTCTGGTCCCAGCCAGCACTCTCCATTTCAAAAAGTAAAAGACTGGAGAAGCTGACGGTGGCTCCTAATTTAGTGGCTACTGTTTGGGGGTTTGACACTGAGAGGCGTAGTGAGGGGTCTTTGTCAGATCAGCCTGGCAGCAGTGGCACCGACGTCCACGGGGCGGTTGAGGTAGCGGAGGAGAAGAGGATGGTGCAAGCGGAGACAGGGTGCACGGCAGCCCTGCTCAAACACACGGCAGGGGCCCGTAATGAATGGAGAAGGGGACGGGGTGGGCTGTGACAGCTCTGGCAGCTGATGCATGAGCACCATGCTAATTCCTCAGCCTGGCCGTGATGGATACCGAAATCTTGACCAGACGTCCCATTAGCCTCTGTCTATGACAGCCCCAATAAAGATATTATCAAAATCCACTGAAACCTTTGAGGAGAGACTAGAGGTGTGTGTCAAAGGGCCAGAGAGCAGGGTCAAAGCAAGAGAGCTATGGAGAGGCACCTCCAAGTCTCCCAAGTCTCTCAGCTGGGTTCATCTCCCCTAGAAAGTTATTGATGAGTTAACCTCTTGGGCGCAGGTTAGTGGTGATGGATATATTGGTACTGGAGAACCACACAGGATAATGAGACGAGCAGTGAATCACTGTCCCACCCTGGTTAAAAATAGAATCCATGCTATACACTCTATATGTCCTGCAAATAGAAGTGTGTTTTGTTTGAGCTGCAGAAATTATTCATCAACGCCGACTTGTGAAAAAGAAGTATGGCTGTATGCTGATGAGAGTACGTCTTACGGTAAGGACAGGAAGTACCTGCTCAGCTCAGCGAACCCGTGAACGCTTCCATGTGACCCTCATTTCAATGCACTGCCATAATTCAGATAGTCTGGTATCCTTAGTTACCACAGGACCCAGTCCAGGTGTGTTTACCATGAATCTTTTATCTTCCGCAGCGCATCAGGCTAATATTTTTGACAAGCGGCACAGGGGATATAAATGACCCAGGCTTCGGACAAATAGGAAAACTGGTGCCTTGGCGTGCAGCATTGGAGCGAGGGCGTCGGGAAAGCCACATGATTCCCGCGGTTGACAAATAGGGTGGAGAGAGCGGCGTAGGAAACGGAGAGAGAGGTTACAGTGACAGACAAGGAGCACAATTATCACACCATGATGAAAGAGCGGCGGTCGGCGAGCTCCACACCGTTAATTACACTCCTTTTTCCACGGGACTCTAATGTGAGGAAAAACACGCAATGACAAGTGTGTAAAAGAGCAAGCAGTAAATTACTGTCAGGAAAAATAAACGGAGGAGCGTGCGGCCCGCTCGATGATTTACGGGGGCAATTAGTCACCGCCCCACGGAGATGCTGAGGACAGCAGCGGAGCGAGAGAGTGTCAAGAGAGAGAGAGAGAAAGAGCGCGAGCGCGGAGAAGAGGCGGGGTGGACGCGCGCGCGAAGAAGACAGAGAGGTGCACTTCAACTGCTGCGGAGGGAAGACAAGAAAGGAGAAAGTAAGAGAAAACACTCGGGCTGTTATAAATGACCTTCAGCGGGTATGCTAGCGGATACTTATATGTGCCCCCGATGGGCTACTTCTGTTCGGCGCTCCCGGAGCACGGACACGCATCGCCCTGTCTAACGTTAGGCTACAATGAAATCTGCTTACTCTCCGAAACAGGCCGGGACAGCTCAACAGAAGCGGTTAAAGTACTGCATAAGTGAATTTAATGCAGAACAAAGTGAAACAAATGTGATGGCAGCATTTTTAAATAGCCGCGCTCCGTCTGAAAGGGGCCAGCACCTGCGTCAGTGAAATAGGACAATAAACTCTAGATGAACTACAGAAGCACATCTGCAAAAGTTTCCTAACTTAATACATTTAAAGTGTTTTTTTAATGTGGAAATTACACGCTGTCGTTTTGGCTGATTTAAAGAAGTGCTCTTTAATCATCAATGTTATTAAAAAGTGCAGATGTTTCACTAAAGGGACACTAGCAATTCAAAGCAATCTCTCGTGTCTGTGAACGGCGATTTTTAACAACGATGTTTTGTTTTTTGCAGACATATGTCCCTCATTTTTTATCCCTATTATGACACATGCCAGCTTTCATCTCACATTAAATACCTGCCGTACGTTTAACAAATTAAGGCCGTTGGGAATATTCCCAGCCGCTGCTAAACCAAACGACATTAAATAGCTAAAGACAGATTGTGTCGTTCCATTTTTGTTAAACTCACCCGTTCCGATTGAGTGAGCAAGGCAAGACTGCGTGTTTCTCCTTTAGAACAATGTGCTGTGAAGATGCAGTAGGAGACTGAGACAGCTCTCAATAAGACACTGTCACTTCGGGTGATCACTTACAGATAACCGATTAAATTAAAGCTTTTGTCAAGCGAATTGCCCTTGTAGACAAACAGAAAGCTATGCAATGTAGATGTCTGTATTAATTAGTCATGCTGATAGGAGAATGTCAGGTAAATCAGATGGCTTGAAAGTGATGCATACTCCCTGTACAGTGGGAAACTGCACGAATCTAAAGCTTTACAATGGAGTTAAATTTGTATTCACTAGTGTTTAAATAACAGAAAAATACATCTACCACTATATTATAAATAAACAACATTTATCAAACATAAAATTTTTCTGTTATAGATAGGCTACTGAGTAAAACATTACATTAAAATGTTAGACCAGCCTAACATACCCATTAAACAATGGTGAAGCTCCCATGCCAGCCAGCCCAGCCCCATGCAGCATGCATTGCAGCATGAATAAATTATATTGTTAGTGAAAGTATTTAAATTGGCATAACAAAATAGTATTACTGAGCACAATTATTAGGATTGTGGTACAGTGTTTTGTCCAACATCAATACACATTAACTATGCATATAAAAAATAACATGTAAATGATTAATGTGCTGACTGAGGAAGTCTAAGGAAAAAAGTGGAAATGGTAGTTTCTAATAGCCTTAATAGCCTAATATGATCTCCCTGCTATAAATTTACAATCCTTTCGTCTGACAGACAGTCACCTTTTGAGTGTCATCTTCTACTTCTAATTTGAAACCATCAACCATGCTTCATCCCATCATGATTAGGATTTAAAAGAAAACAGTTGGTGATGAGTCAGAGTTTGATGGGTGAAGAAGCCCTGGCAATCAAAACTGAAAAACTATGCCAGCATTTTACCTTCAGCCTGCACTAGCTCTGGTCAAGGGCATCTTTCTTTGCGCATGACGCAAGTCGATGCATCTTTGTCACAGGTGCATCTTATTTTTATCCTTTAAACTTTTCCATTTCCTGCTTCCTTCCTCTGGCTAACGAAAATGATGGTTAGTGATATTTTTCAGCTCAGACATTTTCTAAGCCGTTGCACTGTAAGCTGTCAAACTGCACAAGGTTTATACAGTGACATTTACAATCAATAGCCATTTTCAAAAGGCTAACATTTTTCATGTCATGGCACACCTTTGCTTTCAACTGCAAGGACCTGTTAGAGTTTGTGATGCATTTCTATGGTTCTTTATACATTTCTATAATATTTATATTTATTTATATGGTATGTTTCTACAATACTTTTCTTATTTATATTTTGACCAGTGTGTGTTTATTTCATTCATTTCTCTCATTTCCGTTTTCTCTGTGCTTTCCTATCTTTCTGACTTCAACACATTTACTGTCGGTTCAAGGTTAAGGGTAAAATTCTAAAGAGACAGCATGGAATTATAGCTAACTTTAACATTCAAAGTAATGTCCAAATCTGGCAGAATCACTATATCTGTGATGGACATAATCGAATAATCTTCTACATCGCCAAAACACTGCGCTGAATAGCCTGACTAAGCATTATCACTTCAAAGCTGGTACAAAGAGTGAATTACAACATTATTTCACCTTGTATATTTCCATCATTCAAGGTCTCATTCCCTGATGCAAAACTACTTGTTATTTAGCCCGTAAAAATGTGAGGGGACCATGTTAATTGTTAATTTCATGTTTAAATATTCATCTTACCATGCAAAGCTGTAATGCTTCAACAGCTTTCTCATTTGATGTCAAGTGCTGGTCGAGGAAGGTGTCTTTGCCTTCTGTTTCCATGCATAATGCCTGTGATCAATTTTACATGTGCACCCTTCGCTTTATATATTCACATTCTGTTGCAGTAATATTCATGTGAATATGGGGGAAGGGTGACACATATAGAACATGTTCGAATAATGAATTAAAACCGCATCTTTGACTATACCATTGTCCAGACAAGATGTTGTATAAGAAAGTAATGGGATAGATTTCATTTGTAGTACATGCACTTTTGACAATCCGTTTCTTATTCGGAAAAAAAATTGTAACTATTTATTAATCATAGATGTCTTTTACCGTTTTACAAACGTGATAAAGCACTCAAAGCACTGTGTTACAGTAATTTAACCGCAGTCCCTCGTGGCTCATTTCTGTAGCTAAACATTGCCCCCAGTGTTTAGTAGAGTGGGTTTTAATTTTGTGGTAATTTGACAAGTGGGTCATTTTTCATATTCTGGAGATCAATCCTTTTTCAGCTGTGAAACCACAATTTTTTTCTAGGGTCACATTTAGTCACCTAAGCCAGCTATGCCATAAAACTACAGAGAACAGGAGAGAGATATAAAGACAAAATGTGTGTATGTAGGTGTGTGTGTGTGTGTGTGTGTGTGTGTGTGTGTGTGTGAGAGAGAGAGAGGAAGGAGCCATGAATCAATCTATGTAATAGGGGGAAGGCCAAATGTAATAAATAATACAATAACAAGCCAAACTAATGAGCCGTTGCCAAGGTGAATTTCACAGAATAGTCGCCCTGTACAAAACCCCACTAATAATCCAGGGGAGCCAGCGGATGATAAAGCGGCGCCATAAGGCAACACCTGCGCAATTAAAACAGAGGATTTTTGCCCTACGTTACATTAATTTCAGTCTTTTGTAAGGGCCCAATGAGCATGCTAATAATCTAGTCTACTTGACTCCATGTCTAGCCAAAAAAGGGTGTCTAATTAGGTAAAGGTAATTAATTAGAGCTAAACGGAGCTAATCAAGAGCCGTTAGCGCTCTGTCTGTCTCGTCATTAAGACACACACACTTTGTGCTTTCTCATTGGCTCCTTCACTAGGCAATAGCTATGCAAGAAAAGTGTGGTTTATCCAGCATACCTGTTCAGAGTTTGCGATATTCTACCAAATAGAGCAGATGTGGAACATGCACGCTTCGATCAAACTGACGAAATGTATCAATCACAGGAAAAGTTGCCGGCAGTGTTCGCTAATTGCGAACGTTTCATTCGAAAGATCCAGGGAGCATTTCGATGGCGAGATTCACATGAGTGTCATCAGCCACTTCATTACCAAAAATCTGTTAACATGATTTTGATGATATGACGATAAAAGCTAGCTTAGCGGACCCTTGCGTTTCCTCTCACCATTAATTGGTGGAGTAGTGCGCTCTGATTGTGCTGATGGTGAGGGAAGTAGTGTGATGTTTAACACAGCATCACATTAGCGAAAATGAATAAAAATAACATGGATATGAATTTGCGTATTACCTCTCACCCCCTCCTGAGGGAAAATATATCAGGACTTGCGCTTCGAATATAACGGCTTTGAGTCTCGTCAACGTTTCAGCTCTAATTATGAAAAGTGGAGCACTAAGCAGACGCCAGAACTCACTCGAGACAAATCTCGAGCAGACTCCGAGCTCAAACAGATTCGGGAGGAAGGCCTCTACTCTGATGCACATGTACCCTTCATGTCCAATTGTCTCTAATAAAAATCCAGCTCTCTGCTACAGCCGGCACGAGATTACAAAAGTTGCGCTTTAATGGTTAGCCTAATGAATGTTGACTCTGCACGCGAAAAGGAAAGGCCACAAACAGAAGCAAACGGGACAAAGATATAAGAGATTAAAAACGGCATGCGCTTTTTTGCATGCGTGTTGTGGGACTTTTGAGCCTAGGAATATTTTAGGGATTGTTATTATTTCCCCCCTCCTTTGTCCTCATACACGAGGGACTCGTCTCCTACAAGGAGGCAGGCCGCTCCCTCGACACGCATCATTAGAGGGTTTTTTACAAGCGACAAGCAGGCTATTTGGCTGTCATTGGGATTGTTTGAAGAGAATATGTTTATCTGCCGTTTACTCTAGGGGGGCTGGCATCAGAGAGAAAGGCAGGAAGATAACCATAAGCATTTGACACCACTGTTATGCATTTGTCAATATTAAGGATAATAGGTGAGGACCGTTATCGTCAAATTGGCAGCTCACTGCGCCATGCCATCACAAAAATGACTACACCTTTGACCTTTACTGTCACATACTGGATGACCACAGAGTTGAACAAATAAGCACAGATCAGCACAGTTTCCTTACAATTTGCATGTGTTTTATGTCAAAATTTATTATTTTTAAGAAATAAATCGACAAAATATTGTCTCAGTATAAATTAAGAAGTGGCAAATGCAAGACCTTTTCTAAATAAATTCAAATTCCATATTTACACAGGAAACAACCTCAACTCAAGTGTTCAATCTTCTCAATCTTCAAAACAAAAACAACAACACATGCACTGATTGCCATGCCAAAGGCAATGATAAATGAACTGGGGTTCCATTTAATTTAGTTTTAGTTTACTTTTTGTGTTGATTATCTTATTTCAATTTACAATAAAAGGTATAAAATAGTTTATCTCAGTTTTAGTACACAGCACCCTGAAAAGCAAACCATTTGGTGTGGAGCTTGGTTGTTACTGTAATAGTTTTTTTTAATACAACTAAGTGTGTTTTGCTCAAAGTGATTTCCATAAAAACTGTGTTCTCTTCACACAAAGAAGATGAAAATTAACACTGAACGGATTTTATCGACTGTGAGGAATCAGTTATCCACTTAGCGTTTGTATGAAAGCAGGACAGTGGCCAAAATACAGTGTTTAAGGAAGCAAGCCCGACGAAAGGGATGTGTGTTTTGTGTATGTGTGTGCGGACATGATAGACTGTCAGACAAGAAACGAGGGACGATAATACGGCCATCACCGACCCAAAGCGTAGGGTGTGTGACTGCTAGTGTGTGCGGTATTTCCAATTGAAATGAGACAGAACGGAGGCATACGGATCCTCATTATCCCATTTCCCTCAGGGGGAGCGAAGGCAGCCTTTCAGTCAGAGGAAGACGAGAAGAAAACACACTCTCTCTCTCTCTGTCTCTCTCTCTCTCTCTCTCTCTCTCTCTCTCTCTCTCTTTCTCACTCCATGACATGAATATTTGTTGAGGGGGAGGAGCACAGCAGATGAAAACTACATCAAATTACAGTTAACAAACAAACAAATCCTGCTGCACTGTTGGCTGAGCGGTGTAGCTAACCCTTGGAATCTGGGTTCCGTTTAGTTCCATATTAACCGGGGGGAATGTGCCCAATATGAGATACAGGTCACATCGCATTTCCCAGCGGAGCCCTGACAGTGAGGGAACAGGCCGCACATCACACGGACGCGTCCTGTGGTATCGACTTCAGAGCGGCTGATTGCGCCAGCCCCCGCCGGCGCTGTTTAGATAGTTTGACTACATCAAGCTTCTCTTCTCCATGCCTCTTACTGGTGCGATTAGAGAAGGGAGAAGATGAAAGGTGCTTGGTGTATTTTTAAAATTGTTGATTTTCCCCTCTAATGATAGCTGGTGCAATTAAGCACTGGCTTCAGGCTCTCTGTGTCCTTGTGCGAAAAATCTCAATTATATATGTGTGAGGGTGAGAGTGTGAGCGTTTGTGTATGAATGCGAGCGGAGGGTTTGAAGTGTGTGTTTGCACGTGTGCTTTCTGCAGCTTGTGTGCGGCACATTTGAATTCATTGATTTTCAAGGTGAAAATGGTTGTGTTTGTGTCACGTTCTGCTTGTCCAACTTTCAAAATATGTTTGAAGATGGCATCAATACAAATGTGTAAATTATGTCGAACACAACATTTTTGCAGAAAATTTCTGCAACGTTTGAAATGTGGAGGGTTTTGAGTAAACAAATAAAGAAAATAAAAAAAAGTGTTATGTGTAGCATCGATTATGCTAATGCCTTTGTACAACACTTCCATTGAGATGCTTTAAAACATTCTAAAATTATGCTGGAAAAAACATGAATCATCAGTCTTTGACAATACCAGCTCATGCTCTCAATAACCTAAATAATGAAATATTAATAGACTAAATTCTTAAAGTTTTTTATTTGTTACTAAAATAATTTTATGATAAATAATGATAATAAAATAATAGATATATGCAAAAAGACCATTGGTTACAACTTATTTTAATATTTGCAGAAGTATGATTATGGATTGGAATGTTCTTTTACTAACTGTAAGCTTTTTGATAATGTAGTTTTTGTGATATGATAATTAATTATATTAAATTAATCATCATATAGTATTATAAACAAAGTTGTCGTTGATATGTGTAGAATGACAGATTTCAAATACAAATCAGTAGACTTTAAAAACAGAATATTAGGGACATTTAGAAAAATGAACATTTGTAAAAAAAAAAGCATTTCATTTACTTAGCATTGTGAACATTCATTGCTTGTGCCAGGCTCTTTCAGCAAGCATCTCCTCACCCCTTGACTCCAGCCCTGTGAAATCCGCTGCAATTTTGCAAGCAGTCACTTGGTTTGGTAGAGGATGAAAAGAAAAAAGTGTTTTAAGCAGAAAGCAGAGGCTAAGAAGAGGGGATTGAGATGAACACTTTTTTATTCCTGTTTGATGCACCCTCCATACCGCAGGGCACAGTACTGGAAATCTGCCGTGAACTTTCAGCACTTAAATGCTAAAACACGACTGATTTGGGATGATAATAGGCACCCTAATAGAAGTGGATCTCCAGCAATGGCTTGCAGTGCTGTTTCCTTTTGACTTAATGAAATGTGAGCAGACAGTTGGAGGGAGCGAGAAAAGACAGAAGAAGAGAGAGAGAGAGAGAGAGTGAGAAAAATAGCACGAGACATGATCCTCCTTGCCGGCAGAGAGGGGAACGGATTTTACAGCTCTTCTTTTGTTTAGGAAGAGGGTTGATGGCCAAAAGATCAACAGCTCAATGGCAATAAAAAAGACTTCACACATTTGTAAGGTGCAAAACAATCAAAAGGAGAATCTTTAAGCAATATTTAAAAATCACATTGTGTTTTTAGAGTATTAGTATACGTTTTTTTTAAAGCTTTCAGAAATTCTGTAATAAGCAGAAAATTAACTAAACTCTACTGAATATTAACAAAGCTGCAATTCTGATGTTATACAGTACATTGTTACAGTTCAAACAAATAATTTACATCGTTTCGCTAATGCTATTTTTCAAATAAGGAACGTAACATGTTCCACTAATGAAAATATCACAGACAAAACTCACTGAACTTCTATCAGGAACGGCACCACAGGAGTCATTACAGTGTAATAAGTACTGCAGTTAAATTATAATTGCATATTAATTAACCAGTAATATGGCACACTTTAACATGAAAACATGCAAATTCAATTTCTCTGTAATGACAACAGAATTAGGTCTAATTGGTCCTGAGACACGTTAGCAAAGATTAGTCATTGTCTATGTCGTTGTTCTATAGGAAGCCCATATAAATGAATTAGATGAGAAGCTCATCTGGACTCCTGATAAATGGATTGTATAAAGAGGTGATGCTGTGAGCAATTGTTAAGACGAATCTGCCTGTCAAGGCGTCCAAGTCAAGTCAATGTGTAGGCTATTTTAAACTTCATCACTGTAAATCATCTCTTCAACCTAAGCAGGTGTCCTGCAGTGTTCTGACACACTGACAGAACATTTGTAAAGACGATCAATAGAGGTCCTGTTAATATAATATAACAAAAATCGTTTTGCTTTTGGTGCTTGGGTGCTGTGCAATGCATATGTGTTAAAAGATAGACAGAGAGAAAGTGAGAGTGTATGAGAAAGCAAGTAAGACAAAAACTGTGAATGGACTTAAATTACAATGTAATGTTCCCCCTAACTTCAATAACAAGTCATTAGCAAACTGTCAGGGAGTTGCATTTATTTGTTATTACAGTGCCCACAGCGAAAATCACAGAGCTGGGAATGTACGCTGACTGCAATTAGGTTGGAAGAAAGAATGCACAAAATATCTTTTAACAGCACATTGTCGAGAAATGGAGAAGTGAGCAACGTTTTAACGCCTCTGTGCATCGTTTTCATGCCTTGTTTCTGGTGTAATTTGCAATAATAGTGTTTGCATCATCAGCATCCTTATTATCATATCATGAACCATGGGAGAACGTGTAATCAGGTTGATGTGTTTTAGAGGCACTTTCTGTTCTGTATCTCACAGGCAGGGATAAAACACAGCAGGTCCTCCCTCAGAAAGAGCCGGAAAGCGCCGGCAGTGTCGCACAAGCTCGCATTATTATTATCATTTCTGATGCATTTAATAGCCCCTGTTTTAGCTTTGAAGACAATCTGTAGGGAATATTGAATCAGAGCATTATTTTCTGCCCTGGATTCTCTGTGCAGACAAAAACTCAGTTAATTAGACCCATACCTAGAAGCAGACTTTCCCTCTTTTCCCTCTTTCCTCTGCGTTCATAATAGTATTAAGCATGACTTATTGACCCCCCCCCTCTCATTTCCACTCCACCCCTGTGTTGTTTTGTAATCAGGATAACCCAATGGCTCTCATGTTTTTTGCATGCACGATAGGGCTGAGCATTTTTTTTACCCGACATCCTCTGCTCCCATAAGAGCGCAAGGCCTGAGGAAGCCCCTGTTGCAAAGACCGGCGTGAGTGGCTTCTTCCGTTAGCATGGTGTGCGGAAAAGATCCTGCATATCCTCCAGACTACCCTAATGCTCTATGCCGTTCAGGGCCTCTTTAGAACTGGTTTGTGAGGACTTTCTGCTTGTGAGAAGTTCAAAGTCCTTGTTAAACTCAACTGCCCCACAGTAAAACGGGCCAGGAACCCTTTTGAATGCATTTCACAAATCAATAAGCCCTCCCCAAGGAACTCGCTCTCTCAATTTCTCTCTCTCTCTGTAACATCTTGAAGCTTGTCACAGAGGCTGTTATAATGCAGAAGAAAATCCTTAAAGAATAGACAGAGAATAACCGCAAGCAAGACAGAACACAGTGAGAAGATGTTTTACACAGCCAAAGGGGCAATGCCAGGTACTCCCCACCAACCCAGACGGATGTTATTCACAAACAATATGCTAAACACGTCACGGGGGATTTCGTTTGTGTAGCAAGGACGGCTGGGGATGAAAATTCAGGAACTGACAACGTTTAAAAGCATGTTTTGTCTCTGCTTTTTCTTCAAGTTGGAGACAAGTGTATTAGCTTCAGTCAGGATTTAAAGGTAAATGTGTGTTTTTGTTTTAAGGCTGGAAGGAATATGCTTTGTGTATTCATGAGAAATGATTTCCTCTCTGGGAGATCTACTGTAAATAATAAAAAACATTTTCAAACGTTGTCCTTAAGTAATACATACACACGCACACACACACACACACACACACACACACACACACACATAATATAAACATATTTTAGCTTTATCTGAAACTGCTAAGAGCAACACTAGACTTATTAAATGCACAGCTGAGAGACACCTTAACTTTATGTCACTGTTGGTTTCGAGGTGTGCAGCAAAGCTGTGGTCATATTTTGGCCTGGGGCTGTTCATAGAGCGGACAAAACTGCTCAAACCCACCTCATTCACTCAGACACAGAGCAGAGATAGTGGGGGTGAGAGGGTGGGAGGATGTAGAGTCGGAGACAGGAGATGAGGGGAGAGGGAGAAAAAGAGCTGTGTGTTGTGAAAAGATGCCATTTATGATGGGATAGGGCTGCTTGATGTGGCACTGTGGCGCTGTAACGGCATTGTAAAGCCTGCTGACAGGCTGTTGTAGTTACGTACTGATCACAGGCAGTAAAACTATGCAGATGGTGGCAGATGATCAGTCCTCTGTGAGCTGAATATAAATATGGCTGCCGTCAGAGAGAACACACTCCCCTTAGACAAACATAACATTGATGCAGCGGCTTATGCAGACACCATGGCTTTATATCTCGCTTTTAACTTGACCATGCTACACAATAACAGGCACACATTAATAAATCCCTTCCTGCTTTTTTAGAGCCCAGACCTGGCCAACAATTTGCTGAAACATGGGACTACATTGTAAAAAGTTAAATCCTTAAGGGGAGATACATGGATCCAACCCTTAAAGTGATAGTTTGCCCAAAAATAAAGATAATTTTGAAGAATGTAAGCAAGCAAACCATCTCATCTCCCATTTACTGCCATAGTAGTGAAAATAAATACTATGGGATTCAATGGGGGATGAGATCCATTTGGTTACTGACATTGTTCCAAATATATTCCTTTGTGTTCAGCAGAACGATGCAATATTTTACAGATTTGGAGTAAATGATGATCGAATTTTCATTTTTGGGTGAATCCCTTTAAAATGACATTTATTGGTGTAACCTAATGTTAATTCAGTCATAGTTCTCAATTAGATGTTTAAATGGAAATTAGATGTATTTTTGGAAAACCGGATTGTTAACTTTTGGATTCAAAAAATATTCCTCTTTTAAATTAGATGACGTCTGTGTCTCATTTTATGAATGGCTTTATTAAGTCATTTGTATTAAGCCTGCAGTGTATGTTGACTGTGATGTGAGCTTGGGGAGGCTATATATCTACTGAACCTGCTGAGTTTTTACTGAGACACTTCAGATAAGTAGCACCCCACCCTGTCTCAGTCCCACCTGGGGATGCTGCCTTCTGCTCTTCAAAATCCAGCATTATTAATTGGCAAACACAATAAACCAGGTCTTCCAGTGTAGCCTCTTATCCATGAACATCATATCAGCTTCACTTCTCAATTTTGACAGTGAAAAAAAATCATTTGCATCAAGCTACAGTGTTTTGAGATCTGTTCTCAACTTAGCTCTACAAATAATTACATAGCAGGTTCATATTGCATTAAAGATTGAAAAGAGGCAAAGGAAAATTAATGTGACAGCAAGTAATCACATCTCAACCACCGCTGCAGAGAGGGGGGCTGTCGGCAATGGAGTTTCTGTTGTGTAATTAATGTAGCATTAAATTCTCCCATTAAGGTGTCCGATGATGTGTGTCTCACTAAGGCCAACTACAGTGCCATCTTTGTAGGCAATGAAAGTAGTCCGCAAAAACATCAATATTTTTTTTTAATCAAGCTTTCAAACCATTTCTTTTAGAACGTAATTGAGAAATACATTTATTTAGCACTCTAATCTGTGTTAATAATAGAATGTTTGTACTTTTTTGGCATGTGTTCAGAATGTTTATGTCTGTTTGTGCTTGAGGTGGACAGAACCGAGCATGTTCTTTAACCTCTGAGCTCTGATTGAAGCATGCATAATTGGATGGCCGCAGCTTTGGCTAATTAGCGGTGTATTTATGCGTGTTGCCCTTCGGCTTTTGTGGGGCAATGTCTGTCTGTGTGGGGGTCTGGCTGGCCCTTTTTTACAAAGGCGGTGCTTGTGGGCGACCCTGGTAGGTCATGCTACATTATAGCACAAATCCAGTAAGAACCTCCAAGCACAGGCCTGGATGCCCTGAGACAGTCACCATTCTTGTTAAGTCCGGCCGACCATCTCCTCTGACTGAAGACTACTAAGCTCCGCTGAGGGCTTTGACATCGCAGAGGCGAACTGTTCATTTTCTGTGCTGGCCAGAGCACAGCTGCTAATTCAAATGAGCTCTGCTTATTGACCTGTCTTGTTCATTGACCTGTCTGTGAGTGTGTTTTCCTCTTTTCTGTTGATACTTGGCATCCCCAACAGCCTCCACTGCTGTATGAAAGAGTCGTGACAGTGAGTGGGCAACAGCAGTCCTTGTTATTGGACTAGGCTTTGTTAAAGCTATTGTTTGGGTTGGTCTATACATGGGGGAAGAGGTGGGAGTTGATTAAAAACCCCAGTAATGATGTTAAGTAGACCTTTGTCATTAATCTGACCGGTGCTTGGTGGTGGGGTCTGGTGGCAGAGAGTGATTGATGTAGGCCATATTCGCTCACGCAGGGTGGCTGCTTGTAGATCACACTGAGTACATGTGATTGCTGTGGAGACTGTCTCCTCCTTGCTGTCCACTACAGCAGCCGAGCCAAAATGAGCCATGCAGGACATACATGAAGCTCGGAATGTGTTCAATGAGACCACTGGACAATGTAGGCTTGTCAGATTAATGCGTTGACTTGTGTTTGCCAATTCATGCACGTTAAAGAAGTTTAGAGATAAATGGATCAAATTGTTCAACTACTTTGCATTTGTTGTCTTATTTTTGAACTGCTATTCTATGAAAAGGATTGTGCGATGACTCAAAATCTGGAATTAGAATGGTTTAGAATGGGGCTAAGGTGAGTAAACGATTATTGAAATAAAAAAAATGTTATGAAGTACTGACATCACACTATTATGATTAGTGATAGACCGATATATTGCCGTGGCTGATATATTGGCCGATACTTGGAAGTTTTTAATTATCAGCCGATATATTTTTACAAATGGCCGATATTTGGCCTCCATACAGCACATTAGCATTTTATTAAAAAAATGCCACTAAGATATAATATGCCACGCCTCTTAATATGACCACAGTCATCATGTAAGGTGGGGATGAGATACAAAAATTGTATGGTACGTATCAATAAAATGTTTAAGTTTCTATATTTTATTCATTACATTTTATGCATTTGGTAGACACTTTTATCCAAAGCAACTTACGTAGCATCAAACATTATTTTTTGAGAATGTACAATCCCTGGGATTGAACCCATGCCCTTGGTTTTACCAGCACCATGCTCTAACCACTGAGCTACAGGAAAGCTGCATTTAATTACTCATATTAAGCCATGTTAAGCTTCCCATAAGTAATGTGACATCATATGTGGACCTCTTTATGCATTCTAGTCTGTTCTTACTAGACATGTAATACACAATAATTGTTCATTTATTTGCACCAATTTTCTGTATGTAATTGCAATTGTGTTATATTGGCCTCTTATGAGTGCTATCTTAATATTGGTATCAGCCATTAAAAAAACCATATTGGTCGACCACTAGTTATGATATTTATTTCTGATGAATGGGATGAGGAAATATTGTTCTGTAATAACACTATTAAGGGCATAGAAAGAATAATGGATATCTTAAACTATCTTTTTTTGAATGTTGAATTCAGGAGGTCTCCCATGTTCCCACGACTTCTACTCTCCTAACTTATTCCAAATGCTGAGTTTGGTGTGAGAAAGATAAGTGCTTCTCTTGAGATGACCCACTGAGCCCAACTTGCCTTTCACTTCTGGGTCAGAAAGTCCAGGATGTGCATGTTTAAGTCCTATCATTAATCACACGTAGACAGTCAATTAAATACATCTGAGCCACAGATCTCAGACCAGTGAAGGGAAAATAAAACAGAGAATAAAGCCAGCAGAGGACGTCTTGAATTAGAACAGCACTACAAATATTATAAAAATACAGTGTTAAATCTGTAGTATGACATAGCCCTGTGGTTAACGCGCCGACATAGCAATAGTGCGCTCGCGTTGACCTAGGTTTCCGACTTGAGAGTCCTTTGCCGAACCTGCTGCCCCTATCTCTGCCCAATGCTTTCCTGTCAGCTGTACACTGTCCTGTCTCAATAAAAGGTGTAAAAGCCTCTAAAACATAATTTAAAAAAATACAATTTTAACCATAGAATGTTACCACAATACATAATTTGGAAGGTCAAAATTTTTCCAAACACCCACATAATCCAGCTAGTGTATTCCAATAATGTATTCTAAGTGAAGCTGCTGTGTAAAAGGATGGTCTATGTGGCTGCAATAGAGATGTCAATGTGAACCGAGGGGTCACTAGGTTCACAGGAGCTTTTCACTGCAGGTTGACCTTGGGCCAGACAGATTTATCCTCTGTCAGGTCTCTGTTTGAGAGGTCTCCAGCAGACCACATTTTGGCTGCAGGACAACCTCATAGCAGGCATGCTCTCGTGACGTTCTCTCTTTGTTCTTTGACGTGTTCGTTTCAAACATCGTAATGTCTTCTTTATTGTTTCTCTCTCAATTCTCTATTTCTCTCACTCTCAATTTTTCTTACATATGTTTCATTTCTCTGTTGTCACATAGCAAATAATGCTCTTGGCTGTAAGAGTGAGGTGCGGACATGAGGGGATAATCATTTTTAACACTTTGTCAAAGGAAAGCAAATTAAAAACAAGTCTACCCATTTGCACACATAATCACAGCAAATTGCCCATAGCTCATTTGTGTATTGTTTGTTGGGTAAGATCGAGCCGATTCTACTCGTTTGACAGCTTAGTTAGCAGTTGATAGAGCTGTGAAATATCACACTCTCCATAACCACGGACATGTTTTCAATTTGGAGAGTCACATTTACAGTTCTGCATTATATTTTTTTTGTTATGAAATTATAGACTGTTAAATCGATTGCACCTTTAAAATAATTTTCGGAAATCATCAAGTTTATTTTTAAAATATAAACCGTAAAATATGTAAAGAAAACATATTTTTCTGAATATGTTCAAGTAATAATACAATAATCAAACTATATAAAAACCAAATCGTGCTTGAAGTTACTGTCTTTTACTTCTCTTCTAACCTCACCCCGTGTGCATGTGTAAACTGAGGGTTGACATGAGTTAACTATTGATTAAACATGAGAGGGGTACATAAAAACAGCAAGGTCTTCCCCGAGGAGCAACCGAAACTCACAGGGGCAGTCATATGCTACACTGCCACATTTTCCCATGAGCCTCTGCCCCGGCGAGACCACTGGCTCAGTAATGAGTTGTTTGCAGACCTCAAGAACACAGTGATGATGACCTGTGACCTCCAACCACATTGTCTGGGGAGCATGAGGTAAGGGAGGAAAAACAGGAGGAGGGAGAGCAGTGTTTTAGCTCAAGTGATTTCTTGTTGGTGGTGTCTTGCCTCTCGTGTTAAACCCCTGTGGCCTAAAGAGCTGTAAGGATAACATGGTGCTTTGTCTCTGAGCTCGGATCGATTCTCCACTTGATAAAATGCATCCAGTTTTTTGTTGATAAACTGTAACTTTGTCATTGCTTGTTTGTATAGAGGACCCATTCAAGCACCAAAACTCAAGGACGTACATACGCACAGTGCACGCGCACACACACACACACACGCACACACAACACTAATGGCTATGATTAATGTTCTGTATGTCTGAGAAAAATAAACCAGTTTCTCCTGTGTGTCGCGCAGAGGTGCTAAAGGAGAAACAGTTTATCATCCATGTCATGCGCATGTTCAGTTTGATTCCTCCGTGTGAAAGTTGTGTAATTATTTTACACCATGATCCATGTTCGGTTTGTATGCACACTCGTAAAATTCCCATTGTTTTATTGCAAATATGGATTTGTGCCCATATATTAATCCTTGTTCCCCCTCAAGCATATGTGAAAGCACAAGTCATTGTTGAAATTTTCTTGACTAACAGAAGGTAAAAAAAAACAGATAAAAGCTGAGATCGCTGTAAATAAACAGCACATGCTCCCTCCCCTTCTCCCTAAAATTCCTCACAGATGGAGAAAATGTTTCCATGAGGATGTCCGCAGCGAACAGGCGGGTCTGCGTCGTTCATAATAATCACAGTGACAATCTAACTGTGAAGGAGGAGAGATCTCTATTTGCATCGTAGGATGCCAGTATTCTAGGCTGGCACCACTGTGCCCAGTGAGGGAAGAAGCCCATTTAATTAATCCTCCTGGTTCCATGTCATGTGATTAAATTAAAGAAGCCCCCCATGGGCTAGGCCTGCTACAAACACTTCCAATAATCATCTGTTTTGCTTTCCTATTTAAGCCTGTTTCGGCTCTCTTATGAGGAGATAATTACCACCACAGTCTCGCTTGCACTTCCCTTACGTCCAATGTTCATTAATAACAAAAAGAGGTTGGAGGTTAAAAACTCATTTAATTGCCTTTATGTTAATGACATTATGAATAGCCACAGAGGCAGAGATTCTAATTCTGTCCAATATTTGGATCTAACGGCTGGCCCCCTAGAGGGCTGCTCATTTCGCTAGCATTACAGATGCACCGCTCAGTGCAGGTGGGTTCTTCTGCAAAGACAGAATTAATGTCCATAGCACTTTAGCATCCGTGACTAACACATTTCCGCTGCGCAGACAGGAATTACAAGAAAATTTAAAGCAATAGATATGCACGTGTATGTACGCAAAGGCTTGAATTAAACCATTTTTAAGGCACGTGATTTATATACATTTATGAATAATATATCAAGTTATTATGAGCATGAATGTTTAAAATAGTGGCTTATTAACTGATTAACTTGCACTTTTGTGCTGTTTCAAAGCGAGCCTTGGGATTCATATCTGTTTAAATGGCTGGGACCAAAGTTTTCTGTTTTTCGTTCTGCATAGTTCGGCTATTGCAGTGTGCTAAAAATGCTAAAGAATTGTAACGTTAATAAATCTTGCGCTAACAGACTCGTGCATAAAGCAGGAAACAATATGAAGGAAAGCCAAGATCACGTGGAAGTTGTTAGTTTACAGCCATCTCTAGGCAGAAACCAGGCCAAGGGGGTGATGATGAATGAGACCATCTCCCCAAGCAAAAGAATGACCTGAATTCCCCCTCTCCTTTCCTCCTCCTTGCGTTTCCTCAGTCCGCCGCCAAGTGGGCCAACATTTTTCAACCTCCTCGCTTTTAGCCGAAGACAGGCCCTCCTTCCGGAAGCCCTGACCCACAGCGACCCCTCCTCCTCCCTTTTTGCATCTCCTCTTCTCTTCTCTTTCCTCCCCCTGAAGAACAGTAATCCCTTTCGCCAGGTCCCCAGTAATTTGATCAAATAGCATGCGCCCTTCCTTACCACTTATTGGCCAATTAAGTCAAGTTCTCATGCAGGGGGTCTGGCTGCTCGCGTGTTATCTGTGGATGAATTGATTGAAGCCATTCGGCAATCGCTGAACCCTGCTTTAATGATCTAGGTGATAATACATGTAATTCTTCTCAGTCAGGGGACTTGCAGGCGCAGCTGTTGGCACGGTAATCCCTGTCCTGATACACTGAAGTACCAGAGAGGCACTAATCTGTCTCTCTGATTCCTCGCTAGTGCTTTAATTTTTTTCGGCTCTTTTTTACTCCTCCTCTCCCCGCATGATCATGACTACATATGTGAAAAGTGAGGACAAAAGAAAACATATGACATACTGTATGTATACACAATAATATTCAAACAATCTTATCCATTGCATATCTGTGTTATACCCACCCTGCACATGTAAAGCTTGAAGATTAAACCAACGGCTTTTGGGAGGCGTTACATAGATAAGCTCCAAAAAATCAATGGCTACATGCCTCATTTTCAAAGGCAGACATTAACATTAAAAAAGAGACAGCACACATAAGCCAGCCTCTGGCCATTGAGTTAAAATATCACATTATCATAATGAAGTCTAAATGCATATAAATGATAAGCAGTTTTAAGCTGAAGGAAATTGCATTTAACGTATGAAATTATGTTGCTAAATGTGTCTTTTTGCTGTGTAAATTAAATTTGGTTAAAATCTTTAATGCAACCGCATTAAACAATGCATGACTTACTGTACACTAAAAGATTTAGGGCACAATCTTGTTTCTACATTTATAGCTTACTACTGTATGTCTCTCTTGCGCACACGCAGGCAAGCACTCACACTCATTTTCCAGGTTCCTTTTATCATATTAGAACTTAATGAGGGAGGGTATGTCTGGTATTTTCAAAAGCTCTTATCCTTTCAGATTTATTCGCTTCAGGTGAATATTACAACTTTTAAGGTAAAATTAAAGATATAACAGTTGAGAGCGAGGTAAAAATGCACAGAGACACACACATTTCTTTACATTTAACGGAGGTGCCTTTTAAGTCGACATCAGAGAAGGAGAAAAGGGAGAGAGTCAGTGTCTAGAGTCGCTAGTCAGGGTCAGATCACAAATGACTTTTGATCTGAGTAGATGAAAAAGGCCACACAGTGAAGGCAGAGCTGAATCCCTTTTGTCAATTACACCTCTGTACGGAATGTTTAATCGCTGCTATAATATGGTACCCATCCACAGCATGTATGCCGCTGACCTTAAGACAATGCTTAACCAGAAAACATACTTTCTCCCTCACTCACCCCCTTAATTCTCTCTGCTTAGGCTATACAGGGGGAGGTCAGACCCTCACTTCCCAAAGGGCTTGCTCAATTCACAGGTGTCAAAGGTGGCTAAAGGCAGACAGAGGAGGTGACTTAACCACAAGAATAAGATTGCGTAGTTTTAGAGAAGATCAGCAAGGAAACCCAGCTGCTGACCTTAAAGAAAAAGTAAACACACCTGCCAATAAGAGTAACAATGCTAACATGCACATAGTTATGTAATATATATCGTATTATTCTATTCATCTTCAGGGGCATGCAAACAAACACCTGGTAATTGTAACTGCAATATGTGCATTTTCTTGTAAGTCACTTTGTTAGGATGTAAATAAAAACCTGAGAATATTAAAGTGCTGTGTATAGACAGTTTCAGCGGCAACAACATAAATAAAATGCATTCTAAATAACATTAAAATGTCATATTAATCTTTTCAGAGAAAATAACTCACGATATGTGTGTAAAGTTGATATCACAAATTGCTTAGCATTCTGTGGGGATTAAATATAACATGAGTATGAATTTTACCGGGATTTAGGGCAAATTCGGTTTGTATTCAGTATTGTATGCTACTGATGATATGGCTGTTAAGGATGAGAAATTGGATGCGTAAGCACTACTGCCAAGCTTGATTAGGCTCATAACAAACAATTTAGTGAGGGGGCATAATCACAGAGCTTATAGACTCATTTAGAAAGCCTGTTGGTTCCCAGATGAATGATGTCGCTGCCTGCTGCATCAGAAGGATGGCATTGCCCACGTTCTCATGCTGACACTAATGACAGAAAAAGTTGAGCTGCAATAAAGCTTTCACAGTCTCTAAACACACATTCAATGCCACCCATTTTACACAAGCATGCTCAGGGAATCTTTAATAAGTCAATTTATCATTATTTATATCGACAATGATGAATAAAAAGAGAAGTGACAAGAAATGATGAAAACTCCAAAGTACAGCAGTACATATAATATAGTAAATGAGTTCTAGTTTGATACATTTCAAGTCGGTGAACACTTTAAGCATTTACAAATCACTTAATGTGCCGTGGAATGTTTTTGGACGTAGTCTTAATATCTGTGTGCTTTTCAAAGTCTGCAGCGGGCGAATACTAACACACTTGAAACTCTAAATTAATACTGTGAAAGTTACTTATCATTATTGTGAAATTGCTAAAAAAAGTTAAACATTTACAAGTTATACAAATCGAATGTATCCTAAGGTGTACAGTAATCATTCTCTCTGTACTTGCAGCAGTGCTATTTTAATATGCCTGAGGAGAACTGGCTCTCCTGTTTGAGTCTGGTCTCTTCCGGGGGGTTTTTTCTCCATAGACTGGCTTACTTATTGGGTTAACATACTTTAACATGCATACTCTTGCATGTTAAACATCTTTACAACTTGGTTTTATTGCCATCTTTTCTGGTTTATTGTAATTTCAGGTTTCCAGTACTGACAACATTATTACAATAACATATACCCAAATTAAATAATATATTTTCCAAAGAATAAATGACAGTTTCTGACAATCTAACATAGTGTTTATTTTAGTTTCATTAGAGTACATAAACTTAACATTAATACCATATACTGTATATATATTCTCTTTCTCATCTATTACTATTATTTAAATTTTTAACTATGATACATAAAAAGCTGCTTTGCAACAATGGAATTGCGGAAAACGTTTTATAATTAATGTTGTGTTATGTTATGTATGTTCAGATCGGTGTGTGTGCGTGCGTGTTTGCATGTTAAAAATCTAGACTAGTCCAGTGATTGGCTCAGTTAATATGGGTGTGAGAGCATGGTTTATCTTTTTATTTTTGTCAGGGGTGCATATGTCTCTGCCTGGTTTGGCCTGATTATTATTCCAGGCAAGGCGGGCAGAGTCACATTAATTTGTAGTAATTAATAGCACTGAGGCATCTGACAGTGCATGTTAACGAAAGCCTTTGATTGTTTGGCTCTCTTAACTGCCGCTCCTGTTGTTTGCAACACCTCCAAGGAATTTGTAATATCAAAGCATTGCGATATCTGATTGTTGTCAAAATGCAATTTATAAAAGTTTAATTCTTTTATTGATTTAGTTTGGTTTTGATGCCTGCAGTGTCAGCTCCCCTGGTAGAACTTAGTAGATTCAAATGCTTGTCACCAGCACCAGCCTCCTTTTTAGTGAGAACAATTGCCATAGGCCAGCCCAACAGGCATGGTTTAATTGCCATTAATTAAAAGCATAAATCTTTTTTCTTCGCTGGCTCTGCTCTTAAACAGGGCTTTATGTAGCTGTTTTTTCCCCTGCGCTTGTCAGAATCCCTTCTGGCTAGTGAAGGTTAACCCCCCCTCCACACACACACACACACACACACACAAATCCCTCCCTCTCCTCGCCAGACGTTTCTAAAATCATCTTTTTAGCGTGCTCCTCTGCATGATATGATGTGAAGTGTGAGTGGTGCAGTGATATTTAGTAAACCGGCTTCTTGCTTTATTGCGGTATAATGAGGTCAAATGAATCCCCTTGTACGCATGCTTAGATGCCTCCTCATTTTAAATTCTTTCTGACAGCTAGTAAAACAGCCGGCAAACACAACACTGGTTCCCAGATAGTGGACATTAGGACAATACACAAAAGAACACTGTTTCCTACTTTTTTTCTTGTGCATTGTTTTATGCTCTGTTGATCCTTTCTCTATGTGATGAATCAGCATAAATATCATATGATGTGAATGTGTGCGTATGTGTGTGTGTGTTCTTCAAGAGTTCAATTAGTCTTCACTGTAGATGATCAACCAACATTGTCATGTCAAAACAAATGTTCTCCCCCTCTGAAAGCTTACTGATGTCGCCCTTGGCTGTTAAACAAGATTCAGACACAAATTCTCTCCCATCATGAGTCTCATGCATCGGTGAGCGTGTAACGTTTACTCGTGTTAGTAACAGACACATCTGGTGGCTTTCGCAGTTATATCCTAAGCAAGAGGGTCCTGCACAGCCCCTGGTGTTGGATTAAAAACAGTGACAGGAGCAAAGCCCAGCTCCAGGACACCAGGAGAGTCAGGCATAAATATGCAGCAGCTGCATCGGGCGGTCAGTTTATCCAGATCGATACTAGCCCACCTTCACCCCAAACAAACGTCTTAAGTGGATGCAGTATTGCTTAATTGGAAGCTTTGCAGACCAGACTCAGGCACATCCATGCCCATGATTAAGTCCCTGGAAACCACGTGTGAGGATTTTTGTAAACTAATGTGTTTGCTCACTGTCTTCATTTGTAAGCTAGTCACAGCTCCAACCCTGTCAATTTGACCTACATAGCGTAACACTTTAGAGCTAAATCCCGAGGTCCTTAACTCTCTCAACTCGCCACAGACACCACACTTGCTCAGAGGCACACACATATACACACGCTGGCAAGGACTCATTTTTTCCTATTCTTGTAGTTGCTATGAAGTGGGGAGGAAGTTCCAATTAGAATTAAAATAAGCTCCTTTAACGGTCTCTTAAATTGACAACCGAACAATGATTTTCGTATTGGTATCTGTCAGAGTTCTGGGAAAATCCTCAGTTGATAAGGCCCAACGCTTCCAATTAGGAGCTGAGCAGGACCTTAGCCAGTAATGATTTCCAGCTCCCTAAAGATGTGGTGTGCACACTTATTGCAAATTACTGACAAAAAGCTATGCTGTATAGATGAGAAGGAGAACAGCCAGCTCTCCATGTTCCCATCTGGAGAGCAAGTAACGAGGAGAAACCATAGGAAAGGCCCGACTCCTCTCTATCTCTCGTTCCTACTCTCTCCACTTGACCATATAAGCCTGGTGTTGCAGACACATGGTGTCCTGCTGGTATGACAATGTCTCTGTTCATTCACTGAAAACATCAAAGACGCAAGTACTGTATAACATTTGTGTGTACGGTGTGTTTAGTGGCGTAGGCATAATTTTATTTTTGCCGGGCCTGAGCAAAAGTGAGCAGGTACTGTCATGTCCTTCACTAGCTTACATAGTCTTTATAGCCAAAAGTAACAGACAGTATTTAGGTTATTCTTTGTTTTAATTGAACAATAAACCCCAGAGCACATAAACAGTACAGAAGAAAACGTAAAGAAACATCTCGAACAGATTTTAAATAGGCTAAGTAGCCAATATTAGACATATTTAATCATCAAAACTCAAATAAAACCAAGTTTAACAAAAATCTACAAAATTCATATGACATTTTTAGTAATAGAATATGTTTGTAATCTAATTTGTTGGTGATCGACGGCTGTAGTTTTTTAAGATTGATTCGAATATTAAACAAGACATCACTAACAGGTTAAGTGAAAAAAAATTAATATGTAGATATGGCATATTCCTTATGCACGTTTACGGTAGAGATTATTCTCAACACGTTTTTACGTCTTTCCGCTGTTAAAACACTGACTGAGAAATCTGACGTTTTTGTTAGTCATTTTAAGTATTTCAACATGCATTCTAGTCTGTTGCTTTCTAGAAGAAGTGAATATACTTGAAGGGCTATCAGAAAACCAAAGTTATGACATAAGCACAAACATATCTGTCCTAAATAAACATTAATCAAGTATAAAAAAGAGCAAATAAAACATATTTATCAACTTATCATACTTATGAAGTTTATTTAACAAAGGAGATCATGTCATCATCGTGTCTGGACCAGGTTTATGTAGCTGTCCCGCACCTCTTTTCTGTGACAGTTTTACAACATCCCTACGCCACCGAAGCGCCTCCTCAGCTGGTACTTTCTATTAACACAAACATTAAAACAAACATAGAGCTAAAATGTCATTTCATTACCTGTGAGAATAGAGAATTCTTCACTCAATTCATTATCTTACGCCTTATATACTTATAGTGTAAAGTCGAACACACTTTTCATCCTATGTTACGTGAGAAATCGCAAAATTAACGTTTTAATCATAAAACAGTTAGCTTTCTTACGTTTTCCTTTATCTTACTGTGGAATTCAAGCAGTCAAAGTCCCGCCTTCTGTAATTTAATTGGCTGGAATTCCATCTCGGCCTCTATATAGAGTATACACACGTCTTCCTTTCATTTGATTGGTCAACGTTTTGATATTGACAAGTGCCTTGTGCGCCTCTATACTGACAAATCCTGAGTGTGAGTTACTGAGTTGGTAGGTAGCCTACTAAATGGCTTTCTCTGTCATTTTCATATACTGTAGGTTAACTGTGCAGATGTGAAATTGTTTCTTATAGTACCCTGATTACATGGCTATTGATACCCAAATTACCTAAAGATAATTGACATGTGGCAATTATATGCATTCATCTTATGTCAGACACTTTATTTCCTTATGCTGACCTTGAGAGATGCATGCTTAAGAGCTTAGGAGGTGTACAATCTCACCTAAAGAATCAACTTCAGAATGAAATGAAAAGAAGTTCATTTACACATAATTTCTTTACTGTCC
Source organism: Oreonectes daqikongensis (assembly GCA_026939265.1). Taxonomy (NCBI): domain Eukaryota; kingdom Metazoa; phylum Chordata; class Actinopteri; order Cypriniformes; family Nemacheilidae; genus Oreonectes; species Oreonectes daqikongensis. The sequence goes on along the minus strand of JAOTQM010000446.1, from coordinate 1,765,958 downwards.
ACTCGTTACAAAAATACTAAAACCTATTAAAATCAAGTGACTAGGTGCATGAATGATTATTGCACATCAAACTAATCACATAGAAAATAAAACATATGTGTTTGTAAAAACTAGTTGACTGCTGCTCAGATGCACTTTTTTGGTTGAAATTTGTCTTAACTTCTAACGTACATGTGCTTCTTTGAGATGAAAAGTCCTGTTTTCCTTTGATATCCACCATCCTCATGTCAGAGTGAGTGACAGCCTGGCTGACAGGGCATGTAGAATTCCTGAAATTACCAGTGAAAATCTTTCTTTGTCGCAATCTCTCGCCTTGGGCTGTAGATGTCAAAGACAAGAGCCCAACTGCTTCATGCCAAATGTTTATCAAAGCCCCTGATTAAATTCCTTGCTCATTGTATTTTAGTGCAGTAAGAGATCAAATACCCTGCCCAACCATGGAAAGCAACTAATGTAGGAAAGAAAAAAGGTCAGAGAAGGTGTGCAAATGGAAAATGTCAAAATAAACCCACACAGGCATGAAGAAGTTTATAAGTTACCTGTGAAATATTTGTCCACTGCTAGCAATGTTAGACACTATGATGGATAGAAATATAGCTGTGATACAATTGTTCACACTGAAGTGTCACACAGGCTCCAATCTGTTGTTATTCTCACTTTCCTTCATCTATCCATTCACTTCATCCACTCAATCTTCTCACCCTTTCGTGTTTCTTGCTGGAGGTAAAATGTCTAGCCCTTGTGGTCAGTGCCATGATGGCTTCTTCTGGTCACAGATCTGTGCTTTGTTTCAAAAAGGCAGCGCGGGCAAGTGAGTGCCCTGCAGTGGCACGCCTGGGGCCATGTCAGCTTTAGCTGCTCCATCACCAGAGGACTGGCCTAACATCTCCTGACTGCACTTTGCTGTGTTTCCGTGATATGGTCATATCACATCTGCCCACTCTCCTGTGACAGAACCACCCCTTCCAACTTTAAACATTTTGCAGCTATCCCCACCTTTCCAGTTTTTCTGCTGTATATGAACAATGTTTGGACATATTTCCCACAGCCACTGTAAGCTGCCATTACATACCAGAGCTTGTTTTAACTCCAGGATCGATGTTTTTCATCGGCGAGAGCTACGGCTGCACCCCACCCCCACCGGCCCATCTTCCTCCTCACCACACTGCATTTGAATTTTCAGATAATAGGCATTGACTTTTGGCTGCACGTTTATAGGTCTTTCGTGTTATCTGCTTAGCTCATAGCATGGAGCTAAAGAACACAGACACCCTATGACAGGCCAGCCAGTCAGCCAGGCAGGCCTGTCAGGAGCTCTCATACACTAATGATTTCCCTTTAGTCTATTTTCTGTCTCATTGGCCGTTTCCTTCAAAAACAAAATTGCTCATTTAAATTCTCATGCCTGGGGCATTTTGGTCTTCAAATATTGTTGGAAAGTGAAAGGATTAGGCAAAATATGGTTTTTTAAAATGTTAATATATTTTCTGGTTCACTTTCTCCTCTGAGGCCAATTAGGGAATTTCTGCTGGCTGCATTAATGTCAAACTGACATCCCCAGCTATAATTACACTGTGCTTGAAACCTAACTTTCACTTGTAGGTAGATGAGTGTGCTTGGCAGTGACATGGAGACTCACTGCGCCAGCTTTTGATCATTTAATCATTGCTTTGCTTCTTCCTCTCATTTTTTCACCCCTGCTCCCTCTTATTGATGATCTCACCTTTATTTTCCCTGTTGCAAAATGCAGTGTTGTCTCTCATTACTCGCGCAACGTACGGTTTTGCCGGGGTTCATTACTGACGTTCGTTCAGGTGCAGGTAGCCATATGTACACTGTTTACCCGCTTGATTTTCAATTTACACTTTGTTGTCCCGTGTTTTTGCACTGTGTCTTCTCTCTTATACACAGTGGGCACGTAAGGGTGAACGGACCGACGGAGGCTACATATTGCGATTGTTTTTAATGATTATAAATGTTCTTGACAGGCGGTCGTCATCCTCTTCCTCCCTGCCAACTGTCGCTTGGCTGCTATGAGACGCAATCACAATTTCAAGTTCTCAAATAAAAAATTAGGATTTATGCCATTATTGTTGTACCAGATTTACTGATTTTAACACCTTAAAAACATATGTTGGCTACTAGTCTTTATAATGTAATGTAGCCTAAGTGAATTTTACACACTACTACTAGCCTAATAATAATTTAATACAAGTCGTATTTTTAGGAAATATATATTAATAAAAAACAGTACGCAAGTCATATTTATTATAGTAGCTGTTATTAATACAAATAATAATTATTATTATTATTATCAGTTATTATCTGGAATGTTGGTTTCAGCACATTGCAAAAATGAAATCATCGCAGCGTTGATTTGAGTAATATTTTAACAAGCATTTTCATTGTGCTTTTTTATTGCGGAAGCTAGGCTATAAAATTTGTAGAGATTTTTATGTCAATCATTACTCATTAATGAATACTCGATCAACCCATCCTAATAAACATAAACATGATGCCTGTTACTCGGTTAAATGCAACATAAAATGATCAATTTATGCTTAACTTGTAAATTAAGTTGCATACGTAGCAAAGTATGCGAAAACCACTACTTGGAAATTGTAATGTTGTTTATAAAGACCTCCGGAGCTGGTTTTAGAACCTGAGAAGCTGAGCCATATGCTGAGCTAAATTTGGATGACAGCAGTTAAAGCCAACATAGGCACATCCCTGTTTTCGCCCGCAAAAGATTCTGTCATTGCTAATGCATATCAGGGAAATAACGTGCAAATAAATCTGATAAAATCAGCGCTGGAAAATCTCAATCTGCCTTTTGTTGCTTTGAAAAGAAATCATTTTCGCGTCTTGCTCAATTACTCGCTCGGCCCTTGAGCGAGATTCAGTGTTCACACTCTCCGCCCCTCGTTCCTCCCTCTTCTGTCTTATTTACTCATGATTTTTGCGCTTTTAGACTTCAGGTAATAGGAAGTGGCACTGACCCCTACTGACCCCCGATTACCTTCGTGAAGCGTGCACGCGCTATAGAATCACACGTCATGAGGCGGCTCGATGCCATCAGCACAGATCAATCACGCACTCAGTCGCGCGCAGGAATGCAGCTCGCGGACACGGTTCGAGTCAGCCGCGGCCCACCGTGATTGACAGCTCCGATAATTAGGTGATTGTAAAGACCGTTCTATCTGCAAGAACAACATTGTCAGGGCTGGTTTGTGGCCGGAGCGCAGAAATCAATGTTCTTCTTTTCTTAACCATGCGCTACAGAGAACACAAGACTTTAAAAAGATCCAGTGTGGGGATGGACAATCATGTGATGTAGCCTATGTGTCATCGCCGTTTACTAAAATTGCTGTTTCACGTATAAACACAACGATACGGGATTTCGGCGATGCACACTTCTCCGTCCCATGCTTGCGCTCTCGTCTCTTTTAACATTTAATATGAGTGTTGAATTAAAACTGTAATTGATGTTCATCTAGGTCATGAACCTTTCTGTGTCCTTGTCGCAGGCTTATTATTTCTCCCCCTTGTTTGCCTGTAGATTAATACTAGCTGCGCTTCAAATTAAACTTGAATGTCACATGTTTTATTACAGTGTAAATTCGGGCACAGTTGAAAGGAAGGGGGAAATACTGTTAAGATCTAGTAAAAACTGTATTATTGAGATCCTGAAAGCCACTGCTGCAAATGTCATAGCTCACAGAGAGCAGCAACCTTCCAGGAAAGAGCTTCTAAAATAACATTTCCTGTTGAATTTTTTGACTCTCATGACAATTTTATGTTAGCCTTTTTCTGTCAGCTCAAATAGAGCTGTTAGACATGATTAGTGCATTTAAAGATGATTTTTTTGTGCGAGACTGTCTGTTGTATCCAACCTTGCTCAGCTACATTTTTGTACATGATGTGTTTTAAGTAGCCTATCACAGAAATATTTGTGTAAACACAATTGAGATGGTATTTACTTATGATTACACCAATTTTGTGTCTGTATATTTCCGTATATTTATTTGTTTGTAAGTGATAATAATAGCAATACCTTGTACAACATCTTAATCATATTACTAAAAGATCTACAACAATAATCTGCAAATACACAGACAGCTTAACAGCTAAATTTCATTAACATCTGGATTTGAAATTGGTGCCAATGTATCAACAACAGCATATGTCATAGATGAGAACCATTTGGTGGATTTGGTAGTGTTTCCTGCAGCCTTTTATTCATATGGGCATACTTAGTGGCATACAGACTAAAAGGTAAAAATGCACACTGAAATATTTACTACTACTTGTGTACTCACTTAAGGAACAGAAAGCCGTGGTTTTAACACACATTATTAAAATACACAAATAACAAAGAAATGCATTACATGGTTCATCTGGTTTTGACAGAAATCAATTCAGCTTTATTTGTTTATTCAGTACCATTATTGGAAACTAATTACATTAACTATGCCTGAATAGTTACATTTCTTGACTCTTCAACCATATTAGCCTATAATTATTCACAATCAAATGTAAAAATGTAATGTATGCATAAACATTTTATTGCACCAGTGATGGTTATCTCACATTTAACATAACCACAATACTTTTGTTTGCTTTGATGATGAGTTTCCCAGACAACTTATCACAGTGATATTTATTTTGTGATTTATAAGTTACAAAGGCTTTGTAAGGCTTTCTACATACAGCATAAATAATTTGCAATGTGTGTGACAGGAGAGGAGATCTGTGTTTCTGTCAGAGGTGACAATTTCAATAGACAGCTGCAACGAGAATCAATACAGTGTGCAAACTACAATTTCACTGTCCGATCATCGACCATTGGCCCCGGCTGATCAGATGATACCCTGACTGGTTGTATTCAATTTGTTCCAGCGGCGCCCTTAAACCTAATAAAGGGATTGATTGCGGCTCAATGAGTTGCTGCAATTAGTGAACTGTTAATTAACATGCTGCTGTAGTCTCATGAGATTGACTGGCGTGTTCAACCATCGCTTTGATTTTCTTCAAATGAGCGACATACATTGCCAATAGATCGTTTTCACATATCTTGAGGCAAAACATTTCGCTCATCTAACTCAATTAATTTGTTTATTTGAATATATATCTTTGCATTTGATTAAGCTACGACATATTTTTGACCAAATAGTAATTTCTTTTTTTATACGAAAACATTTAAAAATAACCTTATAATGTGTCCGTATAATTGTTACATTTTGAGTAAATGGAGAAATATTAAGTATAGACTTTATTTTTAATTATCCGTGTTGAATTGCTTTGCTATCAGATAGGCTACAAACCTATACTTAGGCCTACCTAAGATATATAAACGTAATAAATAAGGGCAGATTAGTTAGATTTGTATGAAAAACATGATGTTAGTGTATAAAAAAATCGATTTTGTCCTGCAATTAAAAGCAATCTTTAAATTATTGAAGTTGATTCTCAGCTTTGTCGCCGTCTAGTGTTCAAATTGAACGTGTGAAATCATCTCAGATTGTGCGCATCTCATAATAACACTACAACCACCAATTACCTACGCCTGTGATTTTTAGCTTCAGTGCAGTATAGAATTATGGCATTAGGAGAATTACAAGACAAACTAAATATAACAACCCAAACTGTTGAGATAATCGAGGAGCTATGCGTTATATTTTAATGTTTATTTTTAATACAAAAAGCGTTGTCATTTAATTTACATCAACAGCTCAGATAACAGGTCGCACCAAGAAAAATAAAGCACATAAGACAAATGGAACAGATATTGAACAAGACAAACGTATTTGTTTAAAAGAGGTTTCACTTTTCAGGAATTCATCAAGTGCAACCATAAAACACAATCTCCAAAAATATCAGACAATTTGAAACGTTTTAATAGAAACAATTGGTATTCTATTTTATGAACTTTTGATACAAACTCAAAACGTTCCGTCTTATATTTATTGAAATATAATTTAAAAACGTTCAAATTAGAATATATACAGTTATATATATATATATATATATATATATATATAAAAAATCCTTCCCTTATATAGGCCTATTTAGGAATTAAGAACGAACCTATGATGACTCCCACGTCGGTCATTCAGTAAAACAGACTAAAAGAACTCGGTTTCGTCCGTAACGGGATGAGGTAGCAAACAGGTTTGTAAGCAGAGTGGAGTGCTCCACTGGAAAATACGACCGTAACAAGCGTTATAGGACGCAGAGAGCAGCCTGCTATTACAGCTGTGAGTCCGTCAGCTGTGAGATATACACCAGATACATTGCATTATTGTATGTGTAGTCTAAACATTAAATTAGAAAATTTTAAAATAACATACAATTTTAAAATAGGAATTTTTTAGACTGGCATTAAAATAAAATGTGTCATCATAGTAATTCGACAAAGTGGACGACAAAGTGTCATTAGCCTATTTTTTGTTTTATTGTTATTATTATTATACTATTAACCCATAATAGATCGGTCGTAGGTATTTAATTAATTTTCACCCCCTAAACTAAAAATGTACTATTATCGGATGTAAACAAACAAAACGAACTAAGCTGAATTATAACGCTTGCATAGAGTATAGACTCAGTTTTTTTTTTTTAAATAGGCAAGGTAGAAGTCGGGCATGTGTCATATACAATATTCGCCATCATTTCATTCCCTTGAGCTATTTAAAATCAGTGCTTTCACTCAAAGGCCCTGACACACACAATGTCTATCAGCTCAAAATGGGCTTATTTTTCCAGCACGTTTCACTGTCTCCTTGCTTTTAAAGAATAAATGGCAGTTTTGTTTTGCCAATAGGGATTTTTATTTTGCGTTTCTTTAGACATTTTTAAAACCTATGTCATCCGATAGGCTATATATAAATTCAACAATTCTATATTGAATTATTTTGCCCTTTTGTGATTTACTTTATTTGTATTGGCTATGTTTAGTGTAAGTAAAATAGCTATATAATATTCTTTACATTACAATGCTCACGTAACAGTATCTGGTATTTATAGTATGAATTGGGTAATAGTAATAAACTGCGTGTAGCTTTCGTATAATTATTTTGTGGCTCATCTAGTGGTTACACCGTTGTTGTTGTTGTTGTTGTTGTAATTCATTTAGTAACATGTAATATCTCTAGAAAAGACCATGTGAAATGTTACCTTGAATGTTTTAAAATAAGTATTTATGTCTAATGAAGATGCCGTCTGAGACAGCAGCGGAGAGCAGGTTTCAAAAGAGCATAGAGAAATCAATGAGTAGCTCTAAAGTGTAATGATGAAGTAAAAACCTCTGATTGGACAGACGCAGTACCATGTAACCAATGAGAGGAGAGAGGGGAACACGAGGAGTGTGTTATAATAAAGGAGAAAATATGACGTCAATGTAGGAAGTCATTGTAGAGCAACACTACAACGATTAGTGGCAAAAGGGAGCGTGATGTCGAGGAGTTAGAGCATCCGAATCTCTCCACACCTCAACTTTGAAAGAAAGTTCAATAACCATAACAAAAGGACGTGGACTACACAGATCCACTTGCTTTCCACATTTCACCTTGAATGTTACAACATCGTGGAGCGCAGGCTGTATTTCTCTTTCCTTTTATGCAAGGATTTTTAATTTAGAAATGTTCATTTTGTACTGTTTCGGGATTTTTTAATGCGTAAACTTTTATGTTCCGTAAGTTGGCGCGTGATCGATTTCGTCTAAGCAACGAGATTGTTTTATAAAAATTATACAGAAAAGTTATGAAGACGACTTAACTACTCAGTTTTTTTCTTGTACTATGGAAGGATCCAGTGGGTCTAGTTTTGGAATAGACACTATTTTGTCCAATTCTGGCAGCTCAGTACTAATGAACGGAGATTTTCGTCTCAGTGACAACAACAGAACAGCGGATTTCAGGAGCCAGGCGACACCATCACCATGTTCGGAGATAGACACTGTGGGAACAGCCCCATCATCCCCGATCTCAGTCACGATGGAGCATCCAGAGCCGCATCTGGTTCAAGACACCCTTCACCATCACCATCATCATCACAGTCAGGCTCAGAGTTTGCAGCTTTCTCCCCAGCCTCATCCGCTCGGGCAGGCCGGTTGTGCCCCCAGGACTGCCACCTCCTCCTTTCTAATCAAAGACATTTTGGGCGACAGCAAACCGCTGGCAGCGTGCGCTCCGTACAGCACCAGCGTACCATCTCCACATCACAGCCCCAAAACAGAGAGCGCCCCGGACGGCATCAGGCCCAAACTAGAACAAGACGAAAACAGAAGCAAACTTGACAAAAGAGATGACATGCAGAACGATTTGAAGTGCAACGGTAAGGCTGGGTTTTTACGAGCAGATAAATATAATTGTAAAAAACAAACAGGGTTACAGTAAACTGCGTGTATGCGTTGCATATAGTAATTGTTAATTTAATTTATTTCAATAGGTATAATAACATGTAAAAAGGACAACTAAGTACATATTAAATATGTTTTAAAAAATTGTACTACGCTATTGCCTAGATAATAACACCACGTAATAAACATTGCAATGTACATTACAAAATGTAGCTTAATCAAATTAATGAATTACCAAAATGTATCAATATATTAAAATGTCTTTAAATACTACTTGATAGTTTGTTTACAAATCCGACTATTTTAATAAGAGCGCTCAGCATAGCACAGTTAAGGAATGTTGTCAAGCATGTATTAGATAAATCAACCACATTTTAACGTATTAAAACTTATTAACTCTATTATGATAGTAAATATTATGAATCCATCGTTGGAGTATTAAGTGCATTTAATAGTAGTATTCTGATTATTACTTTTTATTCAAATATTTTATTGTTCGTTAAAAGTGAAATGTTTTTTGAACAAATGGTGAAAATAATATTGTTAGCTTGTCACTGGGGTTATTTTCTGATATTATCACAACAGATGTAAAGGCTGGTGAATTTTGCCTGGTGTGGGACCCTCCCTAGTGGGTCAATTAGAGAGATTATTGTTCTTCCTTGAGGGGGGAATTCGGAGCCCAGTAAAAACTGCTACAGATGAGACAGATTGACATATTGATTCAGTTCGTTTTGGCGTAATGTTTTCTTGCATGCAATCTACCTTATGTTTTGGGAAAACAGACTGGAACGTTTATTGTTCTAGCCGCTTTTTGACTTTTAAAAGATGCTAGTGTGCTGAAGATAAACTCAAAAATAAATTCTAAAAAAATCACTCAACGAGGTTTACACATATTCGAGCATAATTTGGGCCTACAGAAAAAGTATTAATGAAACATTAAACAAATAATAATTACTACATAAATAGAATTTAATATTTTGTAATTTGAGTAAACGTTAAGTGTGTATAGGCTTTTATATATATTTTAATTAATACATCTATTTAAATGTATTATTTTATTAGGAAAATGTTAAATACATTTAAATTAACTTTGCATAAACTTTTTAGGAACAAAAGAAGAGGGAGATCGGGAAATATCTAGTTCCAGAGATAGTCCGCCCGCCCGCTCCAAGAAACCTCGCAAAGCACGGACGGCCTTCTCCGACCATCAGCTCAATCAGTTGGAGCGCAGTTTCGAGAGACAGAAATACCTCAGTGTACAGGACCGAATGGACCTGGCAGCAGCCCTAAACCTCACAGACACACAAGTCAAGACCTGGTACCAAAATCGACGGTAAGTTTAAAATAACAATTTATATAATATGAAGAATTTATAAATAATAACAATTATAACAACAACAATAATAATAATTGTTGTCCAATCATAGTCTATATTTTTTTTGAAGTTGACAGCAGAAAATGTAGACATGTATTTTGTATCAAATTTACAATTTGTATACAATAGATATTTTGCATGCATAAATATTGGTTTACCCCCAAGACTAAGTTGCTTTATCTTGCTCTTCTATATTTGGATTTGTCAGTGATTTTAATTTTGTCTTGCATTTCTTGAGTTTCTCGTTGTTTCAAATAATTTTGTGTCAGTTGTTTGTATTTGGTTATGATTATGCTTTATAAGATCCCTTATGATTTCAGCTTGTTTTAAATCAGCAAATTAATTTAAACCTGAAATAATGTATTGTGGACAAAAAGCTGGTGTGTCATTTTAATTTACTGTCTATTACAAGTCTTCCTGCATCATTTTATACCTTTATTAACCTATTTTAATTTAAGTATCCAAGTTGTGTTGTGGCAGAAGCCACAATGCACATCCAGAATAATCTGGCCAACAAGACCCCACGTGGAGAATTTAATAATTGATTTATTGTATCTGATCTCATTACAGGACGAAATGGAAAAGACAGACGGCTGTCGGATTAGAACTTCTGGCTGAAGCTGGAAATTATTCGGCCTTGCAGAGAATGTTCCCGTCCCCGTATTTCTATCACCCGAGCTTGTTAGGAACCGTGGACAGCACAACAGCGGCCGCCGCCGCCGCTGCCATGTACAGCAGTATGTACCGGACTCCGTCCACACCGCATCCATCTCTCCAGAGACCGCTCGTCCCTAGAGTGCTCATTCACGGCCTGGGACCCGGGGGACAACCGGCACTAAACCCGCTATCAAACCCAATACCGGGCACACCGCATCCTCGGTAAAACTATTAAAAGACACTGCGATACAAATGTATCAAACAAATGGTGTGAGGGACTGCGCTGAACTTTCACAAGACGCATTTTTCTCCAGAAAACATCTAGAGACAATTTTATCTAAGAAAAAGATGTATTATTTAATATGGACAATTTCTGACTTATAGGCCAAACAAAAACCAGAAAAGCCTGTGACCGTGACAGTAAAAGGACTGTTCATTGTCAGATTGTTTCTTTTGTCTTTTTTTGGTACAAATACACTTATACTACATACGATTATAAAGTTTATTAGATGAAAGAAAGGGTGAAATAAAGACAAAATGATACAAAGTTAATGTCGGAGGCTTTCTCTTGGAAAAGGGGCCATGTTTAAGGCCTACTCATTTTATTTTGACTTTTTTGAGGGTGTCTGTTGTTTTAAAAACGTCCCATAATTGCAACATTTATATATTAGAGGAAAATAAACAATTTTAACCCAATGTGCGAATTTGTTACAAGACATTTTATTAAAAATAAAAATCTTAAACTAATTTTAATCTTGCATTTGTAGCCTATATTCAACATTAAGCATCAGTTTAAGTTTAATTAACAAAATATGTATTTCAATTTTGATTATATAGGCTTTATTTTTAATACCTACAATATAAGCTCTTTGAAACTTTGAAAATTATAAACTGTACAAACCCGCCTGGACTCATTAGCATAGATGTGCATTCAAGTAAACGAGCTCGGGACCGGTCTGCTATATTAGAATAGTTTGATGCATTTGCTGTGGGAATGGCAAAGCCGCTACCGGTCTGGCAGCTGTTCTATGGGAAAACGGCCGCGGACAGACAGCAGGCGTGGGTCTTCACAGCGTGAGTAAATTAAAAGAAACATTTTATATAAACAATTATAGACCTTTGTAGTCTCCAGAGACTAACATTTGCTATTTGTTTTATTCAGCTTACATGTAAAAAAAACATAAGTCCCACTTCAAATAACCGTATAGATGTTAAAGTTAGTCTTTCCCCTTAAATTTTGTTGTATAGGCTAGTGCATAACATTTTGCTAACTATTAAAAAGGTCTCAGGAAGTGGATGTGTACTAACGTGGTCTAAAACGAACAAACGGAATTTTAAATTAGAAACGCCGACAAATTGTAATGAGAAACATATGAGCCCAAAATTATACAATGCATAATACATGGCCACAGTCGTCAATACACCAGCACAACAGCAAAGCTGTAGGTATAGCGACGCAGGTGATAAAACCCTCTCTCGCAGTGTAATAAATAAACTTAATAGGCTACGGGTTATACGTAACAATTTGATCACATGGTTTTCTTAAGGGAATTAAGTAAATTTTATTAAGTGAACATTACAATGCTTTTCTACGATATCGTCCCCTGGAGGACTTGATAGAATTTAAAATAGAGACTCTAGAATAGACTAGCCTCAGGGCACGTTTGCTTGGACTGCTCTAATTGGGGAATAAGTGATGATTTCTACATTATTCAATTCTTTTTAAAGCCAAGCTGGCTTTAGCTGTGTCGTTGGAAACAATGAGATATCAATAATAGGATATTAATAATAGATATGTTAAGAATATATAATAACAATTAAAAAGAACAAAAAAATAATAATAGGCCTAATAATAATACCTAGGCTACATAAATAATAATAATACATAGGCTACATACAATAATCTTAATACATATAAATACAAAGAAAGTTTAGGCAAACAAACAAAAAATGCGCTCTAAATTATGTATATCGACAGCTCTTTGGTATCGACAAATAAAAAGTGAATCTGTGTCTTTATTGCGTTTTCAGAAAAACCTGACAAATTTAGTCAGTTGTGAAATTAATTGAGCACATCATTAACTCAATTACTGAGATAGGGTAAGTTATTTTTATGCAACGATAAAGCACATGTTCAGATGAAATGCTTCAATCGGATATTGCACAATAATACAGATATTCATACATCAAATGAATTAGGATACGTTGTACGTTAATTTTTGTCAAGGGTTTGTAAAAAACGATAGGCTAGATCGAAAATGCTTTCCACAACCATAACAAGAGCAAATTTCTAATACAGACGACGTACAATATGCTAAGAAACAACACATTTTAAGTACCGCACAATTCAGATATGCTTCTGAATATATTAATATTTTATTATTAAAATATTAGTTTATTACAAAAAGCTTGAAAGTTCAACTGCGTGTTCTAAACTCCATAATAAGCTCATAATTAATGTAAACGAGTAAAATTTAATATGCAATGATAAATTTCGCCGTTCCACCCTTTGTTTTGCAATTTAGACAAGTGCCATTTTCAAATGCTCTTCCATTTTTAAGGCTTTTTGAAAGCTGAGCTATGATAATTTATATTTTATGATGAAACACGGAAACTAAACCCTTAGGGAATACAAGGTATCACACCTTGAAAATGCAATTCACCAATTTTTGCATTCAGCATTTTTAAGCCAAGTAAAACTCGTGACATATGCTGTTTCACTGTGCTTTGCTTCAAAAGCGATCTCGGTGCAGACCATTAGCCCTATTGTTGAAAGTTTTATTTTTTAATACATAGAAGTGATGCTTGATATCATCCTCAAAACATTGTGGGCCAGTAAATGATCAATTTGTGGTGGCCTTCTGACCATGATATGTTCATTTTATTTAACCTGTGGTTAGAATTGACTTCCAAAGGGCAGAAATGAGGGAAGTCAGGCACTGGTAACAAGCTAAGGTGGTTGTGAAGGGGGAGGGGGGTGTTGAAATTAAAATAGGATGTTCAGACCTTTCATTTACATGACACACATTATACGGAACAGATTGCTGCAAGGAATTGGTTTGTTCTTGTTGCTTCCAGGAGCCCAAGTAAGGTTTTTGTAATTGCCACATTTTCCAGCTGATGTCATGTTAGGGATGTCTTACTTATTATCCTAATGAGGGAAAAGAACCAGCTCTCAGAGGCCCTCTCATTACCACATTACTCGCTCTCACTTTAGCGCACCACGTCGCCACCATCTTTGATACTCAAATGGCAGGGACAACCAGCCAAACTTCTCTAAGATGGTCATGATGCATGGTCACTTACTAAATCTTTGAAAGACGACAATCAGTAGTGTGGAATTTAAATGACGCACCCTAGGCCCAAGTCATGGCAGTGCCTCACTAAACAGCACGGAAGCAGCACATTAAGCATTTGGGTGTCCCTTAATTATCATGGGTTGGATTCTTAATCTTGCCCTGTGGTGATGGCGAGGTGTCAGGATGATGAATTTTAAGATGGTAGGTTGTCAACGTGTACATTTTCAATGCTGGTAAAATTGGAGGAACGTTGTAACAAGGTCAGAATCGTTTAAAGTGTGAAAGGGGATTTCTGCCAAGAGGCAGGAATGGTTGACAGGTATCGTGGTGTACCTTTGCATTCATAAGAAGTTTTAGAATATTTACTCAAGGTGTAAAATGTAATATCTCAAGGCAGCATAGTTGTCATGATTAAAAACCATCTGTCCCTAAGTAGCCTATTGATTTTACACTTTAATTTAAAGTAATATGTTTTTATCAGGACTTACTGCAAATATCCATGATCACTTTCAACAGACCTACACGCAATGCTTTTACAATCTTGTAAACACAAATAATTTGAATTACATGAATGCATAATAAATACATTCACGGTGTTTGTGTTGTGTATTTAGCCCTGATCCTGAAAAATCACAAATTTTTGCTGAATCACAATAAATATTAAGGAATTATAAAATTATTAAGCAATTCAAAACATGATATGGAATTGAGCTTTCTTATTTTATTATTCTTCCAAAACAACATTAGTGACAAAAGGGAGAGTGAGAGTACCGTTATTAGATCAACAGTGTTTCATAAAAAGCATAACATAATGTGTCAACAAGAAAAACAAAAGGTGAGGAAGAAATTATTGATTGAATATAATAGAAAGGGCACAATATCTTCCACATCTCCACATCCAAGACTTTATGTGCTGGATTGCACAAGCAAACTGTTATTTCTATCAATCCAACAGTCCTCTCTTCACTCAGTCCTGCCAGGTATTTAAGGGGAAAACTTATTACAAGTGTCCTGAGCCATCATTTCATCAGCTTTTTCCTGTCTCAACTGGAACAGTCATTTTCCTGCTCCTGTCGTGACATTAACGCTCATCCATGACACTTCTGCTGAATGATGCATTAGCTGAGTGCTATCATGGTTTAAACGCTCTCATCATTTCAGCAAAACCAGCCTTTTTCCCTCTCTCTTTTCTGCCCAAGTGACGGGACAGCTGATGGTGGAGAAGTTCTGCTAGCTTTCAAGTTTTAAACCAGCCACCGTCATTGTACGTGTGGCCACATGAAGGAGCACAAGAAAGGAAGAGGAAAAAGTCTGTCAGCAGCAATGTCAAAAGCTTCAATTTTTACAGAGCAATTAGGGGTTTCATCATCTCCGAGAGGTGTCAGCATTCATTACGCCTCAACAACAGCTAATTGCTTCAAGGTTAAAATTACAGATCTGACAGCATTATTTTAAGTGACAGACTCGAGCTCTGAGATGCTTCACAGTGGCAACACACTGACATAAAAAGAGATGAGAAAGAGAGAGAGACAGAGAGAGACAGCAGCTGGGTCACACACAGAGAGAGAGAGATTAAAAAAGAGTAAGGGGAATAAAGAAAGACAGGGAAGGAGAAACGCTGTTGAAATTACTGCACATTAGAGGTGTGATGTGATCAAGTTGCACTCTCATAAAAATCTACTCGAGGCCAAGTCTGTAGCTCCCCGAAGGGACTATAAGTATATAGGGTTTTACTTTTTTGAACCTCAGCAAAGTGTAAGCAATGACAAGTAAAGGTAAACAATGACAGTAATGGTAATACGGTGTGAAAGAGCCATCTATGTGAAACTTGTAAATTGCTGTTTTTATTTTAAGCTCCTGGTGGTCATGAAGTACAAAGATTGTACTTTAAATGAATTACTGTGTCGACTGTAATTATTACTGGAAACTGGACTCAGTACAGATAAGATGGCCATCAGCTTTGTATATTTTGCTGCAAACCGCATGAAAATCGTTGTTACTGTTAGCCATTCTCTGTTCTTTGTTTTCCCTTTATTTTTTAGAGGTTTCGTCTGACATTCGCCCGCAGTCATCATATGGGCGTAGGTGTGTGAGCGCGTGGACTACACTTCAAATTAGAAGGCTGGTGCGTGGGGAAAAATTGAGCGTTTTTGAGTGAAATGAATTATAGATTGGTGCATGCATGCTGGGCAACGGCTGGAGTCATTTCTTTCAAGTGAGCAGTTGTTTACCCTTCGCTTTTTCCCTCTTCTTAAAGTGGAATACCTGATCCTTTGAACTGATTGTTTGTTTAACCGCTGTTGGGAACATAGAATCCCTGAGGTCTGAGCAAGTGTTGATCTAAGATTGGATTTAAAATCGTCTAATGAGGAACTCTTTGGATAATTAGCACAGGCTGAAATGCTTGTGGATAATTTGAGTACCTCACTACACAGTTCAGGGGAAAGGGGGAGGGTAGATGAAAGAACACGGAGAGCAGGGTTAATGAAAATTATCACATAAACTTGGTCTCTACCTTTTGGTGTTATCCTTTGTTCTGTTTTGACTGCGTCATTAGGGGAGCAATGGAACAATTAGCTACGTGGTTCACAGAGAGGCTAGGACTCCTCACTGGAGAGCTGCTGGTGTGGCTTTAGCTCCGTAGTGGTAATTAGACACTTGGAAGTGTCGCTCAGCGAGCTCCGTCAGGAAATGAAGCAGTGGCACCTTGCCCGTAAGGGAATGATTGATGTCCCACCCTGTACCCAAACCTTGAGCTGTGAGAGACCACAAACAAGAGCTGTGCCCATTTTCGATAATCATACAAGTCATGACTGGCTTTTTCCGTGGACCAGAAGCAATTTATTGACTTGCGTTGCCTTTGATTGATCCATTTGGGACTGGCCTGTAGACACTCACTCGCGCAAACAGAATTGTCCCCAGTTTACGCGTAATCGTGACAAGTGTATAGTCATAGCTATTTACTTTTCCAAATCAATAAAACCATTAGGTTGCTGCTCAACTGTGTCTCGGAGGAGCTCGACAATCACAAGCACCAATTGCATTTTAAAAATGCTCCCCAATAGTGTCTGCATAGTTTTTCTCCTGCTTTACACACTACTTTTGAGGGGTGATAGGTTGGTTATGTTTTGTTTTGTTTTTTCTCCGAAGACCTAGATTGTAGAGCAAGGAGAGCCCATGCAATGTCAGAGTTAATTACATTTTTAAATTGAGGTTGTCTTTGGGCCGACTGCTGAAGAAAAGTGACAAAGCCAGGCTATTAAGAGCACGGAGGGTGTGAGGAAATAGGGCTGAGACGAGTTAGCAGATACCTGTGAGGTACAAGCCTGGGCCTGCCGCATGGCAGAAATGTGATTAGAAGCCGGCGTTAAGCATCAGCAGGTCTTCCTCAACCCCTCTCGACGGCTGTGGGGATCCAGCTAGAAAACAAGTTGTTGATTGCTGCTGAATTGTCAGCTTTTTTATGTCACGTAACTTCCTAGGCCTGTGAGGACTGGCAGTGGAGCTCCATTCTATTAATATCCGCTTCTTACACCTGTGTGGACAACTGGCAAGACGGAGAGAAATTGGAATATGGAAAGAAATGCTAAGAAGCAGCCCTTCAAATGTGTTGGTGACAGTGGATCTTCTTGTTATTTCAGCTTGGTGTTCATCTGGTGCAGGGTTTTCAGAGTTGGCAACAATAAACCTCTCACCATTGGTGGAGTTTTTTTTCTTCTTTCCTCTCTTCGCTGCCTCCAGCCAGTAGACATCAGATTTGGAGTTGTCTGGAGCAGCTAAACAAAACCGATCTGCCTCTCCCAAGACTGCAGGGATGCTCTTTTTAACCAAGTTATTTTCTCCGTTGCTTCACAAAGAAACTGGCCCCCTCAGCTGAAACGATTTGCAGTCCACAATACATCAGCTTAACCAGCCAGGTCGGGTCAAGTTGAGCCAGACAATGGGCTAAAGTCTCTCACCCAAGACTGCTCTGAACCAATTCCCTCTGACTACCAAAGCCGAAACAAAGTATTACACAAACAAAGAGCTACACATTGAGGAACGTAGAATTGTGCACATTCCTAGGATGGATAAGGGAGCTTTGTACTTGAGATAAATGCTTTAAAATAAAATTTTAGACCTTCGCGTATAAAAAATATACAAGAATTGATTACATTTGCCTGTTAAATTAGCACACATACAAAGGAATTTAAATTAGTAGCATATATTTACTTTATTCCATGGTAAAGGACATGCCATAATTATAGAGTTAATATGATACTAATATTGATATATAAATAGAAAGTCTGTAAAACATGTATTGTTCTGTTCTTGAGTGTTATGGCACTATATTTCCAAGTGAGAGTTAAGCACATAATGCATGACATATTTTGCATGGTCTTACCTCACGTGAGGAAACTGCATACCCTGATGAAACCTTAATTAGTTCCTCATTAATGTCTCCAGATTATTACATATCATTTATCCAATTATGCATAAATTCAATGGCATGTTAATAAGATGTTTGCTTTTTTATAAAGACATGAGAGATGATTTACTGTAATTATTGTCTCTTCACATGTTGTTTAGCTTACAATCTAATGGTATAAAGTTTTTTTTAAATACAGGAATACAGAAAAAGCATCTCCTGTCTATTGGCAGGATTAATCATTCTGCTTAGTTGATTGCTACTGAAGGAGGGCCAATTACAGCCGCTGTGCTGTGATAATAAGGAGGTAATTGCTTATTGTCAGTTATACCCACTTAAGCCCTGTGCTCTCTGGTAGCAGACAACAACTCTCTCATGCAATGAACAAAGACTACAGCTGCTCTTCCTCTCAATTTGCCATGCACTGTACATGCAATTTGTACAAGCAATCACCAAATTAACCTAATTTCTATAAATGGCCAAGTAAAAATGCCTATGGTCTCCCACTGCATGTATAGGCGTAAATACTTCCATACAATAAATTGTCCAGTTCTAGCGTGCTTAATGCACACACTCAAGCACCAACCCACACACACTTACATACCAGCAAAACTATAAACACACAAACTCTTCCACATGTACATCCTTCCGGCAACAACAATGAAGGCAGGATGTGGGAGACGAACATCTGATTTGTCACATTTGAAACGCTAATGTTTAAACCAAAAGGAAGAGCACACTGTAATGTGTTCATTCATCTGCATAAACACCACCTGTCCCGGCACAGACAGCTCCTCAAGCACCGAAAGTTTAGTGGCAGTCTACACACCAGCCAATCAACGCCAGCCCAGCTGTGGTACCACCATACCGATCGTTTTCAAGTGTCAGAAAGTGCTCAGAGTGGAGCTGGCGGTGCTGGGGAGAGAATGATTTTATTTCATGTCATCCGTCAGTGACAAACAAAAAAACAGGACACACAATCACAATTGACATCCAGTGGTAATTTATGCTGCCCTTTTATTTATACTTCCAACAAACCTATTTCATTACAAGGTCTGTTTGAAGGTTAACTTGGCTGATATCTGGTATCTTGCAGGTTTGTTGCAAAAATAATGTTCTAGGTATGTTCAATGAGGTATTGAATGTAATAGTCCCATTGAGGACTGTAGTTCCCTTATAATGTAATGATGCCTAGAAAATAAATATTTAGTAGCAGATGTTCAGTACCTCTCATACTTGATACATTGTAGGGGTTGAATACTGTCCACAAGTTTTAAAGACAACTTGTAAAGCAGCGGAAAGACCTGTTACTCTTTGCATGTAAACATTACCACTGGCTCTATTTTATAAAGTTATTCTAAGTGGAGAGATTTAGTTTTTCCAGAATAACTTTTAGTGATGAGCATTCCTAAGCCTTACAAATAAGAAGAAGATTTGCTCCAAAAAACTAGACTATACTTTAAATATGGCTTTTTTTAAATGTTAATATTAATGTTCCTTTTTGGAAAAAGATACAAATCAATATTTAAGTGTTTGGAAATCCACATATCAACTAGAAAAAAAATCCACAAAAAAGGCCAGTAATCCCTTTGAAGGATATTTCACCAGCTGACTGTAAAAAATGAATAGTTCAGCTAAATATGAAAATTCTAGCCAATTTTCTCTCAACTAAACCTTGTGCCAACCCAAATACATAATTTCCTTTCTTTGGTTGAACACAAACACATAATTTAACATTGAAAAGCTGACATCTATAACTCCAGTGCATTAATACAGGTATGTGTTATCTGTGGGGAAAATAATATTTTAAGCTTTTTTAGCAATCCATTGTAAGTATATCAAGAGAATTTGCGACTTATGGGAAAATTTAAGGGTGAAAGATTTCTTCAAGAGCTTTGCATATGGGTGGTCTAAGCAAACAGTGATGAAGACATGTGAGATATTGAAACTACTACAAAATTTAAAGACAGCTTGTGTTTCACTTATTTTAATACTAATACAAATCTGGAGTGTGAACCAACATAAGATTTAAAATGTGCATGGACATGGTGCATACTTAAGCGTTGTGCACACCGGGATGAAAATCGCGCACGCTTATAGCCAGCATTTTTCGAGAGGCTTTTCGACATTCATACCCAAGCGATTTTCACTGGCGAAAAACAAGCCTGACACTTTTTACGACTGGCGTTTTGCACGCCGGTGTGCACACTCACATTGGTGCTCTTTGTTTAGTCACGAGGCATTAAATGTTATGTAATGTTATGTAATGTGTTACTGCTGCAAAAAGTTGTACTACACAATGGAAGGATATTGAATTATATACATATAATATAATATATGTATTAAATATGTATAATAATGATAACAATAATTATACATAATTTGGGTTGTTTTCAGTATTAAAAAAAAACGGAATAAAAAGTATAGCACTTTTTTAAGGCACCACAGTTCCGGCACACTATTTACTTCACATTACTACAATATGTTCAGTTTTACTGCTTTGATGTGTAATACGGTGCATTGAAAGTCCCATCTCAGTATTTCTTGGTACAAACATCTCTTCATAAAACCAACAGTAAATTTCAATTCATTTTAATGCTCACGGAAATGCCCTTAGATTTTCTCAGACTCAAAGCAATAGAAAAAAATGACACTTTTCCTTTGATAGATACATTACTGGAAAATTGTAAATTGTCTCTTTTTATGGGAGTATGATATAAGTAATAGCCCTCGCCTCAACCTGATTCTTCTTTCAAGAGAAGCTTTCAGAGACACAATTGCGGACAAAGTCATTCAACCACCACATATATCATACAAGCGATACAGGAGGAAGAAAGGAACAATTAGAGATCATTTGGTGAAAGAGGCTTTCCGTTGCTTTCAATCCAAAAGCCTTTGTCTTTTGTTGACCCTCTATGAGCAGAGTGGAAGGAGGAGGGGGTTGTCCCTTAGACTCAGAACTGGAAACACATACCTGACTCTTTCATCTTTGTGGAAGGGAGAAAGTACAAATACTAGTGTCTGCCAACCACTTTAATCAACTTAATGCAACCAGCAGTCACTTACAAAGAGCTCCACAGATGGAGGCCTGAGATGGGGCTTTCAGGAAGCCCTGTGGTCCAGCAGACAGTGGAAAGATTGGGGCAGGAGTTCAGGGGAGGACAGGGCTGCAGGACATAGGGGTGACACTTAGACAACCTGTCAGCCAAGTCATCCTGGTCCTCATTGGTTTTGCTGACTTTTTCCCTTTCTTATTCTTTCTAGCTTCCTCTTTCACTGCAGTCTCATCTTTACAAGAACTACATGCACGTCTGATATGATATGCGGGTGATGGACCTTTGTTTAGTTCAAAGGTTTATACCTCTTTATTCCAGTCCCTTTGTGGATCCTACAGCCCTGAAATATGTATCACTGTCCCCTTTTATTCTCGCCAACACAAGGGAAAGGAAATCAAAGCTCAAAGTTTCACTGAAAGTCAGTTTGGAAGCATGAGTCCACACAATGTCATCATCCACTAACCTGCTACCCAAAGTGAAAAGGCTGGCAAATGCCAGAATCTGAAGGGCCCTGGACTAAAATGGCCCTGAAACTGGATTCACCTTTTTCCACTCATGCTTATATTTCAATACACCTGTATAACTTACCCAAAGAAACAGAATCACACACATAAATAGACACAAGATAAAAGTAGTATCGTTGTAAACATCTTTTGTGTTTAAAACATTACCACAAGATACCAACAACACCTTGCCAATAGCAACAACAAATCTAACACATACCAAACGTAACATGTCATTATAGGTGACACATTCCCCCTCATGCAGTACCTTCAGAAAAAGTTTTAGCAATTTTATTTCAGTTAAACTTTCACTAAACAATACAACAGAGACCAGAATTGCAGTTTAACAAAGTTTGATTACTTCAAGGGATTTTAACCTTTAAACTTCTTGTTTACTAGTCTAGATCAGCTTCAATTCTGTCAACAGCAGAGGCAGTCTGTTTAATCATCTTCATATACAGTACACATGCAACTCAGTGGTTAGTGGCTTGGAAACTGCAGAACCACATGGGGCCAGTCTCTCTTCCATGCATGTGTGATCTTAGAACCTCAAGGGAGGGTTAGATGGGATTACAGAGGCTGCATTGTCTCCCCATTGGGACAAGTAATGATGTTCTTCAGTCGTGACACCTCTCGTAGACCATGCAAGCATCTCCCCACCTACCATGCGTCCTACCAAATGCACCAAACACTGATCTTACAGTAAGCTCTCTAAAGCTGCACTCAGAGTTGAAAAGACACCCGGTGTAAATACCGGGAGCATCACTAACAGCAGCTGTAGTCAGTCTACTGAGAGGCTGATTAGCTTTCCAATGGATCCCTCATACAGAACTATCTGATTCCCTGCTCATCCAGTGATCCTCCCAGTATTGATGTATGGCATTAGATAAGACACCTGCTGTTAGTCAATTAATTCAATTGTGTACATCAGGACATCATTTAAGTTGCATTGTGTTCCGAGGAGAGCAGTGTAAGTGAAGATTAAAACAAGGCTTATTCTAGATTCTTTAAGGAACAAATCAGCAGGATCAAGGAAGAGTAATATTACATGAACTTAACTCCAAATGAAGATTAAAGTCACAAAAGATCAACACACAATGCATTCTGTAGCAATAAAACTCTCTGCAGGGCCTCTTCTCATGACATAGGCAAACTATCTAATCCTAATAGATTTGTCTGTACTATAGTACAACAGTACTATATTTGTTGTCCTCTTTTATAGTTGCTGTGATATAATGACTTAGTATTAGACACCAATACTATTGATACTGTCATTCATCATGTGAACTGGCATTTTCCTAAAAGGAATTATATTTGGTTTCAAATTAATAAATTCTAATTTTGGTAATATACAAAACACTTTAAAAATGTACTTTCTGCTACATTGCCAGTTGATCAAATTAGAATAGTACGCTTAGATTTATCTTTTTTTTTAACATTGGTTTAAGATTCATTTAGTCTTGAAATCACAGTTTGTCAAATATAACCCCCCTATATGACAGAACTAACACACATAATAATCAGAATGTTACAATAAACTCCTACAGGCATGACAGTATTTTATTTGTGTGTCTCGTGGCTGCTGGGCATTAGATGTTTTAGACACATGTACACATGGGACATGTAGTCAGTAGAACACTAGCTGGACTGGGCACAGAGACAGTGACTCCAAGGAAGATGTCTCCTTGTGTCAGAAATATTAGACAGTCACTTCGACTGTGTGTGCCACTGTCAGAGCACTTTCGAGCATGACATTGTCTTAAAAAAGTGCTGAGTTGTGCACCTGGCTGAAGATTAGCAGTAAGACACCTGCAGAATGAAGGTACTGAAACCCATCTTGTACTTACTGTCTTATGCAGAGCTTGCTGAAACGGCTTCAGTCATGGCACGTTATAAAAACAAACTTTCTTTACTGGGAGTCTTTAATTGATTTTCCACAAAATTAAAGCTATTGATCTAAATTCTGTTAAATTCTGTTACACTGTCTTTTTTGTCATATATATTTAGCATTTTAAATAAAAAGGCTTTTAAACTTAAAAATATACTTACAAATTATAAACCACACACACTTTACTACTACATAAAATGTACTAATGTAATCACTCCAATTAAAAACATCTTGAGTTCACATTTTTTTCAATCAATTATATGGACACTTGCTGAGTATTTATTAGATTAATGCTATCAATAAATTTTTAAGCAGGTCTGCTGAATTAAAGAGAACAGGGTGTTTTTGTTCTTGATCTTTGGTTAAAGCAAGCTTAGGTAGCTCTTAAATTGGCCAGTGCTCTCACCAGGGTCAAATAACAGATTAATAGGTTCAATAATGAGCTCCCTGGAGTGTCCACTGTATGAAGCACGTCTCCCTGGCCTGCTTTAGTTCTTCCCTTGATGGATCGTGGCGACTTCACTCACAAATCATCGAAGAAAAAGACTTGGATGTCATTTATTAAAGAGGGAAACATTCTCTTTTGTACTGATATATCCTGACATTGGCTGTTTCGTTATGTTTCATTGTCAATGTGTTGTCTTTGCTCAAGAGGGCAGAAGAACAAAACAAAAATCTTTAGAAGTTACTGTTTGGGTATTACTGCAAAATAGATCCCTAATATCTACTGTGCATAGAATAAAAGCACCTTGCAAAAAACATTTAAGAACCTTCATTTGTAAGAGTGTGTCTTTTTGAGAATAATTAAAACTGATGTTTTATTTAGTGATGTAAATTTAGAGGCTGTACCTCACCTAAGCATGACCTGAGCTCAACACGTCCATGCTATTGTCAGCTTCAATAGATATAACTGGCTTCCATTTCAATCAAATTTGACACTTTTTCACCTCCCTGTAATCACACCACAAACAAACATCAGAATCCACCTCAGCTGAAAATCCCTGGTATCTCTGTCTTGTCAGTCACCGATAAGGAGGTGTAGGGAGAAAAGCATTATGAAGCCAGGCTGTGACTACTTGTAGCTTGATGTCTCCGTCCACCATCATTAGCTGCCAGTGTGTGTGTCGAGCAGCTCAGCAGGTGGAGAACAGGCAGGGTGTAAGATGTGGGAGACACTCTCTGAGGCTGATTGCTTTATGCTACACCATGCAGTGATACTAATAACCTCTGTGTTCCTGCATTAATGCTCTCTGCCTACTCTCCCAGGCTGGACAAATGGCCGGCAGATTTTGGCATTTCTGAATTTGACATGCACTCACTGTTTTTGGAAAAAGGGAGCTTTTGCATTTTTATACACATCAGGGATTGTGTCTTCTAAAGATGGCACTGAATGATTTAATTTAGAAAGCAACATTCTTAAAAACATTCATGTCCTTCATATTTTAATTATGTGGTAACTGTTGTAAAGGTATTCAAGGTCGTAACATGAAACTGGAGACATATGTGAAACTTTTGGGTCTTTCCCTCTGTTGAAAAATATATATATGCAAGCAACTTTTCATTTGCATTTATTATCGCTGTCTATAGGCAAAACAAATTGTATTGATAATATTTCAGATAATAAAAAACACTTTTAAGGGTATACATATTACATTTTGTTAGTCATAAGAGTGCAAGTGACAAAAAAATATTATGTGCTCATTTAGTCAAATTTAGTCTAAATGATTAATATTCACAGTTATTTTTGTCCAACAAAAGTTAGCCTTAAGTTTAATGTAAACGATTGTCCTGGTAGGACTTACACTGTATTCTCTGTGGCAGCTTGTTTATTTTATGTCAAGTGGGGCCAGAACTTTCCTCTGTTTGTGCATTTGTGTATGCGAGCTGGGTTTAACCAAGTGGCAGTCCCACACCAAGGTTGATATAAACACACTTCTGTCCCTATTGCATGCAAGCAGACCCTGGGGGCAAGACTGCCCTTAAATCCAATGGCCTGGCTGGCCAAAACTCTATGGGTTAATGTCTCTGAAGCACACAAATCAAAAGAACATTGCATGGGGGCAGGCTCCTATTGCACAAACCGACCCAAAGCACTTGTTTTATGTTATCTTCCCTGGCAAAAGAAAAAATAGCAGCCATTGCTTTATATCATTCAGATGAATTTCTAAATTTTAACTGGCCTTTAATTTTACTGCACTTTGGCACAGAAGAAACGTGCAGTGAGTTTGAAGTGAAGATTTTTCCTTATTTAATGTTTTATATAATAATTTTGGTGATGGTACGTTCAAGCATTTCCAACACTCTTGCGGTGTACCGTGGCTAAATGACCAGTGTGTATCATTAGTGAATCAAGCCTTGAGGAGAGACCTCTTCTTTGAATTTTCTGCATAGAGTCCTATTTCTCTACAGAGCTTACCCTTGAAGTTCTTCCATCCCTCTCTCGAAAGAGATCAAGATTGCTCTTTAAAAAGGAGTGAAAGAAAGCAAAACCTAGGACTGCTTTTAATCTCGGGAATGAGTGCTCTGCCATGAACCACAACCCATGAGCGAGTGCCCACTAGGCCGGGCCAGAGTATTAATATTTAAATTCCCATCCATATAATCAATAGAAGGGAGCACTTCACTGCATAGTTAGCCCTGTATGGGAGGCGATAAGAGTGAGAAAACCTCCTGATTAAGGCTCTTAGAAGCCCTCCACACTGTGTTGAGCACAATACTTTAGCACTGATTATAACCTATTGAGGCAGAAAACCTGATCGAATATAACATCTTTTGAATTCCTTGTTCCCTCAATGGAGTGTCAAAAAGAGCATTCAAAAGTTTGTGTAACAAAATGGCAGTCTGTCTAAATTGTTCTCCGTTTCTTCTTTGCATATGGTGCGCAAGAGAAAATTTTGCGAGCCTTTCTTTTCTAACACAATGCTTTGATTTGGCAGCTAGTGTCATAACGAGCAGCAATGGGGAACTTATATCTTATTCTTCTTTTCAGTGTACATAAAAAATCCCAGCTTAGTCTTCTTTGTCTATTGAATGCTTTGAACTCTTTTAGCTTAAAGGGCACTTTTTGTGCTTGAGACTGTGGTGTGCATTCACTGTAAAAGCACTCAATGAAGACCACAAGCAAAACTGCGAGTGTCTTCAGCCAGACCACACATTTTAAGCATTCGCATAATTTAAGGAATTAAAAGAAAAAGCGAGATGCCCAAACAAATGGACGAATCCATGCTGCATACTTCCATCAGCCTGAAGGGTTAACCGGTGCAAGTTTCGGTTAAATTGTGCCAACAACTTTGAAAACAGCGTCTTGGAATCCAGACCTTTAAGAATGGGCTGGGCTCTTTTGTCATTGTCTGCACTGAGCTAAGACAGCATAGATGGAGGAGAAGAAAAGCATCATGGGCTCATGCAAGTGCAGAATCTGGGGATAATATCTTGTTTGAAGGGCCAGCAGAAAGGAGAGCAGAAGGCGCAGAAGAAGAGGCCAAGAAGATGTTGAAAGAGAGCAAGTCCAAAGCTGAACTGCTCAGTTCATTTTCCAGCTCACTGGCCTTCGTAATCCATCTGGGCCAGCTGCTAACAAGATTGGGTCTGAAGTTTACCTCCACAATGACTTAATCAGATTAGGAGCCACAAAGATCAAATAATGACCCAGATTTGGGGCAAGTTCACTCTGCCCTTGATTGTGTTGTGTGGTCCTTGAAATATATTAGGAATTATGTGAAAGGTTTAAAAATATTAAAAGATGACATGTATCACAGAAATGTAAAAATAAAGGAAGCAAAAACCTCTTGAGCAAGACATATAATGATGTCCACTGATGTTTTGCCAGTTTTGCAAGCAAGACAATGTTTTATTGTAATTACCACTCAGCAGTTTCAGCACTTTAGGACACAAGGCAGGAGTTTGGTTGAAAAAGATTTCAGGAGAAAGTGTCTCAGAGAGGATCCAAAATGTCTCACAAGGCTCCATAATTTTGGGGGGCTGACTGTTTTGTTTTCTGAGTTTATCTCTCTCTCGCACTCTCTCTTTCACTTTACCCCGCACCCCTGTTCCTAAAAGGGGTAACGGGATTATTGGCAGAGGCATAGAAACATGATTGTCTCACAGCAGATGGTGCGCACTGCTTCACCTTTGAGAAAAGTTAATTAAGCCCGCCATATTGTGCCCATCCAGGGAAAAAATGTAGATGAATATTGAGCAATCGAACTCTGTGTCTCCTTTTCAAGCCATTTCTGTGGAATAGAGGAGCCCATTGAGGGTGAATTATGTACAGAGCCAAACTAATTCAAGACCAGACCTCAACACCCCACACAGGTTGATGCAGAAGTCCCTTCCCATGTCTGCACAAACTGACCCACTAGGCCAAAAAATGGTTTGTTCTATGGCGAGATGACTGTGATGTGGTTGTCCACCATATTAAACCACACGGCCCACAACAGTCTGATGTGTGATTGCATGGTTATAGGTAAAACGTCACAAAAGGAATAGCTGGTGTTGCTGCAAAAGAAAATTCAGCTAGGACCTGGTGGTAAAATAATGGACGGCTAACTTTTTTCCTCTTTGAGCTCATTTGTTTGGAGTACCGGAGAGTTCTTTGAGGTTGAGTAAGGGATTGAGGGAAAATTTGAAAGCTTTGAGACTGGCAGCGTTTTATTGGGAAACAGGGAGATCTGGATTAGAAGCCCAAGTGAAATCAGAATAACAAAATAGTGTTCAAAGTGCACAACATGCAGGGAAGAGCCTGCTG
Source organism: Oreonectes daqikongensis (assembly GCA_026939265.1). Classification (NCBI taxonomy): domain Eukaryota; kingdom Metazoa; phylum Chordata; class Actinopteri; order Cypriniformes; family Nemacheilidae; genus Oreonectes; species Oreonectes daqikongensis. Next base: position 1,737,666 of record JAOTQM010000446.1, on the reverse strand, counting down.
GGTGTAAAATAAAAGTTGGGGTTAAGCTTATTGTAAACTCCTTCCACTACGTTCCAATGGTAGATGTTACATATGATTAGAGGACCTTTGGTGTGGAGGTCCTGTTGCGGTACTTCCGTTCCAGTTGAGCATTGCTAATTTCTTAAACCCCTGGCCATGGCTTTTGCTACGCTTGGACCTGATTTTACCTCCCCTCTTTCATTTTCTTTTCTTTTTTTATCTTTATTTTTTCAAAGTCTAAATTGAATGGTGAATCAGCTACAGTACTTTAGCAATTTCCCCAAATGTTTAATCCTTCTTAGTGCACACACACTGTGAAATGAAATTCTGATTGGTCATGAGTACTTGGGCTTAACACCTCTTTTAAAAATAGATCAAATAAATCAAATTCGTTGCTTTCTCAGATAAATAAGCACAATTACATCCTTAACGAAAATGTTATAACTTTTATCGATTTTTTTCTAAAGTAAGTATACTGTCTAGAGCGTAGTTCTTGGGCCGTGTTAACCAAGTCAATTGTCTCTTCATTGAAAACGCCTCGTTCCTCTTGAATGTGTTTGTGGAGTGTTCCGCAGCATTCTCTCCAGTGACTGTTTGTATGGGTATTACGTCCCCTTGAAGTGTGGCCTCCTCCGTCCAGAGCCATTGATATCTCTCCATTGATTCAGAAAGCTGTGGACAGACTTACCAGGATAAAAGGGGGGGTCAAAAGGAATCCAGACAATACCCTTTATTCGCTTTCCATTAAGTCAATTTCTAGACTTTCCTACTTGCACGAGAGGAGATATAGTTTTATAAGTGGCACATTAAATTACTTCCATATGTGAGAGATGTTAATATGAGTATCTAGCTAGCTGAAGGTACACTTGGGTGTCCAGTATATATTAATAGTCTAAGTTAGACAGGCTGTTTTTCAAACCTTGCTTGCTGACCTTTCTATGTGTGAAAATTACTCCTCACACCAGCCGCAAAGCACACAATACAGCCCAATTAAATCAGAAGACAACCTCCACATCACAGTGGTACAATGGCGACTAATAAATCCCAAAACCTTAGCTTTCCATATTCAATTGAGTTTAATATAACTGGATAAATTAACATTGCAAGGGATAAATGCAAGAGCTAACTGGTAGATAATCCTTAGTAACTTTCAACAGATAGAACTTTAGAGGTCACTTCATGCATAATATTTTCTAAGATAATTTTCAGTTTACAAATTCTTAAACAGACCCAGAATAGCGAACATTCTAAATGTGTTTGTGCAATTGTATTGTAGAAAATTAGATGAATAAGTAATTTGTAGAGCCAATCACATTACTTTTGTTCAATTATTATAACAGTAATGTAAAGTTCAAAAACATAACCTTTGTGGAATAAGTATGTAAGGTGCCAGTCATAGAGTCTATAAACCCTAGAGAGGGCAGATTTAGCTCAGGCACCAGAGCCTAGGGTGTTACCTCATCAGCCACAAATAGACAACAAGATTTACCCGCATCCATAATTGTAGTTCCTCTTATCCACAGTTACGCTAACTAATGACAGCAAAAACTTGAAGTCCTTTCTTGGCTAGTTTTAATGAGACCCCCTTCTTTTAAAGACCACAAAATGCCACCAATTTAAGTTCTGCCAATTTTCTCCACTTCTACTTGAGAACCACCCTGGGAGAGGAGAAATCATCATACTGGTCAGCAGCGGCGACACTTAAAGAGGAAGTCAGCATGGGTCTACTATCCCTGAATGACCAGGACCAGATTAAAATTCAGGAAATAATGGCTTTCTGTCATGTGCTCATCATGATGTCCTCACCAACTTTTAATTAGGAGAAAAAATAGTTTCGTCTTCTATTCAGTGTGACCAATGTGAATAAGGAAAGGATAATAGAAGAGAAAAGAGAGAGAGGGAGAATTAATAGGACGTCTGTCACTTTTTTATGTAACCGTTTGTTCCACGGCACATTACAGCCATGCAAATGATTTCAGAAAAGGATGAATTTTTTTTTATTATATGTAGCAATATTTGTATATTGTGTTTTAAGTGAATTGCATTTCTGATTGGTATTGTAAATCACCTTTTATGTTCTTGAATAAATATATATTTAGGATTTACATTTATGTTTTCCGGATTTATATTTATATATTAAGATTTATATAACACTGTTAAAAAGTTCTGTAGAAATTACAGTATCACTGGCAGCAGTTTGCCAGCAACTTACTGTAGATTTATATTTATCTAATTTATTGGCAACAGTTTGTTCAAAGATAATTGAACATTAACAAGTCTTTATCTTTACAGAAAACAACTATAAAATAAAATCCTCATGCAAGCATTTCTACTGTAGGAACCAAAATCAGAAAAAAACCTTGAAAAAGGTTAAAGAGGATTTCTGGTTCCCAGAATGCTTTGCATGAGCCTGTTATTTTATAGTTGTTTTCTTTAAAGATAAAAAAGTATTAATGTTTAATGTTCAGTTATCTTTGAACAAACTAAATTATATAAATTTAAATCTACAGTAAGTTACTGGCAAACTGCTGCATTAACTACAGCAACAGTGTATACAGTGTAACTGTAATCAGATTTACATTTATATATTCAGACTTACAACTATATGTTCAGGTGATTATAAATATAAAGAATTATGAGTATACATTTGTTTAAACTATGGAATGTAGCTCATTCCAATCTTCAATTGCATTTCATTGTTTGAGGATTGTGTCTTTCTCAGGGTTCTCTTTAAAAAACCCTTAGATCTTTTGAGCTGGCCACCTTTTAAAAACAGATCACAAGCTTATTTTGCTCTAATCTGTTTGTGCTCTTTACAAACCAAAATGAAACCTATCTAAGAGCGATCTGGATCAGTAAGTTGGTGTAAATGAGAAAGCAATGGTGTTTGGAATGGATCAAATTGGGTCTTCGTTGACTATTGTTCATTTATTCCCACCACCACAAATTAATCTGTTTCTAAATCTGTTTCTTTAAATATGTAAGTGCTCGCTTTTAAAATAAATGGGTTGAAATGGCAACAAGCAAGGTTGACTGTTTACTATGCAGCAAACAAATCAACTTTGAATTTGAGAATTTTTAGCAGGTCTGAAATGTGAATACACTCAAAACAACAGTTAAGAGATTCACACCATCACAGCATCTTCCTCTCAACTAGGTGTATGTTTTTACAAAATATAGGTGCTATACTTTGTAAAAGTGAGGCAATGTTTCCTTTGCAAATCTTTTTTTGTGGGTGCGTTTGTGAGCTCAACAATGACAGCTGTTCTTCCTTGAACAGAATTACATCACTCCTGTCCTCTATATTTTACTCACTAAATCCACGTTGGACTGATTTTCATGTTACAGTTCCAAACCATCAAGCACATTTTAAAATGCATAATTTCATCATGTGAGCTAATTGGACTGGTATTTATTTGTGTGTCTGTTATTGCTTTGTTTTACTCTCTACATCTTTATTTATCTAACAATGTTTAAAATTGGCAGCAGCTATGCATATACAGTAGCAGATGGCTTTGCTTGTATGCATCATCAGAACCACACAGATCCTTCTGCCCTATGTACACAGAGTGCTGTTGGGTAGATGGCTGGGGAATATAAAAATGGATTTAAATTCATTAATGTACATTGCACTCGCTTGTATATTTTTACATGACAGTAAACAACAGGCTAAATGTTGTGCTGTTAGGCTCGTAGCTCTCAACACACCCTCCCCCCCCACAAGCTTTTATAGAGCAGGGAGGGAGAAAAAAGTACAGATTCATAGCTCGCAGGTAGTGTTGAGGGTACGTGGTGAGTCTATGATATATGACATGTGCTCTATGCAGTCTTTGTTAATTTCCCAAGGATCTGTCAGTGCTCCAGAGCTGTCAGTTAAAGATGTTATACTCGGCTAAACCCCCGTTTACCGCCCAATTCTGCTGCGATGAGACAAATGAAAGACTCAACTTCCTCATTTCACATATTCATTTCAAAGACAATGCTTTTCACCTGAGTGTGCTCTGACATGTCATGTGTGAAATTAGAAAATATAAATATATATTGTGATATGTAAATACGCAGTACATATCTATCTATGTAGTGTTAATGTGGTTTTGCTGAAATGTCCAGGTTTCCAGGAAACAAAACATCCATAAAACATATATACCATTAGTAGACATTAGGGATTGTGTTAACTGTGTATATTTTGTCATATTTATTGTTTTATGTTATTTTATTTATATGTTTGTGTTAAGACATTGTACATGATTTGTAGCAAACATTATAATTCACTGATCACATGGAGATGTATTTCAGTAATTGACCAATCTACAGCATATGCAGTTATGTAACTTTTCTTTTTACATTTTAAAACGGTCCCCATTAATCCTGAGGTTATAGGCCTTTGGCCGTGTCTGATCATTGCTGTTGCATTAGTCACTCAAGGTCGCGTCATTGCTGGAAGCTCAGGCCTTGTCTAATATATTTATCTCAAGAGATAAAACTGCAAACATCCTCACAAAGCGCAGTGGTACTCACACAATTATAGGCACACACACACACACACACACACACACACACACACACACACATACATACCATTTTGTCTAATTTATTGTACTTAACTTATCTGTCATATGGTGATGGCGTCTGCTATGAGACTAATTTCAAATGTGTTTAAAAATGTTCAAAACATTGTCCGCAAAAGTGACATTACATTGGTGCAGAAAAAACAAGAGGGCACATCTTCCAGAATGCATTTTGAAGGTGTCTGACCAATTGCAGCACACGACCCGTATATGTGACATTCCACCAGGCAATAAACAGAACAGCACTCCAATGCGGGGCCTATTAGACGTGGAAGGGGGAGGGCAAAAGGCTCAGGTTCCTTGCCAGAGACTGACGGGGGTCCTTGGGACAATTACAGTAGAGAAAGAGAGAGAGTCTTTCTTCTGCCCCCGCGGCCTGCTGGTGCTGAGTAAGATTCATGCCCAGGCAGAGGAGGATGCCAGTGCACTAATACTGCCTGACAGTAAATGTCATCAGAATTTAAATTGCACTGCCTGCTCCCTCTCACGGAGCATGAGAGTTTGCTTTAACCTATATCGGCAATCACAAACAACAGCAAAGGGGCCTGTGGGGGCCGAGGACTGGGGGGTGGAAAGTGATGTTTTTGCACACGTCTTGTGGTTTGAAAGCACCAGCTCAGTTCTTTCTCTCCCCTTGTCATGTACGTAAAAGCGGCAAGCTGATCCACCAGGCGTGTGCATGGCTAATTAGAGAAATTCAATTAGGCTGAACTTTAACGATGTGGACAGATCTGCTGCTTTCTCTAACCACCCCCACCACACAAACACACACACACACATTGCTTTTGTCCCTTGGCTTATATTAGTGTTTGAAAATGGCTTATCAGCATGGATGGCATGCAGAGATTACCAGGCCAGAATTGTGAGGAATGTAAAGTGCTAGGAGGTTCATCAGCTTCATCGTTTGACTGAACGCCTGCATGGAAATATGCTTCAGTTTAACAGCTTCACATGATGAGCATTACTGTAATGAGTCGATGATGGGCCAGAGCTAAATGCATCTAATGTTATTGGTCAAAGGGGAGTTGATGTTTTTACACGAGTGCAGTCATGCAATATGTGCTGAAACAAATATTAGTCAGTTGTGGCACTGTAACAGTCAAAAGACAGAAACAATATACCATCGTTACTATTGGACAACGCAATCTCGCGGCGGAATCCTAAGTATTTTACGAGGAGTCTAATTTTGGCTAATTTGTATGAATTCTTACGATCTCAGTCGTACGTTTTAGTATGATTTGCATTTGCACCAGTGACATAAGGTGTAGGGCGGGGTTGGGGGTGGGCCTTTAGTATTGCTTAATCATACGTTTTTGTACGACTCACAACGTACGAATTCAAACGAATTGGCCATCATGTAAAATACTTACAACTTCCCGTGAGATCAGGTTGTATAGGATTACAATATAATTTTGAAGTTAAAGTGAATTATTTTTATTAATAATCAATGCATGCCACAAACAAAAAGTAAATGAGTGTAACTTCTTGCTGTCATATACGATGAAGTGAGGTTGAGTCTTTTTTCTACGTTCTTCAGTTGTCCTCCAGTGCACTCGCTTGATAGACCCGTGATTGAGTTTGCACAGAGATGATATCATTTAACCATTCCAGATGAAGTGTTATTTTGGTTTCTGCATCTTATTAGCATATGTCAGTATGTAATAATTATACCAAGTCCTGTCACACAGTTTGAATTCCTATGTAAGATAATGAGAGTGAACTTTCACTGCAAGTCTCTTCATTGAGAAAAAAATGGAAGGGTTGTTTTAGGTGTGGAGTGTTTGCAATTACCTTTAACTGAAGGAACATTAATAAGATAAGTGACCTTTTCTTCATTCGCCCTGTTGACCAGTGCAGGAACTTCATGAGGACTGAGCATCTCTAATAGACCTGCATTTTCGTAAGGAGATTTTACATTTGTGTGCAAACATCAACATACACATTAAGCCATGAAGACTCCGTGAAAAAACTTAAAGTATCAAGGTATTATTTTGAGATTACTTTACGATATTCACCTATGCTTGAGTGCAATCAGTTGATGCTTCTTTTTACCACAAAATGTCAATTGATATTCAACAGAGTTATAAAAATATGGTGTCAAAGAGATTAAACAATGTTTGGTGTTGCGAGCTGCAAACAAACTTAATTATTGTTAAAACCCAGCCAATAAGCTGATACATATTTGTGTCACGGGAAGTATAAACACAAATCGATTTTAGCGATCATCTCTCATTGTTTTCAAAGTGCTTTAAAAAAAATGAATGTCAAATCAAGTTGTGGGATGTTTTGTGCCAAGTATCTGTTTTCTATATTTTTATAGTGTCTTTAATAAGAATGTGCTCCCTCATCTTTCTGTGTGGTAATTCTTTTTGCCAAGCGAGGGGCGAGGAGCATTTATTAAGCTATTTATAAAATGCATATGGGAGAAATATGTGTCAAATGCGATTTGGCTGAATTGTAGCTCCATGTGTTTCAGACAAGTTTTGTTCCCCTCCGTAAGGAGGTTACATTAAACCCTATAAACTTCAAATTTTGAAGAATTTGCAAATGTTTGATTCTAGGACGCCATTCGTGACACCCCTGGGAAGAGTCCCAAACTGGATTAGTTTAATGCTCTTTAGTGCTTGTCTCTGTATGTATTCACATCTGTCTTCACCCTTGCTGTCCTACAAACGTATGATACCGAAAATGTCAAGACAGATCTCGACTCTGCCTTCAACCCCCCTCCCTATCCAAAAACGCTTACCCATGAGGAAGTGCACCCTTTTCATAACCGCATATAAGGGGCTTTGTTTTTCTGCTATTTGGAAGCGCTCCAGTGTCCAAAGCATTAAGTGTAAAGCTGCCTTCTCATTGCATTTGTAATTTTCTGTGCAAATGTGTGTTTTGTTTACAGAGGGAGGGAGCATCATGGGGAATCCAAGCATGAAGTGGAAACAATATGACTCTGATGGAAAATGAGTGGTCAGTTAGGAATGTGCATTTTCTTCTTTATCCAGACTGTCCTGAGGTCATTTCTTACAATATTTCATCCTCTATCCCCAGTTCAATCTTCCTCTGCCTCATACTATTATATCCTATCACATTATGGCGCACAGTTTTTGAGTGAGAAACATATAAGTGTTCTTTTCTTTTGTGACAGAACCCACATTCGCGCTTTGATTTATACATGGGGGTAATGAGGGATCCATTTTGTCAAGTGTTGTAAAGGGAATGCCCCTGGCCACTCAGAACATTAATGGAACGCAATGGTGCATCTGGGGTGGAATGAGCTTTAAGGAATAAGGGAGATCTGACCGTTATTCTGATATTGTTTGGGCCTGTGCAATGACAGATCAAGATCTAATCACTTCAGTGAAGCTTATCAAATTTCTTTCTAATGTAGGGAAACATATGGTTATATTACTGTACTGTTAAAGGTAAAATATTTGTTGGGGGAGAAAAAATACTGCCGCAATCCTGTCCTTCTTGTTTTGGCTTTAATTCATAGTCTACTGGTCAGGATTGTGACTATCGTGTCTTTGTGTTTACGTTCTGTGTGGAGACACACGGCTCTGGTGCTTCCGCCTTTTTTTAGCCCCGCCCCCTCATTGTCCCGTAATCATTCCATCAGTGTTATCATGCCTCACACCTATCCCTGTGTAATCATCACTTGTTAGTGTCCCTATTTAAAGCCCTTGTGTTCATTGTCCTGTGCTGGTTCGTTTTGTAAACTTTGTATACCTCTTGTGAACATCCTGTGAATTTCGTCCTGAATCCTGTTCCTGCCCTAGTGTGTTTCTGCCCTATTCCTCCCTCAGTGTTTATCTGTGTTTGTGTATACCTTGTTTTGCCCCCTCGTGGAAAGTTTTTGTTTGCAGTTTGTTCTAGTGTTTTTTGTTCTGGTTATTTAGTTTTGTTTCCCCCGTGGGCTTTTGTTTTGTTATTTATATATTAAAAGCATTTGTTTGCCCCTTTACCACTGCCTGCATCTGGGTCCTCATTCACCAGCATGACAAGAACAGGCACTTTATGTAGACAAAAACACAAATTATTTTTACCAGAGAGGTTTAATTGTATATGCTTATAATATTCCTCATAATAAACAGTGCCTCCTGTGTTGCCTAAACTTTTCTGTGCAAGCAAGGTCATGTGATGGCTGTTTCCACTACAGTCACAAACACACAGTGACAATGGCATCCTCCTTTCTTTAATCTGAATGCATTGACCGTCACTGTTCTCTCGCTCGTCCTGTCTCCAGGTTAATGCCCTCATACAGCGTGTCAGCTGCAGTGTGCTCCCTGGTGGATGTGTGCTCTGCCATGACTGCTATGCCCAGCCTGTTTTGAAGGGGAATTGTTTCCCTACTACTGTGCCAGAGGACACAAACACTCTCCTCTGCCACTGCATGTCACTAAGGTCACAGAGGTATGCTGCACCTCTGGGCTAGCATGTATTTAAGTGGCATGTTTTTGTGAGCTGTGTTGTGTAAATGTCCAACAATGCTTGAAAAAAGTATTCCAATCTTTACATCCATTTTATGGTTAAAAGGCTATATATGATGACAACTCCTGATGACGTTTACTGAGCACCACCACAAAGTCGTTTATAAGAGCAAAATTTGATCATGTAAAATCTAATTTTAAGGCCAATTAAATTATTATGCTATTTTTAGTTGACCAGTATAATTGTCTGACTGGATTTACAGCCAACAATATCTTTTTCTATAATTTGTTAAAATTGTATAATTTATGTTACGTTTTCTGTGACATTTGTTAGCTGGGTGTTTCTTGGCTTCTTGTTGTTGTTGTTTTTTGTGGCTGTATGTTCTCTTTCTGGTTTTCTTGTGCAGCTGCTTTGATACAATGCAAATTGTAAAAAGCGTTATAAAAATATATTTGACTTAACCCTGCATTATACTTGCATTTTCGATGTGAAACTATAACAACAAACCACTTAGAATGCACGTCTTGGTTAATATGGCTTACTATTACATTACCTTTAATATCCCAACAAATGCAGTATCACATCGTGGCTGACTGGCTCAGAATTCTCAACACAATGCTCTTGTGCCATTACAGAGCCATAAAGGCCTTTACGGGTCAAAAATTGTTCAAGCTGATGCACAAGTGCACCAATTTACATTACTTCAACTGTACTTTGAGCTGTTTTAGGATTAAATGCTCATTTTGCATCAAGTAGATCAGATATAGATGCATTTTGAGGACCTGACACCACTTCATCTTCATCTGACCGGAGTATGAGCAGTCATTTAATCCACATATGGAACAATAATGCCACAGAAAGAAATGTTAATCATGTGCTTTGTCAAAGGTGAAATTGCATTTTAATGTACATGAATGCTCTGTTTGAAAATCTCTTAAATAGTTGCCAGCAGGCAGTGAATTTAAACAATTAGGGAAATTTGCAGATGCATTTTCCCCAGCCCTTAGAGCACCAAACATTTTTGACTGTCTGAAATGGAGAAGTGTGTGTTTCATCTCTAATGTGCCTTTTTGCTCCAGCTGTTCACTGGTTTGATGCCTGATTCACAGAACAGCTCTCTGCTCCAATGAAGAGGGTGGCATGATGTAAAGATGGGTGTCACATCCAATGACCAGGAAACAATGCCTGATGCCTCGATAACATTACACTCAATGGACATTTACGTTACAGCCTTCCAGGATTCAACTACTGATCAGAAATACTGAAATACCTTGCAGAACATAGCTGTCTCACTGCTTCTGCATAAACACCAGGTTTAGATAATAAAAAAATACAAAAAAACTATAAAAATAAATGTAATAAAGATACTAATGAAAGAAGCAAGTTAATAATAAAATAATGTCCTTGAAAGTATCAATAAATATGTATAACATGAAGCATTATTGCAATTCATTAAGGCATTCGTTTTGTTAAAGCATTTAGATTTTTTAGCAATACAATGGCCACTGTTTTTATGTATCATGTTATATGTAAAAATAATTAAGACGTATTAATAACTTAATAAAATCGTTTTTGTACAATCATATTCAGAGTACTAATAGTAGTATGCTATTATATAGTGCACAATAGACAAAAGTATTGAAACGTCCCTACTAAAATGTTTTGATTATTAGTTTCACTTGCAGTACAGAATCATTATCACACTTGTAGGCACTGAAGATCATTGTTGGCAGTGGATATGATACATCTGGTTTTAACTGCAACTAAAATACTACTTATTTTTGACGATTCAAGAGATTTGTTTTCAAAAAAGTTCATATGTAACAGAGTAAATGACCTCACGTAAATAATAACAAATTTAGTTCGTTTACCTCAGTTAGTCCATTTCATACGAATACTATGCAAATCGCCACCCTGGAATTATAAGGTTCTATCTGCATACTGAGCAGAGAGGCAGATGAGCTTTAAAGTTTTTGCATTCCATTTGACTTTGTAGATTTGTTTTTTAAGAAAGTTTTTTAAGGTATTAGCGTCTTCAAAAATAAGTTTGTGTTTCCAGGAACATCATGTCTTTCGATACCCCATTCAATGCCCCAGTAAATGCCATAACGTGTCGCATGAAGACATAATTGGCAAGTCATAGATCCTCGGGTCCACCATGATTAGCAGTTTAGATGATGCTTTGTTAGTGAGAATCCTACTTAATTTAGCTCAGTTTCACATTATTTTTCAGAGCCAAAGACTCTGCCTTTAATCTGTTTAGCTCAACTTAAGTTGGTAGCGTTGACGCCTCTGTGCTTTAAAGCAGGGATTTCTTTGCATCCCCACCGAATCCCTTTTCACATAACTTAATATGCCATCTTGCTCTCTCAGGGCCAATAATTGAATTCAGGCAGAGTTTAAATAGCTTAAAGGACAGGGAATACAGATGGGCATTGCTGTGATTAGCGCAAACTCCGGCCCATGGCCTCTGTGTTGGCTGCAGGATTAGGACATTACGAAGAGAATGACAGGGCTTTTTTAACACTTTATTCCCTCTCAATAACATTCTTTCACATATTAATACCACCCCTAGGTAGCTACTTTATCATGCAGAAGAACTTAATCCACTGGTGTTGAGTCTATCTCGCTCTAGCTTTGATGCGGCCCCCACCCTCTTCTTTAACACTGCTGCTGGAAGCCCAGTGTAAGACAAAGCACCCGTGACAGAGACAATCAGAAGCTGCTCAGGCCCAAAAAATGGGCTTCAGCCTTTGGAGAGCAGAGAAGAGCCATCGTTGAAATAACATTAAGCCAAAGAGAAAACATCAAAAGAGCAGAAGTAGGTGATATGGACTACTGAAGAAGAATCTTTAGAGCTCACATTGTGCCCGAGAAATGTATCATTTTCAGTCTTTTCTTAAGGTGTTGATTTCAGTCAGGGGGTTAGGTCCTAGTGATCGTCTTGTATGCCCTTTTATCTGAGGAGCACCTCTGACCTCTGGCTGAAAGACCCTAGATACCGTGATGGGTGTAAGCTGGGGGGTGTCCGTCTGATGTAGGATTGCTGCAGTTGCCGGCATTTAGCTCGCCCGTGAGCAGCTGTGGTGCTCAGTTTCTCGATCTGACTTGGAAAAACCCTTTGAGAAATGTTTAGAGTCAGAGCGCCTATTAGAGAATTAGCAAACATTCAAGGAATTGATCACGGTAAATGTTTCTTAAAACTGGATGTGTTTCATCAGAGCACACTATTCAGACCGTATTTTTTCAGGAAAAATATTTTGCATCTTGATCTCTGTGTTAACTAAATCATACCTGCATGACTGTGACCAGAAAAGTAAAGCTGGAGTTTTATCTATTGATTTTGCCCTAATGAACTAAGTCACCTGTTTAAACTTAAGCTGTCCATTTGATTGTCAGAACTGGCAAGAGCTTTGAAGGGTTTTGATCCCGCTACCACTAACAGATGGTTGGTGTGACTGGACCCAGGCTGGGAATCGCTACCCAAACTCCCACCAAAGGGTTGAGGGGCTAAATCCTCTGTTTCGGGCCCAAAGAAGACCATAAGCTTGAGCAGAGCAAAAGAAAGGGTCTGCTACTGGTGCTAATTACCCAGAAACCACACAGAAAGTTGCCCACTGTCACCCACTGAAGAGGTTCACATCCCTTCCTCCACAGATAAAAGGCGTAGTATGAAAACATTTCGTGAGGGACAAAGAGGGGAAGATTAACATAATCTTTGGGTTTGTATCCCCTGTAAGCTGTCCGTGTGTGAGCCTCTGCCTCTCCTTGCTTTCTCCTCTCTCGCACTGATTTCTTTTCTTTGGCGTTTCTTGTTTCTCACCTCCTAAAGTCTGTATTTTAAGGTATAGTCGTGATGGTAAAAGGCTTTGTCGTCTACGCATGACAGTTGTGTTTTTCCCGCCTCTTTGTGATCCTCTCTGTAAACGGGAGGCTGATGTTTTTTCAGGTTATCTCATTGCTAATCTAGTGAAAGTACACACACACCAATTGCTTGAACATTTGCCTTTAACACAACCTCATCATAGCATCGATGTGAGTGGGTTGGGGCTAGATATACACTATATGAACAAAAGTATTGGGGCGGCCCTTCTAATGAACAGGTTTGACTACTTTAGTAATTTCCGTGAGCACAAATCTTAATGCTACAGCAAATAATGATATTCTAGAGAATTGTTTGTGTCAAATTTTATAGCAACAGTTCCAACAACGGTTCAGAAAGAAATGATCGATTCAGTCTAGTGTTGAAGATCTTGACTGGTCTGCATAAAGCCACATTTTCATTTCAGAATAGAAAAAGGTAGTTCCAAAACTTTTTTTTAATCGTATAGCATAGATATTTGTTTTGATTGGAATTACTGGAATAGATAAACTGACTCTTTCTTTATGTTTTAGTTGTTCATTTTTTTCTCCTTTCCTTTCTAAACATACTTCTTTTGTGCCAGTTTAGCCTAAGGTTGACATTGCTCTCTCACTTTCATTTCTTCCCTTTCTTTCTCTCTTTCTCCATCGCAAGATGACCAGAACAGGAGCACGAGATCAGACAGTTGCTTTTGGTAAATGCTGCCTTTACCCTTCATACTTTAGTCAGAGATCAGTCTGGGAGTCAGATTCATCCTCATCAGCCCGCCAGCGCTACACATGTCATGTTTGTCTGGGTGGAGGCTGGTTGGGTGAAAAGGGAGGGGTGGGGAAACGAGACAGTACCAGTGAAAATTGTTTCAATTAGTACAAGTGATGGGTGATGCAAGGAACTTCTTCTCTATTCAAGAACAATGGTTCCTGCAAGAGATTCTGGCGTTCATTATCCTGAGATCTGTGATCCTCTAAACCCCGACTCACGCACACAGAGGAATGAGCGTGCCTTGACGGAGGAAAGCTGTAAATGCCTTTGCTTTTTAGCAAACACACAGGCCCCTTTTTGCGCTCTCTTTTCCTTTATTTCCTGCTCTCTCGCTTCGAGCAGGAGGTATCTGAGAATGACACAAGTATTGCTGGTTTTAGTGGATTTTGACATTTCAGACTCTTTTAGACAGTTTTCCATCAGACGCAGTGTTTTTTCTTGCTTTGCGTTTTCAAGATTTTCATATTTCCCTGATGTCAGAATGAACTCTGCGTGACTATGGTGAATTCCTGTGTTTGTCTGAAGCTCGCAGTAACAGCTCGTCTCATTGTGGCGCCTCTACCCACAGCACTTTCACTTTAATGATAATGGCACCATTTTTCCAACCGTCAAATATCACATTTTGTTTCCTTTGATGTGTTTGAAACAATTTTGTAATAAAAATGTACTTTAGATGAAAGGCAAAGGCATTTCACAATACATAACTTTCTCTGTCCTACGATATTTTGAGTAGTATGGTTCATATCAATCCATATTAGGATATGGATTCTTTTTGATTCATTATTCATTTTCTTATGATGGCAATTACTCTCTAGTCATTTTTCAAAAAAGTTTTACATATAAAAAAATATGTACATAAATTTGTACCCTCACATAAAATGAAGGTTTCAGACGTATGACTGCCGCCCAAAACTGTTATATGGATGGTTTCAAAGCAACAATATAAACAAACAATACTGCGCATGCACGCTTTTGTGGACCAAACATAACTTCCGGTATACATCTGCAAAGAATAGAGTTCCTACAGATTATTTCTGTTTAGAAGTAAAGAAAATAACAAGTAAACTAGCTAGCAAGTTAAAAGTATGTTTAGCCAGTATTATTTTGGGTTACCAGTAGAGGAATTGTTACTTGCCTAAACTTAAATGCGACAAAGTTCTTGACCCATTCAACAAAATGTTTATTTAATACAATTATTATAAAGCAAAATATAAATATAAATGAATATTAATACAAACTAAATCAAATATAAATAGTTATATTATAAGCCACTAGTCAGACCGATCAACACACACAGACCAGAAGTTAACTTGGGGCCAGGCGCGTACATCCCATGAAACCATCTATAGAGTGGGTGGGCCTCTCTTCAGTACCAAAATGATGAGATTGCATGACTGGACATGTCTTGCAAACTAATAATAATATTAATTTCTTTTTTGCTTATGGTGCTCTATAAAACAGACATAAACGCATAAACAAAACAAGCAATCCAAACAAGATGCACATTGCAACAGAGTTTGTCAATAGCGTACAGTCTACTAATCCAAACGTATTGACAAGTAATAAGCAAACATATGTATGC
Organism: Oreonectes daqikongensis; assembly: GCA_026939265.1. NCBI lineage: Eukaryota > Metazoa > Chordata > Actinopteri > Cypriniformes > Nemacheilidae > Oreonectes > Oreonectes daqikongensis. The sequence goes on along the minus strand of JAOTQM010000446.1, from coordinate 1,722,467 downwards.
ACTAAAATCAGGTGTAAATACACATTCACCTTAATGGCAAATTTAGACTGTTGTTGTTATGCCAGCACATCTCTCATGGTGGCTGCGGCACTTCGAGCCGCACGTGCAGTACTTGTTTGGCTGCTTTAAAAAGAACCAAAATGAGTCATAATTTACTGTGATTCCAGTATATTCATTAAATCACCTCCTGCTAAAGTCGAAAAAGTCATAACACAAGGGTAAACAGACGCATTTTTGGGTGAAAAAATTCTTAAAGTCATGTTTATCTCCTAAAGCTCAATGCTTTTTGTTTTACTTAAAAAAATCATTTTAGAACTGAAAAGATTTTTTCTTGAAAGGGAACCACAATTACACAAAAAAAGCAACAGGCACACAAGAGCTGATAGCTGACAGTGTCATTTTGCCTTGGAATAAAAAAAGTTTTATTCACAGTAGATCAGCAATAACTGTTAATGTGTGACAGTGTATAGGAGCAAAAGGCTATAGTTTAGTCTAACTATACATTTTGTATTTAAATCCTTGTGTTCAGGTTCATTTGCAACAGCTGTACTTGCAGCGAAAGTGAAACGGAGGTATGTTGAATATTTCATCCGAGACACGGAGGAGAGGATTTTTTGACAACAAACAGCACTTACAGTTGTGTAAGTGAGAGATTCTGTGGCAGAATCTTGTTCATTGGACTAGACTAGACATAGAGAAAATGTTGTCCTTCAGACAGCTGCCATCGATTCAGCACTCCTCCCGTGAGGAATTTACTGTGTAAAAGTAGCATGTTACCAACTATTACTCTATAGCAGATACCAGCATTAAAATTGCATCACTGTCAATACCAATGCAATGTGCCAAACATATAGAAATGGTGTTTAGAATAGCATCTTATGGTCTTATCGAATGGTTATCAAATTAATGTATGAATAAATGTTTAATAAATTGTTTCTTGGAAAACTTAGTTGCCTGTAGCTCTGGATTTTACTGAGTCTCATATTGCTCATTTCAACACAGACACGCTGCAGGCACAGAAGATAAGAGATCATTTGTTTCATTGGGTAAATTAGTCATTGGAGGAATGGTTGCGTCATAGCCAAACTGACCCACAGATCTGACTTAAAAAATAGGGATCTTATTCAAGAAATGAAATCTTTAAAATGGGAAACCGAGGAGCGTTTTTTTTTTGCAATGGATGATAGTTGCTGCATAGAGTGAACACACACCTTATACATTTTTCATACCTCACAAACAGTAATGGAAGCGAGCAGAAGGTTCGGAGTTTGGAACTCATCTGAATTGATTTGGCTTATAATTCATAATTGAGCAGCTAACGCATAGAAAACAGTATTTCATCACACTGCGTTGTGGTGACAAAGCTTTTCGTGAGCAGTGGGTGACTTTTATTGTGTCCTCATGGATGGTTGTGTGGCATTTGATCTGATTCTGTGACAGAATTTATTTAACTGATTTAGTTTGTAGCCAGAGGCACCCTAAGAAATGCTGTCTAAAGATATTTGTTCTTTGATCCTTCTGTCCAATTGCCATTGCAAATTGCTGCTATTATAATTTAAATCTAAGATTCAAACTGTTTTAAATGAATCACACTTTTTAGACTAAAGATTATTCAAAATATAATGCTATACAGTCAAACAAAAACTATTCAGACAACAGATTTTTTTTACTATTGGGTGCAGGACATTGTAGTTCATTCATATTTATTGTTTGGCAATTGGTTGCCCTGGATTGGTCTTATCTAATTGTGTACTCAAATTCAACAGCTGACAGCTATTGAACCTAATCCATTACCTTTATATCAAAGTTATCTGACATTATCAAGATAAATTTGTTCTTTAACTTGTCAGTTCTTGTCATATTATATTCCCATTTCCTAAACAGTAGTGAATAAACTGTGAAAATGTGAGAAAGGTGTCTGAAAATGTTTGCCTTGACTGTGTCCATTTGTTCAGTCCAAATCCAGTCATGGGTTTGTCATTTACAAGTATATTTACTGATACTTTGCTTGTTTTGGAAAGAACAAAATGAAATGCTGTACATTTACTGCCCCAAAATTATTATTAGTCATCATATTACATGGTACAAAGCAGCAACTTCCATCCACAATACACAAATGATGAAGCCCTTCACTGAGAACTAATCTCTATATGCTAGGTTGCTATTACCTTGTGGGGCATCATATACACAGATAACATGCAGGCCACATGGGTTTGTGAGGTTATTGCTTGCCCACTAAGTCCAATGTGACCAGATGGGGTGTTTTGTTTGATAGGCCTCCCTCGCTTTGTCACACACAATGACAACTTTTCCCCTCTTCCCCCTGCTTCCTGATGCCTGCCTTCATTGTTAGGCTGTTAAGGAGATTGGGTTGGCATTTACTGCATCTGTAGCAATGTCAGTTCGCGTATGAGTGTGTTTGTGTCAGGCGGGCGGGAGAGGCCCCTACTCTGCTTCTCTCGGCTCTGGCCCGCTCACCCATATGGACGGCCTGATCAAAGGCAGCTGAAGCAGGCTGCAGCACAGGCACTCTGACAGGAGAGCGAGAGAGAGCTGCATAATTGACACGGCCCCTCAAAACCCCGAGCCTCACAGCGCGCCAGGGTCTGCACACACAGCACATAGCAGCAGAACACCGGCTAAACAAGCTCCTCAATATTCGCCCTTACAGGACTGATTACGTATCATACACACAACAGCAAGCCATTAGTAAAAGTGTACCATGCTATGCTCTAATGGATTGTTATTGCATGACGTAAATGAGAAATCTAAACTCTGACATTAAGCATTTGCTCGTTGTACATGACAAACAAGCCCTTTAAAATGCATGTTTCAGGGTGGCGTGTCACCCTGCACTTTCTCCTGCTGAATGGTGTCTATTTTGGCTCGAGACCGGTGGTGGTTGCACATCACTGGCTGTCTGTTCTTAGAGGAGAAATGTCAGAAACCTTAGATGGCAGCCATTCCAGCTTCTGCCTGCCACCCCGTCACATGCTTCCTGGAAGGGAGGAGGTTTGCCAACTTGCCCCACATTAATCAGGGCTCTTTCGCACCATTAGCCAGTCAATCATTTTCTGGGCCCGAGCCAGACTGCTAGCCCATGCGGTGTGTTAGCCCAGCATCTGATTGGCCAGTTTCCCTCACATCCAGTGATGTGCCAAGTGAAAAATATGGTCATCCCTAACTGTTGTGTATTTAAGAAGATTTGGTGTACAAACCACGTATACAAACAACAATTACAACATTGGATTTTGATGTTTTTAGTCTTGTATCTTTCATTTGAAATACTCAACCTCGATCTATACACCTGTTGAAATTGCATTGATACATGCACAATAAACTGTGTTTGTGTGTAGAAATTCAAAACAATTCTTTATGTCAATATATAAATAATATTCATAATGTAATTTACTTTTTTACATGCATGTTAATATTTCATGTCACATATTATTCTTATACCCTGAGTGTGTGTTTATCTGTAATGTTTCGACCCCTCGGTTTGATACCAGTGATGTGAAGTGTTTTGAAATGGGCTGAAGTTGTTTTACACAGATCTGCCCCTACCAAGATAGTGTAACTAGCCTTTTGTATGTGAGATAAGGACTGGTGGGGGGCCGGCGTGCTCAGGAGGGGTGGTGGGAGGGAAGGGATCAAGCTCCTCACTACAAAGTGAGAGCCCAGGATCCAGGCTTAAGGGACCTTCATCATTAGTTAATGACTTTGGAGATTAGTATTATAACACAGAGATTACAGAGAAGACGAGAGTTGTTCTCTGGTAATTACACACTGAAGCACAAACGTCCCTCTTCATGCTGCATCTCATATGAGGCTTAATTGAAGAACGCCTCACTATAATAACATCATTTGTATGTAAACGGCTTTGTTTTTGGTAAAAAACATAGTGTATGTGTTAAGTTTTAGTAGATAGACATTCTGTTGTCATATGGGTTCAAGTTAAGCAAATCCCAAACATTTTCTTACATTTTTAAATGATACAAATGTGTGTATGTGGCCAATGAGTCACAATAAGCCAACAGCTTCAGTATTTACAAAGCATATAAAAGTTTTATTATACAATTATTAGCCTGAAACTGTACACTGTAACTCTTCTTATTTGATGGAAATAAAATGAAAGACACATTTATTCAAAGCAACTCGAAATGCATTCAATGTATGCATTTGTTCTGCTTGTGTGGTACTCAAACCCATGATCTTGTTGTCGCTAGCTCCACGCTCTACCTCTTCAGCTTTGTTGTTTGCAGGTGAAGTTCTGGTCCATTTACGCTTCAACAGTTGAGAAAATATAAATATTTGAAAAGCACATATAGGCCTACAGCAGCTTCACTGTTCAGCTCTAACACCAATTTATCTCATTACCTTAGCAAGCAACATTTGTATTTACCACCAGGCCTGGGTGGTTAGGAGCAATCAAAAGCCCAACATCACAGGGGAATGCAAGGGGAAACTGCTTGAGATGGAAAAGTAAAAGAGGTGGATTGGGAGGGAGTGAGAGAAGGTTCAGGTTGATATGTCAAGAAAAACTGAGGTGAAGTGCTGACACGTCGACGTCTTAGCTGATAACACTTAAATCATTTTTCCTCCAAAACTTCAGTCACCAGGCTTCAAAGAGATATAGCCATAATACAAATTTTTGGAGTAAGTAGTGGTGTTTGAAGTTATTTTATGGGATTTTGCTGTAAGGCCCAGAATTGATTTGCAGAGGGGATAAAAGGAAGATACTTTATCTTTGGAGCTTTGTCGGAAAAAGCTTAGCATCCATTGGTGGTTCCGCCAATATGCCTGCAGGGCAGGAGGATGGGGGGGGGGGGTGTTGGTTAGCTGGCATTGACATTATATACCAGAATGGATTGTGCTGAGTGTACACCTCCCGCTGCTTATGAGCTGCTCTTTCATAATCTTTCATGAACCATACAATGTTTTATTTAATGTACTGGGTCAGAGAAAAAACTTGAGAAAAAACATATTAATAATGAAAGATGTGGGGCTTGGGAGGGAGAAGGCAAAAGAGGAGAGAGAAAACTTGGTTTGAGGCTCCTCTCTGCAAACAGGTCAGGGGGACCTTTTGAAGTCTGCAGCTCCTGTGCAGTCAATAGTTTAAAAACTTGTGTTATGTCTGAATGTGAGGCTAGCTCTGAGCTTCTTTGACTTTCCCTACCTGACAAATGCCAAACATCTCATCTGTACTGTCCAGTGGCTCTCCACTGCGGTAGAAAGGGCTACTCGCACTGAGGAGCGAGAAGATTCTCTTCAGGCTCTACAGTTTAAACACACTGGACAGAATCCAACCTCAGAAATCCTCAAGTGTAAACACGGGAGGGCTTCTTTCCCAAAGCACCTCCCACAAAATCAACAAATATCATGACATACTGATTTTCGCATCGCTCAGACGCTGCTCTTTCTTGTGATCTTGACCCGCTGCTCTATTTGTACAAACAGAAACAAGCTCGGGCTGTGTGGGCATAATGCACTCTATCCCCCTGTGTCTGCACATTTGCAGGCTGTTAAGTAGGGCAGAGGCAGCTGCAAGCTTCTTAATTGCTTAATTGCACTCATTATTTGAACTGAGGATGAGCTCACCTCGTGCCGTTAATTGAAAAGGTACTGCAGTGCAGTCTTTGCTGAACGGCGCAATCCCTTGAGGAACGCGCTGGCTCTGATGTCGGGGTAGCGTGTGACGTTCTATCTTTATTCTTTTTTTCTCTCCCCTTCTCCAACACTCAATCGCATATGCTGTATATGTGGTATCTGAATTCACGGTGATTCCCCGGGACATCGCAGGCCTATCAGATGAAAGAAGCACATCTTAGAAGCTCCAAACCCTCAGAGGAAGGTCCAGGGGCCATGTGACTTATTTATGACTGTTGTGACGACGTGCTCCCCCTATCTGGCCTTACAGTAACACACATGCACACGCGCGCTGCATCTCTCTGGCTTTCACATGGCGTGGCCTACTCGCTCTGTTTAAAAAATAAACAGGAGACTGGTGTCTGTGCTAATAATTCATGGCTGGGGACAGTGAGAGGTGTTTATGTGGGGAAATGAGATGCGCTTAACACCTGCTCCTCTGTGGAAATGGCACCCCACCTGGACAGATGTAGTCATTGCAGGCTGTAGTTATGCATGTACTTTACTGTTGAATGTTTTACAACTTTGTTTTAAGCTGCGATGTTGTTCGCTGTTTGAGTCTCAAGGGGTCGGGATGCGGGTTCAAAGGGGCAGTCTAGATGAGGGAGATTTTTTGGTCACTTTTGCTTTTACCAGTTATAACTGCACCCACCATGGGAAATCAAATATGCAATGTTTATACAGTAATAGCTGTGATATCATTTAGCAAACTATGCTTAGCAAGCTACTTCTGAGATTTAAGTCTGCCACTTCTGCATTATCTCCATTTCGTGTTTTATAGGTAGTGCATACAAATGTATGTGGATTGCACTATGTATGTGCAATCCAAAAATTAGATTTTTCTTTTATGCCAAAATCATTAGGATATTAAGTAAAGATCATGTTATGATGATATTTTTTTTTATTTTTCCTACCAAACATATATTAAAACATTATTTTTGTGAGTAATATGCTATGCTAAGGACTTACTTAGGACAACTTTAAAGGATTCCAGATTTTCAAAAAGCTTAACAAACCTAACAAGCTTATTTATTCAGCTTTCAGGTAATGTGAAAATTTCAATTTTGAAAAATTGACCATTAAGACAGGTTTTGTTGTCCAGGGTCACATATGGTTTATATGTTATGTTATTTACCAAACCACCTTTTTACTTTGTTTAAAGTAGTCTTTTTAGCTTGTGTTTCTTGTGTGTAAGAAGAAGTTAAAGAACCTTGCTTTTGTGTGCGCAGGTACCTAACGTGGCATAAAATTATTGGTCCATTTGCATCTTCCAAGATCAGACTTCAAGCCATTTCTCTGTGACCTCATTTTAATCGAGCATGGCAAAATGCTATTTCCATATGCCTCTTTCAAATGTACTCATTTCTGCCTTTTGACAAAGCCTTTTTGTTGAAAAAATATGTTACTAATGGCTTATGAATTAATAAGCAGCCAAACTGAATGGGTTTTTATACAAGGTGATGCAGCAATGGCTGGCACCTCTGTCATTTTATTCTCATTTCAGATATTTCTGGCCAAGTGCATTTCCATAATACAGATCGCCATGATGCTTTTATTTTTTTTTCTTTCTATTAGTACCAAGGCAAGGCGAAACAGTGGCCCTGGATTTTCTGGTGTGATTTACGTTCACAATCCCAGTCATTAATTTTCTATCATTGTGAAAATATGATTCATGTTTTGGGGGGCTGTCAGTATTACTTATTTAGATGTTCAGATGGGAAAACCCTTGTTCTTAATGGAATATAAAGTTGCAAGGTCTCATTGCCACTGTAACATTAAACAACATCAGCTACACATGTGTTAATGTGTGCTCCCAAAGCACCTTAATTCAACTTGAAATTCCTAATGGAACTGACTATCAGTGATGGGCTGTCTGAGGTGTGTTTGGGGGGGGCGTTAACGCCTAAATTCACTTGTCGTTGTTGTCTGCGTGTGTCTGGCAGCTTAACTCCTTGTGTGTCTGCTGGGAGGTGTCGACCAAGCACAATGTGGGCAGATGCATTCTCGGGACCGTGACCTTCTTTTTCGAAATCTTTTTTGCAGTTATGTACTGTCTCTGGATTGCCTGTTATACACGGCTATTTTAACTTAGTGACAGTGAGCTAGAGTTTTGCAACTTTTTATCATTTACAAGTTTGATGAGCATCTTACCTTATTTTACACTCTAAATACAGTTGTGTTAAAAACAACACATTTTGTGTTCAATTAAAAACACATCTCTATGTTATTTCTGGGACAAAACATTTTTTGTTACTTTTTAACACAGCTTGTGCTGTCCCTTTTATTTATTTCACACAAAATCAACATAAAATGTGTTAAAATAATGCATAATGTGTTAAATAGTATTACACAAACAGTGTAGTTTACATTTACATCTAACTAATGTATATGTAAACTAAGGCTTTAGGTTTAATAGGCAGTATTTCAAAATAAACCAAAAGAGATTCAGGATTTGACAATGACAATCTGACTATAACTAATGTAATGTAATGTTTTATTGTAATGCAATGTAACAACATTTTTTTATTGAAATATTAATTTGAGCTGAAATTAATAAAATATAAAGTGTTGAATGAAAAGAATCTGATTGCCATGGAGTGGCCATTATACATTACATTACATTACATTTCTTCATTTGGCAGCCGCTTTTATCCAAAGCGATTACAAGTAGGAGATCATATAACATTTTGTCAACACATTTGTATAATATGTATACCATGTAATACCATTCGTTTACAAGCAGTAACAAGGTTATACAGACAATATACAAAAATATTTCAATGTTACACTACACAATCATGGCCAAAAGAATTGGCGATAGAAATATTATCTCAATATATATTTTTGTTAAGAAATACACGATGTTGTCAGTCAAATTCATCTTTAATTTATTATTATTATTATTATTTGGTCAATTATTCACTCTTAAAATACCAATGTACTGTAGGGAGGCAGAGACTTTATTTACCCTGATGAATTATTTACGATATTGCAATGTGTGTAGAATTAACACAATATCGATAATTGTGACTTTTAAATAAATAGTCATTGTCAATATTTGTCAATATTAAAGTACCCCATTAAAACACAAATTCCACCAAGCTATATAATGGCAAAAGGTTGTTTGTTTCTTATATATATATATATATATATATATATATATATTCTTGTAATACAAAAATACAGTAACAGAGATGCCTTTTGGATTCAAATCATTAGCCCTCATCAAATAGCACAAAGACTGATGACCATAGAGTGAGTCAGAGCATAATGTCTGGCTGCCCCGACTGCTGATGACAGTGTCCCTTCTGCTTGAGTGCATAAGAAAGTGCTGTTCTCTCTAAAGACAAACGTTCTCTCACATTTCATCTCTCACTGTTCAAACAGGATAAAGCCAGAGCATGATGCATTGCTTTCAGCTTTTCACAGTTCATCTGTTGAAAATAAAATAAATGTTTTCATTTCAATAAGTGTCAAAAGTGAACTTAGCATTTGGTACAGGACATCGCCTGACGCAGTGCTATTCTGTACAGTTGACTAGCAGCCCTTACAGGGCCCTTGCATTGTTGTTGAATGACTTTATCTGCTTGGTAGATGTCCACTTCTGTTAGTTTGATGAAGCTTATACAGCTTTTGGATATATAATCTTTAATGGATCTCATTAACAGATGCTTACTGAATTAGCAAGCATCTGGTTTTGATCTAGGTACGGTTTTCACTGAAGACCTTTCAAAAAGACAAATTGTCTGAGGTTTTAGGCCATGACGATTATTGTGTAAAACCTGGCTTGAGACGTTAACTCAATATCATTGACAAAATCTTCAATTAAGAAGATGTTTTCCAATGTCACATTAAAGTGGGTATCAATACGAACCATCAATAATCTCCTCCCCCGTTCACACACTGTCTAATTTATGAGGTGATTTGCAGGCTCAGGGGTCAGGACTGGTCTGGTGATGATTCAAGGTGAAAAGTCAAGGTTCTGTTTATGTGATCTTCTGATCAGCCTGCATACGTGATTTCTGTGCTAATTGACCTAAGAATGGAGTTCCACCTCTTGACTGCAGAGTCACAAAAGGAAACACAGACATCATCATTGACCAAAAGAACCAAGAAACCTCCACCTCAATACACAAGGTTCAGCTTGTGTGTTCAATTATTATGTCACATTCTTAGTTTACTCCCGGAAGGGCTTGGGGTGACATATTGTTGATTTCTTGTGGGGGAGATTGTCCTATCCCTAAAACCTCACTAATCCATGAATTCGACCTTGGATTTCAGCTAGGGAACCAGAGGATGCTATAATTGGGTTGTTGTTAATAATTGGATTTTCTGCTTCTTTGACACAAAAACTTAACCACTGTCCTCACGGAAAGAGTTTTTGGCCAGTAAGCCGAGCTTCTAGTAAGCTAAGCTTCTAGTAGACCCTGGTTTCCATATAAAATGATTAGCATTCTGTGATATGATTTCAGGCTCTGCATTTAAAATGTAATTTTAAAAAAGATTGATAGTGTTTTAAGTCTGCATTTTAAGTGCGCTCTCAGTCCTCATTAGGAAGACTTTAGGCTGCTTTTATGAAGGATTTAAACAGAAAGAAAGCAAGGAAGAAAGGTTACTTCGATTACATCTGTGGAAAAGTGGCTTCACAGGAATACGAGTCAAAGAGACAATGTGAGCGAGCAGAGATAAGCGACCTAAAAACCTAGCGTTTGTGATTTTCTGGATTTTGAACTGTTTTAAACTGCTCTTGAGATTGTGTTATCTGCATTTAAGCGTGTTTCCCTTAGTAATAAATTAATAGAAAATCAATTTTTTTAAAACAGGCTGTGTGTATTGTTTACCTCATTTGGATAAAAGCGTCTGCAAATATCACTAAATGCAAATGTATTGTCTGCCTTTTGTATTTGTCTTGAGTTGTATAGAAGTGTTGAATTGTTATAAAGTTAGAAGTTAAAAAGGTCCTGTCGTGTAGTAGTCTGAAGGATAGTGTGTTTACGTATTTGCCATGCAGCAGGAGTTGCACTGTGGTAATTACAGTTTGGCAGGAAGTCTGGGTGACTATGGCAATATGTAATTCTGCTCACCGCGTGTGTGTACTTGCATGTAAGACCAAACCTTAGACTGTATCAAAGGAAACGTGCAATGTGGCCCTGACTACCCCTCTGGTTAAGCACAGCCAGGAGTCCCTCCCGTGAGTCACCTTGCCAATGTTGACTTGTGAAGTCAACACGCTGCTTGGACAATGGAGATTTCAGTAGATTCAGGGTCCGAAACAAGGGTTGGGAAACTAAAGCAAATACATACAAGTAGCCATGCCACAATCTTCCACCTGTGCCGTGGGATATGCCAAATGTATTGCATTGTGTGTGTGTTTTGTATTTTTCTTCGGGGGTAAAGGTAATTGAAAGGCTGTAAATGGTATTTTTTAGACAGTGAATTCACACTTTGTTTGTTTTATTTCATGTTGTTCATTCAAATGCCACAGAACGGCAAGACTACTATGTTAGAGACTTTATGTTAAACACTATATTGAACTTTAAGGTTTTGTTATCTCTATTCTTTTTTGAAAATGTCCCCCTAGTTTTCTAGATGGATGATCAAAGCAAAAGTGCAATGTTTACTGGGGAATTTGATCAATTTTGCATCCATTTTGGAAATTAAATGTGAAGTCTTGTACATTCTGTGTTAAATTGACAGAAGTGAAAAATCTCTTGTGATGTAGGTATAATTGCATGCAAGAGGAAACTACACCTATCATTATTACAATAGCCCGAGAGAGGCAGACGCTGCCACGTCGAAGTTGAAATGCAGTCCTTCCCCCATCAATTTATATATTATTGCATTGTAAAGGTCAAAGCTAAAAAAGCCTCTCAGAGTGACTACAATTACAGATCATTTCTGTAAGAGGAGGAAGAAGAGGAAAGAAAGAGCCTGAACCTTTTGTGCATTTGTTTCAGAAAGCTCTAATTTTCTCATATGGAATAAAGGCAAGCTAGAAACATTTGAGAGTTTATGTATTGAACAAAACATCAGTCACATTATGGACTGAATAAAATTGATGTGGGCTTGAAAATGGACCTAATTGTAAGGCAAAAAGAAAATGTATGTACACATGTGTACAGATACAGTATATGTACACACATACACATGGATGGTCTGTAAATACAAAACATCTAAATGTACATGTTATATTATAAGACAAATGTACGTATACACATGAATTTTGATGTATACCATGCATTATATATTTTTAGCCGCCTTTGTAACTATATGTAAAATATCATTTACTGCAAATATCTTATATCTCAAATATTTTTTTGTATTATATTAACAATTGATGTATATCATTCATTTTCTTAATTTAACAAATATAAACAAACAACTATAAGCATCTTAAATAAATAAAAACTACTGTATAAACATTGTACCAAGCACTGTGAAAAACTAAGGTTGACCTGATCTGCGAGTAATGACTTTTATATGAGAGTTTTGTAAAGTTTTGTAAACTTTAATTCAATGTGATGACATGAGTCGGGACACCACACTGTTCCAGGAGAATAAAACAGGAATAAGCATTATCGCCCTTTCGCTCTTTTAAAAGAATGCCATAGTAGACACTTTGTTTTCGTACAATTGTCCAAGACAAATTGACTGCTCAGTTACGAAAAAACCCATCTTATGACTAACAAATGACTGCTGTTTTTTCCCACACAGTGCCAGTGAAAATAATTAAAACAGGGAGGCTGAATTGTGTACAAGGTGGACCTTCTGTTCAGTAAGCCACTTTCATTCAACCAAGCCTTTTTTTGAAAATAATATGTTCTGCTCTGCTTAAGTCTGAGATCAAATGCTCTCTCATGACGCGGGGTAATTAGATTTCACTATGTAAATGCCCTTTGGAGGCTGTAAAGAGAGAGAAACTGATAGAGAGAGATGAGAGCAGTCTCTTATTTGTTCACTGCTGCCTCCCTCAGGACATTTTGGATTTTGCTGTTCGCCTCATACAAGCCAAGCAAAGCTACAGTACATCCACTTTTAATAAAAAAATGTTGCTTTGGAACACACTGTAATCAAACGATGGCATGCTTGTAGATGATTTCTGTATTTAATTGGTTTTATCTGCCTTTATAAAGATAATGGGAATGACAATTAAATGTCTTTAATCATTGTTTTTAAGGCAATCTGTCACAAACACTATTATATACAAACAGTTTAAGACCTGAGGCAGTTTTACCTTGTGTACTCTCATGATACATCAATACGCAAAACACTCCAAAATACATTAACAGGACATTTTAATCAAATACATTAAACAGAACATTTAGTAAACAAGCCTCCTTCCAAAATGGCAACTGTGTGTGCGTGTCTTATTTTTTTCTGGTTCTTTGTCCCCAGTAGACTGCACAAACATATGGCTCCTCTCCCTCACCTTTAGTTAAGCCTCTCTTAATTAACTTTAAAGGGCTAATTTGCAAGCTTGAGTAAGTATTGTGTTATTCTCCAACAAAGACACGTTTTATTCAAGTGGAATAAAAGATAAAGCCACTGAAGAATATTCAAGTTTACATTAACTATCTATGATTTTCAGAGTTACAGTAGTCTACAAAATCAAATTAGATAACAGCCATCATCTTAACTAAGATTAAGAGAGCGGTAATAATCTTTTTTCCTAACATAAACAGCAACTATGGGACAGTTTTTAAGCCTGGAAAGACGAACATATGCCATGCTTAAGGCAATGCGGTGACAAATGTCAACAGACTATGGATAAGTGACAAGTATTCCTGCACTTGTAAAACAATTAAGATCCCATTAACATATATTTTATTAATTGCCCTATCAGGTGGAAACACAAAAGACAATGTCCTGGCTGGACAAGCAGACAGGAAGCTTTTGGAGAATTGGAGCATGGCATCTTTCTCACAGACAGTGACAGCTGAAATATCGGGGTCAGATTATATCAGCACGGACAGCTTCACTGATTTGTGTGCTATTGATAGCTGCAATCAATTAGGGCATCCACGTCTGCAAAAGAACAAAATGCAGCAGGGACCCGTTGATTTTTGGCTTTTCAATCGCTTCCTTGTAATTATTACAGGATTAAAAAATTCAGTGACTGGGTTATGTAAAAATAAATGTATACTGTTAAACAGTTCCATTAGCTGGTGATTCTTTCACAATTATCATATCACAGCTTTATCATTTCCTCTGGTGTAATTGGACTGCCCCGGTGCATTATCTGATCTAAATTGTATTGCTAATTACAAAGCCCAACAGTTGAGCGGCATCAATACTCTATTAGGATTAATTAGGATTGGGAGTGACAGCTGACGATTAGGCACATCATTTGCAGTTCAACAATGCAGAGGTCAAATGATCACATTTCTTTTGTTTAATCGTGATTACTGTAAACTGCTGCATAATTCCCATCAAAATGGCACACATGTAACATATCATTAGCTACGATATGCTCATTTAGATTCTAAATATTATGCACACAGAAACAAAGTTTTGACTTTGTCTAATATTTGTATTTGTCTAATATTAACAGAATATAATTGATTATGCTCCTAATTACAAAGTTTATAATTAGTGGAAGTTATTGATAGAGAACATGCGTTTTAACCCCGAAGCTGTGTATCTTCCCAGAGGAGATGTGTGTCCTTCTGCTCTAATGATGACTGTGACTTTTAACTAATTAGTGTGTCACACAAAGTCAGAAGTATTTTCTTCACAGTAGCCTGGATTTGACACCGTCTGTATGTTTTTTCTGCCCCTAATTTTCATATGTATGGTCAGTTGGACTAAATCACCCTTTATGATTTGGTGATGAAGAGATCGATGTTTGCCATTGTGAGATCATTTACATACACATGAACGTGTGGTTTGTGTGTGTGCTTTTCTAAGAAAAGTTTAGAATAAAAATATTTTATGATATCACTTCTGCTCCCTTCAAAGCAACACTTTTGTTTAACATTAGGTACTTTCAGATGCCATTCAAGAATAGTAGCATCAAATCATGTTTATATATATTTATATTTACGCATTTGGCAGATGCTTTTATCCAAAGCGATTTACATTGCATTATACTATACATTTGTTTCCAAGTATGTGCAATCCCTGGGATCAAACCCATGACGTGGCATTGCTAGTGCTTAACCACTGAGCTACAGGAAAGCTATCTATATCTAATCATTTTTAAATAACAAATCACTTGAAAGTATGAACATGAGCATCAACATTATATTAAGGCAAAAAGATTGTGTCATTCTGACAGGTGTACCAGTGAAACAGGACAGAAAACCAGACATACATGTACAAGACAAAAGTAGGCAGTGCCCACACAAATATACACACACACACACACACACACTCACAAGCCATTACAATTGTACTTCCTGTAAGTGCATTCCTAAATGTCACCGGGGACATGTGTGCTTTCCTAATTGTGATCATTTCCCAGCTAAAGATCAGGATCCCATCCAAAGCCACTGGCCTCTCACTTTAATGGCCTCTCTGAATGTCACAGAGAGGGAAGTGTTACAGTCACTTCTTTATATCACAGTATTTTTGCATTGGATTGTAATGTGTGAATACTGAATGCCGTGTGCATGAATTGGACATGATGATTACAGCAGTTTATCTTTAGTTAAACACACGCTATAGCAACCTCATGAGGCATAAATGTAACCTTTTTGGTATGTTTATATTTATATATAATGGTGAGTTTATCTAAGTGCTCTTGATAGTGGGATTCAAATGTCTAAAACCACTATTTGCTATACCACTATACCACCACTACAAATTTACTTATAAATTATAAAAATATGTATATATATATATATATATATATATATATATATATTATAACTTTTTAAATCCCATATTTTCAATTTGGGATATTATCAATTGAATCCCACTGGATAAATACAGCTCAGGACTGTATTCCTATGTCTTAGTGGGCATAGTGTTGTTAGGTGTCTAAATTAGAGCTATGACAATAATGATTTTTTATTTATCACTTGCAAGATACACTATAGCTGTGTACATTCGTAAATAGAGAGCAAGCATTATATACAGTATTGAGCACTTGCTGCATGGGTTTTTCAGTGCAGAAGTGGCTGGAAGAGTGCTGCCGGGCATACTTACCCTCCAGCTCCCAGAGGAGCTATGTTATTATTGGTAATAGAAAGTGTTAAACATGGCATAAGGAATAGCCTTTGCTGCTGTAGATATAGGCTACTGTAAGGTGTCATTTAAGTGAGTCATCCACAGATGTCCACCTTTTTGTTAGCATTTTTTTTCTGTTTCTTTGTTTTCCAGGAGCACCTATAGCTTTTTACTGTAATATATGGTTTTAAATTTAGCTGAAAACTCTGTAAGTGGCTCAGACAGCCCAATAATATATGTGTGCAAATAATAATAATAATAATAATAATAATAGGAATCTCATTGAGAAATGATCCTCCGATCTTAATTTATAAAAGGTTTCTTATCTGAAATCTAGGGGCAGATATTAAAACAGTATTAATACTGATTTTGTCATATTGTATCATGTAACATTTCATACATTTATTTTTACCGTTTTTTTACGTGAAGCATGTCATCAAGTTAAAAGTTTGTTTACAACCAGTTCTCCAAAGATTTGAGAAAGTCATAAAGTATTAACCTTTTTCTTCTATGTGAAAAGCATTTTTCCAGCTATTAAAAAGCCTTGGGGTCTCTGAGACCCCAAACAGAACATGAAAAGTTACGTAAAAGAGAAAATCAATTTTGACTCATAACAATCAATATGAGTGAACTGAATAAAAAAAAAAAAACGTCTCTTCCCAATGCTGTTTACACAAGAAAATAGAAAAACAAAGACTAAAGAAACAAGCATATATCTCAGCATGCTCTCTCAACACAGAGTTTCTCCTTGGATACCCAGACACAAAGAAATCATTGCTAATAGTGCTATTACCAGCAGTCTGCGCTGTGCCAGGAAGACTATTGCTTAAGGGAATCATCTATAGATACAAAACGTGTCCGTCAGACCCATCTCAGCTGACCTCTTCCGCTTGGAAGGAAGCATGCGCCAACGCGATAGAACTGTATAGACAGATTTTCCAAATGTTTTGAAATCTGTTTGGTGACTGAGAGTGTGAGTGTGTTTGTCGATGAAAGAAAAAGAGTCACAGAGAAAGAGAGAGAGAACGGCATAATGCTCCTTGAAATGGATTTGACCTATGAACGCTAAGTGGTGTGATGCCCATTTCTTCAGGATGATGACATTAAAGGACTTTTTTATTGACGGTTGTGAAGAAAGGGAGAAAGAGTGCTCATAATTAAGAATCAATTGGAGGAGCAAGGAATTGAGTCAGGGGGAAATGTTAGCTGTTAGCCCCATAGCTTCCAGGCTTTTCATTTTGAGAACATAAAAGGCAGAAATGAAGTGCAGTGTTCCTTCCTAAATTCCTTTCTTTCTCTCTCTCTCTCTCTCTCTCTCTCTCTCTCTCTCTCTCTCTGTTTTCCCTCTCCGCCACAAATGGTAGCTGTACCCCACTTGGAATAGATGTATTACTTATGACATCCCAGTTTTCATCCGTTCACAATTTTTACATTAGAGTTAAATCTCTGCAGCTGAATTCTTACGGCTGAGTTAGCCAGAGCCCATCAAATATTGAAGCGTTCAGAGCCACTGGCAGGCAGGTTGAGGGGAGTTCACGTCCAAAAGCCAAGCTGTGGATTCATAGACATCCCAATAGGAGTGTACAACAGAAAAGAGCACTGATAAAATTTTCATAAAAATGAGACGGGTATATTGCTAGCATTCTCCCCAGCATCAGTATGAAAACTTAATCTGAGTTAATGGAAAAGATATGAAAGCCTTTCTCAATTCAAAACACAACCAGTGCATAATTTATAAATTATTGTCAGAAAAGTGATTCCGCTCTGAGATTTACTCTGCGTGAGATGGAAGGTGGCCCGCAGAGGAGGGGGGAGAAACATTGCTCTTTTTGACCTTTGATGCAAGCAGATTTTACACTAGAGCTGTCGATATTATCAAGTAAACTGGTCATTTCTCGGAAACTGCAGCAAGAGCTCTTACGGTGAGTAAATATCAACACAAGGTTACCACTCAGACCAAAACAAATGGACAAAGCAGGTAGTCGGGGCGAGCGTGTTCTGTGCCTAGCGGCCTGACAGTTGCTAAAAGCTTCATTATGTTGTCGGCACATAGTCTCGACGATGTAACGGTGAACCGGTGGATTATTCTAAAAGCCTTTTCTCTTTCCCAACCTTTTCTCATCTCCCTTTTACGTTTCTACAATTACACGTGATGCCTTTACACGGCAGAGCCCCCGTGGCTAATTCCCAGTGACAGTCGTCTCATCCTGAGGCATGCTGGGAGTGGTAGTAATAGTGTCCTGTGCTCAAAAACACCCCCTCTAATGTAGGCCGCTCGTGTCCTGCTTGCAGAATTCTGTTGTTCCTGCCCTTTTACATGGCAGGGAGTGGATGTTGATGAAGATTAGCACATGTAGTTCTCTGCTCCCTGAAGGCAGACAGTACTTTATGAGCTCATTTAGTCAGTCAGTACACATTACACACCTCTATCTCACCCATCATACAATAAAGCATTATAGAGCTTAGATTTCTCTTTCACAAGACCTAATGTACGCTGGCATTTGCCTGTTTCCACCTATGTTTTAATTAATGCTGATAACATACAGTACATGCTTATGTGCTGGAAACACTGGTAATATGTATGTAATGACTACATTATTAAAGCGGTTAAAAAGCTACTTTAAAAAAACTATCACAAAATGGAAAGATGTAATTATAATGATGATCTGTTAAACTTTTAAGTTCTTAAAGTGTCAGACGGAATCATAGATTACTAAAACAGTTCAATGCTGGCTGTTGCGGGATTAGGGGTTTTGTTTAAATGAATAAAAAAAGATGCAAAAACTCCAAATGGTTCCTAGCCCTGGTGGGGATGTGATGCATTTACTTCCTCCTTTGGCTCTAAATGTACATGGGGGAATAAGGAGGGGAACATGGATTTTTTTTTGTTTGGCTCAGTGGCGGGGGTTTACTCGGCTGGGCTGGTAAATGTGCTCTGAAATGGCAGATGAAGGGCTGAGTGAACGCTTGGCTGGGCCGCCACTTATTTAGGGTGATAAAAGCATAAAAAGGGAATATGAATCTTAAATGAAGTGCAGAAGTACACACCGCAAACTTATTTGGGACAGTGCCATTAAACTCTCATCTCTCGCAGGGTGATGTCCCCAAAGCTCCTGTTTAATGTGGATAAATGAATGTCGACTTAGAACCTGCCCCGTCGCCGCCTGCTGCATGCATGCTGTTTGAACCAATGAAAATTGATGAAGGTCCCAAAAGCACAATGGAAAGAGTGAGCTAAAGATCAGGTGAGGCAGCACAGGATCTTAGCAGTAAAGCAGGTAAATGGGGGTTTTTTTACATGCAAAGAGGCATCATTTTGCCTGCGAATGCCCTCAAACTGCACTTTGTACTTAAGGAGCTTTTTCTGTGTAAGTGATCGGTGTATAGTCAGAACAGGATCATCCTCACCGCAAGAAACATGTACAGCAAGCCAAACAGTGCTGGTGCTCATGTTTTATTAATGCTCGAAGTTGTTCTACTGTTTCTCTGTGGCTTTAATTATGAGCGGTGGTTAATTTATGTAGGGCTGGGGGCGTGCAGGGAAAGAGGTGTTGGGAGGTCGGTAAGATTTCCCCCAAATTCATCACAGGCCTGCTATTTAATATTTAGCCCTGTGCTGGTGTGTTGAAGGATTTTACTTTAGCGTGCCTGTAACTGGGTAAAATCATGTGGAAAAAGGTTCGACGAGCAAGAGAAAGCTCACAGTCCCTCAGAGTAGATGAGTTAAGGAGAGTAAAAGCTACCTTTACCCTGGCCAGGGGGAAACGGAAGGGAGGGCTCATGCGCGTATGTGTGAAGAAGAAGCGATGTGCAATGGGAGCAATTTCCCGACCTTCTGGCGAGCACTGGGGGTGATGTTGTTCATCTTTGGAAGGCTGCATATGTCAGAGCGAGCCCGGCCGAGACGCTCTGGGACTTGCCGTGTTCTCTGGGTGTCCAGCAGCGGACAAAAAAAGCTGTGGAGACGTCCCCGGATTGGATATGCTCACTCAGTCAGCGATACTTTACAATTCCCCTTTAGAGCCCTGGGGCTTAGCACTCACTACCTCACATTCCCTTTCTCGTCTCTGTCTCTCTTTCTATTTCTACTTCCTTCTATTTCCCAATACCACAATTTTAAAAATATTCTTGCCCTTTTACTCCCCTGTCTCATTTCTCACCCATTTGCTCTAAAACCCCCTTACTCTTTTCTTTTTTCCTTTCTTCTTATCTTCTTTCTTCTAGCCGCTTACGGTAAATGTTCATCAGTCGGTCAGTACATTGCTTTGTTCAGTTGTTTTCCCTTTAATTGTTGTTGTTTACAGTAAACAACTTTGGAAGGTACTTGGCAAACGTTTTGGCCTCTGATGTATTAATTACTGAGGTAAAGATTCACTAAGAGAAACACAAGCACCTGTCCTGCTATCAACACCCACCAGCATTTCTTGTCTTTGAACTAACAATGTTTACAAACAAATGCAAATTATGTAGGTAAAACAGCTTTCTATTTTGAGGGAACCACTCAAGGCATTAAACTTAAAAAACTAATCTTGTGAAAAATCTTTAAGCTTTCATCAAAATATTCATCAGGTTTTCAAGCTGAAAAATTATGTTACTGTACATTTTCAGTGATGTTTCAGTTTTGCAATCCTGATGACTTGATTTTCTCATTTACTATCATTAGACATTAAATAAACATTTAAAATCAGAGAAATTGGAAAAGACCAAAACTGGAAAATGTATAAAATTATTATTATTTTAAATATTCATTTATCAAATATATATTTTATTAAATGTGCCAGAATGCATCACAGAGTTGCACATTTATTATAAATCAAACTATTGACAGTAGTTTACAACCATTTTTTCTTAAAAAATGTTATACTATTGGTGATATTTTGATGATATACAGTATTGTTGACATTTATTCTAATAACGTGGTGGTGATTTTAAACAAATATCAGATTTTTTGGTCATAGGAATAGTCAATAAATAGTTTTTACTTGAATATTAATTTATTTCATTATGTCAAAAGTATGACATTGTGACTCGAACAAAAGTCAAGACCTTCTGGGTAATACAGGCTAAAATATTTTATAAAGATTATGTTCGATTAAATCTGTACAGCATATTATAATACAGACAGCAAAAGGTAATGGATTTGATCATTCACATGTTTAAAAAAGTTAAGAAAAACCAAATTTACCCACTTTGAGTCTTTTTTAAGTATTCATTTCAAATAAACAGGCACTTCTGACATAAATCATCACATTAAGTCAAACTTTTGTTAAACTGTTATCATTAGCCCAGTTGCTTAATACTTTATAATACTTAATAATAATTCACTTGCAGTCTGAAATCACTGCCGTACACAGAGCAGATTTAGACAGCCCGTGTGCAGTCGGTGCTCCCTGTGCTAGTGTTCTTGTCCAGGGTAGGTGCTAATGTATGTGTAGAGTCCCTGTACTCACAAGCTCGCTGTCACGCTTTGCTGCACCTGGGCTTGTTCTGCAGGCCTGTCAAACCCCAGACCGGCCGTAGGAAGGCATACATTCATGTTTAATTACAGTTGCTCTCTCTTCCTCTCCTCCAACCCCCCTTTAGTCTCTCTCGTTCTCTCTCTCTTTCCCTAGCTCAAGATGAGACACCTCCTGAGAATCCCATATTATCGCCCTTTTGAAGTTTAAAAAAATCATTAATATTTAAAGCATCCTCCCATTTCAATTCAGATCTGATTTCTTATTCAGGATAAGAGATGAACATAATTTATATATGTGTGTTTTAATACAGGTGCATCTTATGCTATAGGGAAAGTAATGTTTGGTAATTGAAGCAAACAAAGAAGAGATAACTATACAATTCATATACATTATAGAGCTCCGATTGACAAACCCTGCATTAATTTGATATGCGTTTAAGTAATTATTACATTTTTTCTCCAACCTCATTAACTTTTTTGCATTAATTGCTCCATAGACAGTATGAAATTAAAGGCAATTAAAACCCATCAGGCTTTTGTGGTACAGATACTCAAAGGAGCCAGACAGTGCTGAGATATAAAAGATCAAAGTCGTTGACACTTATATCTCTTTTATTCTGTTACGAGGAGGAAAATAAATATTAAGATTTCTGTTTATCAATTTATATATTTACATTTAGTCATTGAGCAGATGCTTTTATCCAAAGTGACTTACAGAGAGTTTAGGAAGCAATAAAGCAATATGTCATTCAGGGGCAATAATACAATACGTGCTAACACCAAGTTACTAGTTTCCACAAAAAGCCAGAACACAACCTAGTGATAGAAGAGTGATGGAGGATAGAGGGTTAGTATTTTTTTTTATTTACTTGTCAAGTATTCACAGAAATGATGTATTTTAAGATGTTGTTTGAATGTTTTGAGAGATGTGGTTGGTTGGTTGATTTATGTATCTGCTCTGGTCTAAATCATATTAAAACAAATAAAGCCAGTAATACCAGCATATAACTTAAATTAGACTGGTCGTAGATTCTGCGTTGTCACACAAGACAAAACAACCATAAAAGGGGAGAGTGAAAGAGAAAGCAAAAAAATAGAGAGTGAGGCAGAGAGAAAGAGTAATGCTATCCTAACAGACATGACCTCTTTTTCTGATGTGTCACATTATAGTTGTACAAACCGTGCATCCTTTGCATAGTAAAGGTCAGGAAGATAAATCAAATTCTGCATCCTTGACTCTTATAATTCATCAAGGAGGCAGAAGGGGCAGCCAATGAGTCTAATCAGATTCTTTTCTATACAAAAGATAAATACAGCATGGAAATCTATAAACCATATTGTTTGGGGGTTTTAAAGTAAACATATACATCTTATTACTATAAATAAGTGTCTACTGGTACTGTAGGCCTTTCCACAGCACAGTCATCTGTGATTCTTTTTCACATTGTGGTAAAAACCAAGGGACTTATTTACCCACCAGGTCCAAGTGATGTTTGTTGGCACAGTGACATTTGTGCTTGTTGGATAATATACCATGATGCAACACGGTGAAACCCAGCGCCTCTGCTAACTCAAGAAGCCACCGAGACAGTGCCGAGCCTTATGTGCCCGTGTGTTTATTGTAAAGTGTCACTATTATTGCTAGCATATCACAAACCTGCTGTGTTTCTAATTAGGGCACTATTTATTCTGTGCAAAACTACCCAACACCCTCATTTAGTCAACCCATTATTAAAAAAACTGAACATAGGTACTATGTCTTTCACAATGGGACAGGTTAATTCTTAATTAGCCACAGTGCAGAAAACTTGTGCCGCGGTGCATGTGTGAGGTTGTGCAAGATTTCAATTAGTGCTTGCTTATAGAAGCACGTGGGTCCCCCATTTCCCACTTTCCTGTCCTCCCTCCCTCCCTTAACAGAGAAGTTCTAACTTCCTCTCGTGTTAGTGAGGTTCTCACAGTGACTGATCACAAGAACAGGCAGAGGTTCCGCCATCCAGACAGACATCACACCTCTCCCACACGCTGCTAATTAGAGTTCATTATTTATACGCTTTGATTTAGCCCAGCTCCTCTCTGCATCAGGTGCCAAATTATTCCCCGCTTGTTCTACAAATGAAAGAAACCAAACAGACTGATTGATACTCGTGCTTTTTCCTTCCTTTGCCTTCATTAAGACTGAAAATCAAAGCGTTCAGAACCTTATTTCATTACAAGCATACCTTCAACTTCAATGATTGGAGTTGTCTTAAAAGGACCTTGAAAGCAAAGGGGGGGATTAATTTTTATCCGTGGATGTTGCTTTCTGCACCGGAAAAAGTAAACTTTTAATCTTGACTGGGATTGCTTAGGTTTGCGTTAACAAAGCGCTGTGTAAAAATAACAGACAATAAAAGAAATCGCATTCTCCGAAATACGTCAAATTAAACGATTTGGCGTGTTTTTGTCAAAACAAGGATTTTTGTGCAAAGTCTTGCCGTTTTTCTTATGACCTCCTGCCTATTAAATTCCGAAATGCAGGCAGGTTTTGAGGACAGAGCTAGTCTGTACAGTAGGTAATTGATCTTTTAAGCAGTACATTACAAATGCAATGTATACAGACAATTATGAATAAAATTCATTTTGTGGGGCGTAAACTAAAAAATGTTTAGTCGGTTTTACTCTGGAGAATGCAGCTTAGGGGAAAAAGTCAAGCAGATAAACATAATCTATTAGGAAAAGTTTGTTATTAAAATGTTGCAATTTACATGATTGTAATCTGTCAGGGTTATAACATAATGATAACATTCAAGTGGATTAAATGTATATGAAACTGCAGTTTACCTGACAATTTTTTGCCTTACTTGTCATTCAGCCGTTCATACAGTGTTTGTGTTATGAATAATATACAGATTAGCTAGAGGGATATGTGACCACTCATATCAGACAAACACCAGGGGGAGAGCAAGAGGGCTGAAAGTAAGGCGTGGAAAGTGTAAGGTATGCCCCATGCAGACAGGATATTCATCAGTGCTGACCCACATTTAGGCCAGTAAGCTCCACATTTTATAATTACCATGAACCAGCCATTGTTTTACATTCATGGGAACAAAGCGTCTCTTTGACTGCTTGTGCTCCATTTGTTAAAGTCATCCTGGCTCACTCATGTGTATAAAGAGATATTTTGACAGGGGCAAATGACCTTTAGCATGAGCGATAAGTAATCAAAATCTAACATATGGAATTTTGTATTTCTACGTGAACCTATTCATCCGTCAACTTGTTTATTTAAAGCTCCAAAGTGTTGCATCTAGTGGTGAGGTTGCGAATTGCAATCCACCAGCTCACTTCACCCCTCCTGTTCTAAGTGCTACGGAGTCCATAAAATAATTAAGATGTCGTCACGTTTTCGCTTCTTTCCTAAAAGAGAAAACCTATTTACGAAACGTGCTCTGTAAAGCCGTTTGTCCTTTTAGCGATACTGTAGTCACAACATGGAGAATTCTATATAAGGGTGAGCCCGCGGTGTATGTAGATAAAAATAGCTTGTTCTAAGGTAAGAAAAACATAACGCTTCATTGTGTAAGGTCTTTATACACCTCTGAACACATAGTTATGGATATTATACTGCATTTCTGTTAATAGAGACTCCAAAAACTTACACACAGTACATTTAAGGGTGTACATTATAACATTATTTCAGGCTGTGTATTCCCTGGTATTTTAAACATTATCATTAGCTTTATAGTAAGAATAATGATACAATTTGTTATTTATGTAAATCTGAATGAGCTTTATTCCCAAGTATAAACACTATGGGGTGGTTTCCCAAACAGGGTTTAGACTAGTCCTAGCCTAAAATAAATGTAAGAGCTGTCCAAACTGAGAACAACTTGCACTGACATATCTCAAAATACATCAGTTCCTTTGTGTTGTCTCGAAATGCACACAAGTAATGTTTTTAGTAAAGTATGTTTGTTAAAACTACTTAAATTTCCAGTTAAACTAAGGTCTAGTCCAGGCTTAAACTAATCCCTGTCTGGGAAACCACCCCTATAATGTGCTTGGTTGCTTGGTAATAGAACCCTAGAGCTAAAGTGTATAGACCATATTGCAGAACGTAAACAACGCTAAAAAGCACTTTATACAAATGTTATAAACAAATCTTACCAACTGAACATTTGTAGCCCTAAATATAAGCACAAAATTTGATTTCAAGCATTTATTATACTATGATTTCAGTCAATATTGAAGATATCAAGGTTCACATAGTGAAGCTTCACAGACTGTTATGTGCATTACAGAGGATAGTTTAATGTAGAGAGCAAGAACAAAAAAGCTGTCACATTTATAGACGGTTTCATCAACGTGGCCCGGTTTGTGTTTGTGTATCAGTCTGGCTAGTGGCTAATAATATAACTATTTTTATTTTATTTTATTTATATTAATATTAATTTATATTAATAGATGACTGTGCATGTTAGTTTTCTTAAATAAACAATTCGTTAAATGGGTCATGTAACTTTTACGTGTAGACAAATACGGTTCTTCTGGTAACCCAAAATAATACTGGCTAGACATACTTTTAACTTGCTAACTAATGTCATTTACTTGTTATTTATTTTGCTTGTTATCATCAATAATCTGCAGGGACTATTCTTTGCTGATGTTTGTCGGAAGTTAAGTTCAGGCCACAAAAGCGTACAGTAACGTTTGTTCATGCTGTTGCTTTGAAACCGTCTATAACTGAATCGACATGTTAGGTCTTAATTTAATATGTGAAATAAAATAAACGTGAACCGGAAGTGCTTAAGGGCCAGTATTTTTTTAATCTTGCAAAATGGTCTATAAAGACTGCTGCTTTGTGGTGCTATCAAAACTTTGCAACTAATTTGGCTGACCAATTTACACCTTTTAAGATGAAAAGTCACAAAATCTGTCTAATTACAAAATAAGAATAACCAAAACAACCGCTAAGTAGAGTGTTAAAGTCATAAACAAATGGTCATGCTTGATAAGGATGAGCTGAGAGTAAAAGCAATATGTTTGGAAAACATCAGCAAGCCGCATGAGCCCACATACCGAAGTGAATCCTGTAACCTCGCCGACGGTTTGAAGCTTCACTCCCTCTCACATTCTCACCCAGTGGCCCATGCCCCGCAGGTCTAATAGACCTAAATATAACTCACCCATTAAATTATAGCAACTCTAACACTGATCCCTCTGTAGTCCAGCTCTGGGAGCACTGCCGACTGACCTCTCACTATTTAACTCATCACCACACTGAGTGCTAATACCCCTGAACCTGCAACAGTCTCACGCCTGAATACCTCCTCCCATCAAATAGAAACATCCCCCCCACACACACACACACACACGCGTGCACAAGGCACACACACACACACACACACGCCAAAACAAAGAGATCCTTCCTGAAAGTCTGTTTTGATACAGGTTACCATAGTAATGAATCAGTGTTGCTCTCTTCTGAGATCTTGTTATGTGCCGTATCAGTGATGTGTTTTTTCCTCTGGCCCCAGTTCATCTGTCAAACCAGGTTTTTCTCCTTCAAAATAATGATGGTGCGCTGAGCAGAGGGCCTGGCTCAGGCAGCACCTCATTTCAGGTGGCTCTGCAGTGTGCAGCTTGCACTCCTCAGGGGTCTGCCGCCGTGGAAATGGCCCCTGACATGAACAGACACAAACAAGCACTTACTACAAGTGCTGCTGGGGCTCATTTAGCCTTAATCAATATGGCCGATAGGTTCTATGTGCATGTTTATCTGTGCGAGCCATAATAAGTGTGGTGGCAAAATGAAAGGAAAAAACTATACATTACATACATTATATACATGCCAGACCAGTATGTGGCACTGTAATTCCGCCTCAGAGATACACTAAAAACAGAGAAGAAGGTTTGGAGCATGCTATGCATGCTGTTTACAAATGTGGGGTGATGACATCATCGTTTCAGAAAATATACAGATCAGCGGTAAGTGGTTTTCAGATTTATCCACTCTGGCACACAACTTAAAAAAATTGCGGTTTCAGGCTCACACAACGCTAGATCCGTCCGGACGAAATGTCAATACGATATAATTTGCGTATGCAGCTAAACGCATTACTATGTGGGTGGGCTCTAAGTGTGCAATATTTTTTTATCCCCTGAAGTACATTTTTTTCAAGTATCTGTACTTTATCACAGTATTTTTACTTTGAAAAAAAAGTAAGCAAGTAATATAATTTCAATGTACTCGATTATTGATAATGGTTAAAAAAATCATTGGGGTGGTTTCCCGAACAGGGAACATACTACAGAAATTGCAGTATAACTGGCAGCAGTTCGCCAGTAACTTACTGTAGATTTTAATGTATGTAATTTATTGGCAACAATTTGTTAAAAGATAAATTCATATTAACATTAATAAGTCTTTACATGAATAAACTATAAAAAAAAAAACATTTCTGGCTTTGCATGAAGCTGTTATTTTATAGTTTTATTCTGTAAAGATAAAGTATAGCCTAGATACTTCAAATTATAATTAAGAGTAAAAATAAGTTAAAAAAAATAAGTACTGCCCACCTCTAGTGCAAGGAGACCACTGCTAGTGAAAGAGTTATTTTTATTATTTATTTAACCCCCAAAAAGTCTGGACTCGCAATGCATTTTTATTTTATGAAAAAAATAGGATAACTGAACTAAGTTTAATTAACTGAGTGACATGAGGGTTGGTTGGTTCCTAAATTGCATATTCAGAAATTTATATGACGACTCTCCAATGTGCCTTATGTGCTAGATCTAGATACAAATTTTCCTATAGTATCCCAGTAATGTTTTTTTATATGTTTTGTAAAAATATGTTTTTAAATATTAAAATGTCTGTAATCTTCACAAAATCTCTTACTCTTCTCACATCTCTAACTTAATTAACTGATCAAATTAATTTGAATCCGTTAAATTAAAGCCCGACTTATTAGAAATCTTCTTTTAAACTTTTCACACACAGTAAATCTGAAGGAGTCCACAGGTCTTTCTCAGCACAGATGTCTCTACAATGGTCCATGGAAAGCGGGTGAGAGTGGGGTCAGGGTTGAGTTTCTACAGAGCAAACAGTGAGATGATAAGGAAGGTGCGTGGCCTCCTCTGGGTTCCAGGGCAGGTGAGAGTGCTCCAGGCAGAGACCTGTGAGTGGAGACAGGTCTGTTACCATCCGACTATCAGTGTAGACCTAGAGTTGGCTTTCCCCTGTGGATCCCTCCGGCCAAGCCTGCCCTACATCTTCCATCACACACTCCATTATAATTGAGCAGAGCCATGTGCTTTTCCCAGGGCGAAAGCTTTAAACCTACATTTCCTCTTGATTGTACAAAAACTTCACTATTGTACAATGGGAATGGAAGTAAATGTACCCAAAGTGCTGGAATTTAAGAGATCAAGTGGCACTTTGGTAAAAACTAGTTCTGAAATATAAGAAACACTGAGAGAAGTAAGTCAGTAAGAAAAAAGTGGATCCAGATAAATAAAATGTAATTATTTGCAGTTTCTTGTTTAATTTGTTGTGATCCCTCCTGCCCTGATACTTACACATAGCCACTTGATCTTCACCACAGCTCCTTTAGAGGGAAAATTACACAGATGATAGAATTCATAACAGAGATAAATAAGGAGGAGGAGAGCAAGGCCTCTCTCCACAGTGCCTGTGCTAATTGGCACAGTGTGATGGTTTGATGCGGGGAGAGAACGTCTGGGGCAGGGCAGGTGGATGACCTGAGGAGGCAACCAATCGAGAACTCGGTTCTCTTTCTTATTGTTTCTCACTATCCTTTTTCCCACTCTCTCTTTCTTCCTATCTCCTCTTCTGTTGGTTTTTGGCACCTTATGTTTTTGTTGGGCTTTTGATGTCAAGGTCTTCTCATCTGTTTTAGCGATTTCTCTTGTCTGCACGAGAAAATTAATTAATGTTCCAGCAAGCAAACAAATGTACTTTGCAAGGTAATTAATTTTGTCCGTCTCTAGTCTCTAGTCCAAATCATCATTAATGTTATATTTACAGGAAATGTGAAAAGGTTGTTATTTTCACAGCAAACTACAACTAACCTTCAGCTTAAAATGTCCTTCTTGTTTATGAAAATGTCTCTTGAAATGCCTGTCAGCACAGTTAAGAGCTTCAAATTTAGATGATGATTAGACCATAAAATACTTGGTTTAGCTTCTCTTGGAACAGCCTTGGTTTTCCTTTTTGAGCTGATTGTCCACATCTTGGGAAAGGAATGTATTCCTTACTGTGCAAATAGATTATAAGTCAAATGAGCATCAACAACCTGACCATGACAGGCCTCATACTGTGCACTGACCTACTCTCACAGCCCAACTCAGAAGCACAGGAGAACATCAGAATATTTGATTTCCAATCAAGCGGCCATGTGCTATTTCCACTGACAGTCCTTCAATAACCATTTCTTAATCTACGCCACCTCCAGCTCCTCACATTTTCAGCACAGATGTGTGGAGATTGCCACAAACAGTGCCCTCAACTGTGATAGATTTTCACAAACAGCCTTCCTGGTGTTTGGCTAAGCACTGTTTGGGCATATGTCAGGAAGCATAATTTCATCGGAAAGTTCAGTCCATACCTGCTGCCGGCTGGGTTCTGAGCAGTGTTATCACCCTGGGGTGAAGCATTGCTTTGAGACGGGCACTCTTAGTAATAAGCAGCTTCTAGTCCTGATCCCCCCTCTTACCATGGTTTGCTTGTAGGCAAAACTGACAAAATATCACTGTACTTTTGAGGCAACAAAACAGCCCAATTCAACACTCAGTGAGGGCTCTTATACTGCATTGAGCTGCAGAGGCCACGCCAGTCAATGCAACAAGCTCATTTTCAACTAAATTGCTGACATCAAATTCCGATTCCATCAGGCATTACAAAGCAATTGTTTTATTGACTTACTTTACTTATTTGCTTACTCTCAATTATTAATTATTTTGTACATAGTTGTATGTTAGCTTGGAACCAGCCAACCCTTCAATCATACTTGTAAAGCACTGATATTTTGATTTGACTTAATGAAATAATTACGAATTATTATGAAATATTATGAAATAATAACCAAATAAAACTCCTTTTCCTTCGCAGTCACAAGAGAAATTAGTCCTTGAGTTTATGCACAGTGTGTATATCTTGTTCTAGAATTCTATAGACATTAATAAAACTCACTATTAACATCCCAGTGCCCTTCCTCTTGTATCTAACACTCAGACCCTCCTCATGAAAAGGAAACAAATGTAATTTAGTGCTGCACATCAAATATTAAAACTGTATCTGTAAAATAAATAAGTAGAAAGACCAATATACAAATTTACAAAACACAGACATGGCACAGAATTGAAAATAAATGAGGGTTCATCTGACATACTTAAAAAATGATGTACAATGAGGCAGAAACTGCTTGGGGATATTTTTGATCAAATTATTAATGAGTATTTATCTATTATTTATGAAGCTGAGAGTGAACTATTTATTCGAAAATGAAAATGAATGCATACAGCGTTGGTTTTGATAGCTCAGCACTGAGCTTGTTTTTTGCTTTCTTTTTGGATAGAATAAGTAGCCGTCAGCTGTTATATGGAGAGTAGAGTTCTGCTGCTCATGACTGTGTAAATGTCAATATCTCAAAAGGTGATTTTTTCCGGTTCATTCAAGCGCTGATAAGAAATCATTAGACTTTTTAAGGTTATTGACAGTTTCCGAGAAGCATTTAATGCAGAAAAAAATGCATTTTTTTGCAGTTCGTTAGTTTTTGCGCATCTTAAATTGACTCGTCAGGACACTTTTTGCACAGGTCAGCAAGCACATCATAGCTTAGCCACATGACTTTTTAATGGGTGGGCCACAGTTAATATTCTGCATTAGATTTTTATTTGCTCCTCTACTGATCAGAAAGTTTACTTTTTACTCTCTTGTTTTCGAAAACAAAATTCATATGCCGGTAACAAAATGAACACAGATAAACACCTTGTTTTTCCCTGTGGGACAAATTCACAAAACAATTGCGCTACATTTGCACACAATATTTTAGTACAAAAATCAAGATTAACCAGGCACTAAATGCATTCAAATAGTCTCAGTCAATGTTAGTCAATGTTATTCTTGTTTGTGAAAACACAATTTTTTAAATATGTATATAGACATATTTATTTTAAGCATGTTTAAAATCACCATTATTTGTCTGGTGCCAATAATATGTAAATTTAATTAAAATATTACATTTAAAGGGTCAATGTGGAAATTTTAGCGGCATCTAGCGGTGAGGTTGCGAATTGCAAACAATGGCTCACTCACCCCTCCCTTTCGAAGCACTACGGTGCCTGACACAGGACAAAGATGTCATCAAGTTTTAGCTTCTTTGCTGAATGAGAAAACATATTTACGAAAAACGTTCTGTTGAACAGTTTGTCCGTTTAGGGCTACTGTAGAAACTACATGGCAAATTCCATGTAAGCGGACCTGCGGTGTAAGTAGATAGAAATAGCTCAAGGTAAATAAAACATAACGGTTCATTATGTAAGGTCTTTATACACCTCTGAAGACATAGTTATGTTTATGATATTGCATTTCTGTCAATAGGTCCTCCTTAATCTTACACAGTGCACCTTTAAGTACACTGTCAACCAAAGATGATCAAATAATAGAGAAGAGCATTGCACATAAATCCACACACATGATGAGTTTCATGGTGATTAAAAATGAGCTACTACTAGGTTTATATATCATAGTAGTAAAGCAAAAGTCTACTGTAAATTCACAGTATACTACAAGATTGTGATACTCTATTCAAGCAACTTACAGTAACACAGAACTAACCACAAAATCAGGAATCGATTCTACAAATTTAGTACAGCACAACATTTTTGGGCATGTTTCCGCTACAGTATTTTCAAATTTTTATAATTCCTTCAGTGAATTGGGCATTAAATAACCTAGACAGTGTGTGTAAATAAACCATGCTTTCAGCGGGTGTAATTCTTAATGATCTCCCCCATGTGCTTTCACTATCTACCATCCAATTTAAAAACTGATGCATTAAAAGCATTTAACCCTATTCTTTGTCATATGACACTCATTAGATGATGTTTTTAGGGTAAAAGCCGTTCCTGCAGGGCACACTTTGTACTCTTCTCATCCCACCATATCCCTCCACCCCCTAACCCTCGATATTCACTCGATGTTAACACTACAGAGGCGAGAGGAGTCAGAGACAAAAATCCTGCAGGTGCCCTATGGGCTCCTTTCAAATTAAGCGTCTGGCTATGGTGTCTTATGTGCAGTTTTGAAACATTAACAAGACCTTTGAGAGCAGAGAATGGGGAGATAGAAGGGTGAGGTGGACTGTGTAGAACATAGCATGACAGTCTTTAATGATTTATTGAACAGATACAAATTATTTTGGCCCCAGCGTCTACTGTTTGGTGGAAGTCAATGAAAAGGCAAGTCAGGGCATGCCATGGGCATTCAAAAGGGCTGAGAGAGCCATTGTGTGAAAGAAAAAGACAGAACACATGAGATTGGTAAAAAAATATGAGGTTGACAGGTTGAAGCCTAAAAAGACATACTCACTCCATCTCTATGTCTATGCTCAGTGTGCTATTTTGTAGTATGGTGAGGAAAGTACAATAATATACATTCTACATACATTAAACAGACTGACATTTACGGACTTGTTTAACCAGCAGTGTTGTAAAAGTAAAACAATAAGTAACTATTTTTGGATTGTAACTGGCCATCTTTAATAGCAATATGGTCAGTGTTGCAAAATAAAAAAAACTTTTATTACATTGCTACAATGGCCATCTGATTGTACTGTTTATTATATTGTTTATTACACAGATAAAGTATTTAACCACATAACACAGAATCAAGTGTATAGAGAACAGCTTAAAATTAGCAGGATTGAATATTTACTTTAGCAAGATCTTTTTTGAGTTCATCTCAATGAGCAGGATTTTTCCACCTGCACTGCAACAGTTAGGGTATGAGAAAACCTGTAACTGACTTTTCAATAATTTGTTCAAAAGGCGATTTGCAGAACCCACTCGGAGCTCATTGGTTACCCTTACCACCAGTTTAGCGTGGGTGACCACTTGAGATCTGCAGGACGCTTCTGAAGCATTAAATATTTTCTTTGAAATGAATAAGTGCACTTTACGCTCTCTGTGGTGTGTTAACCTCAGTAAGCACTTTTTAGAGTCACTGCTGATAGACGAATGGCCTGAATAATTTGTTCATATGGTGATGGAGATGTTCTCTCACCGCACCGACATGAGACATTAAGAGTTAGTCCTAGATATGAACATTACCTTGATAGCAGTTTTTCTGTATGGCATATAACTGTTGTCCTTTTAAAGACAGAAAATATTTTAAGTTTAAATTTAAGTGTCAGGATTTATTTTTGTGATAACATCTAGCTGGCTGTAAATCATCCCTTACCAAACAGCTGCAAATTCTCAATAAAAACATATTGCCATACTGCCCAGTCTCAAGTGTATCAGCCAGTAACAATTAAGCTACATCATATTAAACAGTCCATCATGGTGAGCAACTTGGCAGCTTACTATCCGAAGTAGGTTTAATGACGTACAAATGTTGATCTAACCTTAATCTCTCTGCCTTGCTCTACCCTCTCACCATTTACACTGATGGCTACTTAGTTAATTAAGTGGTTAGATGGAGGAACTGTCTCTCTATTTCTGTGTGCTAACATTAACCCTTGTCATGGGAGTATTATTATCATCTATGCATGATTAACTTGCATAGTACAACAATTAGCATAATTCACCATGACATACTCATTAGACAACATTGCCATACTGTAATATGATATAACCTGTGCTTTGTCAAAATTAAATAAATTCTACTCCAATCAGGTCTACAGAGGTTTTAAGGTAAAGAACTTTCAAAATAAGTGGTAATTAAAATATAAATGCATACATCACATTAGCTCCGAAGTCACTGGGGACAAACATATCAGCTAAATGAGCTATGAGCAGGCGAGCAGTCCCAAAGCACTAGTTATCAAATGACAGGAGCTCAGAACTAAAGCTTCCCTGAAGTCACACTACACAGTTTTAGCTAGCCTTCTTTGAAGCATAAAGCCCACTCTGTCACTGAGACTTTTTTGCTCATCTCTGTTTTGCAGTACTTCAGTTCTACTGTACCACTATGATACAGTGACTTGATCTTTATGTTTTTTTCTAGAGACACTCATCATTGCCCATGTGAAAATTTAAGTGTCAACTAACTGTTTACTTATTAATTTAATAGGACAAGATGTTATAATCCCAATATTTCAGCAGAGTTTAATTGCCCAAAATGAGACATTTCCCACGTTTTAAGCGTGACAGAGGTGCAGTCAAGAATGTGGATAAGGTAAAGGAGGTCAGAGGCTTCAATGGGTTCATTAGGTAGGTATCCTCTGTGTTTAAGGAAATTATGATTCTAAATACATAATTTATTACACTTACCTTTCCTTGATATTATTTGTGAGCCACCTCATGAGTTGTGTTTCCGATCCCACCTTTATCACATCCAAAATCCTGGGTGAAAGCGCTTACAGTGTTTCTCCGCTTCAACCACAGTCAGTGGCTTATTCTTTCAGTGACTTTGGATAGTTCTTGAATACCCTCTGCTGGACCTGTGATTAGTGGCTGCAGCTTAAACAACACTTACTTTGCTGGTAGTTCGGTGGCGTCACACCTCAACACAAACCATATGTGCCAACCCGTTAGCTAAGGCTGTTCTAGCCCCACTGGCACCGTTAATGCATGCTTAGTGCCCCCAGTTCCGTATGGCATAACAATACACAAAACAAGACACCACTTTATTACAAGGTCATTTGGCAGCCCAGATTTGTCTATCCGGTTCAACCACAGCCAGTGGCTGCTTCTCTCAGCAATAGTAGCAAGTTCTTTGACTACCCTCCGTTGGACCTGTCCTCTAATCCCAACTTCTTTAAGCAGTCTTGTAGTGGAATTGGCCCCTGCAACCCACTCCCGCCGGGAACACTTTTCGCTGTCCAGCCCCGCTCTTCTGCCTCAGCTGCCAAGTTGGCATAATGGAGATTCTTCCTTTCGAAGGCTTCATTATTGGCCAAAGTACAGTCAACTTAACTATGATGACAGTCTTGCTGGAGTTAGACCAAAGAACATACGCTCCCTTTCTCCTGCCCATCTTTCCTCTGTTGTAGAATCCTCCCTTCCATCTGCAACACACTTTGCATCACTTGATGTTAATTCTGCCACAGACACACTTCTCAGAACACTGGCCTCGTGTCTAGACACTATCTGTCCGCTTTCCTCCAGGCCAGCAAGTGCTACTCCTTCCAGTCCCTGGTTGTCCGATACTCTCTGTGAGCATCGGGCTAAACTTAGCAACTTAAAGGGAATTGCGCTAAACTAAAGACCTAGCTGACCTTTGTAAGTATCAAGTTTTGCTCTCTATCTTTTCTGCAGACATTCAAACTGCCAAATTGACTCAGACTCGCATAAACTTTTCAAAACCTTCAAAACTTTCCTCTGTCTCCCTCCACCACCTCGTCTAATTCTCTAACAGCTGACGACTTTGTCAGCTACTTCACCAACAAAACCAGGTCCATCAGTAAACAATTCTCAGCTCCATACACCCAAGATTTCACACCACACATACACACAGCAGACAATTTTCTCTCCTCTATCTTTCCTCTTAAAGAGGTAATTTTTCTCTCCACTCATGCAACCATCTGCCTTTTAGACCCCATCCCCTCACACCTACTACAAGCCATCTCACCCACACTCTTACCATTGCTCACTCATATCAACAACACATCTCTCAATACAGGAATTTTCCCCACTGCATTCAAGCAGGCCCGGGTAACCCTGCTGGAAGCTCTAAGAAGTCCAAAAGCTGAGTCCAAATCATCTGTTCTTATTCTTAGACCTTTCTGTCCAAACCCACACCAACTAGTCACCGGGGTCTCTAGTCATCGGTTCTTGGCCCTCTGCTCTTCTCCATATACACCACATCACTGGGTTCCATCATACAAGCACATGGTTTCTCCTACCATTGTTATGCTGATGACACTCAGCTTCACCTTTTGCTTCATTCAGATGATTCCATGGTAGCCAAACGAATCTTAGACTGCCTGGCTGACATGTCTTCATGAATGAATGAACATCACCTACAACTCAACCTGGCCAAGACTGAGCTTCTAATATTTCCTGCCACTCCATCAGAACAGTTTACCATTCAGTTTGGTCCATCAAAGATAACATCGACTTCAGTCAGGAATCTTGGGGTAATCTTGGATGATCAGATGACTTTTAAGGATCACATTGCTTAAACAACACGGTCGTGCAGGTTTGCATTGTACAACATTAGGAAGATCAGACCGTTCTTAACAGAGCATGCAACACAGCTTCTCGTCCAGCTTCTTTGTCTTGTCACTTCTAGACTGGATTACTGTAATGCTCTTCTGGCCAGTCTCCCAGCCTGTGCTTTCAAACCTCTGCAAATGATCCAGAATGCTGCTGCATGCCTGGTCTTCAATGAGCCCAAAAGAGCACATGTCACACCTCTGCTCATCTCTCTGCACTGGCTCCCAGTAGTGGCTCGCATTACGTTCAAGGCACTGGTGCTTGCTTATTAGATTAGATTAGATTAGATTAGATTAGATTAGATTAGATTAGATTAGATTAGATTAGATTAGATTAGATTAGATTCAACTTTATTGTCATTACACATGTACAAGTACAAGGCAACGAAATGTAGTTTAGGTCTAACCAGAAGTGCAATAAGCAAGTGCAGGATATATAGTTGTGCATAAATACAGAATAAAGCAAAAATTATGAAGAATTTACAAGTGGGAATGTACTATGAACATTACATACAGATGGTTATTTACTAAAATCAGAAATTTACTGATGGATATGTACAAAATAAATTAGACTATGCAGAACAGTAGTGCAAATGAGTATAAAGTGTGCATAAATTATGGACAGCAGCTATTAAAGTAAACAGTGCAGTAGATGAGTTATTGCAGTATTAAGTACATGGTACTGGAGTGCAAATGATGCTGTATATGTATAATAGTCCAGTAGTGCAAATGATGCAGTATAGTATAAATAGTCCGGTAGAGCAAGTAAACATGTAGTACATGTGTAGACAGTCCAGTCGTGTGCTTGACAGGCCTGTAGTGCAATAACAAAACAATATAGCAGCATTAAGTTAGAGGTATATGAGGGGGTTGTGGAATCAGTGGGGGGTAGAGCTCTGGGAAAAAAGCTGTTTTTCAGTCTGCTAGTCCTTGTCTGGAGGCATCTGAGGCGCCTACCGGAGGGCAGGAGAGAAAACAGTCTGTGGGCGGGGTGAGAGGAGTCCTTCAGAATGCTGCGAGCTCGACGCAGACAGCGTTTCCTCTGGATGTCCTCCATGGATGGAAGTGGAGTCCCTGTGATGCGTTGGGCGGTTTTCACCACCCGCTGCAGTGCCTTGTGCTCTGCAACAGAGCAGCTCCCATACCAGGCTTTGACACAGTTGGTTAGGATGCTCTCTACTGCGCAGCGGTAGTAGTTGACCAGGATAGCTGAAGACAGTTGGTTCTTCTTCAGGGTCTTCAAGAAGAAGAGGCGCTGGTGAGCCTTCTTGACCAGGCTGGAGGTGTTGGTGGTTCAGGACAGTTCCTCCGAAATATGGGTCCCCAGGAACTTAAAGCTGGAGACACGCTCAACAGCCATCCCGTTAATGTGGATGGGGTCATGTTTGCCTCCTCTCGCCTTCCTGAAGTCCACGATGAGCTCCTTTGTCTTGAAGGTGTTAAGGAGCAGGTTGTTGTCTGAGCACCATGTGGCCAGGTGCCGGACCTCCTCCC
This sequence comes from Oreonectes daqikongensis, assembly GCA_026939265.1. Lineage (NCBI taxonomy): Eukaryota > Metazoa > Chordata > Actinopteri > Cypriniformes > Nemacheilidae > Oreonectes > Oreonectes daqikongensis. The sequence continues at coordinate 1,684,313 of JAOTQM010000446.1, read as the reverse complement.
TGTAGGCAGTCTCATCGTTGTTGCTGATGAGACCAATCACTGTAGTATCGTCTGCAAACTTAATGATGGCATTAGATCCATTCACAGGCCTGCAGTCGAGTGTGAAGAGGGAGTAGAGAAAGGGGCTCAGAACACAGCCCTGTGGTACGCCAGTGTTAAGTGTGATGGTGGTGGAGCAGATGTGGCCTGACCTAACAAGCTGACGTCTGTTTGTCAGAAAGTCCATAATCCAGTTGCAAATGGAGGTGTTAATGCCCAGGTTCCCAAGTTTGGTGATTAACTTGGAAGGGATGACAGTATTAAATGCAGAGCTGAAGTCAACAAATAGCATTCGTGCATAAGTGTTTTTATTGTCCAAGTGTGAGAGTACAGTGTGCAGTGCTATAGAGACTGCATCTTCTGTGCTCCTATTGCTGCGGTAGGCAAACTGGTATGGGTCCAGTGTGGACGGAAGGGAGTCCTTTAGGTGAGCCAGGACCAGCTGCTCAAAGCACTTCATAACAATAGGTGTGAGTGCTACAGGGCGGTAGTCATTCAGGCACGTTGGGCTAGAGTGTTTCGGCACTGGCACAATGGAGGTGGATTTAAAGCATGCTGGCACAGCTGCTTGGGCGAGGGACAGGTTGAAAATATCCATAAAGACCCCAGCGAGTTGCTCTGCACATGCCCTAATTACACGACCGGGGATGCCGTCTGGTCCAGCAGCCTTTCGTGCGTTGATCCGGCTCAGTGCCGTGTAGACATCTGAGGAGGTGAGTGTGATGGTCGGGTGGTTATCTAAGGGTGTGAGCTTGGTGGCAGTTTCCTTATTGTCTCTCTCGAAGCAAGCATAAAAGTCATTAAGCTCGTTTAGGAAGACAGCATCTGTTGCTACGGGGGTGGAGTGGCTGGGTTTTTAGTCGCTGATGGCCTGGATGCCCTGCCACATGCGTCGAGGATCCGAGTTGTAAAAGTGCTCCTCTAGCTTTAGTTTGTAGCAGTGCTTGGCCTTTTTGATGCCCCTCTTCAGATTTGCCCTGGAAGTGCTGTAGGCCTGTGCATCACCTGAGCTGAAGGCAGTGTTGCGTGACTTCAACAGGAGGCGCACTTCCTTGTTCATCCATGGCTTCTGATTTGGGTATGTAGTGATCTGCTTCTGGGTTGTAACACTGTCTATGGTGATGTTAATGTAATCCAGTACAGAGGAGGTGTAGCTGTTTATGTCCGTATGAAAGTCACAGGTAGCCTGAGAAGCAAACATACTCCAGTCTGTGTGTTGGAACCTGTCCTGGAGTGTGGAGTCTGTCCCTGCAGGCCACACTTTGATGGTCCTCACTGATGGCTTCACACGATTGATGAGGGGTGAATACTTGGGGGTGATAGAACAGCCACCAACACAGCACCCACCTACCTCAACTCTCTCTTACCGACCTACATTCCCTCCAGAAGTCTGCAGTGTGTAGCTTTTTGCCATGTGGGTGTTGTTTGTCCCAAACCAAGCCCCCCTCTGCCATATTGGACTTGTCCTGCAATGTCCCTGTGTCTGAGGGCTGCCTTGGCCTCCGCTACCACTGTTACTGGGTTCCACGCTAAAGAAAATCTTACCTTCCACATTCAAAAGGCTAATTTGGCGAGACTGGTCGATAGTTAAGGAGTTTTTCTCTTTGGGAATCAGTATACCTCCTGCCTTTCTCCAGACCTTTGGTATGACTTGCTTTTTCCATGCCACAGCCATTAATCTCCAAAGGTACCTCAACACTCCAGGGGCATTCTTGTAGAGCCTGTATGTAATACTGTTGGGTCCAGGAGCTGATGCAGTTTTTTCCCATTTTACTGCACTCTCAACTTTGATCCATTTAGGGGGCTTTGTGTCCATCTGGTGTTCTGGTAGCTGAGTTGGTGGCATATCTTCTGGAATGGAGACTGGCAATTTTTAATGTCACTTTGTAGGGCCTCTAGGCCTTTCCTTTTCTCTTCAGTGGCCTTTTTCCACTGTTTTCTCAGGCTCCTCCTTTCTCTCACAAGTCTGTCAATCTCTTGTTGTCTCCGGCCTGCCAACTACTGTGACCTTGGGTTCTTGCTTTTCACTCCAAATCTCTCCACCTCATAGGTGTAGATGATCTCTCCCATCTTCTCCAGTTTCCTTTCAACATCTCCTTATTGGCCTGCTAATAGCTGAACGAGGTCCAAATAAATGGTTGTCCACTCTTTGCTGCAGGATTTAGGCCAATGTATCTGATGTCTTCTTCCATCCATCAGATTTTTTACTACTTGCTGCATCTGGGTGGTCTCCAGGTTACTGAGTGTTGGTAAGTTTGTGCTTGGTTGGGCTTTGTCTTGGGTTCTGGTACTATAAATATATAGCCTACAACATACAATACAAATTTTAACATAAAGTCATATGCTGTAATCTTTAGTAGCATGTGCCCATTCTGAGGTCTGTTCTGCTCTGAAAAAAAAGAACATTTAAATCTTGAAAATGATGAATCTGTCTGCTTTAGCTGCATACATCAATGAGATCATCTATATTACAAAACTTAGTGTTTAGCGAAAGCAATGCGCCCACAGACAAAAAAGGGTACTCAGGATTTAAGAGATAAAGAAAAAAGCCTAGTAGCAATCAGATATAAATGTCATTAGTGAATCTGATGTGGAAAATTTGGCATTTTCGGAAAGGGATAAAATAAGTTATTATTAACAAAACGTAAAAGCAGCTTTTGGTCACAGCAAGAAGTGCATTTATTAATTGGACTCAACGTAGGCTGAGTGATTTTCCAGCTGAGTGATTTGTAAACACAAACTGTATTGTAAATGCTGTTTAGTGTCTACTGAGTTGTTGCAAATAGTAACTACCCACAAATTGTTATAAGAGATATCAGCAATCTTTATTCTTTACTGCAGTAAATGTCATAGAGATGTTTCAAAGATTAATACAGATTGTGTACAATCTGTGTCCCAAAATAGTCCATCTGAAATGAGTTTTCAAGTCATAAAGTATCCAACGTATGAGTGAAAGAGTATTCCCTCTCGCATTTTCACCTCTATGCTGCATACCCTCTAAATTAGCATTTTTATTTTTTTTATAAAAAAATTTATATTAATTTTTATGAAAACTTCTGCTTCGAATTAACCAAGAAAAATGAATAAAATATAGTTTGGTCTTCTGATGTTTCTAACCTTTTTTCTTCATTTCTTTTTCATTAAATCTGCTTCACTAATGAATGGGCATCAAAATAGGGATAAAGGCTGGAGAATAAAGGAGAGGAATAGTGTGACTCTTGATATTTTTTTATTGGGGGGTGCTGATAGAGGTTTCCATTATATAAGAAATCAATCTTTTGGCTTCTGGTTTATAGTCACAATGGTTGTTCGGACACCTGACGCAGATTTGTGACATTTGTGCCTAGGCTCAGATAAAAGGTGCGTCTGTGTGCAGAAGAAGCCTGTCTGTCTGCGAACAGGCAAGGTAATAGGAGCAGCTGAAAAAGTTAAGAGAATAAAAGAGGGTGCTTGTCTTCAACAGATTTATGGAGAAAGATATACTCTCACAAGACAGTGGGGAAAGTGGTACCATTTGTCAGATGAAAGTTTATTTTTTCTTCAACTTCAGTGGAGAGATGATCTGTGGTGGGGGGGAGTTGGGGGGTGCAAGGTGCCTACAGTGCCTTACTCTATAACAATGATTACAAAAAAGAAACATGATGGCTATGCACATCACTTTGTTAAGAGAGTTTTACAGACTGAATTCTGTCAGTCAAACATTTGAACCAGCATGTGAACTGCTGTCTTTGAATTTACACTGGATTACATTTTTAGTGACACCATACTGTCTTACTATTAAGAAATCTTTAAATTAGTTTTGTTTGCACCACATGTATTTAAATTATTTATATTTGGTCAAACTTTGTTATGCTCAATAACACTGCAATAAAACGTGCAGTTATTATGTAATTGTAGAACTGCTTGTAATTGACCTTTCGCAAGACATCAGCCAAAGCATTCCCACTGCAATAGAAATTGTTATTGTGAAATAACCATTTATGGGGATAAATGATGTGTTTAGTTTAGACAGAATCAGACAGAAGTCTCTCAGAGTGTGCAGGGTTTAACTCTACTTTGTGGTTTGTTATGGCGAATAACAGCGGGGACACATAATATTGATGTTATGGTCTGGTCGCCTGTAAATCAAACTCTGGCCTTTAATTCTAGCCTTTATCATGACCAAAATCAGTCCATTTTGTAATGGTTAACATTTATTATAACACCAATTGTATTTGCATATTAACATGACATATACAAATGTAAATGTAAGTGATGTGAACATACATATCTTTTTCATTCTGCTTAAAGAGTAGAGCCTGGGGTATGTTGGGGAAGAAGTGCACCATTCTCTGAGGGAAATAGGTCATCAAAGCTCACTACAGAAGATCTGTGCAGGTCAAACGAAAAATAGGTCAGGGTCAAAGGTCTTGGAAAGATGTACTGTGCAGTGTTATCAGTTGTGAAAAGAAAGCACTTACGTCTTTGTGCATTACTCCATTGAATTCTGTATACTGTACTTACACATTATTTCATTTAACAATAGGCCCTAATATGGCATGTTTGAATTCCATGTGCCTGAGGAAGTCAATACATATCTCTGAAAATAAAATGTTTATTGGGAATCACCATATAAAAATCTACCAGTTTATTATCTAAACCCACTGGTCTTCTACAGGGCTTGATCCTATCCCTGCATCTTGGCCACATACACCATACACCCTGAATGGATGACCACTCCATTGCAGGATCCATCACAGACACACATAAGCGCAATAGAGATTTAGAGATTCCAGAACATTAATAGTTTAGAACTGTGTAGAAACCAATAAAAATAATCTCTAAACGTTCAATGAATAACTATGATGTTTAGTATGTCGAACTTAGTTTGCATACGCAATTCTATACATGACATTTTAGTGACTTGTTACTGCTCAGTGAAACACTTACGTTTACTTGAAAATGATACAATTAAACTTGAATCATGACAAACTGTATATCACAATAAAGTTCTAAGCCTCTAAAATACACACCTGTCCAATTTTTGCATTAAAAAAACCTTCCTTAGCTTTGTATACTGTGCTCGGCTTCATTTGACCAGTTTTACCGCACTTAGAATTAAAGCATCTGCTAAATGACTAAATGTAATTCTCCGTACATTTTGTGACAGTAAACAGGTTAAAAATTGGCCTTTAAAAAGGAGGACAGTTTGTGTAGATACTGTATGAACTGACTCTTGAGTAAATTACATGGAGTCTGTTGTCTGTGTACCAACACAACAGGGATGCTTTGTGCTTTGTGTACTTGACTTTATTGATTTTTCCTTACGCTTGCAAAAAGAGCAGGAATTATGACCCATGGAATCATTGATTTGACTCGCCATTGGAGATTTCACACAGACAAATAATTAGCTCCCTTCCTCACAGTTCCACCAGTTAGCCAGAGTTTGCGATTCTAACTTGCTTAACAGACTAGCAATTATCAGAGACAAAAAGGGTAGGAATGGGGTGGGATCACATCTGCTCAGATGCAGCAAATAAAAATGTTTGTTTTAAAATAAATAACAAGACATTCCAGTACGTACTAAATTAAACCAGTGGCACAAGTGCACTGAAGACAAACAAATGACAGCAAAATATAAGGCGGAACCTCTTATGTGAGCAGCTTTTTAATAACAAAGACGCAGTAGTCAGAGGGAATCACAAAGAGAGATGGTTGCCACCATTTCAATGGAAACAAACATTGCTTTGGGCCTCTTTGTAAACAGTACACAGCTGCTATTTCGGATGATGGGAGCTCCACCTTGTCACAACAATTCCTTAAAAGAGGAACAGTTTAATGTCAACAATATTTTCTCCATCTGCCTGTTCATGAAAACCCTGCGGATTCACCAGGGAAAAGCTTCCTCTCACACAGCCGGCGAGGTGCGGAATCCAGATTTCGCAAAGAGCGCTGCATATTACGTCAACTGTGGAAGGCACGTTAGCACAACACTCAATGGGCTGCAGCCTTGGCACAAATCCATTTGTTTCAGCAATAGTTTGATACATAGAGTATACTCAATCATGCCCTTATGAGTAGCAAAAACTTTACAGGAGTTTGGTTAAGAACACTCTTAAAGAATAAAGTGAACCTTTAAACTTTTTTGTCTAAATGGTTCCATTAAGAACTTTTAACATCTAAAAAACCTTTCTGTCTCACAAAAGGTTCTTTGTGGCCAACAAAAGATTATAAAAAGTAGGACATAGATTTGACCTTTTACTGAATGGTTCTTTGTGGAAATAAAAATGTGATCCTGGACCACAAAACCTTAAGTTGCACAGATTTTGTTATGTAATAGCCAAAAATACATTGTATTACACTTTTATGCCAAAAATCATTAGGATATTAGGTAGGGATGCACCGATACCAGTATGTACTCGTACTCGTAAAAGTATACAGATACCAAAGACTGATACCTCATGTGCCATAACTGACTGAAATTTGTGTTTTGAAAGTTTGTGACAAGCACATACATTTTTATTTTTCATAATGTGTTTGAGGTGAAGAAGTTTTTATTAGTCTTAACTGTGTTGTGCTTGGAAAATTGCCACCTCACCAAAAATAAATAAAAAATACAGATCGGCAAGTACCAGAAACAAAAATGTGATTGTTAGTTTCCAGCACGTGCTCCAGAGAGCCACACGACACAGAACGTCAGAATGCGCATGCGTCGAGCAATACTGACATCAGATGCACTGTCATCGCCACACGCATGTGTCGTGTGGCTCTCGGGAGCGCGCTGGGAACTAACAATCTAAACAGAAAGCGTTTGAATATAGTCCATATTTTTGTTCGTTTGCACCCAAAAGTATCTTTGTTGCATTATATTGATTAATACTGAACCACCGGAGTCGCGTGGACTATTTTACAATGGGCAGTTGTGGCCTAATGGTTAGAGAGTCGGACTCGTAACCAGAAGGTTGCCGGTTCGATTCTCAGTACCGGCAGGTAACAACTGACGTGTACTTGAGCAAGGCACCTTACCCCTGTTTGCTCCCTGGGTGCTGCAGTGTTAGCTGCCCACTGCCCCGGTGTATGTGTGTTCACGACTTAAAGTGTGTGTGTTCACTATTCACTGGTTGGGTTAAATGCAGAGGTCACATTTCGGATATGGGTCACCATATCTGACAAAAAATAGGTCACTTTCCTTACGCACTTTCAGCGCTTTAAAGTTTAGTTGCGTTGCCATCTATGGAGAAGCCAGAAAGCTTTCAAAACTCCACTAATTTGCGTTTTGGGAAAAAACGGAGGACGTATGGATGTTTAAATACTTTCTTAATGACAGCATTTTCATTTTTGGGCGAAGGTACCCTTTAAGTCTTTCCTGTAACTCAGTGGTTAGAGCAGGATGTTAGCAATGCCAAGGCCATGGGATCATGGGCACATACTTCAAAACAATTTGTATAGTATAATGCAATGTAAGTCGCTTAGGATAATAGCGTCTGCCAAATGCGTAAATGTAAAGTCAAAATATTACTTACAATGATTGAATAAACCATGGTTGCAAGGTCTGTCACTGACAGCATAGTTCAACGATTCTGTGTGTCCCAAAACCGTACTTTTAACAAACACCTCAAACTAGTGAGACTTTCTGATGATGTATCATACTTTGGTGGTTAAGCAGTGAGTTATGTCGTAGTTTGGAAAATGCACCCCTGGTTACATTAAGTCACCTCAACAAAGGCTAATTTAAAGATTTAGAGCAACACAAGTAGTTCATTGCGGTTACAATTGGATGTTACCACACTTCGTCACATTGCATTTGATATATGAAGAGGTTGTGTAACTTATTTTATTCACAATAAAGGTAACAATTCACTCCACTGACACTTGTATTTTCGGCCAAGTGTAAAAACTCAATCAGGAAGCATTATATTAGGAACGCTCACCTTGGTTCCAATTTACAGTGATCCTGAATTATTTCCTCCCCTTTATCTGTCCTCCTGACACAAAATCCCAATTAAGGTTTCCATGAGCAGAGTGTCAATGTCTAATTGGAATAGATTATAAACTTGATTGGGACCAATTAGCATGCCATACCCTCACCTTTCGAAAAAGGAAAAAGTAATTTATCCTAATGGAGACGTTTGCCAAGGTGTATATTAGGAGTTCTACTGCAGTCACTGAGTCAGATGACCTGGCCCCAGGCTCCGAGAGTTAAGCAGGGCTTATAAATAGGCAGGCTGTTAACACACGCGACGGGATCAGAGAATGAGTTTGGTGCTGCAGCATTTCTTTTAGCAATCAGGATTCGGTAGGGGAGCAGACACTTCACATTTAGATTGCATAGAAGTAAAGCCTCTAGTAACAGGTGTGACCTACAGCAAGCTTGACTAATGCTCACCGCTGCTCTGTCCTGGCTGGGTTTAATGGAAAATCAGCATAAAGCTAATTTGCAGGAGGTAAATGTAGTCTGACTTACAGTAACAGCACAGAGATGAGGAAGAGCCTTGTCCTTTGCATTATGCTAACCAGTTGGATACAGTATCTCTTCTTATTATACTCTTACTTAGATCAATGTCTTTATAGCCCAGTACCACTGCAGAAGCATGCACATGTGGTCAGCATAGGAGAATAACTCAAGTAAGACTGAAAGGTTAAGTACAGTTGTTTTCTCAAGCACCGTAATTACCTTTAAACTATAAAGTTTAAATCACTGCCACATAGCAAACAGGTTTTTTTTTTCACTTTAACTGACTGATGGGTTCTTTAAAGTTCCTTGGCAGCTCATTTATAAACAATCCCATTAATTAATTACTTCGTTCTGCTCACATTCCACCTCGCTTCACTTTCATAAAGCGTTCAAAAATGAAAACAGAGCACAGAGGGTTTACAGAAAATCCTAGACATTTAATTGGAGATTGTGTGTGTCTTTGTTTATGCCTCTCTCTACCAGTAAAATGACTTGTGAAATTAAAATGAAATGCTTTGATCAGTGATAAGATCTGAATAGGGGGAGGGTTTAAATATTAAAAATGTGTCGGCATCGTCATGCTTTGATCTGCTATCCGATTAATGAGGTTTGTTATGGAAAATAAACTACACGAACGCAGAAATGCTTGCCCAACGTGCAAGTTGTCTCGCAGAGGAAGGAGGAATGATATAATAGTTTAAAGAAAGGGGGAAATTGTTCACTAGAATTAGGTTTTTATTCCCCCTTCTCTTTTAAAAATAAGACCATGGCAAATTATATTCCTTTCTTTAAGGCAGAAAAGCACTTCATCTTGCCAACCGTAACAACTATGTGAGGACAGTTTTTATGCATTTTCTGTACTTTTCTGTCCATTCCAAGTCAATTGTCACAATTTCCCTGATTTTAATAATTCCTGCTGACAGTGTGTAGCAATCACCCATATGATTTGACATACAGTGAGTAAAGTATTCTTATTGGCTGCTTAGACAAAATGTCAAATGCCCATCACTTTTAACTTTCTTTTGACAAAAGTGTCTGCTTAATCAATAAATAATCTGTTTGAGGACTTTATCATCCACTGTAAAAGGCATTTTGCTTGCATTCAAAATAGAAACGGAGCCCTGCGAAACGTCCTGTTTAAGTTTTGCAAACTTAAGTTTGGTATTGGTTGTTTCATTTGTTGATTTCTACTTTTATTATCTCTGGCTCGAAATGATTAGGCAAAGTTGATACATTTCTGAAAAACACTTTAATCAGTCACAACCAAATGAGCTAGTTTGACCAGTCAGAAAAGACAGAGCTTTTTGTAAGGAGATTTACTGAAAGAAATAGCAAAAAGTTCTGGTTTACTGAAATACTCTAACCTTTCCCACTGTTAAAAAGATGTAGATTACCAGCCAAAACAACCAATGCATAAAACTGTTTATAATTGTCTATACACCACTGTTTAAGACCACGTTTACTCGATGAAAAACTGAAACATTTTTCTATTTGCATTTTTGAAAAGTTTCATGTACACATGACAGCGTTATCAAAACAGTCTGCATATACACGGATCCAGGTAAACGGATAAAAATGCTGTAGTATGCATGCCAGGCCAGTGGAACGGCAATGTTGCTGTGTAAAGAAAAAGGATGTGCCTGCACAAATACACAATTATAAGCCAAAAGTGCTTTATAATACCCTTGTTCGACGTATATGTGTGTTTAAAGTCTGGCGAATGTAATTAATGTGTCTCCGCTGGTCTTATTGGTGCAGTAATCCACATATTGCAGGGGAAATGTTAATACATAGTTGAGCAACGAGAGCTCATAGGACTGGAGGCCGCCATATTGTTTTGGGTATACTCGCTCGACTGCGCATGACGTCATCGTTTTCAAAAAGTTTCATCTTGCAGTTTACACGGAGACTAAAACGGTGGCGTTTTCAAAAGTTTGCATTTTCGGTCCCCCAAAACACAGTTTCCATGTAAAAAGTTTTGCGTTTTCATTTTGAGAACTATCTCGTGTAAACAGCCTCTAAAATAGAGAGGAGACAGAGAACTTATCTTCAGAGTGTGTGTTGGTGATATTTATTCACACCTGTAAAAAACGGTGGTTTCAACTGATCAGCATCAAGCTGACAGTGTCATTGTAGTGAAGCCATATCATGCTGAGTTCATAGAATTCACAGTAAGCTTGACAAAATGAGCTCATCAACGCACTAAAATCTTACATAAATGAGGAATTATTGGCTGAACTCGCTGTTACTCACTGTGCCATGAGGGTGTTTTATAAACCATGTACTGTAAAACTTGTGTAACTACAAACTAATGTAAATCAATTTGAGTATTCCTTTGGAATCAAACCAATGACCTTGGCAATGCTACTGTAACATTTTTTTTTTTTACGGCAACCCAAAATAAAAAAAATGTTCAGTCCTTCAATAATTACATTAAATGCTATTTACTCAATGTAAATTCAAACATCCCCACATTAACATTCATGAGCATGAAAATAAACAGGGATAAATGTGTCCAGTTGATCCAGTAATGCATCAGTAAGTTCCAGAATAATGTACCCGGCCTGTAAAATGCTCATTAAATTAGAGAAGCACTCCTTCTTACAATACAGTGCTTTCATCATCTAATAAATATTCAACAGACAGACGGCTCAGAAAACAAATACGAGACATAGTTTGCAGTTGTTTTCATGTGACATGAATGTTTCATTAAGTGCTAAATGTAGAAAAGCCATTCTAATTTCTTCTCCAGCCGCAAGCAGCACCAAACCTTAACTGAATCCTAATGAGTGTTTTATTACAGTAGGGAATTTGCAGCAGTCTGACTACAAAGCTGTTAAGGGAGAAATTAGAACAACTTTGGCAGATAAGAAAAAAATATAAAGAAAAATATTTCCAGTGGATGATTTTTAAATACTAGTTTAGTACATGAACTCAAATATGTGGATTTTGCTCAAATTATGATTTTTTTTCTATCTAATAAGTTGTTTTGGATTCATTCTGGAAGTAATGGAATCATGACAATGAATGGATTAAGTTCTGCAAACTACTATGGTTTATTTTGCTTTACAGCGATGCTTGTTTTGTCCGAAAGCAAAGAATCTGGCTGGTAAACTCATTTTAACATTTCTCAGGTGCAAAAGAATCCACAATAGTAAACTCACTGGGCCTCCCTACCATCCATATCCAAATGTAAAGCATTTGAAATGTAAACATGCTATTTAAATCTATTTTAAAATTTGATTTACATTCTTACTCGTTCCCATCACAAATTCCTATTACCTTAATCATGTTCATAAAGGAGATAAGCACCTATCAAGCTGGAGAAGTGTGAAATTTTCATTTTAACACCAACCTGAGCAGGTTGTGTTGAGAGGGTGAGTAACTGAGATTGTTGCAGGTCAGTGATGATGTATCTTCTGTAAGGTGTTGTCTGGATCTGACAGGTGATGTAGCAAGTCATGAATTGCCTGTCCTAACATTTCAGGATCCTCATGGACCGATGTTTCAGATGCTGTTGCAGAGACAATATAAGGAAGAGCCACCTGCTCATAAATATGTTGATCAATGAGCAAGGGGCTTTCAGTCTGGTCCATATGAGACTTTTATTGATGTTTCAGGACTCAGGCCTAAATCAATGGCAGTTGTGTGAAACTGACAGAGCTTACTCTGCTAAACATCAGCTCTGAAGGTGAAAGTCGAGGGTTGTCTGGGACGAAAAGCTCAGTGTGTCTTTAACAGCTTAACAAAATGGTCCATCCTATCCTCCAACCCATACGACTGTAAAGGTCGCTTGCTCCTTTCCTCAAATACAAGAGTGTTTACTAAATTGGTATTTACTTGTGCAGGAATGACATGTATTGGGGTATAATTTTTAAATTTATTGAAAATAATTGAAAAAAAAATTACTTGATTATATAACAGAACACGGCATATCCCTTTTTTCAAAATATAAAAATATTTCAAGTCTACTGATTTTAAAAAATTCATTTGTATTTGAATGGAGACACCAAAGTGATCACCATCTGCAATAAATATCAGATCCGCTAATATACACAGATTCAAATTTGCTTTTTTTGTTAATTCATGTATTAAATACCTGTGACTGTACTTTTGGTTTTGGTGAAGTAAAATGTTTGGTGCTAAACATTGCTCGTCCAACAGAATACCAACAGAACCTTTTTAACCAAATCAAAATCTTAAACACATATCTTTAAGATTTAATTATATATCTAAGATTTAAAAAATAAAACAAACAAACGAAAGTGCTTCTGGTCTATATTAAAACAAAAATAAATTTAGTGGTACTTAAAGCTGCAATCCATAATTAAAATCTTTTTTTTTAAATGGGTCACTGAACACAAAATCAAGATACTGCCATAGCCATCCCAGTCCCCTGATCTAAACACTTTAGAAAATGAGTGGGATGAACTGAAGAGGGAGCACCAACATTTGAAAGATCTGGAGAAATTCTATATGAATAAATTTATGGATGAATCTCAATGTATTCTCGAACCTCATCAGACTGAAAAGAAAAGACTCAGAGCTGTTTTTCTTACAAATTGAGGTTGCCGAATGTATTAAACACAAGGGTACCAATAATTGTGGCCAACATGTATGGGAGAAACATAAAAAAAAAAAAAGATCAAAGTGAAACAATGCAGATTTATTTTTACAGCCTTCCTTGCATATATTTACCAAGGGTACCGATATTAGTGGAAAGCACTGTATTTACGATGGCTCCTATTAAAAGAAAGACAGGTGGTAACAATGGTGCGGTCACCACTGTCACAGCAGAATGATTGTAATTCGTGTGATGCAAGGAGAGACAAAATATATTCTGCAGGAATGCAATAATTTGCTAATACAGTGCCTCTGTATACAGCAAGAGACCATGCCAGCATGGTAAAAGAGAGTACTTATAACTACATAAAGCGTTAATGTGTTAGCAACAGCCCTTTTTATTTATCCATAATGCTCTTCGTTTCTCCCCTCAGTGTGTCTTGTTTATACTGTCCCTTAAAAGACCAAGCTGCTGACATGTCTCATCTAGTCATTGTGCCTCTTAAAGTATCTTTTCTCTGCGCTAATCAAAATGACTGTCTGTTAAATAAACCATGAAAAAAGCTTTCCCACTGACGGTGCACTGAGGCGTTAAGGCTGTTAAGCTGGAACATTAATCAACAGATGGGATTTCTGCATTCAACTGAGATTATGCCTGCCTTTGCAAAGTCATTATTAGAGGACAGAAGACCAATTAAAAGGGCAAAGCTTTATTACTGTATGTGGTCAGACTCAGATTCAAAAATCAAACATTGTTTGCTGTAGTTAAGACACTAAAGGAGACAGAGAGTTGTGTTTGGTGAGAGGCACAAGGGAGGAGAGAGAACTGCCAACAGACATCAGTGAAAGTGACTGGTCTGCTCTGTCAGTGATGTAGCAGAATGCTAAGTGGCCAACCAAAATGGCAGAGCAAAGTATGAATACGGTGTCTCAGCCTTTAGAGAGTGGAAATAGATAACAAGGGCAGGCAGCAGGTTCTCTTAGCGTCGCTTGCCTGTTGTTTGTGCCTGTGCAGACATGCTATTCCATATCAAATCAAGCTAAAGATCACAAGATATCACAAGACAAGAGGCTATAGGCAGAAGAAGGGATATTACAGACTATGGTTTTGCTTATCGGACTGTCACAGCTTCGATTAAAACCATATAAAATAGGGCTACTACTGTGAAATCTTAAATAATGCTGTTGGGGAAAAACATTGTAATTTCTAAGTCTGGTTAGATAATGACTTTGTTTCGACAAGGCATGTTGATCTGTAGGCTTTTTTTCTCTTTTTGTTAAGATACTGGTAGGGATGGTAATCTTAATGTTTGTTTCATAAAATAAGTTTTATGCTCTCTAAATTTTGTAATTCACTGTAATTCATAAAAGCATTAATGTTAACATCATCTTACATGGAAGGCCAACAGCAAAAGCATTACACGTGTAAGATTTTTTCCATAAAGTGTAGAAAAAAATATTGGTGTACATTTGTTTGTGAACAAGACTCGTATAAAGAAATGCTGCATACACCTCTGCCCACTGTTATTATATAGATATCTAGATACATAAATCCCAAATAATTACATTTTCTTTCCTTAAAGTATAGTTAAATGTGTTAACACATTCACTCACACACATACACACAAAAAATCTGATATTAATCACAATGAAATGACTATAACTAATATTAAATAATAGCATGAATGGCAAAGGAAGTGGAAACGTAAAGCCGGCTTTGCGATTGAGAGTATTACAACTGGAAGCAAATATGCCTTGTGTGATCTTTATACACATAAGCACCATCCATTAATCCCTTATACAAACTTTTAGATTGTATGCAAACCATCAAAGTGGGGGATGTCATTATAATCAAGATCCATTGTTCCATGATCAGATGAGCAAAGATGAATTGTGACATATTCAAAATGCTCATGAATTTTTAAAATGTTTACAATCTGAAAGTTGAACATAAATCAGCTATTAAAATGTATGAGAATAATTATGACAAGCTTGCTGTTGGTCATGTGTTGCATTTTGTCATCTTTTTACACTATTGATGTAAAACCCCTTTCAATCTAAATTACAAATTAAAAGAAATTGCTTATTAAATACCCACAATGCATTGAGAAGCAAATGATTGTGACCAAATATTTCATTTTTCCAATCTTCCTGGGCCACGTGTCAGGCTGTGTCCGAGCAGAATGAAGTGACGCAGGTGAAGTCGATAGCATTTGACACCTATGAAAAAATGTTCCTGATGTACAGTCTGCTCATCTTCAAGTTGTGATTTGAGTGGAGAGTTATGCACAACACTATAATAGAAACAACAGACCTCAGCCCTAGTCTCTCGTGTGTAGGCATATCCAAACTCCAAACTTCTCTCCAGGGGATGATGTCTATGACCTTAGAGGACTCACAGATTCAACCAATGTCTGCCATGTTGACACGTCAAAGACACAATTACAAGATATGATGGCTAGACCTGCCTCTACATGCACCATCTATCTAGATTGAAAAATAGTGAAAGTAGCTATTCAGTCCATTGTTTTCCTTCCTTTGTCTTTCCATGGCTTTGGCTTTGTATAAATTTATGAGCATGGCAAATGGACACAGAACAATCCTTTGTGAACACAACTGCCTGGTTTAACATGATTGATCCTCTTTATGGGAGTTGTCTTCAAATAACACAGCAGCAATAATAATCTCGCACCACAAGACCAACCTTCAGTCTTTATGTTGCTTCTGCCTCCCCTGAGTTTGGTAAAAGAAGTATGTCTACATCAAAAACATTTCTTTTTGATTTATATGTCATAATCACAACCAATACAAAGTCCCATTCTCACTTTTCATAAAGAAAACAAACATGCCTTTACCTCCTCCAAATTCTCAGAGACGTTGATAAACTAAGGAGAGGATGAGCAGGATTACCAAAAGAGAGCTGGGACGTTTGATCATTTTTATGTCAGCACACTCATGGATAAAGACACTTCTGTGCTGCCATATGTCCCAGGCAATCCCGGCATCATTGTGCCCAGCTCTGCTATGT
This sequence comes from Oreonectes daqikongensis, assembly GCA_026939265.1. Lineage (NCBI taxonomy): Eukaryota > Metazoa > Chordata > Actinopteri > Cypriniformes > Nemacheilidae > Oreonectes > Oreonectes daqikongensis. The sequence continues at coordinate 1,668,249 of JAOTQM010000446.1, read as the reverse complement.
TCTAAATCACTTTTTCTTTATTCTTCTCTAGCATAATAGCTCTGCTGTAAAGTGCAGCAGAGGAGGAGGAATCAATAAAATCATGCATCTAATAAGGGGCGTAGGATTAAAAATGGTTCCTCTGAGCCTTTAGGGGAGAATGGAGGTAAGATTTAAGCCTTTTGACAGGTACATTGGGGACCCTAACTCCCGTCTCTGCCAGGGTGGACCGGCGGTGGGCCGGGACTTGTTTATGGCAGGTAGGGATTAAGAAGGTTGGATCTACACTGCCATTTCTCAAGGCCTCAAAAGCCCAGTAGGCTAATTAAACAGTAACAGGCGAGACACAGGTCTCTCTTGCGCTCACCTCCGGGCTTTGCTCTCTTCAATTCCAGCAGTTTAATTTTTCTAGAAAGGGGGCGACCCGGTCGGGGCACTGGGCAGCCTTCCAGCTCTGTGGTGGGATGTTAGAGAGGTAGCGATGAACCATGGGACTGAGTATTAGAATAAGGAGGTTGGTGACAGGAAAGGCCAGGTCAAACACTCAACACCTCTGCAGACAGCTAGTGTCAGACCTTCCTATTTCACAAAGCTGAAGGACAGAAAGGGGGAGGGGGGTAATATTGACAATATGGAAGCATTGCGATACACATTGTAATTCCAGAACTTGTGGTCCACTGCCACAGCGCTGGAAGGGCAGGGGCCTTGCATCCAAGGGCTCCCCATGGAACCTGTGCTAGAATGGCAAGGTCTGCTGCTGTTGACCTAGCTCCAGGGTGCATGTGTCACAGCCGAGGCCATCAAGGCAACTCCCGTCATCGCATTTGCACATCAAAAAACATTTGGCTCGCACAGCCTTGGAGCAACGAAGTCTCAGAGGTGCTTGTGATAGTGGATTCGCCAGTTTACAGGAAACCTCCTGAATTAAACACAACGAACGGCAGCTGTTGGCTGCGCCCAGCTTCATTTCTTAAAGACTCTGCACTGCTAATCTTCTTCATAATACCCATGTCTCCCATTCAGTTACGGTTTCACAATAAAGTAGATTCACATGGTTGTGAAACTGCAAAGTAGAATTCTGATTTTTCAATTGAAAAATTGTAGCCAAAAATACAACAAAACCCAGTTATTATATTCATACTTACAGTATAATCAATATGTAAATTTACCAACATGATCAACAAAAATGAAAGATTGTTACTCCCCTTAGGTGTAAATACAACTCTTATAAGGGGTATAGGGGCATTTAACATAAAAATGTGTAACCAAGCACAATTAAATTTTTAGATGCATAATGTATACAAAAAACTTTTGTTGAATCAAGGATTTCAAACCTTTACATACAATGAAATAAATATATATGTATTAGTTTGGGGTGTTGTTACTAAAAATCCATATTTGTTTTAAACAGGCTTGCTTCAAGCCAAGCTATTTCTATTTTTAATAAAGGATTTCTGCCATTCCAAAACACTCCATAGTAGAATTCATCTTCAAGTGGAGTTTACATACCCATACATTATGGGTTATACTGAACAGAATAGCCATACAGCTGTCAGATATGGATATGGAAAGCTCCAATTTACATATCTGGATATATGCTGTATATAGTCACGCATCTGTCAGAGCTTGAAATATCTGCAGCATGTCAGCTGACTGAATGAAACTTGTAAATTGAGGTATTAAAAACAAAAGTGATTTTACCATGATGTCTAAGGAAGAGAGATATTTTAGACATGAAAACCTCAGTGACCTTGACTGAGGGTCAGCAATGAAATCTTGGTGCGCTCCAATAAAATGTTCCCTATCAATTATTTAACCTGCCAATTGTTTCCCCTGACAAACATGTCCTCCCCAAGTAAATTATCAGCAGGCAAAGTCACCGGGGAAAGCCTGTCTAGCTGTTGTCAGCTCAGGCTGAGAGAGATTTGAGTTGTTTGCTGTTGGCTTGCTAAAGCTTTCTTTTCTCTCAGGTGTGATGGCTGAGGTTATATATTTTTTGCTCCATATGTGCTGGCCTGTTGGGACTTTTCCAAAGCAAAAACAATGGCACAGAAGGCCCCCTAGTGAGATTCCTGACATACTTTACCTGCAACATGCTTTAAAGTATTTATTAATATAAAATAAACTAATAAGTTGTTGACAAAGTATAAGGATGGTGCACCCTTTTTTATATATATTTATCTCTTTTATAACTCATTTGTTTCTTGTAAACATCCATACAATTATTATTTTTAGATATTTATTAAGACTCTTGAAAAAGCAATGAAAAATACTGATGGTTTGACTCGTGTTATTAAAAGATCATGATTATCACTTTAACCTCAGAAAAATATACAGACCTCAGATTTATGACCTCAGAAATCTGCTAGCAGATGTCTACAAATAAGCACCCCCATGTTCTGCTCTCAGAGATCATGTTGGTTATGTACCAGTAAAGGCACAAAAGACTAAGCGGGTTGTGGTGGGTTTAAAAGCTCATTGCCACAGAGATGAAGCTGCTCAGTGAGCTGTGACCACCCTGCAGGCAAGAAAGTGTGAGTTACCACCAGGGTAGCTTACTATCCATCCTGTAAAGCTCTTTATTACAGGCGCACACAGCCCACAGCATTGCTTACACGTCATGCCCTGCAACACACCGGCCTTTAACTGCAACCTGCGCCTGTGATATCACAAACAACAATTACCCACATTTATGTGGATGTTCCCTAACCATCTGTAATGCGGGCAGATGTGCCATAGTATATATTCACGCAACAGTACACACAGCTTCAGACTAACTACGTGTTACCAAAATGGTAAAACCACAATCGCAATGACCTTCATGCATGTCCATGTCCTGCATTCATAGATGTTGGTTTTTCACTATGTGCTGACCTGTCCGTCACCTTAACCAGAATACAGACACTCCATTGCGTGTTGGGAAAACAGCAGTTTGCTGGTGGTGGTGCTGGTTTCCAGTCACATCATATCACACATTATGGGCTTTGGTTTGCAAAAGCGTCTGAACAGCCACCAGCAAACTCCTTGCTCATGTCATGTGCGCATCACAAATCGAAACTTCTGACGCGAACCGCTGCACAGAAGCCAAGAGCCGAGGGGCTCGGGCTAGGCCAGCACTAGACTTAAAGGTAATGTGAAACAGGGTGCAAAGGGGGGAAGAATTTGCCTTTAAGCCTCACGTAGACGAGAATTCAATGGTATGGAAAAAAGAAGGGAAGGAGGAGTGAGAGAAAGATAGACAGGAAGAAATAGAATAAAAAGAGAAATCCGAGGCATGGCCAGCTTCTCCATCATTTCTTTTTAAAGGTCAAGATTCTTGTAGGTAGAACCGTGAATGAGTGGAGTGGTGCAGATGCGCTGAACAGCAGGGCATTTTCCGCTGCCATGACCAGCTAAGGAGGACTGCTTTAAAACACATCTGCCAGTAAACATTTTGGCCAAACTCTGGGTCATCTCCCCTGTCTGAGTGCAGCCCAGCCAAGCATGAACGTCTACCTGCACAGGGCCATGCACCACCTGTCACTCATCCACTCTCCATCCTCACCACCCCCCACGCTGCTTACCTTCTCTAATCGCTGTACTGATGTGCAGTGTTTAACTCCTGTCCATCGCTCTCTTTGCAGGTCCAACTGTTCAATTCGACAGCATGGAATGCTCTTTGAATGATGGTCGAAAAAAGTGAATAACGTCTTCAGTGCGATATATTTATTGCCATTCACTGGTCATTGCATGTCTCAGAGGTTGATTTTTGAAAAACAAAGTGATATAAAGAGAGACAAATTTTTTTATTTAATTTCTTGTTTTCTTTGTAATGATGGTAATTGCTTAATCTTAAAATAAATAAATATATAAAAACAAAGCTAAAGTTTTTTTTGTAATTTACTGTTTCTACATAAAATATTTCTACATAATGTAAAGAACATTCTGGGAGAGTATAACTTTGATATTCAAGATAGGATTGAAATCATAGTAAAGTCATATTTTGATGCTCATTAAATCTCATATCACAGATGTTAAAAATGTTATTTTTTTAATTGTAAATATTTTATTATAATTGCAAACTGTTAAGTTGGTTATAATTGTTATCTTAATACCTCCTTTTCTTTTCGCTTTATTGCTTGCTAAGTATAGCTAACAAGATCTACATTTCACTGCAAGTTGTATCATGCGTAACTGTGTGTGTGGCAAATAAATGAATTGAATGATTTATTTCGCAGTATCTTATTCTTTAAAATGATATATATTATTTATATTTTATTGAATGTGAATTCACAAAAATCAAAGTTAATCAACATTTTTTTAAAGATTAAGCACCTACTTTCATTACAAATATTAAAAGAAAATATAGTTGCATTTTTTGGTACAATGCCACTAAAAACAAACAAATACTGTGATGATTGATGCAGAGCTAGCTCCAGCCTGTGTCTCTGCCGTCACATGTGTTTAGCATCCAAAGTAGTTTTACAGCAACAAAAGACTCGTTATGTTCTGCCGTTTCTCTTGTTCTGTGATTTTTCTTGCAAGATCTAAGTAAACTCTTGTAGGCCTACAGTATGTTGCACGTTTAAATGTGCTCTTGGGTGGGTAAACGCTAAAATTGGCCAAAAAATATCATGTTTTGATATCCTCAAACTGTCCAACGTGACTGTCTGAAGCTAAAATCGATAAGTGTCTGTGGCCATCACACACTACACAATTTTCTATGGACCTGATAAAATCAACACCGTTTTTTTTGCGACAAAGGTCTCGACTCATCCAGACCAAAAATCTGGACCAAAATCTAGAAAAATTGTGTTGTGTGCATTTAGGGTCTATTAGTTGGAGGGCGGTGGGGGCTTACATCAATATTTTTCAGGGGGGCCAGAATTCTCTTGCTATGGCCCTGGGCAGAGCAGACCTAATATGACCCAATTTTGACCTAATATGATTATGTGAAACATTGTTTTGATCAGAAGGTGTTAATGTTTGTGCTGTGATTGGCTGTTATTTCTTTGTGGCATGTTTCTTACGTTTAAAAGTTAGTGTTATACAACAAATGTTTTTTTATTTGACAAAACAAGCTAAGTTTACTAAAGTAAATTAATTTAACCTAAACCAACTAAATTGTGTTGACCCATCTGAAGTAATTTTGAATGAATTATTTGTGTGTAAAATCCTTCTTCAATTAATTAAAAAGGTAACAACACATTTTTGTGTAAATCTGAACCTGAAGATATATTAATACAATTGTCTGTAATAAAAATTAAAGTTTTTTTAACTCATTCAAAAGTAATAACTAAACTTGGATCTAATAAATATTCTTAAAGGTCCAGTGTGTCGTTTTTTGGAGGCTCTATTAACAGAAATGCAATACAATATACATAACTATGTGTTCAGAGGTGTATAAAGATATAGTGAATAATGAAGCGTTATGTTTTTATTACCGTAGAATGAGCTACTTTTATATACCGCGGGCTCACCTTAAATATAATTCTCCATGTTGTAACTACAGTATCCCTAAATGGACAAACTGCTGGACAAACTGCTCTACAGAGCATGTTTTGTAAATACGTCATCTCATTTGGGAAAGAAGCGAAAACATGACGACATCTTAATCCTCTCACGGACTCCGTAGTGTTTGGGGGAGGGGAGTGAATGGCTGGTTGCAATTCACAACCTCATCGCTAAATGCCACTAAAAAATACTCTTTTGTGTATATTTATGTATACTGTATAACACAGTTACGTCGCTTTGGATAAAAGCATCTGCCGAATGCATAAATGTTATTTTTCCAAACTATCATTTATCAGTGCATTGGAAGATATATGCAACTTGTATATATTCTTTATAAAAAAATTCACACTAAATAAACTATTTATTTAATACTTTCTCACAACAAAAACATGGGATGTATGCCTCTAATGTTTAAAACAATTTGAATCCTATTTTTGTGGCCCTTTAGCACGGCTATTCACTAAAAGGCAGCTAAATTGTTTGTCAGTATTGTTTGGGGAACACTAATGCATTTTAAACATTCCAGTGTAAAACTGATAACAGGAGGTGGTTTGTTCCAGTACAACCTATAACACACATGTTGCAAAGGGCCAAAAGCTTCAAATTCAATCAATTTTAGAAAGAGCTGAGAAGCAGATTCTCTCCTGAGCCGGTCGTGATAAAGAGGTTGTTCTCACAGGCTCTGTGTGATTGAGACGGACGGGACAGATGTGTACGCAGTGATAAGTACCCCAGCCAAAGATACTAAAACACCCATGGGACTGACACAAACATCTGGAAGGAATTGTCAATAAGCTTGACACCTGAGCCAAAATAATGAAAAATGAATTTATAGCCCCATCATGTAAACAACATACAAACTTACCTTACCACAATATATGGCACCTGCTCTTAATTTGTTTTCTGATTATGATGTTTTTTCTCTTGTAGAAACACCTGTTCCTCTTTTTAAATCTTACTAAAAACAGAAATACAAAATATAAGCGGTATAGTATAAGCAGTAGTGCTGTCAGGAAGATTCATATTTATTATTAAATCATAATGTAGTTTGCACTTTTAAGGTCCTCTAACAGCTGTCATTCATTTGCGTCAATCCCTTAATATCCACCGGCCCACCACCGCCAAGTTTACAGTGTATACAGTGTAGCCTTAAAAAACTGAGCTACATTTAACAAAAAATTTGAATCAGTAGATATTTGGTATGACCCTCTTTTGGCTTTAATGACAACATTTAGGCCCGATTCTATTTTATACCCCTTCGCCTACCCCTCACCCCTTCCCTCTTGAAACAGAGTGACAAGAGGAAGGGCTAAAAACATTCCCCTAAGAAATGGAACACTACTACTACACCGTTATACGTTATTATACGTCACTGCTAGCTGTATATGTTAAAGGTGATGCAGGGATGTTTATCACAAACTACCAAGATGCCTCTATCAGCTGTAGTCATATCAGTTTCGTGGAAAACTGACCCTGAACTTTTTCGCCAAAAGCAGCGCACCACCATCCCTCCGTTTGTCATTCCCCAGACAGAGCGAGAGACTTACGGAATGCGATTACGCACAGAGCGCGTTCTACTTTCCTCGGTCTGTTCGCGATTGCATTCCGGAGACGACCGTGCAACAAGTTTTTTTTGCAGTTGTTTGTTGCGGTTCTATCGTTAAATCAGTAATGCGGTATGTTAGCAAACTTTTTGCAAACGTTTCAAGTATTCAAGACAAAAGACAACATTAAATTTAACATAAACCAAATGATGAATTTTTTTAAACCTTATTAATGCCAAAATAAAGGCTTGCATTATATTCGCATGAGCCGCCATGTTGGAAAATTTCTTACCCTAAAAAAATCTTCGTTTGAAGGGCTATCCAACCAGGGGTAAGGGGTAGAAATGGAATTGGGCCTTACTTGAGCTGGAACAGACTCCACACAAAAACCTGATGACAGCGTGATTTGAGAATGTTCCAAGCTTCATATTTACATACAAGGGAGCCAAGAACATCTGACTATTTGTTTTTTAGTATTAAAATATTAAATATTGTATCTATTTTTTCATATTATTTATTTTCTATTTCTAAAACTTTTTATCTAGCATCTATATTTGATTTTTTGAAATTTAGTCCTCGTATATGTGTGAGAGACAAATGCACCACTTGTACATGTGCATTGATGGACAATGATGATCTTTCAGTCACAAACAAATGGACGATAATTGTTTCAATATTGCAAATGAGCTGCTAAGCGTTGCGGCATCGCTGCCAAACAGGCCACTGCGGTTTTGTTGAACCAGACGGAACAGTATGAAGAGTCATCCATTAAACATAAACATCCCCTAAAGCCACAAAAAGCTTAAATACATGGGAGGGCTGGGTCATGGGCTCTGAGAGACACGGGGCAGAAAGGGGGGACAGGTTTACTCAGACTCTTTTAATGTGCTGTGGCTCTACTTAAACATTGTTTTGAGCTCAATGCATCTAGATTAGTGCCACAGGGGAAAGCCTCAGGCTATCCCTATAATGAGCTTTAGAAAATGTCACGTTTTCATTTTTCATTATGGGGCCATTTTAGAGGACGAGCATAAAGGAGTATATCAAGGGAGTGTGTGGAAACAATTTGGTTCTTACTGTGTAAAAAAAACATTTAAGAGATATTTGTTGTTTTTCTTTGTGTTTGTTTTGGTTTATGAGACCATAATTATACAGTTACTGCCAATATTTTCGGAAATGTTTGATCAAAGATCAAGGACAACTTTAATGCTGCAATCTATAATTGGTTTTCATTGATACCTCTGCCCTTAATGTGTCCTTCATACCCTTGTTTCTGAAAATTTTAGGTCTGTCCTCGTTCACGCACGTCCGGCCATCCTGGGACCTTTTCATTATGTGTCATTAAATGTTTTAAAGTGTGCATAATTGATCCTTCCTAATAAGACCTCATTGATTTATGGCAGTCTTAACCGCTGACGGTACTTTAAAAATTCATAATAACTGTAGGTGCCTGGTCACAATCCATTAGCTGCTCCTGGCACCCCAGAACTTCCATTGATTGACCTTGTGCAGGGATTCTTGTAGAGCATGTCTATCAACTTTCCTGCTACCCTTTTAACAGTGCGGCAAGAGTTATGTTTCAGCAGTTTTCCTCGATAGCTCAGCTTTGATTTATCTCTCTCAACCTTTTGAGCTCCGTCTCTCTCTTTCTGTCTGTATCTCTTTCTGTATCCTCTCTTTTGCCTTCACTCTCTCTTACTCTTCAAATTGAAGCCCTTACTCGAAGATGATGAATAAATAAAGCATGTTCCATAAACAGCTTTCCACTATTATTTAAGCTTCCAGGGCCTCTCGCTCTGACAGCTTCCTCTCCCTGCCATCAAATTCAAGTGTGTAAATTTTCTAAAAGGCTCTGAATGTTTAATGATGATTTCGGGGAATGATGGAGTAATAGCTGAATAGTGAAGCTATTAGTTTTAATATTTATATTGAGTGCTTTGAATGATTAATGTGACAGGATGTAGAAACAGAGCTGCGGGACACATGCGCTTCACAACCAAAACGTCACTCGGAAAATATTTGTTTGCTCAGTTGCAGGGACCAAACAGTGGAGGAGAATGGACGAGTTTAAGCAATTTCAGTTTCTGTATTACACAGCTGTAGAATTGTTTTTAGCAATAGCTGCAGAATCTCTGTCCACATACGTCAAAAGGTTTTTCAACAGGTTTTATCTAGACAAACAAGACAAATGTTAAACATTTAAATGCTAAATGTTAAAATGTTTAATGTTTTAGGAATAAATAAAACATAATAAAAAACAATAATAAACAAAAATATGATTGTTACATAATTTTAAATTATTAAATTTACATATAATATATACAAAAACAATTTCTGTTTTATATGTGTTTTTAACTTATATAAATATTTAATTTTTTTCAGCAAAACGTTTTTTTTTCAGGTAAGCTACTCGCTTCTCTAAACTGCAACCAAGACAAAAAGGTCAAATCTCCGGCTGTCACTTCGTGTTAAATGGCATCCATCCTTGCTCAGTGACCTCACTTCAATAAAACTTCAATCTCACCCCATTAGATCTAATCCCACTATCATAATTCAATACACCTGCTGCTGAACTTTCACAGCAATACAAATAAGAACAATGGTTTTATCAAAGCTTTCTGGAGCTATTTTACAGACACACAAAAAAACAGATGCTAACGGAAAAAGAATGTTGACAAAAGAGAAAAAATGAAATGAAATATTGTAACACACAGCATGATGACACAAAGCAAGTTCCATTATTCAGATGCAGCCGTGGTGCAGTTTGTCTGTCACTGCCTTTGGCATGTTAAAGAGCTGGCACAAAGTGCTTTAAGGGCTTCGTTTTCTTGTGCTCAGCAGAGCGCTGGATTTTAAAGGCCAGTTTATTCTTGTGGGTATCAGACAGTGTGTTCCTGAGGGGCCTCGGTTCTTTCATGCACATTTAGTGCACTTGACTCAGCGCGCAGAAGCTCTCAGATGGAAAAGCCATGTTTAGAGCACGCCGATCAGACATTAAAACATTGCTTTCCCATTGTTTTTAGCTACTCTTAAATGCCATCTTACTCTCCCGAGTCCGCCGAGCTCTCGTACAGCCACACTCGTGTGTTCTTGAGGATACGTAGCTTAAAAGTAGTTTTACTTCCTGTTTTTTTCCACCTGGGAAAGGATGGGGGTGGTTTTAGGTAAACAGAGTTGCTGGTCAGGCTGTCATGTGTCTTCTAGCCCTTGCTGAGCGATTGAGCAAGGTACATGTGGAGACAGAGGGGGTCAGAGGCATTGAGAGAAACAGTGATTCATCCTATTTCATTTGGTGTGCAGTGGGATAGGCAAACACCCAATGCACTCTGGCTTTGGAATATTGTGAGGTTTATCTCAACAGATACATGTGATTTTATGGGAAGAGTTGAAAAGTGAAGGGAGCAATGCAACATGAGGAGTCTGTGGATTGAAGCTACTGTATGAATCGTGGATTTTTTTTGCAATTTTCCACAACAAAATCTGTGCAACTCTGTGGAAGATTTTAAACACAGTAAATTGTATTGCCCCAAAACATCAATAGCCTAAATTCAAAAAGGCACTTTGTACTTTCTGTACTGTGTTACTTTGTGGTCCTGGTAAAGAAAGTTTTTGTGTAACTATGTGACTTGTCTATACGGGCTTTCGCACCGCATATGCAATTTCATAGTTCCGGGACAATATGCCGGAAGTACCTGCTTGTGCCTGTTGTGTTTGCACCGCAGGAACCGGCTGGAATTTTAGTTCCGCTGAACCTTTTTGGAGGAGCACTATAGCTCCTTTCCGGTGCAGGGTCTAAACCAGCAGGACAGGAACGATCTGTGATGTAAGCGAACGCTGATTGGCAGAACTTCTGTTGTTGGTTGTTTGTCATTGTTCGATGGACGTGCTTCAATGACGTTGCTGTCAACCGGCTTACGTCACTAAATAGTTCTATTTGCTGGTGCGAATGCGATTGGGGAAATGGCCTGAGGGTAAACTTTGTTCACAAACGACAGCCCTCCTGAACTTATCTGGTCGGAAAACGGCCTATGTGAGCATTTGAACAATATGCTATGATGGTTATCATCCATGTATTTTTTAAGTTCATGTACTACCGACACTAATGCTAGAAAATGTCACCAACAGATAGTAAAATCTTCATAGCTGCACACAGGCAACGATATTACACCAAGTACTCCAGCAAATCAAGGTCTTTCAGACACAAAAATCAAGTGTGGTAAGTCTTAAAGTCCTTCTAATTCTCACACAGGCACCGTGACTTGAACAGATGCTGGGCGTATGCCGCGGTATGTTGATGTGTGTGTAAGTGTGTCTTCTTCAGTCTTCTCCACTCTTCAGAGAGAAAGAGAGAGGTTGTTAACTCAGCCTGAGCAGCACATTAACAGGCCGCATTAGAATGAGTTTCAGGGGCTTCTGGTTGTACATGCCCAGGAATGATGATGGAGCCCATTAACAGGAGAAATGAAGGCATCGCACATGATGATTGAGGATGCTACGCTTGCGTTTTCCTCATGTCTGTCTATTCCATCCGTCCTCCGCCTCTCATCCACTCTCTTCATGGCCTAATTGCTATGAAGGCCTACTGGTCCGCACAGACACGCACATATATACACTCATCCCCGTTCGGCCTTGCAGAATAAATCTCATCTTTCCCTTGTATGGGGTGGAATTTAAAGAGATGTATTATAATTTTATCACCTCCTGCCCCCAGAAAGACACCGTGTACGATTCTTGCCCTCGACGTGGGATGAAGTCTAATTACATATTCCACAGGGGGTCCAAAGGAGCCATCGACCTGCCGAGACAATTCCGACACCATCAAAGAGCTTATCTTGTTCTTTGACTTTTTAAGTGGAATGAAGCGGTGAGCATGCTATGGTTTATGTATGCAGCAAAAGCATGTTTGGAAATCATTCTTCAGATGCTGAATTTCTTACAGGGTAAATCCAGTTTAAAAGGATTTGTGTGGGGAATGTAATAACCAAGCCCAAGCAGACTTTCCGCAGAGGTCTGCAGATGCAGTTCTTGTGTGGGTTATACTTCTACAGCTGCATTCTTCAGATTGAATATGAAATAATGAAATTATTGGTAACTCTTTATTCATATTTGTTAACATTATGTAATGCATTAGCTAGAATGCACTAACAATGAGCATTGTAGTTTTCCAGCATTAATGAATTTGTGACACAGTTAGTTAATGCCGATACTGAGTTTATTGTGCATTAACTAATGTTAACAGTTACCTTTGAAGGCTTTGATTTTTAATAATGTGTTAGTAAATGCTGAAATTAACATGAACTGTGATAATAAATGTTGTAGAAGTACAGTAGCTCATTCGCCTCAGTTTCCATCACACTGCCACTGGCATAACTTTGTTTTAAAAAGTGGTGGGGAGAAAGATGACAAAAACAATATTTTAATAAATTGTTTCTGTCATAAGTCGTTGGAAATATTTATAATATATAGTGGGCGGTCCGCCATTGGTTGCTCCGCTTTTCGAATGTATTTTATACTAACACTCAAACTAATCAAACAAAAAAAATCATAAAACAAACTGAGCATTAGAGTTAAAGAGTAAATATTTTAAGGTCCTACTTTGGTTTATAGTGTCCAACAACATGTTTACATACATACAAGGTGTAAAAACACTTTAATTTTCTAATAATAGTCAGTTATTATCACCTTACTTCTAGACTGACTCTCAAATGATTCTTTCGACGATTCATCTTTCTAATCCCCTCCTATCTATGAGCCTACTCTGGTTTGATTGATCAGATGGTCTAGTCTGCTGTGATTGGTCTTGCGCATACAGCGTGGCTGCATCTATGACAATATGTACTGATTTAAATTATAGACCGTTAAAACAGTAGTTTTATATAGTATGTGAGGGGCAGTATGAATAGAATTCGGACGTACTGCATCCGCCATGTTTTATTGTCATGTGACCCGTATGCTCTTTGACCTATGACGTAACAACAACCTGTACGTTGGCGTCGGTACAAAAATAATTTATTCACAAGAAATGCATTAATCTGTAGGGGTTTACCGGTACGTGTATTCATATCGAACTGTCATGGGGACAATTCCAAATGGAAGTGATCATTCCCTATTCTCTCAACTTAATTATCTTCAGCTGGCATCCGCAGCATGCTGTCCATCAGCAGATGTCGCTATTTTAATGGCATAGCGTAAGCATATATATATATATAAAACCTTTTTTAAATATAAAATAAATGCTTTTTTGCAACAGTTATGCTTAAAGCTATTAAAACAGCGACATCTGCTGATGGACACCAAGTTGCGGACGCCAGCTAAAGATGAGGAAATTAAGTCGAGGGATAGGGCGTAGGAATGATCACTTCCATTTTAAATTTACCCCGTGACGGTTCGGTACGAATACATGTACCGGTACCCCTATTAATCTGTAGTTAAATTTGAAAACGGACTACCCCCTTAAATTTTTCCGCTATTTTTATTTGATTACCTTTTGAAATTTGACCGTTCTGCTCCCGTTGCATCATGGCAGAGCACTTTAGTACCAGAGTCGCGTCATCTTCATTCACTCCAATGGAACTGTTTTTTCACAGCAATGGCGGTTGATGGAGCCTCTCAATAGTTCCTGGAAGTTACTAGTAACGCATGGAGCTGCAAGAAAGCAGACCGATTGTGACGAACTTTTAATCAATTTAAAGACTTAAGTCATTTAAAAAATAAATAAATGAAAGAAATAAAGCATTTAAAGAGAAAACATAACTTGCGGGAACTATTTGAAGGCTCTATGAATCACGTGACACGCGAAAAATTTGAACTTCCATTGGCGCAACTCTCTCTCTCTCTCTCTCTCTCTCTCTCTCTCTCTCTCTCTCTCTCTCTCTCTCTCTCTCTCTCTCTCTCTCTCTGCATCATGGTATAGAGAAGTGTCCATCCGATGCACATTTACTAATCTCAGCAGAAGCAGTAGACCATCCGGGTATTTTTCGCCTACAGTTTTGTGCATACTGAGGTTTCGGACATTCTACTCATGATTCTTTCTTATTTTTGCCTACTATATAGTATGGTAGTAGGCGATTTCGGACGCAGCCCGTGTGTTTACGTTTTTGCGGTGGTCCAAGCAAAACGTAGGCGGGCTTTGCACCAATTGACGCAATTAAGTCGTAAATTATATTAGAACGTCTGACGACTCGTTCAAGTAAATCAGAGTCGACTCCTTTTTTCCAAGCCAATAAAAGCCACTCTTTTAGCAGGCATATAAAATAAGAAATATTACTTAGCAACCTCTTTCTTGACTGGTCGTTTACGCGAGATCGTTTTCAAATGAAAACACAAACATTTTTATGCGTTTTAGGGGACTTTTGAAAACGGGTCCCGAGGTGGAAGGATTTTAAAACGATGCCGTTCTCGATGTTTGAAATGATGACGTCAAGCGCATGTGTATTATGCGTTCAGTCACGTAAGTATAACCAAAACAATATGGCGCCCTCCAGTCCTGTGAGCTCTCGCAACTCGACTCTGTATTAACGTTTCCCAGCAAAATGTGGATTTACTGCACCAATAAGACCAGGGGAGACACATTTACATTCTCCAGACTTTTAACATACATATATACGTTGACCAAGTGTATTTCACGAGTTCGGCTTAGCAGATAAACAGCGAAGGTGCATGATGACAAAAAGAGCGTGGGGTTAGAAGGTTATGCGTATTTGGCGTGCTGTCCGGGGAGTGGGCCCTGAGCTCGCCGGATTTATCCGGGCCCGAAGCACTCTACCATGCAGTGGTAAGTGCGCCGAGCTCGGAACCGGCCCGAACCCAGAGAACACCCCCGGGGGTCCTGCGGGAGAATGAGCTTAGCGAGAGGAGACGGGGTGGAGGAGGGATGCAAGCTTAGAGATGAGGCAGGTAAGGCGATTTAACTATTTATAAGAGAGCTGGTTTGAGCTGGTAGGCTAGGTGTGTTGATTGCTGATGGAAGACCAGCCGGGCTGATTATATGCTCTGGCTTCTCCTGAACTTGTTTAATAAAAACATCATTAAAAAGCACTTTTGGCTTATGACTGTGTATGTGCGTGTGACCGGTCCTACTCGAGCGGGCCTCGAACCGGGTCGGTCAGGCATGAGAGTAGGGTGCTCTAACGGGGAGGCTAAAGACCACAGCCTCTAGCATCTGTCACTAGAGCACCTCTTGAGATCGGGGAGTGAGGTTTACACACTGCACAGCTATTCACTAGCTGGCCTCCGTTACATGCGCACATACACAACATCGCCATCCACTGGCCTGGCATGTATATGTAACAGGTCCTACACGCACCCGCCCCAAGCGGGCCTCGTACCGGATCGGTCCGGCATGGGAGTCGGGCACTCTAACAAGGAGGCTTAAGACCACAGTCTTTAGCGTCTGTCGCTAGAACACCTCTTGAGGTCGGAGAGTGAGGTTTACACTGCACAGCTCTTCACTAGCTGGCCTCCGTTACACATACTACAGCATTTGTATCCGTTTTCCTGGATCTGTGTAAATGCAGATCGTTTTGATAACGCTATCATGTGTACTTGAAACTTTTCAAAAACGCAAAGGAAAAAACTTTTTTCATCGTGTAACCAGCCAAATGTGTCTGTGAGCACTGTAAATACAATACTCTGCGGCAGTGTAAGCATTTCAGCAACTACTCGACACTGTAATTACACACGGCTAATTACAGTAATATAATTTATTAGTTCCTTATAAAAAAATACTTAGTAGTAGTACTGATTGAACCCCACTGATTCATGCAAAGATTAAAATCATTCACCCCATTCACCTCTGCTAATGAATTGATTGATTAAAAAGAAATACTCAAACACTATATCACTAATTTTCACTTTACCTGAAGCACAGGTTTAGAATTATGAGCTTTATAACATGCCATAAATACTTCATGATATCATTATTTAAATGTGAAAATGCTGTTTTCCATTTCTATCCACAATGGCTGCATTTGTCTACAAGGGCACATGCATTTACATTTAATTAAAACAAATGTGTACTGAATTGTAGAAAATCCTTGACTTTGGGAAGCCTGCTTGACATATCTAATAAGCAAGGAGGCCTGCTCTACACCCAAGTTCCACATCGAATATTTCTTACATGATTGACACTCTCCCTTATGTCCACTGTGAACCCCTGTACCTGCTTAATAAAACATTTGGCTTCGAAGAGCGGCTGAGTATGGAGGGGGTGGGTTTTAATTCCAAAATAATGCCAGCGCTATTTTGCTTTCTTTCCTTTTCTTTCTCGGAGGACTCCAATCCCCCACCCCCACTAGTGCTCCCAGTCACATCACAGGGGGTCCTGGCAGCCTCATTAAAATCAGGCATATCGCATGTAAAGACAAGTGGAAGTGGACCATTCCCTCACTCAAAGTTTGGCAGGCTCTCGGGGTATCCATCTTAGGACAGCCCCAATTGGTGAAAGTGTGAAAAAAGGCTTCAGACAGTCAAAGCAACCCATAAAGAGCCCATGAATGCACTTGATGAATCCCGTTTTCTTTCCTCTGTTGACGTATTTACTATTGAAACAAGACTTTCTGGCAGGCAGTTTTGAAAGGCTTTCCCTTTAATTAAATTGTCAAAAGGCATTTTGTCAATGTCTGTGTTTTAGATATTTTAGAGAGTATTTCATAGCATAAGAATTGCAAGATAGCAGTTCAAAATAAAATTGTTTTTCCTGAAGAAACTAGAATTGTGGCAATGTTTATTAATACACTAATCTATTGATGGCCTCAAAGCAAGAACACATACTGTCCATACATTACTGCATACTGAAAAACCCAAACTTCAATTATCCCACAACATCACAGTTGTCTTCAGTGCTGTGCTTCTGAAAAAGACTACAAGCATTTTGAAAACGATTTGGTGCAGATTTTTCTGTTGGAATAGTTCTGATGCTGTTCTAGATCTAGCAGAATTAAATTTGTCATGTGTTTGTTTGAGTTGGGAGTAAAGGGGGAAGTTTGTGTGGTTTGATAGTGCTGACGTTCTCAATTAATGGTTAATAAGAGATTAGCATGCCTCTGTTTAATGAGGATGCTGCACATTGCCGTTTGGCTTAGCAAGGATTCACATTCAGTAATTGCTTTCAGAGGCATTCAGCTGCATTTTTTTTCACCGGATAAGCATTCTCCTTTATCCCAGGGCAGAGAACAAACGTGGTGGAGAAACACAGCATAAATGCATAATTGGGACTTGGCAAAGCAGTTATTTATCGAACAATTTATTTTTGATGATGTTTTAATAATTCACACGATTGATTGTTTAAAGAGTGTGAGTAAAGCAAGCTCTTAGGCACATTTTCTAAGTCACTGCATTTGTTCAGCTGTCTGCCGACTAGTCGCATATATTTCATCTTCTACCAGCTTTATTTGTATTGGGCCTTGGCAGCCTTCCTATGCATGTACTAAAATGGTTGGAGCTTTGCAGGGACAGTACAGCTATCAACGTTTGTGTGCCACAGCATTTATTCAAGGTCTTTACTATGAAGCAGTAATCAGTGTATGACACCTATATTACTGTTAGTTACTTAGATAGCTTCTGTTGTTACTTAGATAGCTTCTGTCCATAATTTATTTGTACTACTCTATATCCATCGCAGCTGCTCACCATAGCCTAACTTATCATTGTATACATCCACCTGTAAATTTCTGTTTATAGGAATAGCCATCTGTACATTATGTTTATAGTACATATCCATCTGTAAATCTCTGTTTTTAGTAATAGCCATCTGTATATTATGTTCATATCCATCTGTAATCTCTGTTTTTAGTAATAGCCATCTGTATATTATGGTCATAGTACATATCCATCTGTAAATTACTTCCGTAATATTTATTTATGTAACTTATGCAACCACTGTATATCCTGCACTTGCTGCTATTGCACTTCTGGTTAGACCTAAAC
The DNA here is from genome assembly GCA_026939265.1 of Oreonectes daqikongensis. Classification (NCBI taxonomy): domain Eukaryota; kingdom Metazoa; phylum Chordata; class Actinopteri; order Cypriniformes; family Nemacheilidae; genus Oreonectes; species Oreonectes daqikongensis. Next base: position 1,650,307 of record JAOTQM010000446.1, on the reverse strand, counting down.
TGCATTTCGTTGCCTTGTACTTGTACATGTGTAATGACAATAAAGTTGAATCTAATCTAATCTAATATTTTCATCATTGGGATTTGATAACAGTATGATCACATTTTAATCTAAAAAAATCTAATCTAAAAGGATATTGTTTGCAATAAGTAATATTGAATATAGAAATGCACTCAAAGGAGAAAAAGTGTACGATGTCGTGTTTTTGGTGTGTTACAAGTTGTCCATGCATGCCTTAGACACGTAAAATCACCAAAATCAAAGTATCAGAACAAAAAATATATTCTCTCTAACAGCGATTGATCACCCAGACCTGCCTGAAACAGCTCGTGTAGACACACCTTAGCTTTGCTATGTCACATCATTAGAAGCGTTGAAGAACACCGCCCAAAATGTATACGCAAAAAAGGCGTGTCTATAGGCGGTTTCAAAGTGAAAACATAAACAAACGTTCCTTCGCATGCACCTTAAATTCCGGTACACATCCACAAGAGTGCCTGTAGATTATTTCTGATGACAAGCGAAAGAAACCGAGAAAAAACGTTACTTGACCAAACTTGTTTCGCCAATATTTTGAATTAAGACTGCAATACCAATCTCAACCGCTAGATGTCAATGTCCCATACGGTTTCTTTAAATGCAATCAAACTACAGGAACCATTCAACAAATTGTTTATTTAATACAATTATTATACAATAAAATAATAATAATATAAATTAATATTAACATAAATCAAATAAAAACAAAATATAAATAGTTATATTATCAGACACTAGCCAAACACAAACCGGAAGTTAAATGGGGGTCAGGCGCACGCGCGTCCGATGAAACGGTCTATTGCTGCTGTAGTGTTGTTGCTGCCGCCATGTCGTGGAGACGGTGTGTGTTTCATTACTAAAGACAAGCTACTTAGTTAGGTTTTCCAAACGAGGACACAATTAGAAATCAGTGGTTACGTTTTATTTACAACACTGTTTCAAAACAGTACAACTCCAATATCTGAGTCTCCTTTAAAGGCCTGTAGTTTTATTTAACATGCAGTATTTGATTGAAAATAAATTATTATTGGCTAACTCTGTAAAACTGTAAAAAAAAGTTACTCCTTATGTTTGCATGTGACTCTAATGTCACATGCAGTGAGATGGTAGTGATGTGTTTTAATAATGTATTATTTAAAATTCTTAGTACCACAGAGAGCAGCACGGTAAGTTCAAATGATAAAGTTGATTTCGATTGGTTCTTGCTTTAGTTTCTTTTTAGCTTATTAAAGATAGTCATACACAACTAGGATAGCATGAAGGCTTGTGCACACCGGGACGATAATCGTGTGCGTTTATTGCCGACGTTTAACACCTCATGGCTAAACAAAGGACGCCAATGTGAGTGTGCACACTAACGTGCAAAACGGCAGGCATAAAAGTTTCACTTTTTTAAAACGCCTCTGGCTCATTTTTGGGTTTGACGCACTGCGTTAAAAACTGGCCGACCAATGAGTTTGCCGCTTTTGTTAACGTGCCTGGAGCTGCTGAAGATAACCAATGACACATTGATACCAACGTTATTCTGCTCATCGCCAGTGATAATTGTATGAACGTCGTTATTTTACAGTCCTCTTCTACATGAACATGTTATGTATTTAATATATGACAGGGTAATTGCTAGGTATCAGCCCTGAAATTAACTCCATAGTAAGTACATGTAGTTACCAGAATTTTGTTGCGTACATCAGGCATGTACTGTAAAATAAAGTGCAACCAAAATTGCTATAACACCTTTTTTCCTGACCGCATTACTACAATTAGATTGTGTGAACTTGTAGTGTGATTACTGTAGCTACTTTTTCTGAACAGTATAGCATTCAGCCTAATGTAGCTGATTTTTCTTGAAAATAGTTGGTATCGCAGCTCATTTTAGTTTATTTTGAGTAGCTTGACCAACACTTGTGAAGTTATATGTTTTAATTAGATGAAACTACATACTATTAGCACTTGTTTAGTACTAAAAAAAAGTTAGCATCTTAAAGTGGAGGCAATTAAACAGCAGTAGTCCTGCTAGTTTATGAAGTTAGTTCAAACACGTCTCTGACACCAGAGCGACAGTTCTGCCCGGCAATCAGAGGTAAGAATGCATGAAGGAACAAACAGCTATGACAGTGACCAACCTTCAGTAACTACAACATCCTTGCCTCCCTAAGCCTTGCGGGGACCATTTGTGCCCCAAGATGGCAACATTGCTAGCCAGTCAACCTGCCATCCATGTAGGGATAATTAGGAGTGGGACCACTCTCAGAATTCTCACATCTCTCTGGCTCTTTCACTGGTTACTCTGTCACCATTTCCAATTGAGAAAAGAAAAGAATGAAACCACGATTGCTGTGATGTTGCAGGCATCTCTCAGTTTGCAGTGTTATCATAAGGGCAGGAGGGGGGAGGAAGAAAAAACACTTCAGCAGGAACTGACATTGCCGGACACATCCATACACCCACTGCATTCTGGGTAGCCTTGCCGGCATCTCCTCACAGTCAAAGAAACCTACCTATCATCTCGCTCTGACACCTCTTTTACATGTTTTTATCATAACTTGTAGAGAGGAAGTAGATGATGTCCAGCTAGACCACGACCTGGACAGGCATGGGTTTGATCTCCCTATAAGTTATTCATATCTAGCTTCTGTCAACAAACAACCCACCTATTTTTTTCACTATGTCAAGTGCTTGTTGAAATGAAGATTTGTTTGTATACTTTCTCTATTTTCTCTACATTCGCTATTATTTATTGCCAAAAAATGATGCACATAAATATAATTTAATATGGAATTTAACAATATTTGAATGTTTTCATATGCAGCATTATGAACCTATAAATATTAAAGACAGATAATTGTCTGCTAATAAAGAATATGTTAATTCCTATTTAAGGCACAGCTGCAGAGCAAACCCATGCTGAAGTCAAGATAACAGAACCATATGTTCAGTGCTAAAAAGTAATTATCACAGATAATACAGATTTTATTAATAATCAGAAAACAATGTGACTGTTTTAAAGGTGTTATCTTTTAGCTCAGCCTCCATAAGGTGTTATTCTCCTAAGATTTTAGGTGATACCGCTCTTCTGTGTAAATCCATCTGTTTTTGAAGACCTTGATGTTTCTTGTGCTAATCTCCAAGTGATTTCAAGGTAATTATGTATGCATTGCGCTGGCCAGGCGAGACCTAGCAGCCTTCTGGTCTAAATTATGCCAATACATATGTTTGTTGCACTGATACAACATGAATAAATGATGGAAGATTCTCTCTACGCTGTGGCAACAGAGCGGAACAGTATTATGCGCTACAGTATATGGCAGAATCAGAAGGAGTGTGGTACAACAAGAGGGCGTTTTGGCAGATTTACAGATCATCATCTATAATACATTGTTAGTCTTTCAGCTATGCACAAAAGCCAGATGTTCTTTTTATCAGTCAGTCTCTGGATGGTAAACATGTTGGAAATAGAGGAGGAGAAAGGGAAATGTGTAAAAACAACAACAAAAAATCGACACTGGCCTTTTTGGATCCAACAAAAAGAGTTTGGGGGTTTCGGAATTGCTTGAGCAAAAAAAGAGGAACTTCCGTTAAAGTGGATCTATCATTTGGCTAATACACACAGGGCTGGTGAGTTGGCTGTTGTCACGACCCGGCCCTGTGCACTGCATGTTTATCTCTTCGTATAAACAGACCTGAAAACAAGGGTCAACATGGGAAGTTATTGTGACTGTGTGCAAGCAATTGACGTTTCAAGGGGTCTGTTTGAACACCAACTTGGCGAGCTGACAGTGTAGTGTCCCAAAGCAAAAACAAACAGCTGTGGACATATGGGTAGGAGGTGCAAGATGCTTCAACCGCAGACTGCCTTGGGAAGAAGAGCCAGATAGATGAATGCAGGCTGCTGCGTTCTCTTTGTAATGGCCCGCATGGTGGTAGTGAGTCCTAGCGGAGAACTCAACATTTATGAGTGTGAATCTTTAAGCGCTATCATGATGAAAGCCAAGACTGGGCGCCAACTCTGATGCCACGGCTATGGATGCGTTTGGAGGGAGGGGTGCGTGCCATGATCCACCCCAGGGCATCCTCGTCCACACAAGAGTTGAGATAGACAGAGAGACCTGATAAATAAATCAACTTAAAGGACTGCTGAGGGTTTGAGGCCTATTTCTCCTCTTGAACCCTAGTTTTAAGACAGACGGTAGGGAGTGGAGTTATGAGAGGAAAAAAGCAGACTTTTTCATGGCTTGGTCCCAACAGGCATCAAGTACCAAAGACACCAAGTCTGTGATTCTTTCAAGAAATTAAATATATTCACTTATCCGAAAGACCTTCGCTCAAGATCATCATCATTTTCTTTTACATCTAAGATAAAAGTGTAATGACTTTCCCATTGGCTTTTAATCGGCAGTGCTCATACTTCTTTTAGAACTTACTTTGGGACAACAAATTCTAAACCGTCCTTTTTCAAGTGGAGATGAGTAAAGAGATTTCTTAAAATATTAGGGAGCTTTCAATTTCCCCCCACCCCCAACTTTGAAGGCTACAGTAGTTATTCAAACTTAATTGAACAAGACTAAAGTTTTTGTAATAGACTTTTCCTCGGTCTAATCAATTCTGAACAACTCCGGATTACAACTTTCAATGTGATATTCTTTATTCAGAGCAGACACATATCGAAAACAGAGACGGTAAGTGTTATAATTAATGATAAACAGCTGTGTGAAGGTGAGATGACGCATTTATGTGTTGACTGATGAGGTACCTGTTTACTTCCGTTTCTACAACTCTTCTAAGCTAACAACACACTTTAACAGCAGGTGAAAATCTGTCACAATCAACATGTCACACAGAGGAAAACAATACACAGGAAATAACAAAACAAAGAAAAAGAGTATAATAACATTTCTCCACATTTCATCTACAGTCAACTTTTAGTTTGTACCGTTAAACATGTTTTTCGCAGTGATGCCACAGAACAACAACATTTTTGATTCCCCAAAGAACCTTTCAGTTACTTTTAAGTTTACTTTTAAGGCTGTAGAAAATACAGCCACAGAAACTAAGAGACCATTTCAAAATTATTTTCAGTTTTTTAATTTACTATTTATATGTATGTGATCGTCAAATGATCATTTTTGTTTTATTATGAATCTTTCTTCCAAATTTCAAATAAAAGATTGTTTCTATTTGCATTTAATTGCAGAAAATGAAAACTAGAGAAGCAGGTCAAAATAACAGAAAGGATGCTCTGTATATTTTCAAACCTCGAATACTGCAAAGAAAACACGTTCATATTCACTTTTAAGTAATACAACAGTAATATTTATACATGCATTTAGGAAAAGTTCAAACATAATTTTTTTATATGATAACCTCAATCATACTGTCAGTCAGAGGTTTGATTTTGTTGAAATTTGACAGACACTGGAATCTCATCCTCTATCAACATGTTCAACACCTCATTTTAGCCTCTGGGACAGCATAATGATTTTTCTGTTCTAAATTGATGTAGTGTGTTTTAACTTGATAAAATATAATTAAACAATGTGATGTTTCATAGAACAATTTGCTTTGTTTCAAATGTTCCAAAAATACATTTGACCTAAAAACCGCATTGTACGCATTCTAATCCAGGTAAACAAGGGATTTCCTTAACAGAGCTATTCTCTCCAGAATAATGTTTTACAAGTTTTGGCTTGTTTCTGCAACACGTACTGGCACTGCTGTTTGTTTCATTTTGCATCTTTAGGTGATGATGCCACAAATGTAACTGCAACACTTCTGTAAAAGCAGTTGCTGTTGTAGTTTGTCAGAAGGAGAAAAATGAAAGATATTCTCACCATGCTGCTGTCACATGCTCACTGACAGCAATTTTGATGCGGCAACAATAGCTTCTGATTCCTTTAACAGCTGCTAATGTAGTTTCCTTTATTCAGTGGTCCAAGAGCAAGGTGTGAAATGAAATTCTGCTTTTCTTCTTTCTTTTGACCTTTTGTATATATATATATATATATATTTCACTTGTGTCTCCAACTAAAGTAATTTACATGTCCCAGGGCAAGGGGGTGGTGTTGAGGAGGGACATGGGCAAAGAAATGTCTCAGATGACCTCTCTCCCTGTTTCACTGACACGGTTTTACTTCAGTACATAATCCCTGACCTCTTTCCAAGGTCCCATTGTCAGAGTGGGCACCTAATTAACAGGACTAACTCATCTTTAATATATTATTAACAACCTTTGAGATGTAATGCAGGGAAAAGGCATAGAATGGCATTCCTCTTCTGGAATAGACCTAGATGTGTGTACGAGAGCAAGGGGTGAACTGCATTTTTTTGACAGTAGAAATAAAGAGAGAGAGACTTAAATGATGAACAGTTGTCCTACTAACAGTTTGTGTTCCTGCCATGTTCAATTGAATAATTATGATAAAAACTCTTTTTTAAAGATTAGATTAGATTAGATTCAACTTTATTGTCATTACACATGTACAAGTACAAGGCAACGAAATGCAGTTTAGGTCTAACCAGAAGTGCAATAGCAGCAAGTGCAGGATATACATTGGTTGCATACATTAAAGCGAGCCATATTTAGAAAAGAGGCTTTCTTCTCTTTAAACTGGCCTATTTAATTGTGATAATAATGTTGCACTGCTCTTTTCAGAAGACCCACAGTGAACACAGTTGTACATTCCTTAAGGCATATGATGTTTGTCAACCTTCTGAAAACTGAGTTTCAAAATTGCTGTTAAAAAAATTAACAAGGTTTTGGGTGACACACAAACACTTCAGATCTGGTTCCATTTGCACTCTAAGATGAACTGCTGAGATGATACAATTACATCGTTTTTACATCTCCAAAAATCTGCAGCCCCCTCCTCCTGTAAGCGTCCTATTGCATTTCCATTTACAATGAATCTTATTTTGACTTTACCTCTCTTGACCTCCATTTTAGCCATCAGACTCGCTTCACCCCTGCTCCGCTCCTCGCATTCATATGCTTCTCCTCTTTCCTCACACATCTAATTGACTTCATGTCTGATCATGTAAAAGATGCTGTTCTCCACCTGCTCCACGCACTAACACTGAATCCTCTAGTGCTCTCACTCCATTAACGAAGAACAGCACCAAAGTTCTGCTCCCTGCTATCAAGCCAGCGACTGCTAAAATCTCATTTTCAACTCAATTTAACCTGCTACCCCTCAAGGGTTGTGCTATTATAGCAAAAGTTGCTCTGTCACTTATAAATTAGACAAAAACTACCTATAATGCTAAAGGTTAACTTATGATAGACACCATGTCTTTTTCAATGACAGACATATTGTTTTCGGGTTTATCAGTATGTAAATATTAATGTAGTGTGACTTTGTGCAATGCATATGAACTAAATGACTGCAGCTGAGATGCAGTTTTTCATTTTCTAATTATTTTAAATCTAGGTATTTCGATTTCTTTTCAAATTTAGCACTGGGAGGTTGAAAATGCATTTAATTTAATACATTTACTCTTTCTATTATATAGAATGCCAGGCCCTGCTCATATAAGCATAGCAAGAATGTTTCGATGTTTCCATTGATACTAGCTGTTGGGTAGAGTTACACTGAGCCTTGCTCACATTCATTCTCATCTGAATTGATACGTGTCATTCATGTAGCGTATGGGTTGATCTTATCCACATGTCTCTTGCTTTGAGCTCCCCCTAAGCAAATGTATAGATCACCCTCGGAGTCGCTCAGTGTAATGATGCTTACTTCTGACAGCCCTGACAGCCATGTGTGTGGATGTGTTTCTGAGCAGGGATTACCGCTATAGGCTTGTCTGTAACCAGATTTAACCTACACATCAATAAGTTACCCTGAGCCACTAGTAACACACAAGTTGTCTGTTCTTTAGAAAAATGAATAATTGATACTTAGGAATAATTTACACAGGTTATGTCTTCTAACGTTTCTTTTCTTTCGTTTTTCTTTTTTGAAACACCAGTGTTATGCTTTCAGCAGAAACCCGAGCTGGGGTTTGCATATCTGCATGAAACAGGATGGGTGGATGCTCTGGTTGAAGGGTCTCAGCAGGTTTTGGGACTCTTCATTCTCACCTCATTCACAGCTCATTCACACATAGCAAAGCGTCTGCTTCCCATTAACACTGGGTCATACAGTACTCTCCCTTCAGGCTCCCCATCTTACACTGATGCCCTCAATCTGCATGCAGGACAGCAGTTTTACCAGGGCCACGCCACCACACAATATTGCACTACAATCCATACTAAAAGAATTAGAATTACTACAATTAGAGAGGTGGTATTATGTCTTTGATTTTGGGGTGTACTAGAAATTATTTTTGCCCTTGTTTACTTAAAACATTATTTTTTTACACATATTTCACATTATTGCCGCACCCCCCTTCCCGGACTGTAACATCCTGTTGTTGTTATGGTCTCCATGATGCCGCTTCTTCTGAAACTGTCAATGTATTTTGATTGGTCAAGCTGACCCATAACTGGTGAATTGAAATGTTCATCAACTGGAAAAAACGTTATCTGATCTCAGCGTTAGCGTTCTCTTTGTCTTTATCATTATAGTCAGATTACCGGGGTTTTATCTTTACCTGGTATATCTATGTGTCAATAACACTTTTCTTGTTAAATTTTAAAATATTAAAATTATATTAAATTGTAAAAGTACATGAAGAACTAGAAGTTAGTCAAAGGCCTTTATACTGAATGATTGCAATACAACAGCACATGTAGTTACAATAAAAACTGGTAAAGAATAGAAACAAGGCCTTATAGCTAGATACCAAATCAATGTAAATGGGTGTAATATTCATGCAGTGATGGGCAAAACAAAAAGTAATCAGACAGCAATCTGACAATAAGCTTTTAATCTAAACAATAAGCTTTTGTCTACATAATTTAGATTCATAAATACTTACATATATTATAGCCACTTTATTTTGCTAATAGCAAAATGAATTAAAAAATGACAGGTATATCACCTGCCTGTACTCAATGTTCTGGATTAGTGTTTGATAAGGAAAATGTATAAAGGAAACAGAATATAGATTACATAGAAGTGCATTTTTGCATACTTATTATTTGAAGTTCTGTTAACTTAATGTCATGTGAAAAAGTTATTAAAATTTAAAGTCACAGTAACTAAAAATATTTGAGTTGACTTGATAAGAACTTTAACTTATATTTAATCAGAATCTGAGTTCTGCTTACTTAAATCCCATCACTTCAAAACTTACAAAAGTTGCCTCAAACTTTTTGAGTTAGTAGAATTTATCCGGGTTTACAGTGTGCTGAACCACGTTTAATCCAACAGAAATTATTCAAAGCTCTGAAACATTCTGCTTCATGGAAAACAAATCTGCACCAATTAACATAACAATCAAAGATTTGTTGGTTTTCAAAAAGCCCCAGAGAAACAGTGCCATTCTCATGTGTCATTCTCACACATTTGTGGTATAAGAAGTCACACATTTCAAGATGAGTTTAAGTTTGTGCTTGTACAGTAATCTTTCCCAACAGTGGGATATATATTGTGAATCTCTACCCACCATTAGTGAAGCGGTTAAAAAGATTAGAACCGTCCCTCTACTCTCAAAGCTGTCCCCAACGGCAACGGCACATCCCTGTGTTCCCCTCACCTTCTTTATCTGCTGACTTTGACAAGAGAGACCAGAATCCCGCAAATCTATTTGGCATCATCACTGAGTCACTCACAATATGTAAATATACGAAAGAGGATCTGTAACTTCATCCATTATAGATGAAGGAAACCCAAAGCCTGGAAATCGGTCCCTTTAACCGTCAGTCTGGGACCCTTTGTGCCTGTGGCTACAGAACCGAAAACTGTACTTACAGCATGCCACTGTACTTTGTTTATGGCTTATTCATATTAAAATAGTCTGAGATTTTTGCAGTCTCTTAGGACTTGAGACAGACAGCAAAACAAGCAAGTACATACATAAGTCGTTGTATAATGATTTAATTTTTGTTTGCTATCTATATGATCAAAATTTAAATGTAATACAAAGTAATTGAGACTAATTGAGAGCAAGAAGTTGTTACATCTTTATAAAACACATTTTATAGTTTTTCTAAACAGTTTTGTAAATTGGGGTCAATGTACAGTATGAAACCAATCAACACATCAATTCAATCACACTTTTAATTTAGCAAAATTAAACCATTTCACTGAATAATGTGCTGTACTGCACTGTTTTCAGTTAACACGTTTATTTAACTACAGAAGTCTTCTTTATTGACTAACAGACAAGTATACTATTTGAAAACATCATAAAGTTCAACAATACTAATATTTCTCCCAAATTTCCTTGACCTTTCTGCATGGTTTTCTATACTGTTGTCTGAAAACTAAATGTAAACAAAGCCACACTTCAAAATGGCCACAGTTTTTTTTGCTTTTGCAGTGGAGTATAAATAAGAGAAACAATACAAAAGGTGGATGATTTTTTTAACCTCTTAGACATCACTGCTGAATACTGAATTGGACATTGTCTCTGCTCTTCCTGTAGAAAGATGCCAGTCATATAATGGCTTTGACATCATTCCCTCGACAGTCATGCCACAGTCAGTCACCATTTTCAGATACCATAGGCATGAATGTGTAGTGCTGTGAAACGAATCTTACCTGTCACAAAATTGTCTGTACCTTCTACACATTTATTTCAGAGAAAACTCAAAACGTGAATTTGTCAGGCAATCATGTTAAATATCCTTGGAGAGACAAACAGTTTATTATGTATTGAGGTGTTCCACACAAAGGCAGTTTATGCAGTGTAAGACATCTCATCTTTCAATAAAACAATTTCTTGTCTTCATATAGTGATCTTACCTACTAGTAGTAGTTACCTACTTGTAGTTTTTTACATTTATATTTTTGCATTTGTTTCATCCAAAGCGACTTACTGTGTCTTTAATCAGCATTTGTGTTCCCTGAGATCAAACTTACAGCCTTTTTTGTTGCTAGCACAATGCTCTACCAACTGAGCTACATTTTGCATAAACATTTTGCAAGTCATCATGACATAGTACAAAAATCTGATGATGTCGGCACCAATAGCCCTGTGGTTAGTGTGCCGACATATAGTGCCAGCGCACTTGCGGCCTGTCCCGAGTTCGATTCACGTCTCGAGCGTCCTTTGCCGGTCTCACTCCCCTGTCTCTATCCAGCACTTTCCTGTATGTTCTCCACTGTCCTTTCCAATTAAAAGGCAAAAAAAAAAAACTAAAATATATCTTACAAAAAGTCCACCATCAATCAAAACATTGTAAAAAAAACGCAAAAAAACTAGATTGATAAAATGTTACTCATTGCTCGTCATAGCTATTTAGAAATAAATGTCAGCTTGACAACATATTTTCAATGACAGTAATTAAATCATTGGAGTCTCTGTTGTTGTTGTTTCCAGTATAAGTGTATCCTGTCATCTTGTCACTGCTCGTTTACATAAAACTGAACTCTGCTTAACTTTGTGGGTAGCGGATAGACACAAAGTCAACACACATTGGTAAAATACAAGTTTTCAAAATAGAAATAGTTTGTCAATAAATGTAAAAAATTGTTGAGATAATAAATGTAATGTGTATAAATGTGTGAATTGTGTTATATAATCAGTAGATTGTAATGAATTTTTACAAAGACCTGATCATAGTTAAAGTCATGTCTGTTTGATGTTTTAACAGGTAGGGACAGAAGCGCAGATCTCATTATGTACTTGCTATCAAAGCTTTCCTGTGTAAATGCAGCTTCAAGCTGTCAGAGCCTCAACTTTGACAGCTCAATTAGGTTTGGAAAATGACTGCAGGTGACGTTAATTATAAAGAGTTAACACGCGCGCGCGCGCACACCTCCCATCACAGCCTCATTATAATATAACACAATGGCCAATCTTACTTTTTGAGTTGAAGACAGTGATAATACTAGTAATTATTAAAACAAAAGATCATAAACACAGCTTTCATTCAAATGTATTTGCAAAGCAATAAATAAGTCAAATTTAATCTCAAGAAAGCATGTTGGGAAGTGATGATCTGTGCTCAGCTGTCACTCCTGTTCTCATCCTCTGGTCACCCAGAGAAGCAGCCAGCATCAGTCCTCATGCACACCTACAGTATTGTTAATGAGTGCCATTGCGGTAATGAGCCGACTCGCACTCGGGAGGCATAAACAGTGAGCCGGTGCGGGGAGCTCGATTTGAGCGACAGGGTCACGTACCCTGCCTTTAACTGAATTAAAAGAGGATCGCCAGTCACGACTCGCAATATTGCAATGGCCGTTTGTATATGCGCAGTGATATTAAAAGGGATCAGCTTCGCCTAGTGAGACACAACAATCAACGTAAAGGGAACAGCATGGTTTAATATCACAAATTACTCCCAGGGAGTGACCTCCTCACATTGAGCTTGATTACAGAGCCTTAATTAGAAGGGATTCCCAACTCTCTCCAGCTTGCAGTTTTTTTCCTTCTCTTTATCCGTGGATGTGGAGCTGGGGGTTTTGGTCACAAATTCAATATTTACCTTGCACTACAGTGCTTGTACTAAGTCAGGTGGGGGGAGCGGGTGGGAAGGAGGTGGGGGGAGATGAAATTAATAAAACCTGCTCTTCAGGATTCAGGTGCAAACCAATTTACAAGCTGGCATTTAAAGGACTTTAATTAATATTTTGTCACAGATGAAATTCGACGTGTTTAAAAGCCTTCCTAATGAATATATACACAGTTCTGCCTTGGTATTTTTAGAGTAAAGAGTCTTGATACTTCCATTTCTGACCATAAAACCTGAAGTGCTCAAACCATTAAAGCAGCACTATGTCGTTTTTGACCTTAAAATAATGTCTCTAAAATTATTTGAGTGGTTGTAGAACTCTTAACAGGACGAATTTTACTGGCGACGCTACCAGAGCAGGCTCCTAGTGGCCAAAACTAGACTGTGTAACTTTGGTGTTCGGGTAGGTACACCAAGTCCAGCCATCGACCTGCTTTGCCACATATGTCACATGTTTTACTCATAGCCTGGGTGAAGTTAGCCAACAGCTAATAATAGGACAAAGCGGTGTACATTTACTTTTACTTTTATACATTTGACAGACGCTTTTATCCAAAGTGACTTACAAGTAGGAGAGCATAAAACATTTAGTCATCAAGCTATACAATACCGATAGTGTACAAGACCATGTTAATAGGAGGATTAAGCTAACATGATGCAAGTCTCCAAACCAAAGCAATGGCACAGCCAACAAAGAAACTTAAGAGGGTTTTGTCTGAGGAAGCGAATAAAAGAAAGAGAGAGAGAGAGAGTAATCGGACATGAGCCTGATCACGAATCAATATTGGACAGGCTTACACTCGGTGCTGCGAACTGAAAGAGGCAAAGGGTTGCAAAACGGACGGAGACCTAGCATTCCTGCTGCAGGATTTGTAAATGTTATATTTACATTTTTGTTTACTTTCCTGCACTTTTGAGCTTATTTGTTATTAGGCTGTTTTCATGTTGTTCATAGGCGCACTACTAGTTCACAATTTATAACCATAAGGTAGGCGATAGAAAATATAATTTTGCCGGTCTCGATAGGAAGCATGTCTTGCATTGTCACAAATGTGTGTAATGCTTGTAAACGAAGACTATTAACCACAATAAATGTTTTGTGGTAAAATGTTGCAGATTCCTTAGTTCAGACCAGTAAATCACATAAATGTTGAGCAGTTTAGTCGTTGAGTGGGTTGATGCTATTAGCTTTTGTTATCGCATGGTACATAGTTACCATGCTCTGCGGTTTTCATAACAAATTGATTGTTGTTATTGCACATACTACACAAAACAAAACGCCTGGTCACGAGTGTGTTTAGTAACTAACAGAAAATTATTATTATTATCGGAGTTTCCTAAACATTCACGTCCATGCGTTGTGGGTGTGGGTGAATAAAAATGCACTTGTGTCGTTTCCGTCCACTTTGTAAACAAGCTCACGTGTATTGAGCTGAACACGGGAAGCTTTGCGACAGTATTTACAGCACTGATAACAGAAAATTGCCCTTATCGACCACATGGGGCAACCGTGGACCGATGTTCCATGGTGCTGCTTTAACAGCCGAAACCAGTTCAGAAATCATTCCTTAAAGAGCAAAATACTAACTTTTAAAACTTCATAGACAATATTATAATATTAAATATTTTAGTATTATTTAAGCAATCACTTTGTGTCAATTAAACAAAGCATCACAACTATGAATTGCCTTGCCAGAACCTGCGCTCATAGCTCAGTTTAATAGGCCTCAGAATTTCGTCAACCCTTCAGCAGGTAAAAGGAAATCAGACACAGGCATATGACCTGCATGGCCCACTGCTGTTGTGGCTTTTTTCACCTTCTGCGGCTCTCCAGGGTGAAAGGTCAACTGTCACAGGGGCTAGGGAGGTTCCCCTTGGGGCATGCTGCCTGGAGAACTTTTCTTGAAGCTGAGACACCTCTGCCTGGTTTCATAGCGCTGCCCCAAACTGCCCTGGGGCATGAATGCAATTCGGTATTTATGGGACCGCTGGACTATCGCTGGACGTACAAACCGCAATCCCGGTCTCCGTCCCAAAGGAGAGTGCCTCATCGCCCGCTTCTGAAAGAAAGCTGCTGAGGCCTGCCCTAAAGTCCAGAGCTTTATCAACATCCTGACTCTCTGTGACTCATCCACCCTAAATATTGATAGGTGAAGGGAAAAATACTTTTCTATATAGGGGTCATTATTTAATAATAGCCACAGGATGTGATACAGCTACAGCTGCTCCGTTATTCCATACCACAACTGAAGCTGGGGTTCGTTTCATCCCTTTATATCTTTTTTTGTGGTACGGGACTCCATTAAAAGAGTTCTCCTGTTTGCTACAGATTCACCAGACTGCTTTTTAGCTTAAAATAAATAAAAACAATCCAGGGAGTTTAACTTAAGAACCCGATCAGTGATTCACCTGATTCCTTAAAAAGAATGTGTCTATTAACTGGACGTCTCTCAGGAAGTCTCATAAGGAGAGCTAAATGTCATGATTTTAGCGAATAACATTTTATTTTTATTGTGATCCTCAAATAAATCTAAGAACATTTATTATTGGCTATTTCGTGGCCAAATTGTGTTACATTTTACACCCGTGTGATTAATGGTGAACTGTTTGCTCAGTTTCTACTTAGGGAAAAACGGAAGCATATTAGCAAAAATAAATGTTGGTGAGCGCTACAAGAGGCCGATGTCTTACGTATGTCTCGGGCAAATTGGTGGTAATGAGTCAAGAGACTGAGCCGCTTCACATATATTAAAACAACGATCATTAAGGCATTTGGGCTTAGATTAATCCTGTTAATGACATACTGGTGCCACTGGGAATAAAAGGGCGGCCCCAGATGTCGAGCTGTGGCTCAATTCGACACACTGCAAATCTCTGCTCTCCCTCTCGCATACTCCTCGCCCGCTCTCTCCTCCAGCAGGCAGGGATGCTCCTGCACACTACCACCACTTCAGATGCAAACGAGGGGACAGCATCGCAGAAGATTACTAATGAGAGCAATGCGAGAAGAGGGGGGTGGTGGTTAAGATGAATAAATTAAAAAAAGCGATCTGAACGGCACATAAGAAACGGCAGCAGGAACCCCGATGTCCCCAATTAGGAGGGATGTCACCCTCTGTCCACAGAGCTGTAATAAAACCCTCACTCTGTATTCGCCATCACACGGCTCCAACACTGTTAACATTTTAATGTCCTGGGCGTGCATGGTAACACTAATTACTTAGCCATTTGGCTGACTCCAGAATCCTCCAAATGGAAATCTGATCTCCGGCTTAAGACCGTTACATTAAAAAATAATAAGTTATATTTACCGATCGAGCCAGTAGTCGTACTTATGATTCAACCAGTTCACTCTCCTTATTGACTGATAGGATATGAAGAAAATGACTGGGTGAATTTTAACAAGAACATGATCCCCGGATTGTTTTCTCTTTTCCGTTTCGTTCCATCACCCCACACAAACACCTTTCCCATATAAAGCTGCTGTTTGAGAGAGGCACGGCACATTTAGATTTCATCACAGGTGCTTTAAATCTATGCAAATCCTCCCATTCCAATCTTAACGGGCAAATCCAATCATTTAAAGCAATCTCTAAAAACCATTTCTGCCAACATTAAAATGTATGGTCACTTGAAGACTTTTTTGAAAATGGGTGTCTGATAGAATCCCATCATCTCTAGCCATTCTACCTGACTTCTGCTCCGGGATAAAAACACCTCGTTTCCAAGAATGCGTCACATTTGAAATTACACAGAAGCAAACACGCTTTGGTTTCACCCCCGCCAAATAATAACATCTCTGGGGTTCTGAAGTCTCTGCTTTGTTTTCAGGGCCAGGCGAACCCCATAAAGAAAGGGTAACTCATTTTTGTGCTTCTAAATGCAAACAGGAGATGCATACTGTTTAGTGGCAGCAATACAAGAGGAAGTTTTCGATAAAGGGAAAAAATTACATTCTATCCTCGCATCTGAAGCGGGCAGCACCAGCAGCGTGAGACAGAAAAGAAGAGGAGCCAATGTAATGGTTGTATTACCGTGCTCAGTCATGTATTATTAATGTTAACGTGATCAAGGCAGGTGGACGAGCCCAGGAGACAACGCTGCCTAATGAACACAGCCGTCTCTCTCTCTGTGGAACAGGCCCTGGCAGCTGTTACTGTTTCACAGCAAGTTGTTAGCCTCTGTACCTGAGTGGGCCCAACCACGCTCCACCCCCACACACACACATTTAATTTACAAATAATCTACAGCCACCCACAATTGACACTGTTCATATCGAAGTACTGGTGTCTGCTAGGTGACCATCACAGAATGCATTTTTAATGAATAAATGACTTGAAATTCCCAGGAGATTCCTATGCCCTACTCTATTTTATATTGAATTGTTTATTTTAACAAAATATAAATAAGAGTAAAATCTGATGGCAGACATAATAATTGAACGTATTGATATTTAAAAAGTATGTTTAATATAAATATGTAGTATGATGTGTTAAAATATGTTATAGTCAGGATATAATCAGGATCTGCTGCAAAAACAGTTTCGAAATATTTAGAAGTCCACTGGACTGGAGCATCAGATGCATGTTACAGGTTGCCGTCACTTAAACAATGTCCACCACCACCTTCTAGGAGAACAGTAAACAAGTTCATTCTTAGAGTCAGAAGACACTGGAACTTTGGAACGCTTAATAATTTATGTGTGGGCCGTACACTATTTATAAAGCATAAAAGGTAGCCATGAAAAAGTGTGCAGCGCAGCATCCTTTGTCGAGGCCTTGAACAAATGTTGAATAGAAGCCTGCACGTCTTACCTGTAGTAACTTGCACGAGCTTACATCATTAGTTGAGCGTGAAGCAAACACACACATGGGAAAAAGAGAAGCCAGACCATATACACGGTATATGGCACAAATGATCACTTTAAACTGTCCTGGACTTGCAGAGGTTGGCCTTGTCTTTTCGGTTCTGCATTTCTGCTACAGTTGAAAGACAAAGGTCTGCCATGCTGTGTTTTCAGGTCACATACTGCCCCCTGGTGCATGAAAAAATGATGGTTATAAATCAGCGCAGCTCTTTCTGTCTTCTCAAGGGATTAACCAGCCAGGCATTCTAAATAGAATTAATGGATTCTTTGAATTATCATTTTTTCAATCAAGGAAGTTACAAAAATTTAAGAATATATACAAAATATAACTAATTGCAAACAGGCAACAAGGTTTTAAGAAGAAGAAAAAGATAACTTCAGGGTGTGTTTCAAGAAATTCATTGGTGGAATTTAGATTGGTGCTGTACTCATGTCCAAATGTCCAGTATGCATTAGGATTAAAAATTATTTGTAAATAACTTGGTTCTTTTAATAGTCATTCTCAACAAATTGTGCCTTTGAGAAATAGTCTGTGCCTATGACAAATATAAAATGTAGTTACATAAATGATATTCATCTGCATACTACTCAATATGAATGTTTATTCGTCAGCATTATATTTATTTGATAAAATATAATGGTGAAATAACATTTTTTCTGAGCTTTTATTGCAATTAAAATACCATGCTTTCACAGTCTGTGTATTATTTTCTGAGTTTGTTATAATATGGGTTTAATCTTGGTATTTTAGTATTATTTTAGTATTATTATATAGGGCCTATTACACTTATAACAGCCTTGACAAATGTTAAAAAAGGGAAAAATTCCTATGGTGGTGAATACAAGAACTGACTGTGTCTAATATGGCATAGTGCAATGATATTTGTTATTCAAAATCATAACCTTCCATGCCAAAATATTGAACAAAATGTAATGAAAGATTGTATTATAATATCCGTTTGTGACTGTAATTATTGTGTAATAATCAAACAAATATTATTGAATTGTGTAATAATCTAGTAATACAATAATTATAAATATCAATTGATACTTTTCAAACTTCAGGATGGCAAGCTGTAGCTTATGAATCAGATATTAAAACCCTTATTAAAATTTGTGTGTGTTGCTCACAGTGGGGCGGTAAGTTTCCTACTATATTGGTCCTCCAATGGCCAACGATGAAATTTTAATCTTAAAGCGTAATATTAATGTTCTTAAATAAAATAAAATCCTGCATTTTTCCACCCCAGATGGCATTCTTTCCTAAGAGCTTGTCAGTGATGGTTGTCTTGTTTTGTATTAATATTGAGATCAGTACTGCCTGAAACCATTTCTCATCTCCTTTACACAGAAAACCTTGTATTTTAAAGTATCTCGTCCAACCATCAGTAAAGGAACTGTGCATGAAAAAGTAAACCTAAGTAGCTCAAAAATGTTTGCCTGGCATGAGTGAAGTATTGTGATGACCTCTATATTAACCAAGTTTCATTGTCGCAAAGGCACAAATTATGTCAGGCCAGAATGTCAATGCGAAAACATATTTTTCATAATCAATTACATAATTTTTTGGTTGTGCGTACAGGTTGATAGTAAAGGTCTTAACCACCTACATTCTATTTCATCACAATCCAAATTGATTATGAAACTAAATGATGTTTATTTAAAAATGTAAGTGCAGAAAGGTTTGTTTAATGGTTAAGGTGAGGGTTAGGGGATAGAATATACTGTTTTGTCTATGGAAAGTTCCCGCAATGTATTAAATCAAACATGAAGCTCGTTTCTAAAGAGAGATTCTATCTTTTCATAATAGCTCAAATATGGCTGATAATCCTCTGGCTACCTGTTTCTATCAAGCATACAATATTGCATCAGTTATAAAACAAACCTACCATAGAGTAATTACAGATCTCACTGAATTCAGGTCAAACTACAACAGTTGCATTGCTGAGATGTTATAAGATTGCAATCATCTGATCATACATTGTTAAAAGCCAAACCTAATTCTCAGACTGATTCGCAGCCAAGTCTCAAACAGAGACAGAAGAATCAAACAGACGCCCTCATTCGCACAAACACAGGAGGAGAATCTTATTATCTGCTCCACAGACTTTGTGCCAACAACTGAAATGTCACTTGATCCCTGTCATTACCTCCCAATAAATCAAATATGAAATGTTGCCATGAGTGTGTGATGTACTGATGTTGGATTTCAGCGGCATTCCATTAAATTGTATGCATTCCATTCTGTTTTCTACACAGTTTCATGTTTACTTTTATGGCGTGTTATGTGCCAGCATGTAATGTCTTTCATGCATCACTTGTCTGGATGAAGCATAAATCTTTTCAATAAACTGGTCTGTAAATAAAAGTTGGGATCCTTCTAGCACTGTGTATTAAAGGGCGTCTTTGTATAGCAAGAGTTCAGAATCACATATCACACATCGTGTTTCTGTTGGACTAAGCAGATACAATAGATATCAGCAATAAAAAGGCAGTGGAATATAAACACAAGAATTGTCAGGCCTGCAAGCAAAATATAATCTGATAGAACCAAAGCAATTTTGTTGTGATAAACAAAAAGTTCACTTTGACCAGCTACAAGACCACAGTGAGTTTGTTTATGTTTGTATCCATGTGTGTGGCAATAGTGAGGTCACTTGTCACTTAGCAGTTTGTTATACAGACATTTTGATATAGATATAGTGTCTTGGTATGTGTGTGTCAGATCGGCAGTACCACTGCAACCAACCTCTCTGGAAAAACAAACTGAATATTTTATTGTGTATTCCAGCAATGAAAACTGACAATTGAGAATTTCCCATCAAAATACGTCAGTAATTACAGATCTGATTAACATAAAAAAGCTACATATAAATAACCCATATCAATACAGTATATACAGTATTGTGCAAAAGCCTTATGCATGCTAGTATTTTTATCCCCAAAAAGAGGTTAAAAGCCAGTTGCGTGTTTCCTTTGCTGTATTGTGTCAGTAGGAATTGTCAGTTTACATTTCCAAACATTCATTTTGTCATTATTTGTAATAATCCAGTGAGGTTTCTGTATGCACAAGGAGTCTGACAACAGCCATTGCTACACATAGAGATCTGATCTTATCATCATCCTCAAGTCCATATATTATTACATGTAGAAAGAGGAGAAAATGGAGACAAACTAAATCCAGAATTGTAGCTACAGAAGACCTACATGCACAGCTACCTGAAAATTAGGTGCAAGTGCTTCGAAGATAAAAGCAGCTTTAAATGCAAAGGATAGTCACACCAAATGTTGATTTAATTTAGTTAATAGAAATGAATTGATAAAGAAAATCCATTTATGGCATTATTTTTCAAATCATCTCCACTTCACAGAATTTTTACAGTACTGCAGCTTTGCAGGTAGGTGACTTTAAGCATCTTGGAGAAATTGCCACAGTTCTTCTGGATTTAGTTTGTCTCAGTTTTCTCCTCTTTCTTTATGTAATAATAGATGGACTTGATGATGGTGAGACCAGATCTCTACGTGGAGCACCGACTGCTGTCAGACTCTTTACGCATACACAAATCTTACAAATGTATTAATACAAATAATGCAAAGGCATGTAACAATTGTAAACTGATATTTCCTATTGACACACTACAACAAATGATGTAAATAACTAGCTTAAAACCGTTTAACTGGAGAGAAAATACCAACGTGCCTAAGACTTTTGCACAGTTCTGTATATATATATATATATATACAACCCGTTTTATTTTGTGCACTTATTTCTTACCCTTATGAAACAAATATATATGGGGATATACAAAACCTTGGATGTCCAAATTGGCTTTTTTCAGTAAGTGGAAAAAACACTATACTTACTATGTTATCAAGATGACAAGCTCTTTTTAATACTTTTTATTGGTTAGAAATTTGTAAAACCCACTGACAAACATAATTGTGACTAATACTAATGACTCAATGAAACAATTTTATCACGAAAAATTGAGATATGATGTTTCAGAAGGACAGCAGTGAAATAATACATTTCCATGCATTGGAACCAAGTGCTTACATTTTTGTATGAAAAGCGGCAGTTCCATATATTGTAGTTTTATAATATATTTTTAAATATATACAACAAAATAAGAGACCATTCCAAATGTTTCTGGATGTATTCTGGCCATTCCAGTCCAGTGTCTGTTGAATTTCAACAAAATCAAACCTCAGGAGTGACAAAGTCACCCAACAGCAATGTGAAAGACTGACAACATGACAAGACACATGCAACCTGTGATTAAAATCGAGGTTATCACATAAAAAAATATTTTTTAACTTTTTCTAAATAAATGTACTGTTGTATTTAAAATATGGGAAAAAATATTGTTAATATTGTTATTGTATAGTTTTTTTCTGTAAAGATAAAGACTATAAATGTTTTATTTTTATCTTTGAACAAACTGTTGCCAATAAATTTGATAAATATAAATCTACAGTAAGTTACTGGCAAACTGCTGCACAAAATCTTTTACAGTGCAACTAAATTATAATAAAAAGTTACTTTTCTTTACCTTAAGTTTCTTTTTTTTTGTACTGTACATCCTTTGTACAAAGACACTTTGACTTCAGGAGGATGGTGATTTCAGTCATGTAGCTAATGTGTAATCTGGTGTTGTTACAATTCACCCCAAGTTACATTTTCCAGATCTTCATATTTTTTTAAACACTGTTGTTTATGTTGTACACATAATTGTTACAGTGCTAGCAAGGTTTTCTTCACAGTTCTACAGTAACCCACAGCCCAGCTTTTTTCCCTCGATGAAAGCCACGGCAAGCATCTATTTGAAGAAATCCACCTGATCAGCCAGGAGCTCCCCACTCGGTAATTGCTGTTCTTATCATAACAGGAAAACGTAAAAGCTTTTCAAAACCCTGAAGGCCCAAAAGCGAGATGTTTAGCTCAGTGTGACTTCTGTGCGCAAACAGCAATCATGTCTCACGCCCTGCTCAGGGCCCCAGTTGTCATGAGGAGAAGAGCTGTCGCTGACAAAACCGAGCAGGGGAGCAGCATTTGTAAAATCCCTCTTTTCTCCTCCGCTATTCTCTCCCTAATCAATATCAAGAGCAACAACATGCAGGAAGGCCGGGGAGGAAAGCAAACATTGTGTTTTCAGTGGGGGAAGAAAATTAGCGCGCGCCGAGATTCTTCAACGCACCTGTCATCATCTGCTCCGGCTCTTAATGAGAACACTTCTATTCCTGATCACATCGTATTTGTTTTATTCCAGTTCCTTTGAACAGCTAGGAGATATTGAGCTTTCTTTGATCATCGCATCTTTCGGAATTCAAAATAAGAAATGAGTTTTTCTCTTTGTCCCATTGTAACTTCACTACCTCCTCCCTTGCTGTGAATTCTTTGTTTGTTTACTACACAAGACCTATTGCCAGAATTAGCTGGAGAGGAGAAAGAGTAAAATAATGATAGAATAAAGATGAAAAAGAAATATGAAGAGAAAAGAAGAGAGGAATAGAGCTCAGGAGCATTGCGGGAGCAGAAGCGTGGGGCGCGAAAATTTCTTCATTAATGTTTATGCACTTAACAAAGAGATAGAATCTTAAAAAGAGGTATAACATTGCCACGAGACATCGCAGCTTAGCAGGGATTTTTTGAAGGCAGACGTATTCTAATGATGACCCTTGGCATGCTGTGGCACTTGGGACTGCCCCCTGTGTGAGGAAGGCTGTTGTAAATTAATCCTTTTCTCATTTCAAACAGAATATCACCCGGCCCCTGATCACAGCATCAGGACCCCTTTCGTAGGAGCCCATAGAGAAAACGTATTATTGCAGCCCCCTCCACCTCAGATCTTTTCTGTTGGTGAGTCTACGAGTCCCGCAAGTCCTCCCCTCTCGCTTCAGGAACGCACAGTGACACAGTGACCAAGGGATGGGAGAGGTCTAGATTTTCTTTGCCCGGTATTCCATGTTTAAAGATTTACACCATTGGTGCATGATAGGATTCATTGATGTGCCTGAATACAGGACAGTAAGGACGATAGAAAGTGACCAAAAACACAAGCATGAATGGAGTAGTGAAATAGAGGTGAACTAAGAAATAGCATTATCAAAAGAAAATCATTTTTCTCAAAGTCACAGCAGAAGAAAAAAGGCTAGAAAGTGGAGAGAAGGGAATTGGAAGAAGCAGTGCAGCCACCCCAACAAAGAAAGATAAAAGAAGAGAGGTTGAATCTGGGGCCATGACAGACTATGAAGCAGAGATTACTCTGCCAGAGAACACAAGTTCTGCTGCTCCTTTTACCACAGAAAACTTTTATTCTTCACAACAGAAAAAGAAATCCTTTATAACTGCAGCGGAAGGACACGGCATAATTGCATCCCAGCCTCATACTAGAGAGACCATTCCAAAAAAATGCCTGCTGACAAAGTATACCTCACCTTGGGTGACCGTTGAGTTGATATATTTTTGGGATATTGAAAATTCTGTTGTTATCTACGACCTATCCAAACAACAATAAATCCACCTTTGTTTCTGTACAAATTGTGTTTCACCTTGGGGAGCTAGTTTAAAGCTGGGAAGCTGCCCAACGGACCTGTCCCAGTTTTCCCGGAGGCCCTACAATCCTTTGGGTTTGTTGTTCGGATAAGGTCCCTTTCTCACTTTGCATTTGGTAGGCAGATGGGAGCCAGCAAAGGGAATTCAGATTATCCCGAAGCAGTTTGGGTACATTTACAATTTTTGATGGTTTAATCTGTTTACATCAGAAGCAACAATCCTACTTTTTTATTTTAATGATAACTTCCAACATAAAAACTGATAACAATCAGCAAACACAACTCGGCTGATGAAATGGCCATTAAACCAAGCAATTGGGAACATATTTAATTCCAAACAGTGGTTTTGTAAAGATCATCTCACTAAAATAAAAAATGTATGTTATTTGACATAATGCTAATTGGTCATCATAAGGGAAACATTCAGTCCAGAACCATAAATTATGCTTAATTATTGTTAAGCAAAATTGCTCAACAAGCATTTCGGACTCGTTTTTGATAATAGCAAGAGGGATTTTTTTCTGTCTTGGAAGCCCCATAAAAAAGAAACTCTGGTTACACTTTACAATAAGGTGTATCAGTTAATGCATTAGCTAAAATGAACTAACAATGAACAATACTAATACAGCATTTATTAATGTTAGTTCGTGTTAATTTCAGCATTTATTAAAACATTATTAAAATTAAACACTGTCACTGTTAGTGCATCATGAATTAACATGAATAACTGTATTGACATGACCTAACCTAACATTAACATTAACACAGGATTAATAAATGCTGAAAACGAAATTCTTTATTGTTATCTAACATTAGATAATGCATTTACTATAATGGTAACTAATAGCACCTTATTGTAAAGTGTTACCAAAACTCTTTTTAACTTTATTTTGACAGTCCACTTAAGATATTTTACAAATTATAAGTAACTTTCCAACCTACAGTCTACTAATACTCTCTAAGAGTTTGTTGACATCAAAATACTGGACTATCAAAATAAAGTACTTTTTGGGGTTTAAAAATTTTCTTCTGTCACGTTTACACTGCATGTGTCAAGTGACTCAATTCAGATTTTTCCCTCCAATGTGGCACAGATCGAATATGACCCACCATCATGTAAACAGGAAATAAAAAGGCATGGATTCCAATATTTTCAAATCAGTTTCAGGCCTCATTCGTACATGGAAATAAATCGGGTATTAATCGGATACGTGCATTTGCGTCTGCCATGTCAACAGACAGATCAGATATTCCCCTGCCAATGCGAGTCGAACAAAATTGAATAAGCGACGATGGCAAATGACCTCATCGCAGGTAGGCAACAACCGCGCAACAGAAGGTGACAGTACTGCAACAAGTTGGATGTCAGCTACCGTAAAACCCTAAAGAAGAAGAACCGACGACATCGTTTTCTCTTCCCTTTACGGTCAGTACGTCTACCTTGGGTTGTTTTGCGTGTATAATGTAAAAGCAGATATCAGTGTCACTTTCAAAAGATAATGTAATGTTATCAAAAAAACTGATATAGTCACAAAATCGGAATTGGGCATCAACAGGGCCTTTTTTATGTTAGAGAATCACAGTTGACTGTCTTGGTTTAAGACATGCTCCTGAGGTTTGCCACTTTTCTCCTCCTTTCTCACATTGCCATGCAGATTGTTTACAGTGATCTTAAAGTGGTGCAAATTGAATTCCAGTCATTGGTCTTTTCAGTCCCTGAAGTGTAAAGTGGTATGTACAGAGGCATGTATCCTCTCTAGACATTAGTTCCCTACTTCACATTATAGTAAATAAATATTCATACATCCATTCCTATGGGCACAGCAGCTGGAACTGTACATTTTGTTATTACTGAATTTCGACTAAATTTCACACTTTTTAACTATTACATTAAAACATTTCTAAGGACAAAACCAGTGGAAATAGTAATAAGTAATCTTTAGCATCAGGTTGTCAGCATGAGCCGCTCTGATATCACAACATATTTTCAGGTCATGGCTATTCTTAAATCCTGTGTATGAAAAAACACCAGTGCATTGTAATGGAAAGTTTGAATTGTGGTTGGGTTACCTCATTCACTTCAAGGTCATCTGCTGCAACTACAACAAAATTGCATCTTCAGAAAGGTCTGTGAAATGTTACTCTCTTGTCTTGTCAAAGGCCTTGATCAAACAGGCCACTGGAAAGGACAGATCACATGGCGGCTGCATTAGAGGGGGCTGTTTGGGTGCTGCGCTATGACAAGTCCTCTGAGTTAGAAGAATGGTGAACCGCTGCACTTAGGTGAGTTAGGGATCAAATGCCAGCAAAGATGTGAAACCAAAGGGAACATGGTGTGGTTAGGCACCTTTACCCATTTAGAGACAGGTGAGTGGGAAACATAGCCTTTTACTGTGGATGGAATGGAGGGTAGGAGCAGGTCAGGAGGCAATCATCATTCCAACACCTTCCAGTCAGCGTGTGGTACCTTTCATCAGGAGCAGCTCGCTGTCAATGCAGCACTGATGTAGCAGTGCACAGAAGTCATGGCTTCAGACACCACAGACATTAAAACACTTTTAAAGATTAAAAACGCAGCTTGCTAGATGTTATTCACAAGAAGCATATGAAAATGGGTAAATAGGGTCTCTGTAGAAGTACCAGACTCACATGTCTATATGCAAATACATTCTATAGATTATTCATCTGAATTGGTTTAAAGAGGGACTGCGTGCCTGCAGGTAGCGACTAGCATTATATACACACAATCCATCTCAAAATGAGGGCTCACAAACTCTCCTAAACACCAATTCGAGCGCATTCTGATATTCATCAAAGATGCACTGTCGCCTGAGAGCATATGCAAACCTTTGAGTAAAGCAAAATAAAAGCTTAGGCTTAATAAGGCTTAAATCACACCAATTCTGCTATTAAAAAAATACTTCTGCATGTGTAATTACTTAAATACAAAAGTTTAACAGACGACTGATAAGAAAATGTGCAGATAAGTATAGAAAAAACAAATGTGGTACTTTTTATAAACCATGCACTCAGGATGTATATGATAGTGGGAGCCTGTGGCTTTGTGAAAAGGCTCCAG
Organism: Oreonectes daqikongensis; assembly: GCA_026939265.1. Classification (NCBI taxonomy): domain Eukaryota; kingdom Metazoa; phylum Chordata; class Actinopteri; order Cypriniformes; family Nemacheilidae; genus Oreonectes; species Oreonectes daqikongensis. The sequence goes on along the minus strand of JAOTQM010000446.1, from coordinate 1,623,202 downwards.
ACATATGGCACAACTGTGTCTTGGGAGACCTGGGTTCGAATCCCGGCTCGGTGTCTTTTCCCAATCCTACTCCCCTCTCTGAATCATTTCCTGTCTCTATCCACTATCACCTAATAAAGGCAAAACCCCCCAAAACAAATATATATATATATATAAAAGCATGTAAATGACAGAGTAATGCAAAACAATACAGCGAGCTAGTGCTGTTGCACTATAGGAATTATTTGATCAATTTAGATTTAAGGACCACGACTGTTGTTTTGTTATAACACAGGGTCATCTGGGTAATGCCAGTCATCATTGACCTTACAAATAATTTCCTTACAAATTTGGCACATTTATATTTTATATGTGAACTTATATTTGAGACCAGGCCCTGTTTGAAGCCTATATGCCAGGGCCTCCAACATGAAACCCAATGTAAATATAAAACAACCTGGCAGCTTTGACTCCTTACCTGGCCATTTATTCCAGCATTTCTATCAATAAATATTAACTTTCATATATTCTTAGGTGAGGTAAGAGCTTTCCTCATTGTCATTAGGGGATTTTTTATAGGTTTTGTAAAAAATTAATTTGATTCTGAATATCTGGGACATAGCCTACCTTAGAACACACAGACCAAGGACCAATTAGCAAGCAATCCCTAAAGAGAAGCCCTCGTGTTTAACAGAGCTAATGAAAAACAGAAGTCAGATTAATGCCACTGGTGACCCAGCTGAGTCCTGACAGGGTCTGTGCAAGGGCAAGGCGGTGGATGGACCTTGACAGTGCTAAGCAGTCTCCATTGCAGGAACATTAACCCTGCGCTGCCCTCCCCTCCAGCACACATCTGGCACAGAACGGGACTAGTACTAACTCTCAGTGGGCAATGCCCCTCTTTACCAAGACCTGCTGGGACAGATCGGGTATGAGTGCGCCAGTGCCAAGTTGCTATATTTACAGGAAAAAAGAGATGAATGCCAACTAACTCTGCACCATTTCCAGTGCACACAAATCCATGCATAAGCAATACATCCTTTTAGCCATACAATGTGTAATGATGAAGCATTAAAGGAGTATCTGTCAACCTTTACAACCTTTAATATGGGACTTCAGATGTGTGAGCAGATTTTATCTTCTGACCATCACATTGAAAACAGGACAACTGTATATGAAAAAAAGTAGTAATAGACATAGACAAGACATAAACTTCAATAAGACATGACTAAAGGAGGAAAATCTTCCTCCAGTTCTTCCTGCACTGAGCAATACAGAATATAAATAGATGAATGAAAATATTAACTACGGTATGTTTGTGGGGGAAAACGACTTATCAAAATTAGACAGGCAATTGCATCACCACCGCATTTTGAGTTTCTTTAACATTTAATAAGCAACAATCAAAGATAAAATACTGTTCAAATGCTCTATTACAGAGGCCACATGCCTAGTTGAAATGACATGACTCTGATCAGCATCCCCAAACTAGCATCATGGTGTTCTAGGTTGATTTGCTTTGACATTGAAGAGCTCAAGCCATGATGGTAATAAATGAGGTCCTCACAGGCAGATCGCATGCTCGGCCAGATGACCGAGCTTCTTTCTAACAGGGCCTTGTGGCAAGGTTTTGTTAAACCTCATTTTTAACAGGGGCTGTAGGGAACTTTCCTCTCCTTGTCATGCACTATCAAATCTGAACCTGTGGGCATAGAAGTGATTGTTATTCCATGTAAAGCATGAACAGATTTACCAAATAGCGTAATCCTATTCTATTGTCTGTATTGGAAATGAATTCCAATATAAAAGTTGCTTCTGGATTCAAAGAATCTGTCCCTAGGGAAAAGGGCACCTTTTGCTACAGAGAAAGATCCGGTTACAAAGACGATAGAAAGAAAGGCAGTGATTCAGATTTCCCACTCGAATGCAAAGGTTTTTTTTGAGATGGCAAAATAGGAATCTATATAAATATTGTATAAATGAATTTATTGTATAATGTGAGCAATCAAATTAATTACGGGTTTCTGGGCTGTTAGAAGCCAGTGTAGCCATGAATTTTTCAGTACTACCACTTCTACCAAAGCATTTGCCCATAAATATGTCTGGAGGTCTTGGATGAATTTTTAATGGGTAAGCAGAAGAGATGAAAGGGGGAATGGTGGGATCAGGGGGACAAGAGCACCGAGATGCTGGCACAAAGCAGAGAGGCCCCTCACCTCCAATCTTTCTCAGTGACATCCTCTATGTCTTATTGCTGTAATTACCCTTTAGTTTGTCACAGGCCCAGCCTCTCATTATCAAGACAGGGAACAGAATTGAAAGCAGGCCCACGGGCCGGTCGGACAGGAGGTGCTCAGGATGTCACCTTATACATGATTTGCTTCTAATGCTGAAGCCTAAACGCATGCTGTTCATTTTAGAGAGAGGGAACAGTGCTGTTATGAGTGCGAGGTTAGGGTTTTTGTTTTATATGCAAAAACATTTAAAGAAATAGTTAATCCTAAACAAGGACTAAATAAAACCAAAAATAGATCCTGTAGATCTTTTCTATAGAATGTCAGAACCCACTGCTCCATGAGGAGCCCATTCATGTGTGAGCTACAAGACCTCCTAAAACATAATGTTATCTTATTCATAAATATTTGATGGCCAAATTAGGTCTAATTTATGAACCAGATCGGTTCATTGAAAAGAGCTCAGAAGAACAATTCATACTTGTTCTTTATCAGGTTTACATTTCTAAAACACCAAAAATAAACATAGCTTGAACATCACTAAGTGTCCTGAAGTGAGCTTAAATTTGAAGTCTTTTACAAACTAGATGACCTTAACTCCAATCTAAGCATTCTTTGTGCAAATTTTATTGCCTCGTGTGAAAAACATACACGGCCCTCATGTTCCATTTATACGCTATTAGAGTTAAAGCGCAGGATTTCAGGATTTTACGTGAGCACAGCTTGTGTCCTTGTGCCTGAATCAAATTACGTTTCTTCACTCATTTTTCATTCTGGGCTGAGGCCAGAGCAATTCAGGAGAAAAACATCTGGCGCAAGGACGATCCTGCAACAGTATCCCACCTGGGATCTCATCTACACAATCCATTAGATGCCTTTCAGTTCCCTAACCAGCAGTTTAAATCACCAAACACATGCCGGAGCTTGTAAACAACACCACCAATAGTCAGAGACACCTTGACATTGCGGGATTCTCTTCATTAGCCAGTGTTAGTAATGAGATACAGTCCCTCCTTGACTCCTTGAGTCCATCTTCTTCCCATATGTCTTGAAAGTAGATTAAGTAAGGCTGACAGTGAATGGTATGAGTCCCTATTAACAGCATTTGGCCACAAAGCATTTTTATTCTGTGAAATCTGTATTTTTTCGTGTTCAGGTGTCGAACCATTTACTATTTTTGGCATTTAGACATGGTTTGAGATATATCATGAGTGGGTAGACATGTCTTGATAAGCACAGGTTTAGACTAGCACATTCTTATATAAAGATCCATTCATTAATGCCACTAGTGTTGTGGCTTGGTGCCAACAATGTCAAGGTCATAGGTTTGATTCCTATTCCAATATCCATAATAACAGCTTGAATGCACAATCTCTTGGACAGAGGTGTTGTCTAAATGCACGTGTAAAGCACATTTATAGATCCATTAGTGGTCATGTTAAACCTTTTTTTAATCTATAGTAGTATCATGAGACATAAGGATATGTACTGCTAAAAAACGTTAGTGTTACTCCAAATACAGGTGACCCAAGAAAACAGAAGAGTACTGGAGTTACAGTTCCGCTTGATCAGCATTTTACCCCGGGGTACAGCACTTAACCTCAGTCTACTCTAGGGGGAATGTCCCAACAATTTGATACCAAAAGCGTCTGCTAAATGCCGGCTCTTGTGCATCCAATATTTTCCTAATTTGCATCTAATAAGTTTTACATTGTGATATTGATTTATACATTTATATACATTGTGAATTTTACAGCTGAGTAATAAAAATGAATTCCTTTGGATAAAGTTGGAGTATTGGCAGGATGACAGTGCTGGTGGCTGGTACTCACTGATCTCAGTAGTGCATAGATTAAATGTCATTTGCTTTCCTATGAACCAAGTCGCATCAATAATGGTTCTGGAACATCTGGGGTCAGAGATGAAGTAGCGACGCTACTCAAGATGAGTTTTACTGTATTGGCAATTAAATTACATTCAAATAAATTCAAGCACATACTGAGAGCAAGTCAGGCTACCGTCAAATGGATCAATTTCAGAGAGTGGTCAATAAAGCAGATGCTTTAAATCCTTTCACCCCATCGTCAAACATAAACCAGAACCCTCCTTTTTTATTTCCACTCTTTCCACCCTTCACCTCTTTGCTCTCTTACTTGTTCCGTCTGGCTCTCAATCTTTTCACATCAGCAACACTTAGCTTCCAGGCCTCGCTAAAGCATGAAACTGCTCCCATACTTTAGTGATGATAAATTTATGAACCAAACCTAGGAGGGAGGAGTATTAAACGAGCAAGTGAATCGCAGCAGTTCACTTTACCAAGCCAGCATATCCTTTTCATCAACAAAAATAACTCTTCAAAGGCAGTAAAAGCATGCTTAGAAAGTAAAGGGCCATTTGAGCGAATATAGAGAGAATTGTAGAGGTGGGGGTGGGACAGATATGATCCAGTATAAAACAACCCCCCAACTCTCATCTAAAAGCTAAACCCAGCCTTTGAAAAACATACAGGGCTTTTAATAATTCAGTCTTTGGAGAGATTGAGTAGCTTCTTTAGCGTAAAAATCTGCAATCTCCTGACATAAGATCAGTCCCCATGGGGGCTTCATTGCTTGACTCTCATGCAGTCTCCTTAAGTTCTCACATCAGAACCAAGCACTGCGTTCTAAACAGGATTCTTCACATATCTCAAGATTATCTTGTAGATCAATAAATATTGTTATAAACCCAGTGCACAAATAGGAAATTTAGGAAAAGTTTCATTCATTAGTGATTATTAAAGTTGACTGCCAACTTAAGTGCTGTACCACACAGATACTAGGCTGTAAATATTTTACAGATTTGCACCCTAAACACATTCATATTTTATCAGGTTTTTCAAGCAGTTTATTCTCAAAGCAAAGTGTTGGACTGCATAATTATTTCAGTTTAGCATGTTTTTTCTGTCCTATTACTTACATAAATACAGGAATTTGAGTTATTGCTCCTCAGAGGGCTAATTTGAGCGAAAAGCATGCATTAATTAATATAACCTAGATGGAAAATAGGATATCCCCAAATAAGCTTCTGGTGAACATCCAGGATGATTGCCGTCTTCAAAGGAAATTGGGACAATTATTGCACGAAAAGGTAGTTCATATTTTATGCCTTCAGAATCACTCACTTCAAACTGGCAGGTGGCCCGACTTTACACAAAGCTCAGGAGAACACGTTTCAAATCCGAAAAACTACAAATAATTAGTTTTCAAGGGAAAAGAAAGGTCGGAAGATGCATCAAAAACACAAAAGGCCACGTAAATCAGATATCAATTCAAAGACATGATGTACTATGTAGACCTGAGTAGCAAAGTAACAAAAGTATTATTTTTTACGAATATATTATGTCTATCTTAGAAAAGAATGAAATACACATTTCAGAGCCAACAGCAGGTAAAATGAAATTGCTTTTCTGCCAGACCTTCTTTCTTCCTGTAACAAATGTATTGTGTGCTCATGCTAACCCAATCCATCACTTCTACCCCAGCCATGAAGAAAAGCACTTTCCTGGGGTGCGTGTTTTTTATTTTTGCCAGCACTGCTGTTCCTACAGCACTCGAGAGACCACACTGATGGACACTCTGGTCAACGTAGGCAAGGTGCTGAGGGATGAAGGAATACACTCTCTACGTATCTCCTGTAAACCGCTACACCAACACTCCCTCCCCCAGCTACAGTTCCCTCTGTAGACCACTTCCGTGTCCCTTGTGCCTCAGTAGACTGACTCATCCTTATGATAACCTGTACACTTCAAAATCCCCCAATGGGCCATGAGTCTGTCAGTACGGTTCCATGATAAACAAGACTGATGCTGTTAAAAGTACAGGGGTGTTGAGATGTTCATGAGTGAGCACAAAGAGAACAAGAGCAGAAAACAGAACAGAAGGCAGGTAAAAATGACTAGCCAGATTTTCAAAAAGCTTGAAAATTGAAAATAAATGCAAGGAATGGGATCAGAGAAATAAATGAGAAAATTGTAAAGAATTTTACATTTAGCAACAGTAAGATTTTATTGCATTCTGTACATCAGGCAGTTATAGGCTTGACAGTTATTCATAATCCCCAACAGTTATTTGGGGCAGTTGTGGCCTAATGGTTAGAGAGTCAGACTTGTAACCAGAAGGTTGCTGGTTTGACTCCCAGTACCAGCAGGTAACAACTGACCTGCCCTTGAGCAAGGCACCTTACCCCTGTTTGCTCCCCGGGTGCTGCAGTGATAGCTGCCCACTGCTTCCGGTGTATGTGTGTGTTCACTATTCACTGGTTGGGTTAAATGCATAGGTCACATTTTGGGTATGGGTCACCATATCTGACAAAGAGGTCACTTTAATTCTACAGAAACACTTCCACTGTCACCACATTTCCAGGAAATGTCATTTGGATGTGTTAATACTCGCTTTCGCGCAAGCATTTAATAATCTGGGGATATGTGCGACTGTGCATTTGGAACAATTATGCTCTATTAAATCTATTCAAATTAAAGTCTGTTCCAAGTTTCCTCTGACAAAGTGAAATTTGATTTCTAAAACGTTCTCTCGTCTTTGCTGCACAAAGAAGCCGTCGGGGATCCGGGGAACGATCGCTGGAGAGGGAAGCGGGCTGGAAGGCAAATCTAGGTGATGTGTATGTTCTTAGAGTGCCCCTGGGTCTATCTTGGGTAAGCAGGATCTGACAAAAAGATCTGTAAGGAGGAAAAAAATCCTCCACTCTGCTCAAGCATGGGAAATTAAGCCCAGCTAAAGATTCTTACTTAAAACACACTCTCGAACTCTTTCTCTCTCTCCTTTTTCAACATCTCTCCCCACACTCGCAGGAGAAATTACCAATTGTTTCATTAGATAAACTCCCAGCAGCACCTGCAGTTAAGACCTGTAGGTTCTGGCGCTGTCCCAGACCGTGCTCCCGTGGGTATTTTTTCAAAGGGAAAACTCTGTTGAGCCTCCCGGGGATGTTTAACTGATTGCAACAACGAGTATTTCGAGTATTAAGTTCTGTGGGAATTCAACACGTTTGGTGCTGTCAAAAGCTGAATTTAACTGTCAGGTAGTTTTACATTTAAAGGGTTCTGACAGGAAGTAGTGGTTATGAAAGGCTTTATTTCTTCAAACAAGCACTCATTGCCATTGGTGTGATGACCCAACGACTCAATTTAAGTGAATCAGTCATGCAACAGGGATAAAGATTCAAACATACACATATAATGACTTGTTTTAAAATACCAAAACATAAACAGGGAAAAGATTATGGTGTTTTATAAGAGAGTTTAGTTTTTTAAATTGTATAGGGTTTCACTTCTGCAAAAAAGTGCAACTGACAGGCGGAAGGATGCCATTTATTTGAAAAACAGAACAGATTACATTTAAGTGATTGAAAATGAGGGGGTTGGTTTGTGCTTCTCATGATGAGTAGATTTAGTGATCGTGGAAAATTGGACAGAAGTCTTTCCCGCTATGACAGCGTGGCGTATGATGAGATATAACAAGAGCTTTACAAAAGAGAACAGTTATGTGTCAGTTGACATGAAATATCAAAAACCTGACTGACACTGGAATAAATCTTTGAATATGTAAAAAAATCCTGAATATTGCAAAGTTATACTATAGCGCCCTCTGTATTTTAGAACTAGCACATGCAGTCCTTTATTAGAATGAAAAGTTTATTAAGATCAGCACAAGTGGGGGTTTTTTAGGTTCCCAGCTTACCTCATGCAATAATGCAAAGGATATTTGTAACGTTCAAGCAATAACAGTTTTCTTGCAAGCTTTTGTAATTCAATAAGTTTACATTTTGAATGATTTATTATAAAAAATGTGAGCGTTTTAGAAGCCATACTGCACATTTTAAAAGTTATTTCTGGAAGGAAGGCCATAGATGGTGCCCTACTGGTGTATAATTTGTGGTGATCTGTTCTGGCCTTTTCCAGCCCTGTTTGGGCCAATGATTTTCTCTTGTCTCGGTGCAGCACTGACCTTCTGAAAGGCAGCTGTGTGGTTAAAGCAGTCAATTTTCAAGGCCCTTGTAGCTCGAATCAAAACTCCATTATGGATTTTACCTCCGGGGAATCAGGGGCCTTGCAAGGTTTTTCACAATTTTACCTGTGGAAAAAACGTAAAAGGACGGGTCACTCTCTAGAGGGGTGGCTGGGGTTGATGGGACCGAGAGTGCCAGGTGTGTACCCCAGGACTCCAGCCTCATCTTTGTGTGACAAGCAGGGGGGCAGCGCAGAGCGAAAATGGAGCTTTAAAAACATTCGGAAGGCACTGAACCCTTGACATGACAAGGCCAGCACCTGAGGGAGAGAACAGAATCTGAGAGGGGTTGGAAACACCTCCTAGAAAGAGGTAAAGAAGAGACACAGGAGAGAGCCATTGTGGAAAAATGGGATAGAATAAGTAAGAAAAGAGGTGGGAAAAAGAGAAGCCTCCAAAGAATACAAGTAACAGTTATTAAAAACACAAACAGTTCTCTTGCCTTGAACCATGTGTACTAACAAGCCAGGCGGGGGCCAAAGATTAAGCCAGATCCTATCAGGACATCTGTCACTTTGTGGTGACAAGCTCCTTTAATAAGTGACAGGGCCTTAGTGCTTGTGGGTGTGTTGGGGGAGGGCTCCTTCACTCTGAGCAATGGTGTGGACACTGCGGCCATCAAAGTCGCAGCAGATGCCCTTTTTAAAACAACTTGTCCCAATTATGGCCAATAAGCACCAAACGGTGCCCGGAACACCCAGTCAGAGGCATCTGACATCAAAGGTGCCAAGTGAAAATGCCCGCATGAGCTTCATGTGGCAATTAGAAGATTTAAGCTGCATTTCATCACCAAATGTTTTCAAAACAGGTCTTAATTTAGGAGGAGTGAGTGAGAAGAAAGACTGTTAGAGTTGCAGAGAGAAGGAGAAATATGCCCCAGGAAATCATTAAAGCATAATTACTACTCATCATCTGTGCATGCGCTTACAAAGTGCCAGTGCTGGATTTGTGCTCCTTTCCCCTGGGCAACACACACACACAGACATACAAAAACATACACGCAGACACAAATAAAACCAAGGCCATACCCCAGAATAAAGTTTTACAATCAGTCTCTCGCTGAGTTTAATGCCCAATTAAAATGAGATTGTTTGCATCTAGAACAGATAAACACAGCCCTTATCTCAAAAGCAACACTTACAGTACATGTAACATCTTAATATACAGAACTGTAGCTCTTTTTGGCCCTTATCTAATGCCATTTCTAATTCATTAACTGATCAGAAAATTGTTTGGAAGACCACACTGTTAAAAAATGCACTTATTTATATTTAGGTAATTTATGGCAACAGTTTGTTTAAAGAAAAATTAACATTAAACATTAATACGTCTTTATCTTTACAGAAAAAACTATAAAATAATAACATGCAATCATTTTTGGGAACCAAAAATTGGTTGATGAGGAAAAGGTTGATGAGGATTTTTGGTTCCAGAATGGGAATTTTCTGTAAAGATAAAGACTTATTCATGTTTAATGTTCAGTTATCTTTGAACAAACTGTTGCCAATAAATTACATATATATAAATGTAAGTTACTGGCAAACTGCTGCGTAACTACAGCAAAACAAATGTACAGTGCAGGGAGTATCAAAATGATAAATATCAATAAAGCAATAATATTTTATCATTTTGTATGATACAATGACATCGATATATCAGTTACTGTATACATTAGACAGTCCCTGTCTCATTTAAGGGGAAGCAACTGTTAAGTTCCCAAAATCGCGGACATTTTAAGCTTCCTTTCAAGATGATGGAGAAAGTATGATTCTTTTTATAAGGTAACCATGAGCTCAGTATGATAGGATTCCCATAATAGGTCTGTGTCAGAAATCATCAGTGTCAGACAAAACCCCCTCAGAACATCAGACCACAGAAACCGATTTATAATGACCTTCACTGTCCGGTCATTACGGGGGTCTAATATGAGGGAGCTCAACAGGCTAAAATTAAAAGCCTTTAAATAAAGGTTTCTAGTGTCTGTCAATATACATGATTAATATATATAGAGAGAAAACAACCAAACCAAATAGTCACGACTTTTCTACAGAACACAAAAGAATACATTTTCCCGCTTTTGGCACATTGAGATTTTGCATACATTATTTATTGTCCACAGGAAAAAAGTTTTTGTTACATTCCTCCATAACTTTATTTCCTTTACACTAGTTCCATATTATAATGTGTTACTTTATGTCATATTACCTAATGCCCAACTAGGGGTGCTAGTTTCCCAGGCGCACTTAAAAAATGTATAAAAATATGATGTATGTAATGCATATGTTTAATATAAGTTTGTGCTGCAGATGGTTTAATTAGTTTAATATAGGCTTTGTTATATTTAAAATACAGGCAGAGGACTGTTTCTGTAGACCCAAACCCAATTATTTTCTTTTTAACAATTTTATTTTTGGGAAATCTTAAATATTACACCTTTAAAAAATTAAATCATTTTCGTTGTGGCCAGCAACACAATTTAAATTCAAACATTTGAAATAATCATAAAAGTGTTTTTTTTTTTAAGAACGTTTAGCTAACATTCCCATTAAGTTTTAGTTTTGAAAACAATTTTTATGTTTCACTAACAATGTAAAAACAACATCATTAGAAAATTTTGCAATGACATTGATTAAATGTTAATGGGAAAAAAACATTTTTTACAACTTGGATAGAACATTTAAATAACGTTATTTGGGTTGCAAGGTTTGTGTAGTGTTGGCCAAAGCTGTCATTGTTTGTTTCCTCCAGCAGAGGGACACTTATGCTTTTTGTAAGCAGCTGTACCAGTAATGGCTTGTTACCACTAATTTTGTTACCAACTGTACTAGTTATGATACATGAACATGTATAAAGCACACATCATTACAGTAGATAAACTAATATAAAGGAGCATAGACGTTGATAATCAAGATTTTCAGAAGCACAACCTGTGTCATGTGAAAATTTAATAGTCAACACATATCTTAACTTAGAAACATACAGTGACAAAGGCAAGGTTTCCAATCCCAAATATTACAGGATGTAACAAAAATGTAACCCATTCAAATATATTACTGTCACGTTTAATGTCATTTAGAACAGTGCCTAAACATTTCAATTACAATCTTTCAAAAGATACTATAGAGACACAAAAGCCAAATAACTTAACCTTGGGGAGCACAACAAAAAGTACAATAAAAATAGAAAAGACTACAAAGATAAAGTAGCCTACATTAATAAACGTTTATCACTGTGAACTGAATTTTGAACTTTGGCCTTTTATGTTGAAAGCTCATCTGAACTACAAATATAGATGCCTGTGCGTTTGAGGATACAAAACAAAAACTGGAAAGAGTCTTTCTCTCTTTTCTCTTTATCTAGGATATATATCCATTCAATCTTTGTCTATTATTATGAGTCACTGATTTCTAACTCATCATCTTCAGCTTCATCAGACCTCTCCTGATCCTGAGAATCAGAACTTGTGTCTTTCGAATAGGCTGCAAACGGGTCCTCTCCCTAAAAAAAAGATGATATATATCTACAAATATAAAAGATAATATACTATGGCTAAATGATTTGAAATATGCCACAAACGCCATTACCTTCATGTACATCTCAAAGCGCACCTTCACATTATCATTATTGATAATGGCTTTGGCTGTGATCACACTGTCTCTTTTCAGCTGATCTTTGTAAGCCTTTGAAGAAAACACAAATCACACCATAACCAAACAAAAAGCCATCAACCTAAACTGGAGGGTAAGAATATTTACAGGATATATAGTCACCACTTTGCTCTTGAGGTGTGTAAGAGAACGAAGATGCTGCTGTACAGAACTGAAAACCACAGGAATGTGAGTGTCACATGCACTGCAATAAACCACCTCCATTCTTCTCATGTAATCCTCCTCTGTCACTCCTACAAAGACAATACTTGTGATTAACAACATTAATATGTTGGTCGATTTGCACCCTCAGATTCCAGAGTTGAAATAGTTAAATATCAGCAAAATATCGTCTTATCCTAACAAACCATATATCAATAGAAAGCTTATTTATTCAGCTTTCAGATGATGTAAAAATCTCAATTTCGAAAAATTGACCCTCAAGACTGGTTTTGTTGTCCAGGGTCACATTTGTTTTGTTCATATTACTGGAGTAATATGCCCCAAAATGTGTTTTGCATCACTGCTAATCTAAAGCTAGTCTAAGAATATTTCTATCACAGTATGGACATCTATGCCTCAAAGTGAGTTTGAATTAAGGAGTTATACCTTCCATGATTTTTGCCCACTCATCTTTGCTGCGTCCACAGGTAGACTTTAGTTTATGTAGAGTAGAGACAGTTTTACGAAACTTTTGAACCATGCAATCCTGTGCAGTTTTAGAATGGGGTAAATGTATATCTTCCAATATAATACAAATCTTTTACATAAAAAAGTCAACTTTTTTCAAAAGTTCTTACATGCAAAAAACGAATGACATTGTCATCGAATTTAGCTTGCCGACGTATATAGTCAAGAGTTTCTCTGTGATGTGTGCTTTCAAAGTGTTTCTCAATGTCTTTGTCTTCAAACGTGTGAAATTTACAGAAAGCACAAGTAAAAGCCCACCTATAGGGAAACACAAATGCTGCATTGAATGCTAACAAAATGAATGCAATATCTCTAAGTATATCATAATAGACTGTGTTTATCAAACAAAGGCAATACGATTGTAATGAAGTAAAATGATTTGATGTAATGATTCTCTAAAAGCAATGTCACAAGAGTGGAGGCACTCAAAAGTTTACCTGTGCTTATCACCATATTTATCATGATTCTTCTCCCGTCGTCTTCTGCGTTTTTCTCTAGCTCGAACTTTCTTACCACACACTACACTCAACAATAAACAACAATTAGGATGACTTATGAAGCAGGTTTTTTACATTTCCAAAAGGCATGTATTTGTTAAGAATTAAATGGTTAACCACAAAAATAAACACATACCGTATTCTCCATCTCCTTCCTGGTTATCTGAAGACATACAATTGTCCTGTGGAAATGAAAACTTTTGTGTAACAAGACAAAATGTAGTTCTACATAAGGCAACTCTGAGTGTGGATTCTTACCTTTAAAATGTTTGGCCCTACAAAGAGACAAATGTTAACAATCGTAAGCACCAACATAAACCATCAATTTGAATGTAGAAACTGCACAAAGTCATTTTATTAACAGCAAGGCACAGTACATACCCACACTAAACCTAGGAACTGCTCTGACTATCCTCTTTTTTTTAACCAACTTGCACGGAGGCACTGGTTCCATCATCTTCCTTTTGGTCCCTCGAAACACTGGAGCAGCTGAGTTTGAGTAGTTGAGAAGTCTGTTTATGCGAAGAGCGGGACTTTGACTAGAGCACTGAAGAGGAGAAAATAGCAAAAGGGTATAAATATAAAAGTATAAAAGTAAAAAAAAATTAAAAGTAAAAAAATATAAAAGGGTTTTATTTTTCAATTATTTTCCTGTTAAGCAGAGAAAACTATAATTGTGACATGTTAACTGACTTTTGTGTTTTAAAATATTGCTCTATTTGCCTAGTTGGTCTAACATGTCAGCTTCTGGCTAGACCAATGGTATGAGCTTGCTGACTATTTACAAAAAAGGCAGATGACAGGTGGGGTAGAAAGAAAGCGTAAGATCCTTGTTTCAAACAAATTGAAACAGGATTTTTGCAAAGATTGAACACTTTAGCATTAATATGTACATCATTTGTTTGTTTGTTTGTTTGCAACAAACGATACAATCTAACACAGCCAGACTTACTTCTACAGTTTTTCGTCTGTCCTCAGATACAACAGCACCTCTTCCACAATAGTTTCTTTGCATGTATGAATGCATATCTCTGCCCCGCGAGCCAATAGGCGCTAGCCTTGTATGTGAGGGAGAATACAGGCTGGAGGAATCTGAAACATTGGAGGTAGAGTACTGACTCTCTCTACTGCTGTCTGAAAATGGAGACCTGGATCTCTTGGACGACACGAGGCAGGGTCTGTCCCAGTCTGCTGCCCAGGTGTCTAAAAGGGTGTCACTGTACCCTCTGTTAGAACTTTCATAATCTCTAACTGCATCTTCAGTGCTCAAAGTCCCAGGTCCAAAAGAATCATAGGTACCATATCTGGAGCAAAAATAAATGACATTAACAGCATTATAAAAGAGAGGAGAAATTTAGTCGTTCATTCTAGGAAAGCAAGAAAACAGGAAGTTCCTTTAACAATTTTCACCTGGCAGAGCCATTACTCTCAAATGAGTCAGAGGATGCAAATAATCCAAATAATGGCTGGATGTAGCCTTTCCCTACACAAAAAAATAATAAAAGTGAATATTTGTGTGTGTGTTTTATATAACAAACATAAGACATTGAGAGTTTTTTTCTTACCTGAATTTTCAGCTGATGATGGGAACATTTCTTCTTTATTGTAAGTCCTTGAAAGCAGAATGTTACAGCCTTAGGTTATAGGCTACTGTCTTTTAAATCTTGTTGAGTAACTTACTCCTTTTACCCCCCAAACACTTGCTCGAACACCTGACTATTGTTTGCTTATTCGTGCCATTGTCTTCTTTTAACTTCTATGTAAAGTATTTAATATTGGTTATTTCGCTAACAAAAACTTATCAGTGACTCCTGATCAACGACGTTTTTCGTTTAAAGGTTTTAACATAGGAAGGATGTTTACCAAATTTCATTTAAACAAATCTCGTGTAACTTACCACATAAACATGCGAGAGTCAATCAGTCGTACAACATTAAATTAAAGCTGGCATCACTGAAATCATTCCCCTGGGAACAAACTAAACAAGTTTTAACGCTATTTGCCACAACAATGCCACCCGCTGCTTGTTTCCTATGGAGCAGAAAGTTGTCTTCCTCCAGAGGGCGCTTGTCCTCTCACAAAAGGAATCGGAATGGACACTTCTCACTGAAAGCATTTGTACTGTACAGAGTGTAATTGTTTTAAATGTATGCATGGATTGGAATCTGGTATGCAAAAACAGATTAATCCGGGTTCTTTTTATTAAGCGATTACAATGTAGCGTTTTCAATAATTTTCCACTACTGTGATTGGTCAATTCTTAAAAGCGCTGCGAAAAGCATCAGGTGCCACGTGACAACGCTAAACAGATTTAGCTATCTTGACCATGATGTAAAACATGAATAACCACAAACATTTTAATAACTACTAAATTGAAAATACACACGAGTGGTTAAAATAAAAGATTACTGTGTACCTAACGTAATTCATTTTGAGAAAACCTTCAGGCCATAATGTTTAGATGCACTCATGCCTTCTTATTTTGTAGCCTATGCGTTTTGATGATCAAAAACAATTAAAGGTTAACTTTAAAATGTAAAATAACACGTATAATCTGTTATCTGATGCTGCTTGCATTTCTATTTCTATTCAATTCCAATTTTATTTTAATTCCTTCGTCTTTGGTTAATCTTTTCACCCATTAATTTAACTACGAGCAACAAAATAATGTTTTAAATATTTTAGGACGTTATTATATTTCACCTCTAGAGGGAGGACAAACATAAACTACTGTGTAGAGAACACACAGTGACCTAAATTCTCTATGATCTGAAGGGGGTGGTGGTGTGCTCAAATATTTGACCATTTACAGACGATTTGCATTATAAAATGTATATTATAATAAATAAAGCTCATTTTAAGTGGGATGGTAAGGGGGGGGGGGTTTACAGAGGGGATGCTTTTTATCCTTTTTTTTCAACAAGGGGGATGCCATCCCCTCACAACCACTCTCAAATCCTATACCTGCACTAAAATGGAGAAATACCACTTCTATTTATTAGAGACAGAGGTTAATGCTCCCATGGCCATGGCCATTGTAATATGCACAAATACTGAGTTTAGTTTTTTGCTTTTGTACCATTTGTAAACCAAATGTAATCTGTATAAACCATAAACAATTGTATATGATTTGATAAGATCTTGTTTTTATCCTGAGTTTTGTGTCTTCTGAAATGTTTATTTAAAATATTTGAAAATTATAGACACAATATATGTATTTAAAGGTATTTATTATATTAAAAATTGCATGTTGAACATTATTAAAACATACGATTAGGAGCAAAGCAGTCTAACTTCATTTTCCTTTCCATCAAGAAAAGGAAAGGCTAAAACAGCAAGGGATGCATTAGGCTACATTCAAGGTCTAAGAGCAGTACACCTTAAAGTAGCTAAAAAAGAAAACATTAACATTTGTCACTATTGCAAAAAACTGTTGGAATAACCTTAAGTGTTTCATGTACCTCAAAGTACACATTTAATTTTGGTGGAATCATTTTACATTTTTGAGATGTATCATAGTTACACTAGGCTATAATAAAAGGTTCTACATAAATAAAACGGATTTTCAATCAAACTATGATTTCTCAATAACTCCTTTAGGTTTTTCAAACAATTGTATAACAGAAAGTTAATACACTTTATCAAACCTACATAGTAATTTCATGTAAATCACTCGAAACACATTAGAAGTCATCTTTAGATATATGTCAAATAAAGCAATGGTTTAAAATTATTGGTAGTTACGCATGTATCAAACATGAATGATGCAAGACCTCAAGTTTAAAGATTCTTGAAGGGACAACGATACCAATTACAGACCCTGCAGCATTTCAGAAGGATAAATATAACACAGTGTGGTTAGAGTAATTGCAAGAAATGGCTAGACAACTTATGTGAAATGTGGTTAAAATAAAAAAGGTTCATCTTCTCTTGGTTTGTCATACAATGTTACTGATTTCAACACAAGAAAACAAAAACAACAGACATTATTCAAATTATTCAATGATTATTTAGTTCTACATCTGCATAGGAAGCAGACAATGCCTCATCATTTAGTATTTAATATCATCGGACTGAAACTGAAATCTCCAGTTTTTTCATGAATCATTACTATTGGGTCACCCTTCACGTTTGTCTTTGGGTGTTGCAAATATTTAACCAATAAAAGGTATTGAAAAGAGCTTGTAAACTTTGACAACACAATGTTAAATTATTGAAAAAAGTAAATTTACTGTTAAGTGTCAGTTTTGGGAAGTACAAGCTTTCAGTCCGCTAGCAACAATACTTTAATTTCTCCTATAGATTTAATGACATAAACGAAATTTCAGTAAAGCAAGTGAGCCATTTGACAAATACAAAGGACACAATGACAGTTTTACCCATAAAGCTGAATCATCTTTTCACATGTAAGTGACTCTTGTTCATAGAGAAATTTAAGAAACCTTAAAACCAAACAACTGAAGATCAGGTTAGGGTTTATCCAATACTTGGCATGAGCATGCACATATATGTGGTGCTAACAGTGACATACACTTTACATTACCAGCCAGTACCAGCAAACAGTTTCTGTAAGCAGATGGTTGTCATACACAAATATAGACTAAGATATGACATCAGAATATATATGTATATATATAGGGGCAGTACGTTCACTTACATGTCAGTTGGAGCTATGGGAGCAGCAAGGACCATGCATTGTATGCACATTACAAGGCCTGTCCCATCATCATAGCACTGTGTTTTATACAAATCATGCACAAGCCATATCAAGTCACCATAACTTGTGCATTACTTCTGTAACCAACATAAATGATGAAATGTGCAATATACATTATTATTTTAGGTGTGCTTTTTTTAGATGTTGTTGCAAAAGCATGGGTAAACCAATTTATGTATGATACTATTATTCAGTAGAAGATACTGACTTGACATAAATTATCTAGAAATTATTTTATCATGAAAGATGGAACAGGCCAGAACTACAGTGTGCTATAAATATACAGTATGCCTGAGTTTGATTAAGCTTTACAATGAATATAGTAAATCTGTACCTATGTGAACATTCAGGTTTCATCCTACTATAGTTCACTTTTCAATAAAACCACATGAGTTTTATTCAATCAACTAATGAACTCGTATTTCACTTTAACTTTTAATACTTTTGTCAAAGAGTTATAAATGTCAGTTGTTCCGAGCTCTTCCAAAAAATAAATACAATCTTTCACTGTACCACAATGTAGAATGTGATGCAGCCTGGTGAAAACATTAATGTGAACATTAATGAACAGAAATGGTAACAATAAAAACTGATTCATAGCTACACTGTAACATAGCACAGACCTTAACAAAAAAGAAACCCATGCAGACATACATAATAATTCTTAACATTTGAACAGTTCTGAAATACCCTTCATATATTTTTCTACATTCCACAGGTTTCATATTGGATTACTGGCAATTTGTTGGGGGCTTGGTTTGTTCAGAGACTGATAACAAATCAGCTTTCACATTGAACCATTTACGCCCAGTGTTTTGGATATAATTTGTTTATGTAAAAAGCTATAGAATTATTGCATGCTTCTCATTTCATAAATTGTTCTTCCCAGTCTCCTGTACTTGCATCCTAGCTCCACCTTATGATGTAAGGAAAGGATGCGGGATGATATGAGAAACAGAAGAAACTGAGCAAAATGTTTCTGTAAGAGAAATGTAGACGTTTCCGTTAAAGTGTCCATGACTTTAACAGCTGCTTTACTTAATTTTGCTTAAGGGACCTGCTCGTATGCTGTAAAGTCAGGTCAGGTATCAGGCATTGTTTTGGCATTTATAGCTTTATATTGAAACAACAGTGCAGAGAGAGACGGGAACAGGAGCCAGGAAAGGTCCACAATCCGGGACTTGAATTGCTGCTGAACAGCATGTCGGCACTAAGTCCACTGGACTACTGGCGCCAACAGGCATCAGATATTTTGACAAAATATTTTCTAAATAAAATGCATACAAAAGATTATAACTCTCAGCACCTTTTATCGTTGGTCCTCACCTCCACAGTGCATTTACCAAACTGAAGTCATTCACAATGTCAGGCTTCATTTCCAGGTCACAGGCTGAAAAAACAAGGAAGCGGCAACTTATGTATTGAGAAGCACCCAATGATTTCGCCTCCTCTTTTACTTTTCTAATTCTGTTCCATTTAGAAAAACTTGACTTTACTGAACAACCAGTGAAAATGTCGTTCTATTCCACAATCACACTCCATTTGCAAAAGTCGCATTGGTTTCCTGACTGATGCTCTCTTTGACCTCTAGGGGCAGTGAATCGAAAAGATGGTCCTCCACAATGAGACCGGTTCGGCGCAAAAGCCGACATTGGCCAAGCTGTGCAATCAGGCGATCCAGGCAGTTCCCTTTTAGCTCAAGGTGAGTTAGCTGCGACAACTGGCCGATTTTCTCCGGCAGCGAAGAGATGCAGTTGTGCCCAAGGGACAGATTACGCAACTTTGTGCATTTGAAAAGCTGCTTGGGCACCACTTCCACCTTGTTTCCTGTGATTGCAAAATGCTGAAGGTTCTGGAGAAAACCTACATCTGGAGGGATCACTACAATGGAGTTATGACTAACATCCAGGTATCTCAGTTTGATAAGATTAAACAGAGTGGTAGGCAAGGTCTCTAGTTTGTTATGCGAAAGATAGAGAAACTCTAGGTTTTTGACATGACTTATGGACAGCGGAATGGAAATAATTTTATTGTGCCATAGTTTAAGACAGTTAAGCCTTTTAAGGTGCTGGAAGCTGATGACCTCCTCAATGGTACGAATGTTGTTCGATTTCAAGTCCAACTCCTGCAAGTTGGTCAAACTGAAAATGGCATGTGGTATCCTCTCCAGTTCACAATTATGCAGCTCAAGCTCAGCAAGGTTCATCATCTTCTTCAAGCTATTTAATACCACAAGTTTAGTACCGTCATTGTGTACCACAAGTTTGATCAGATGGGGTGATAAGTCTGTGATGTTAGTTGGAATCTTGGTGAGGTTGCTTTTCAAATGTAGAATCTTGAGATGCCTCAGGTCCCTGAGGGACTCTAATCCTATCATTTTGTTGTTCTCAGAGTTCAAGTTTCCCACCAAGTAGAGTTCTCTCAAGTTCTTCAGCATGTAAACCCAGGTGGGAATCTCCGCTACATCCGTAAACTTGACATGAAGGCACCGTAGGTGATCACGGAGAAAACTAAACGCAGTCTGTTCGACTTTGGCGGGGCAGTGGTAAAAGTGCAACTCGTGGAGGTTGACCATCTGGGAAATTTTTGCGGTGATACGTGCCTCAGGGATGAGCTCCAGTTTTAAGACCTCTAAATCGGTGAGGTCGAAGACTGCATCAGGCACACCTGAGAGCATGAAGAGATGCAGCTCAAGTTTATCCTGCGCATTGCGAGTCACGTGTTGCCGTAGTTTCTCAAATGTCCACTCGTGGTTTAAACTGATTTCCCGAAGTTTGTTTTCGCTTACCTCTGAGAGAAAGACACCAAAGCGCTTCGAGTACAACTGGTCATACTGGTCCACCATGTGGAGGAGGAAAGCAAAGTCATTCTTTACATCTGGAATATCACTAAAGCTGCTTTCCTCTCGAACTTTCTCAAAGGAGTACTCCTTAAGAGGCCGTCTAAACAGCCAAAACAGTGTATAAATGCAAACCAGGCCATACACAAAAATGAGGACAATGTAGCTAACAAGGAGCTTTTTCAACATGTGAGCCATGTTGTGGGTACATTTAAATTTGGTGTAGCCAGTTAAATATTTAATGTCTGGCTCACAGTCATGGTCAAAATGAATGGATGTGACAAATGTCATTGTGTAACATAGGATCAAAATAAATTTGACAGTTTTTATTATAGTCTGAGCTACATACAGTTTGTAGATCAAGTCACTGTCCTCAACATGTGTGCGAAACTTCCTTACTTTCTCAAAAAGGGCTTTAGCCTGCTCTCCATCTTTTTTATCGAGTATAGTCATGCTTGGAACTTCAATGACTGGCTTCTCTGCAGAAAACTTAATGCCAGATTTTCCAAGCATTGGTGTCGACTGATTCGGACTTCCCTCTTCACTGCTGGTGGAAAGATGCTTTGGTAATGTAGAGGCTCCGGTAAGTCTTTGCTTATTCTCTTCAGAGTCCTCACAGGCTGTCTCAGACAATGCCTTGGTTGTCCATGGGGACTCAAAACACTTACCCAAAATAGACACAAAATGCTCAATTTTGGAACTGGTCTTTGGATACTTGAACCAAAAGTTACTGCTTACCATAAGTACAATAGTGTGTATGAGGGCGAGATATGGAAAGTACTTTGAATACCACGGAAGGGCAACATGGTAGCACATCTGATTGACAAAGACATACTGCTGAAAATCCAAGTTTGTTCGAAGACCTGTAGGCTTAGCATGACTGACAGCAGAGGAGTGTGGGAGATGTTTCTGCTGGACAACACTGTCGGTTTGATCTTTGCTTGCCAAAGGGGCAGCTGCCAATGTCACATGGCCTCCTCCCATCCCTGAGCCAAAAGCCTTCTCTGGTGGCTTTTCCGAGGACACGGAATTGGGCTCCTCCCACGATTCCAGAACAGGAAGGCAAACCACCTGATCTTTGGTTAACTGCATGGTCCCGGCAAATATAGCCAGCATGAGCATGACCACACCCAGGTAATCCATAAAGACATCCCACCATGGTTTCAGTATTCGATAGGTTGGCTGGATATCATTTAGGGAGGCAACTTCTGTGAGGGTAAACATTCCTACATAAAAGCATAAGAACAGGTATTTAGCCTATAGTAAAAACAGATTCATTTCATTTTGTTTACAAACATATGAGAATCAAACATCCCAATATTAAGATTGCATTTGTCAAATACAGGCTCGTCACGAAACAAATCTTACTCTCATGTTCCAGTAAACAAATGAATAATTGCAAGGAGTGGTCTAATACACCGCTAAAGATAACAAATATCTCGAATTGCTTGGAACACATCCTAGTGTCTCTGCCCTGTATCACTTACCACATCATAGCACTTGATCAGTGATCAGGCACTAAAGCACTGCTTTAGATTTCCTTATTAGATTAGCAGTCTTAGTGGGTCCATACTTTAGAAACTGAAGACATTAGTACTAGAGTGGTGAGCTTGGCCAAAGACAATGTTATCTTTAATATCAAGTTGCAAGGCCCTCCTCTGATATTCCCGCATTTTGAGAGGGAAATATTGATGTGCATGGCTCATCTTTCACATTGCTAATACTTACTTATAAACATCTAATAAAAAATGTGAATGACCTTCTCACTGACAAGGAACAATTGATTGGATGTTATGATGATAAATTAATTTGTCTTTCACTTGGCCAATCAGGCTGTTATATAAATCATTAGTGTCAAATGTTTTTATGAAGAATTATTTATCTTTGGATCATTGAAATATACTCCCCTAAGCAATGAGTTATTATACCTTAAGATTTCAACCATGTGGACAGTGAAGATTCACCACAGTGGTCAGGGAAGAAAGCTTTTGCACAAATGTTAAAGCCTGCTAGCATCTAGACTTTCTTTGTCCAGGACAATCACATTCATCACACCAACAAAGTCACAAGCACTTTGTTATTTCGCTTTGCCTGTCTTACACAACTTACTTTCAAGCTTAGGGGCCATTTATACAATAACTTTTTCAGCAAAAAAGTTTTCATGCGTATTTCCTGTTTGTTTACACGACAATGGCGTTTCGGGGACTGAAAACACATATTTTTGAAAACGGGTCTCAAAGTGCAAGTTTCTAAAAATGCCGGCATTATCATCTCTGTGTAAACCTCTTACACTGTGTCTACACCGGCCGCGACTGCCGCGATGCGACATGACATGAATTTTACATTTTGTCCACACTGGATGTGGTCCGGTGCGGTCCGGTGTAGACACGGTGTTAGGCAGCGTTTTCCAAAAATCGTTTTGATAATGCTGTGGTGTGTATGTGAAACTTTGAAAAAATGCAAGGGAAAACTTTCCGTTTTTTACTAGATCGTTGTCATACAACATGTCAACTGTACGGTAGAGGTTAGATTCTAAAAGGGACAACAGGCAGTTAAATAAAATTGGGTAAAAAAAACATTAAATGTATTTTAGACAATAGCAATACAAAATAGGGGTGTAACGATACGCTCAGCTCACGATTCGATACAAGATACTAGGTTTACGGTTTCAATTGCATCACGATATTTGACCCAAAAAATTGATTACGCTCAAATTACTGATTTTTCACCCCCTAAACATCAACTATTTTTTGTAACATTTGCAATTTGTTAAAGAATTGACAACATATATTTTTAATAAAAAATTATATTGTCGTAGATTTACGATACATATTTTAATAGCTTGCGATATCGTGTGTTACAAGTTGTTCATATACTAGACACGTAAAATTGCAAAATTTTTAGTCTCAATTCAAAAGATATTTGAAAGCGGAGGCTTATCCAGACCTGCCTAAAACATCTCATGTAAACAGATCCACAAATCTACATCACTGTGTTGGAAGTATAACACCACCCAAACATAAACACAAAGAAATGAGGCGTAACTATTCTTGCTGTAGTGTTGTTTAATGCTTTTGAAGCTGATAATCCAAATTGGGTAAGGGGCGTAACATTTCCAGCACATGCTTGAGGTATTCGGCCAATCACAACGCACTGGGTTGGTGGCCAATCAGAGAATACTGCGCTTTTCAGAATGATGAGCTTTGTTTCAGAAAGGCAGGGCAGAGAGGAGCAACAGTAATGTACGGTATGTGAAAAATAATGTGTTATTTTAACCCTAAACTGTGTAAACACTATATTACAAACAATAATGTTCGTTTTAGCCATGTCATGACCTCTTTAATGTTTTTGTATTGTGATATGCGATACTTTGATATATTGTTACACCTCTATAGGGAATCCTTAAAGGAGTACAATCCAATGGAACTGGTTGGAAAAGCAACTGCAAACTAGACAATCTTTTTCCTTCACAATAATTAGTGTCTAATTTGTGCAATTACACAGCAGCTTATTTAGCCAAGTCAGACTGCCATAAACAACAATTACTACTGTGTGTGTGTGTGTGTGTGTGTGTGTGTGTGTGCGTGCGTGCGTGCGTGCGTGCGAGCGCGCGCGTGCCTGCGTGCGTGCGTGCTACCATGGAGTTTATGCTTTCTTAAAGGATGCACAATTATTAACATTGGCACATATTTTACATGACAGTACAGATAAAGACACATAGTGATGTCAAAAACCCAGATTTTAATACTTTTTTAGCTACTTTGTTAGCTCTGTCATTTTATAAGCCTAACATTCTGTAAAACACATCATG
Source organism: Oreonectes daqikongensis (assembly GCA_026939265.1). Lineage (NCBI taxonomy): Eukaryota > Metazoa > Chordata > Actinopteri > Cypriniformes > Nemacheilidae > Oreonectes > Oreonectes daqikongensis. The sequence goes on along the minus strand of JAOTQM010000446.1, from coordinate 1,598,726 downwards.
TCTCTGACGGTACTTTAATATGAAAAAGAAACAGTCAGTTCTTAAAATAAAAATTAAAATATAGGACTATCAAATGACGTAAAGCTAGACTGTGCTTAATATCAAGTCACCTAATAAATTTAATGCTGGAGTCCTAACAACAAGACTTCAGAGAATGTCTGATCTCATGGCCTTTTCCCCCAGTTTACTCAACATAACTTTTTAGCCACCAGTACCCAACATACAGATGGAAGATTAATTTAGGTTAAACAAAGTGGAGCTTGATGAGCTGAGAAATCAAGTAAGCTCGATGCAAATGGTTTAAAGTATCTTTTTAATAGGCTATTTCGGTGCATTAATAACACAGAAATATGTGGCAAAACTTTACAATCATGTTCCATTCAATAACATCAATTATGCAGTAGCTAACATGAACTAACAATGAGCAATATAGACGTGAGTGGGGTAAAAACTAACACATGGTTAACTGTAACACTGTCATTTTATATAGTTATACAGTATTATAGTTATACAATCTCTGCTTTCTGTCTTATTCTCTCACTGTCAGATTTTGAAAAGCTAGATTTTTTTTGTGTTACTTTTGTTTTTATTAAATATAACTGACAATAACCTTATTGATATGTAACTGCATACATATTTTGTCCTTTGTCTTTGCAAACAAATATTAAATTACATTTTTATTTTAAATTTCAGTTTTATCAAATGTTTCAAAAGTAACCCGACAGTGAAAACTTTGAATTGTTTTAAAATATTTTTTTGATTGGCAATGTCAATCCATTTTATAACAATTTTAACAGTATGAACAATAATGAAAATTAAATTAAATGAAATTAGCATAATATAGCTTAATAATAATATTAGCAGAGGGACAAAAGCGTTACTTTTGTCCCGATAGGAACTCCTAACATTTAAACCTGATTTACTTATATACTGAAAAACTTCAGAATGTGTTACGGCACTAAATAACCTGTAGATTGATCATTACTGTGACACATGAAACAAAAAACACAACTTGCAATTAGAAATAAAGCACAGCTTTAGAAATTAACTTTCCGTGCTCGAAAACTGGTTGGTTGCTCTGTAAGGGTTATGTGTGCTGAACATGCTGTCAAAGCTTGGAATGCAAGTGTAGTAAGGGCTCGCTTTGTTACTTTCATCCCAGTTCTCCCCTATCTACTTTCTTGTTGCTTAAAATATACAGTAGCGCCATACTGAAAAATGTCAGCCACTCCTAGTTTAACATTGTATTACAACTAAGCCTTATAAGTGTACAGTGATGATGAGATGAAAATAATGTTAAAATAACATAAATAACAAAATAATTACAATATCAGGGGGAATAATTGACAATTATGTTTTCCCATATCTATATTTATGTATCCATTTATGTATATACCCTGTTTGTTTAGTAAATTGTACATGGTAATATAAAGTGCAACCAATATATAGTGTATAAAATAAAACTTGTTGCTTTATCTATGATATCACAACAGTATAGCTTTCCCTGTTCTAGCATGTATAAGAGCAAACACACACACACCTAAACCTAACAATACTATTTTAATTATTTCAGTGTTTCCTCTTCATGTATGTTTCAAAATGGCTGCTCTCCGTCGAGGTTAATGCGTAGGAACGTTTGGCGTATCATATGCACGCAAACATTTGCATATCATATGCATGCAAATTGAACTTTGGTGTATGTAGATGGATGTAACCGGGTAGGTGAACTGACATGTTCCGAAGGGACAAAGCAATTGGGGAAGAATGTTGTATATGCCTTGTTTTAAAACTTTAAATTGTGAAATTAAATGGTACAACATTGTCTAACACCGATTTAGAGTATTTTGGAGATCTGTTTGGAAACAATCATTGTTTTTTCTATTCGATTTGGTACTGGTAGACTAATTTCTTGTATACTGAAAGTATACAGACCACTTTGGAAAACGTAAACAATGCTGGTCTAGAAGAACTTCCTATTTCAGTTTTAACAAAAAAAATACAAACAGAACATAATACATAAAATCAAACTTTGAGACTTTAGCCTGGTTTTCACAAGCAGACATTTATTTAAATCAGGGGTTCTAAACCTTTTTGACTCCAAGATTAGTAAATTATGAGAGAATTTTTTGGGTGAACTTACTTAACAGGCCTCTCTGAAAAGATGTACTATGATTTTGTTTGCTTAAAAATGATTCATATTTTTAATCAGGGTTGTATGATGTGGTCTTTCACTCATTTTTCAGTGGTCCATGGTATGGGTTTCAGCTTTTAACCTCACTTAACACAACCCTAACCTACAAAAACACAATTACTATCATCGCTAACCTTACTTGACCTCAGTCTGCGCCTTTACCCCGTAACTAGGTCATGGTCGGAGCTGTTATTCTCATTCGCTGGGAAATTTCAAATGACAATTCTGGTAACCAATCATATTTCTTCATATTATCCTGAGATTTCCTCAGTGCTGGGGCAACAATATGTGTGTCTCTGGGTTAGTTATAGTATGTACAGACAATGGATAATTTTCCAGGACATAAGACCTACATTTTTTAACATTTAATATTACCAAACATCCTTAACCTGTATTAAAAATGAGTAAATATTAGCAGAAAAAAATGAATTCTTTGCAGAACGCAGAATTGAATGTAGAAACATCTGTTCATAGCATCATCTGCTCAGTCAAATGGAAGAAATTAAAGTAACAAGGTCAGTCAAAAAATATTTAATATTACTGTCCATCCATATGGCACCTCCATATCAGTAAACGTGACTCAAAATGACCAACCAAACCCCACAATTACATAAATACACATTTAGATTTCAAATTATTTAGCATCATGTATTTAAACATGATGGAAATGTTATGTTATAGCATATCTAAATCTTGGTAACTTACAAGTAGAGGTCTGTATAATGTTTGAACATATTAACCTGTCCAACTGTTTGTCTATGCCTCCTCCAAAAAGTGCTTAGGACATGCGCTACAGACTAAACACGAACTCAGAACACAAACTGAACAAGTATGCAATATTCCAGAAATGTCTGCGCAATATAATGCACATACTTACTGTCTCATATAAACGCCATCCGATATTAATTTATGAAAAAACCTTTACACATTTCATCCAGTTCCTTTGCAGTAACAGGAAGACTGTTGTTGTAGAAAAATAAGCGATCTACACGCGTGTGAGACGTCATTTGTAGCGGCGTCCATGTCATTGTGTTCACCGGCTAGTTAAAGGGTGAGGGTCACGATATTTGTATGACACGGCTTTACTTAGTAATAAGTACGAGCGGATCGTTATTTACAGGACCGAACTAGAATATTTCCTATGAACGCAGTCCGGTTTCATGTGATGTCTTCTCGGTTCTGTGCAGATTAACGCCACACACAAGCATGAATTCCGTTCAAAGGCTGATACTGCTGTGTTCTAGCAGGTAAGCAACGGTACTAAAGGTCAACTTACTAATAATTCACCCGGCAGGGTTTTGTATAAGGATCCCCGCTCCTCTCATTATTATGGTACAGTCAGTGCCGAGCGCACAGCGGCAGAGTCAACCAGTCTGCACCAGTTCTTTACACTGCATCCGCCACCTTTAAACCCCCGATCACACAGACCAATGTAGGCTACTTACCTCAAACCAGAGCTGTCATTTTAAAAACGCCAAAGCCTCCTCGATTTCCATGCGTTTGAAATGATGAATAGAAAAAGAAACGCCTGCAATGAACAGAAATACTGTCGGATTGAGGAAGTGCGTGTGGGCGGAGCTAAAGTTTACAGGAGGATACGCTCCAAACACCTGACCGGTGTTCTGAAGTTACTAAGCAACAAAACCCATTTCTTACACTTGAACTGTTACACGGTTGGTTAACCTTAAACATATTAAAATAACAGGCACATTTTTTATTAAGGGATAGAATTTAAAAAGTCTTTAACTATCTATTTAGTTTACTATTGGGAAATTTGATCAGATTTTAGAGTAGATTTGAAACCTTTTGTTAAAGTAACATTTACATCAGTGAGTAGGCTACAGTAGATAAAGTGTGTAATAATCACAAAATAATAACTTTTAAACTAAACGTTTGTAATACACCAGCTAAATGTTACTCTGTGAATGTTATAATATATAATTAGGTCTATTAAAATATACACTTTGCAAAGAGACTATCCCACTGGACAACCAGGGTTAAGTGTATTTTAATGCCACACAAACATATGGTGCTGGTCATTAAGTGTTAAGGTCAATGTTGTACAGCAGGTTTGTTTGATCAGCCACCTGAACACACATAGGGAGACAAAAGATAAAGGATGCCAGAAACCCTGTCTATGTTTCCACGTTTGACTGAAACAAAGGATGATAAAGAGAACATCACATGCCCAAATTATTCTGCAAGTAAATTCTCAAGTTCTTGGTACGGCAGACCTTGTCCTTGACATTTGCAAGGGTTTAATTGCCCTTGCAAAGGTCAAGGACAATGGTCAAAGCAATTTTCTATACCTAACCTAAGCGATTCATTTTGCTGTTGTTATTCTCTGAAGAAAAGAGAACACACTGACAGCTACGTTTCCTCAACTTATCATCATTTAACAGTTTTTTTCCAGAGGTTTTCATTCTTCTACATAACATGACACAACAATCACAAATAATTTGGAAACCTACATGCAAAAACAGTTATTGGGTACATTTAGGCATTTGGCAGACTGGCATTGCATTTAAGGTAAACATTTCATAAGTTTGTGTGTTCCCTGTAAATGAAACCCATGACATTGTCTATTTATGGTGCAAGTAAATAAATGACTTAAAATGGATCTTAACACAGTGTTAGGTTTCATTCAATGGGTTCAGCATTATGTAAAATAGAATGTGTTCTAAAAAGGATTCACTATCCACTTTAGTAAACAGTTGAAGATATGCCAAAACAAACTGTAAAACATTTAACAAAATAGACCAGACGTGTTTTTGTATTGTTGCTGCTGTTGTTTTGGCTTTTAACTGCTCTCTAAAGGAACAGATGCATCATTTGGAATACATATTGTACAGGAATGGGATGTTTGCCATGCAAAGGTACCATCTTTCCTGATAAAAATATAAATGTTATCTTTATCCTCTTTAAAACAGAACTCCATCCAGTTCCTTTGTGAGGGCTGAAGTGTGTCTGTATGTTCTATCTTGGCTATAGGACATGTTTCATCTATCAACAAACACATCGCTCACAGGTGATCATATGACTAAACAAACACTACCTGACCCCTACTTGGTGCTACAGTCCAAGATGTAATAAGAAAACAGATATGAGCCCCATTCGAGGGAGTTTAAACAATTTTATAACCAAAAAGATCATCTGTCACACTGAACAACCTACATAACACCTTTTAGCCTGTCTGTACCTCTCACCTCTATGGCCTTTGCTTTAATACTCTAATTTAGTGTTCTAAGAAATATGGCTCATATTAAAATAAAAGCAATACTTGAAAGAAAAATGAATTTTCCATTGAATAATAAAGCCCTGTCAGTCTTTAAGTCATGGATTCAGGAGATGATACAGACAGTAGATTGTTTGGAAAATGCATTTTATTTATGCTGTTTTACACAATAAAACAATAAAACTTTTGTTGAGTGTAAATAATACAAAACAGAATAATACAGAAAAACAGCACTATGTCTTAGTTTATCTAATAACAGCTTTAATTTTATGCAAAGAAAACTATAAAAAAAGTCAGACATACTTTGGTATTCACGCTACTATGATCTTTAAGAATCAGAAAGACCAACCGCCTAACCTTCCCTGCCTCCTATCAAACAAAATTATGAACACTCCAAAGCTCATTTGCATATGCAATGCTACTAAAATACTTCTGGCAAAACACACAAAGACTACTCATTTACATATCTTATGCACTCTGCTAAATACGTATGAATTCCAAGACATTGGTAATACATTAGTGAAACACTGATTCAATGGAACTTCTATTATGACAGAGGAGTGTTACTGGCAGTCTGTAGAGAAAGGCCACATGCTAATCTCAGTATATAAATGAGTACCCTCCCATAAGGCAAGATCAGATCAGAGACAATGTAATTGCCATGTACATGACATCAGGAGAAAACACACACATAATCTAATTTATCATTACTAGTAGTTAAGAGAAAATTCTAAGATAGGCTATATTTAAAGTCTACCTGATTTATCTCAGTGCAGCGAAAGGCCGTTTTTTTTACATGAGGACATTATGGAAGAGCACTTCTATACAAGAACAACAGGCATGTTTATATGTTTATAACTCTGTCTCTCCAGAATATGTTTTTTACATCAAGTATAAACGATGAAATCATACAATGCAAGCTATATTAACTTACAAACACTAATGAATGTAATACGGTAAATAGCTTAAATGTCTGTTATAGTGTATTAATAGATCTTTTTTAATAACATAAGCTGAAGGAAGCTCTTTGTACAATTAAAAAGTTTAAGGTAAGAGATATTTCTGGCTCGAATGTTTATCTTCTGCATTTGGATTCTGTCTTAGAAAAGCCACGTAATTGTTTAGGCAAATAACAGAAGGATAAAGGCCCCTTACATTTTTATAAATGCTTGCACTTGCACTACAATTGAAGCTGGTACAATTTGTTTAAAAGAGGCACACTAGTTCTCTTTATCTGTCCATGATCTACAGCTAACAGTTCGCAAACCAGTTCAAGTTAAAGTCAGTGATGCGAAGAAAATGTCTACCTGAGAACACATGCATAAGGTTCCTGCTGGCCCTGTTTTCCAAAAGCTTTAAATTCCTTGGTTAACCAGAAAAAAAACCCTAGCATAAACAATTACATAAACTGTCACATACTTCAATAAACCCTTAAGTCACACATTTTTACAAATAAGAGAGGAATGTTTTCAGTGCAAATTGTAATATGGATATTTCCAGTGCAAAAACATGTTTAACAGTACTTGACCTGCAAAATCTCAAGAGATTATGAACGCAAATGTCAGTCATAAGAGGTGAACGGAAACAATGGGACATCCCATTGTTTGTATGACTCCCTGTCTTAGGCTGTGAATACACTTTTACGATTGACAATTTAAAAAAAAAACATCGTCTTAAAAAATGAAGGTGTCATTTGTAATTATTTCTTGGCTTTTTCCAGAATATACAATATAAGGCATTAAAAGTTGTTCATCCCCAAATATTTTATGCATACAAGGCCAAGCATAAGTCCAGATTTGAACATGAAATTGCAAGTACTCACCAATACACGATACATACAACCAGACAGAGCACTTGAAGTGTCGCCTCTTTAAGAAGACAGATTAAAACATTTGGCATTAAAGCAAAGCAGTGGAACGTCACTCTTCTTCCATTTTTTCCCTGATGTCAGAGGGCAGCGTCTCAAACAGCACATCTTCTACCACAAGTCCACTCCGCTTCAAGGAACGACAATAGCCCAGTTCAGCTGGCAGGGACTCAAAGTGATTGCCCTTTAACTCCAAGTGAGCCAATGCAGCTAGGTAAGAAATCTTTTGCGATAGGCCAGACAGCATGTTCCTGCCCAGCTTGAGAGTTTTCAGCTTCTTACAGAAGAAAAGTTCATCTGGAATATTTTCAATTTTGTTACAGGTAACAGAGAAGTATTGGAGGCTCTGAAGAACGCCTATCTCCGGTGGGATAAAACGGATGTCGTTGTTGGAGACATCGAGGTAGCGCAGTTTGTTGCAAAGGAACAAGTGCGAAGGCAGGATCTCAATCTTGTTGTGGCTTAAGTAGAGGCGCTCCAAGCTGCCAAGTTTTTTGATGTGTTCGGGTATAAAAGCGATGCTATTGTGCCAAAGCTTTAAACAGGTCAGCTTCCGGAGGTGCTGGAAGCTGACGATCTCTTCAATGGAACGTATATTGTTCTCCTTCAAATCCAACGTCTGTAAATTACTCAGGCTGAAAATGGCATGTGGTATGCGTTCCAGGTCGCAGTGAACCAACTCGAGTTCTGTGAGATGCACCATCTTTTTCAGGTTGTTTAGCATGACCAGCTTGGTGCCATCATTGCAAATGCAGAGACGCTGCAAATGGCTGGCTACATCAACAATGGACTGAGGGATCTTGGTGAAGTTGCTCTTGAGTGTCAGGGTCTTGAGTGATTTGAGCTCTCGCAGAGAGTCCAGTGTTATGTTCTTTGGTGCATCAGAACTGAAAGAGCCGATAAGATGGAGTTCCTCCAAGCTCCGCAACACATACATCCATTGGGGAAGTTCGCGCATGTCATCAAACTTCACTCGCAAAACCTTCAGGTTCTCCTTGAGGAACGAGGTGGCCGCACTATGGATCTTGAGTGTGCATTGGTAGAGTGAAAGCTCCTGGAGATCCTCAAGTTGGGTAATGGACGCTGGTATGGTAACATTATTAATGATCTCAAGCTTCAAAGACTGCAGCTCTGTCACCTCAAAAATGGTATCTGGGAGACCAGGAAACATAAAGAGCTGAAGCTCAAGCCTGTTATTGCTATTCGTCTGCAGCTTTTGTCGAAGCTTGTCAACCGTCCACTCGTGGTTGAGGTTGAGCTGTTTAAGTTTGTTTTCACTGACCTCGGACAGAAACACAGCAAACCTCTTGGAGTATAATGGATCATACTGATCAATCATGTGTAACATGAAAGCGAAATCGTTCTTTACATCTGGGATGTCACCAATTCCAGTCTCTTGTCTAACATATTCAAAAGAGTACTCCTTCAGAGAACGATAGAACAGCCAGTAGGATGTATAAAGGCTTGTGAGTCCATAAACAATCACGAAACACAAATAACAGTAGGAGAGCTTCGAAAACAAGTGAGCCATATTGTGATTGCACGAGAACTCCTGGTAACCCGTCATGTTCCGTAGGTCCACTTTACAGCTCACCCTAAACACAACCTTTGACACCAGCACACTGTTGTAGGCAATTATAAGGATAAACTTGAATACTTTCACAACAGTCTGACGGACATACATCATATACAATATATCACGCTCCTCCACATGCAGGCGGAATTTTTTGACCTTTTCAAACAAGGCCTTGGCTTGCTCTCCCTCCTTCTTGTCAAGGACGCTCGGTGTCGGCTTGTCGACCACAATTTTGTCAGGAATGGATCTGAGAGATGGACTCTTTTCCAGGGTGCCCTCACCAGCTGGGATATTGAGGGTTGATCTACTAGCACTGTTCTTTTTGTTGTCTTTCTCCTCAGGGTTTTCTCCCGATACTTCAGACAAAGCTCTCGTAGTCCACGGAGAGTCGAAACACTTGCCCAGGATGGATATAAAGTGCTCGATTTTTGAACTGGAGCCAGGAAATTTGAACCAGAAATTGCTGCACACCATGAAAATGATGGTATGTATGAGAACCAGGTAAGGAAAGTATTTGGCATACCAATGCAGTGCTACTTCGTAACACATTTGATTTATGTAGTTATACTGCTGAATGTCTAAGTTGGTCTTCAGTCCTTTCAGCTCTTTGACAGGCACTGAGGACACAGTGGGATCAGGTGGGCTCAACAGCTCAGTCTGGTTTAGCAGGGATGTCCTTTGAGGAAGACATATGATTTTGTCTTGCATTACCTGAGAGGATACAAGAGGGCAAATATCAACATCAATACAATAAAATCCAGACATATTTACATAATTTCAAGCCTTTATATATATAGTGCAGCCCATGTCCATGTACGACTTTTCTGAATACAGTCAAAACCAAAATCACATTTCTCACATTATCAACACGGTCATGTCAAAGTGTCTGAATAATTTTGGGGTATAATATGTCAGTTTACTTTACTTTGCTATCCTCACTTAAATAAATGAACTACAGTGTCCTGCACCCACTAGTAAAAACATATCAAAATGTATATCTGGTGTCTGAATAATTTTTGGTTTGACTGTATACCGATCAGGCATAACATTATGACCACCTTTCTAATATTGTGTTGGCCCACTTTTGCAGCCCCATTCGCAACAAACTGTTATGCACTGTGTATTCTGACACCTTTCTATCAGAAACAGCATTAACTTCTTCAGCAGTTTGAGCTACAGTAGCTTGTCTGTTGAATTGGACCACACAGGCCAGCTTTTGCTCCCCACATGCATCAATTAGCCTTGGCCGCCCATGACCCTGTTGCTGGTTTACCACTGTTCATTCCTTGGACCACTTTTGATAGATACTGACCACCGCAGACTGGGAACATTCACAAGAGCTGCAGTTATGGATATGCTCTGACCTAGTTGTCTAGCCATCACAATTTGTCCCTTGTCAAACTCGCTCTAATCCTTACTCTTGACCATTTTTCATGCTTCTAATCAACATTCAGGACAAAATGTTCACTTGCTGCCTAATATATCCCACCCACTAGGTGCCGTGATGAAGAGATAATCCGTGTTATTCACCTGTCAGTGGTCATAATGTTATGCCTGATCGGTGTATATATCCATTTGCATGTGTTTCACAAAAATAATAATGATGAAAGATCATGAACCCCAAAGACACACTTTAAAGAGTGATAAAATTAATAAAATAAATGAACACCAATTAAATCTGTAAATCACCACAGACGAGATTCATCGCACACCACTGTTATGTTGCTTGAAACTGTATATCTGAGGAGGAGCATCTCTTCGGACTATTTTGGTTCTCTGACATCAGTGTTGTGACTCAGACAGGAAATGAGAGATCCTTGCACTAGCCACTAGAATGCAGAGGGAGACTGCTCAAAAACCTCTCAACCTTGTGTTAAAGCTGTCGTTCTCAAACTTTTCAGGCAAAGTACAGCCTTTAATTAAATCAGAATGTAGATATAGTAACACCTAGTCACAATGTCCCCTTAGATTTTTTTGCACTGAGCAAATTATTGTCATTATTAATAATAGTCATTATTATTTAAGTAGCTAAAGGGACACAGATCTCATCCCACATTAACTCCCATAGTATTTATTTTGCCTACTATGGCAGATCTGTCTGGTTACTAACATTCTTCCAAATATCTTTCTTTGTGTTTAGCAGAACAAAGCAATTTAGACAGGTTTGGAGTGGGTAAATGGTGACAGAATTTTCATTTTTAAGTGAAGTGTCCCTTTAAGGTAAACCAACACATTATCTACAAAATTCTGTCCCCGACTGTATCTTGCCCATGATTTATTAAGTATTTCTGACAGATTCATAAGCTTTCCCATGAAATAAAATTTCTAAATACTTAAGAATATAGATTTTAATCTAAATTTTCTTAATAAGAATACCTCACCTCTTTTTTCAGCTTTGTTAGTCAATACAGTTGTTGCACAGGCACACAGAAATAAGTCCCCTTAGAATTATGATGTTCTATCTGACCTTTTTTTCAAAATTGAGTTATTCACATATTCTATGACAACTTTTTACATTATGTGACTGTTTTATAAATTGTGTATATTTTGGGACTTTTTCTAGAAAACTAAAAAGTTCTATCAACTCTATTTCAAATCTAACTTGTTTCTCTAAGGTTCTGTTTGTGAGTTCATCAGCACTACCAAGAGGACCAACCAGGATCAGCTTTCTTAGATCCTTTTTTATATATTTTTTTTATTTCTTAAAATGTCTTAAATTTTACAATATTAAGCCTTAAAGTCAAACAGTCAACAACTGAATTGATGGGGTCTAAATTACAACAATAAACGTTAGCATATTATTTACATCTGCACTAGACAAAATAATTTGAACAATAAAAAAAATTTGTGTTGTAAAATATGAAATTATTGTCATAGAAAGCATTAAATGTAACTTTTTTTATACATATCAACACATTATTCCAACACTATATTTATGTTTTAATACAAAAAAAGTCTGCGCCAGTTTGCATATTTTATCAGGTAGTGTGTGAGGTCTAGTTTTCTAAAAATCTGTTTAGATCTTGTAGTGTATTCCAGTTTTTTTCTGCAAAATAGAACCTTATAATTCTAAGCAGAAAGTGTTTTTTTAGAATTGAAAGGTTCTATCTCTATTTGACATTTTGAATTGATTTTACATTCACAGTATAATACATTTGGGGTCTCTGTCTTTTGCATGTATGAAAGAGACTTCTTACATTACATTACATTTATGCACTAGGCAGATGCTTTTATCCAAAGCGACTTACATTGCATTATACTATTTGTTTCTGGATATGTGCAATCCCTGGGATAGAACCCATGACCTTGGCGTTGCTAACACCTTGCTCTAACCACTGAGCTACAGGAAAGCTGTATATGTTCCCCATATAGTTTTTGCTATATTTACATTTATGCATTTGGCAGACGTTTTTATCCAAAGCGACTTAAATTGCATTATACTATACATGGGATTGAGCCCATGACCTTGGCGTTGCTAGCGCCATGCTCTGACCACTGAGCTACAGGAGATGCAAATGCAAAATCTTTAAAGCTCAATATCTCAAAACTACTCATACATATAGAACCTTACGATTCCAAGGTGACAACTTATTAAAAGGATTGTTCGTCCAAAAGATTCTTTCATCATTAACTTACCCTCATGTCATTACAAAACTGTTCTACTCTCTGAATGTGGTTTGTAGAACACAAAAGAAAATACATATTTTTAAATATCTTCCAATGAGTCATAATCAGGATTTGAACAACAAGAGGGTGAATAAATGATGTCAACATTTTTATTCTTGGGTGAACTATTCCACATATATATATATATATATATATAAATAATTGTATATAGATATGACATAATCTATATCCATAATTTATTTCCACTACTCTATATCCATTGCACTGCTGCTCACCATAGCCTAACTTGTCATTGTATACATCCACCTGTAAATTTCTGTTTATTTTAATAGCCATCTGTATAGTATGTTCATATACATATCCATCTGTAAATTTCTGTTTATTGTAATAGACATCTGTATATTATGTTCATAGTACATATCCATCTGTAAATCTCTGTTTTTAGTAATAGCCATCTGTATATCATGTTCATAGTACATATCCATCTGTAAATCTCTGTTTTAGTAATCTAATAATAAATTAAACATGTACAAAAAGTTTTATTTAAATTTTTACCAATTTAAATAGAATGTCATTTTTAACATCAAATACATTTTAGTACATTTCCAGTCACGTGTCACATACCACCAACATTCACAAGACCAGTATAGGAAGCCCTCTGTATTAGATTCAAGATCACCCTTCCCCCCTTTTCCTGTAAAACAGTTTTAGTTTGTCTGGTGATTTTTTTCAAGCCATGTGCTTTTTCTGGAATAAATTAATAAAAACCCAAGGAAAAAGAGAGGGGGTAAGAGAACCTTAAGAGAATCTCTACACAGCACTATAGTGTAGCAGACAACAACAGCCTTATTGCTGAGTAAGGCCTCTAAAGGAAATATCAGCAGCTCTAGACACATCATCTCTGCAGCAAAATGGATGTGAGGTGCAGTAGCCCCAAGTGGCTAATAAAATGTGCATTATGTAGAACGGGGCCACACCAAAGTGCCCTTAGTCAAATGTGGTCTTTCAGCAAAAAACATGTTTACTCCTCACATTGATCCAAGGGACTATGCTTTCAGTAAAAAGAATTCATTACAATTATAATTACTGCTTTAACTGGGATCATTATGGACATCTAGTCTCAATTTACAGATGCCAATACATTAAACCACTGTCAAACCGATGCAAACATCTAAGGAGAATGGGGGATATTCCAAACCTGACAGTGTTCCTGTTAATGTTGTTTGTTAAAACTAAAAATAATAATGATCAACTACAGGAACTTAAACTCAAGGGCAACCGCGATGCTTGAAACTCCACCCACAAGTTTACGAGGCCGAGTAGCTACACTACGGGAGCCATTTTTGTGTTTATAGAGGGGCCGATCGTAAAGGGGGAATGGTAATCTTTTCGTGTGGGGTGACTGGAATTTAGCTTGTTTTCCGTTAGCAAACTCCCACTTCTTTATGCAGTATGCACTGCCCAACAGTGGCTTGTTCATGCACAGAAAAAGCAGTAGAGATCCATGATCTAAGGTCATTTATAATTTCATTGCTGTACATCAAGAACAACTGTATGTTCAAAGAAGTTGTAGATGTGCTTTTTAGCAGTAAAAACGATTTCATTAAAATACAGCCTGGCAGTTAATTTTCCTACGATTCCTTTATGTCTGTGCAGCTATGACAACACCATATAAAAATAGAAATGTAATAGCTACCTGCAGAGTGCATCCAAACACGCCTATCATGAGCATGATCACAGACAGATAGTCTGTAAACACATCCCACCATGGCTTTAGAACCCGGAAAGCTGGCTGCTGTTCCGTAAACTGCCGGAATTCTGTCACTGGAATCATGTTCCTGTAAAGGCACAATGAAAAATAATGTAAAATTAATGATTCAGAATATTTTAACAGTCATATTTTAACAATATTGATAATGTTGAATAAAGATTACTCTCTTAAAGAGACAGTTCACCCTAAAAAAGAAATTCTTTGAGCATTTACCCACCCTCATGTAATTCCAAACCTGAATGATGTTCTTTTGGGCAACACAAAAGAAGATATTTTGAAGAACGCTGGTAACCAAACAACATCGCCAAAAAGGTCTTAGTTCTTAAACACCATTTGTTTGCATAGGAACAGCATATTTGAATATATTTGTGCATTTGAATATTTAAATTAGCAATTTAGTGTGTGAGACTCAAGCCACAAGCACTAACCACTACTACCTATCGGATGATAATTATTATTTACTATCTTGTCTATACCTCAAGGTTCTAGTTTAATTATAATCAATTTGAATTCTCTTCAGAAAATAATGTTTCTATTTACACTCACAAAACTTAAAAGACACTCTGGGAAAAATGTTTTAGCTAAGCTATGGTTAAACACATCACCATTAATGGACACAAGTTTGACGCAACATGCATCCTTTGCATTCTAATGATTTCTAATGAACAGCGTCCTCCAGGCTTGCTATAATCCCTCTGTATAGCTGGACTTCTTGCATGATGTTGTACACTGGTTTCATTAATAATTGAGAATAGTGCCTTTGCAGCACTCAATTTAAAAAAGTGCTTTGTGTGTCTTGAATCTTATAAAAAGCCTGCACAGACTGAGAAGAGAAAAGTACTATTCTTGTGTATATCAGATTAGCCTTCACTAATGATTGGCTTATTACAGAACATTTCACAAAATTATAACAAATACCAAGCTGAAATTGCTAATATATACAATTTTACATGCAAAGTTTTGGAACAAAAGAAGAAGAAGTAAAAAAAGGGTATGTTTTTGTTATTCTATAGGCTAATCTGTGTAGCTTGCATTATAGAAATAGCATTGTTCATAACATGCTATGTTTTTTGTCTAACTTTACCTTTATCCAAAAGGAAAATATATTACCAGGCATTGTACTTTTGTTCTTGCAAGACATTAATATGCAGCTACAAAGCACTGAATATGAAAAACACAAATACAAATAAAGATAAAGCATTAAAATGCAGTGCTCATCATTATAAATGGCGACTCTCAATTGAGACAAGCTGATCAATGCTGTGTGTTGTTCTTGCTAAAATGTTAACTCTTCAATGGAGTTTACATAGAGTAAACACAATCTGTTTTTCAGGAAAAAACATACCTATACACACCCACCTACGGTTTAAACTTTTTGTAAATATTTTTTCAAAAGAAAGTCAAACAGCAAAGCTTGCACATTTAGATGCAAATTGTTTACTGACACACTATGAGTAACTACAACAATTCTAAAAAGGAAACCTAGGGGTAAAATAACTTGGTTGCATATGCAACATGCTTCAACAGGCGCAGGCTTCTTCACCCAGTGCAAAATATTTGGACATCTGAGAACAGCTGCAGCCATTCAAGTGTCTGGAACTCCTGGTTTTCCCTCATGATATATTCCTCATACTGACATGTGTATGATGTGTTCAATACAAATAAAACATGCTCTCAGGACGATACATTGGACCGTCATCAGTTGCTATGAATAAATGTAAAGGTTGAATACTAGGATGGTCTTGGCAGGACTTCGTGGAAAAATCAAATGAGTTCTGATGAAGAAATAAACACTAAAGGGACGGGTGGGAGATTTGCACGTTGCTGCAGACCTGGTGTACAATCGAATTGCTTTATAAGTGTCCTAAAATAACATAGCTCGGCAGAGATCTGTATACCGTCTCCTTGAGCAGCTTTTCCTGACAGGAAATGGGGTGATTCTCCAACATAGTCGTGGAAAAAACAGTGCATCTGAACCACATCCCTTAAGTAGGATGAAGAGCTCAGAGTGATATCAGCAAAAGCATAAGCACGGAATGTTTATGTTACGTAGATCCGATTTCCTCTACTGGTAATTACGGAAAGCAAACAAACAACAATTATTTATTTTACGGGATTAGTGACAAAACAACCTTCGTTTAAGTTCATTTTATTAGACTTGAAGCTATTTTAAATATTTTCTCAATGAGGGCCTGTATCTTTGAGGTTTTACCCAACGATATTTGTATATGCACAAGAAAATGGTCACCTAAAATATTTCAAGAACTTCACTGACAAAAATAACTTCACACTGTACGTTAAAAAATATCATCACTTTTACTGTATCATCATCATCCTTTTTTTCTCGAGCATCTGACCGAACGAAGTGTTTTTTCATTCAAAGTATTTTATTCCTATCGCTCCCCTATAGCCTACACACTACTGTGTTTGAACAATAACTGTCCCACGTTTTCCCCCGGAGGGCTTTGAAAAGTTAAACGCTGTCCCAGACGCAATCCACGACTACCACAAACGCCTATTACGTCATAAAGATCAAACACCCGACAAACATGTTACATTGTTAACGTTAGATCGCAAAACAGAAGTCAATGAGGCAAACAGACCAAGTTTAGACTCACTCTTAAATGGATTAAAGCAGCGTTGTCCGTATACCGCTGAAGATCAGAGACGGTGCTTACATGTCCTTGCGGCTGCGGTACTCAGTCAGTTCTGTACTCCAGTCGCTATAGGCTAAACTGACTGGGCGGGGTCTTACTCTTCAATACACGAGTAGCCTAAATGAGAGACAATAGTGCACACTTTCCGTTTACATTTTGCGTTTATTATTGTGTCGTGTAACATCTGTCTGTGACCAATAATGGCCTCGATTGTTGTGAATAGTCTCAAGAGCACATTAATGGCTAGCTGGTGAAAAAATAACAACTACCTAAATAAAACCATTTCCTTTGCGTCACGTTATGTTCCAGGATTTTAACTTCTTACAGTTTTCACAGGCTTAAATGTAAAAAGCAGAGGAGATTATGGACAAGAAATATGATGTAGCAGGGTTTGGATTGACAGGAATCGAATTTAAAATAGTCATAAACTTTTTTTTAACACCCAATAATTGACACTGGCTTTCTGACCATGTGTTGTTTATAAATACCAGTACAGTTATTTTACACAATTTAATTCTCACTGGGTTTTTGATTTATGTTATGATTGGCCCTTTCCTAATAACAAACAGAGTACAACTAATAAGCAACAGTTGTAGAAAATGTCCAAAATAAATAAAGTAAAATGTTGCATTTTCAAGAAATGCATTTTTGAATGCAAACTGTTCATTTAGCCTCCTCACCAGTCATAGTGAACGTTAATGAATATGTCAGCCCACTGTCTCCATAGCCTGTGTACTAGATCATTTGTTTACAGCTTGTCTGATTGGCTGCACCATCTGCCTCAGGGTTACTCACATACTCCATACAGGGTTACTCACATACTACATACAGGGTTACTGTCATACTCCCCCTTTGTTCAACGGAAACGCTCTTTGACTTTGGGTAGCAGAGACTTTATCTTCTATCCACCACTCGTATTGAAGTGATATTTCACCAGCTCTGTTTAAAGAGATAGTCCACCCAAAAGTGAATATTCTGTCATCATTTACTCGCCCTCAGATTGCTCTAAACCTGTATTTTTAACTTCTGCTAAACACAAAAGAAGATATTTGGAAGAATGTCAATCAAACAGATCTCCTTATTGACTCCCATATTTATTTTCCCTATTCCAGTAAATGGGGGATGAGATCTGTTTGGTTACTGACATTCTTCCAAATTTAACAGAACAAAGAAATGTATACAGGTTTGGAACAACCTGAGGGTGAGTATAGCAAACTAAGCAAATCAGGCTTTGGAATATGAAGCTAGTAGTATATTCAAAGTGTATATGGATGATTCTCACAAAACCACTGAAACATCATAGCAGTAAATTTGAAATATAAAACATACAGTTTGATTACATTGAAATAAAATGATCATAATAAAGATAACTGTGTTCTCTACCTTGGACAAAAAAATTAATTATTTATGTATTTTATTGCTTTTCCTGCTGAAATTCTCATAACCGTAACGCCGTAAGTCATTATATGTTGTCATATAAACAGAGTAAAAATAAAATATTCTGAAAAAAAACAATTGGATGTTCTAAAAAATCATTGACAGAATATTCATGTAGGCCTATAATAAAAATGTAGAGGAAAGTGTCCATGACTGCATCTCATCCTCCGTAATGTTTTTTAAAGATTGTTTAAACACAAAAAGATATTTACATTTTGTATGATTTTATGTGAAGAAACACATCTGCTAATACTTTTTAAATGGCAAATGACTTTCATATATTTTTCCAGTTAAAAATGTAATATTCTCTTGTCACGCTGTACAGTTTTTTTCCATTCTCATTATCGATACAGGTAGTTTCCACATTTGAATACATTTTACATGTATAATATTCTATTAAAATAGAATTAATTAATGTAATAATATGTATGATTAATAAAAACTTGCTTAGGCATCATGGCTTTGCTTGTTTTTAGCAAAACATGCTATGAGATTGACCGTTTTAAATGGTACAGTAATGAGAATTTTTTAGGCCTTTTTGTAAACATTTTTTAATTGTGTTAAACTGTCAGTAAAAGTTTTTAACATATCATACCTGGTTTGAAATTATTATAAAGGAAATTTGTTAATACAAGTGTTTTTTTTTTAGAAAATCATGTTTGACATCTTGAAAGCAAGATTTGTGAGAATCACCCATATAAAAATATGTCATCAACTCTTCCATTTGTAAGCAATTGTTCCTTGAGGAATGTATACAGTTTGGAAGTGCTAGCTTTGGGCCTTGTGAATCATAGACAGTGTTTCAATGTGAAGGATAGAACTCAGGACTATTCAAACAGTTTTAAAAGTGATTTATGCAGGTGGGCAGGTCTAAATATAAGTTCTAGGAGATGAATTCTAGCATTTACCAAATAAAAACTCCATTAGGCTATATTCCCTGTACAGTAAGTGCATATGGGGGACTGGGCAGAATGGAACAGGTTCATGTTTGGTATTTGACAGCAACTAACATTATATTTAAGTATGCATGTTATTTATGTGTGTTTTTGGGAACATATGTGACCTTGACATTACAAACGTCCTAGTTACATATTGCAGTATAGTTACATGAGCCTCATGGTCACTCTCCCTGTGGAGGCATGCATGTGTTGCTCTTAAAAGACTTCTACACTCTTAAAAATAAAGGGGCTTAAAAGGTTCTTCACAGCGATGCCATAGAAGAACCTTTTTTGGTTCCACAAAGAACCATTCAGCCTAAGGTTCTTTAAAGAACCATCTCTTTCTTACTTTTTTACAATCTGAAGAACCTTTTTTCATCACAAAGAACCTTTTGTGAAACAGAAAGATTCTTCGGATGTTAAAGGTTCTTTATACCAAAAGGCTCTTCTATGGCATAAAAGAACCTTTTGAAGCACCTTTATTTTTAAGAGTGTAAATGAGAGCGTAATCTTGCAAAAAGTGTCTATAGACTCACTGTAAGGGTACATTTTTGACTGTTTTAAAGTCTAATACATTGAAACTATTGGAAACTGAATATCAGTCAGCAACGTATCAACGTTTTTATGGAATGCTTGAAAACACTATGGAAGGCTTACAGCTCATATCCAGATAACAAAGCCCTTTGCAAGAGAGATTATATGACTTTGACAAAGTGAAACTAAAAAAGCTGGTGAAAATGTGGCATAATGTTCAGTGTCTGCATGGGTTACACTGAGTTCATTTTGTAATTGTCCTCAAAAGTGTTTTTGAATGGAAAGCAGTGAATTTAAAATTGCTTTGTGTATAGTTCTCTTAGACTTAAGCTAAGTTGTTTTTCAGACACACTAGTGCAAAATCTCCTTGAGAACAGCAGAGGCCACTGATCCAGAAAGATGAATGCAAATGTGTTCTTGACATCAGCAGTATCAGCAGTACCTACTCTCCATTACCTTACACATTATGTGAAAGTAATTCTGCTCACATGTCTTGTAAATAAAGGTGCTATAGCAATAGAAAAGGTTCTTTACAGTGATGCCATAGCCATAGTTCGAATTTGTCCTCTCTATATCTTCCAGCTCCTGCATATACTAAGTTAACTCCTTTTGTTCTCTAAAGGCAACATATATAACCTTCAAAATTTAGGGAACTTACCAAGGAAATCTTATGGAAAGAAGAAAAGTAATTTTGTCTTAAAATGTTGTTGTTATATGATTCAATGAAAAACACTAAATAAAATTTCTAATGTAATTTAACAATGTGTTACCATAAGTGTTTAAAAATGTCCCTCTAGTGGACATTTGTAGTTATTACGTCCATTTTGATCTCTAGTTTTTTCAAATGAGCAGGAAGGGATTTACTGTAACCTTGATGTTTCAGACAAAGACTAAAGAAGAGACCTCTCGTGGAAAGTCAGGCCAATTCTAAACAAAGTGAGGCCAGGATGTCTAAGTCAGTCTAGAACAAAAAAGATGTCTATTGAGGACTCTATTGAGGAGTGGCCACTGCCCAATTCGACAAATACGTGCTGAGCAAGAAAAAAGGACCTCCTGATCTGGCTGTGGTTTGACAACAAGCAAGTAGTCATGGCATCTTCTTCCTATGGCACTGAGCCGTATAGGTTACGTGCTGTAGACGGTCTAAGAGACACAAATGTATGTCCAGGTGTCAAGACCATTACAATTGCTGAGTAGGGGATAGTGGGGTACAATAAGATGGGTAAGCCGATCCACCCCCTGTATCTCGGCTACTAAACCCTTTTATTGCATGTGAAAAGATGAAGCAGATGGTAGAAGGTAAAAACGTTTGCATATACATTAAAACAAATTTATCCAGGTCTAAAAACATTTATGATGCATATTGGTGATTTCTTAATGTATACAACTGTGCAAATAATTTAGCTAAATGTTAACCTGGAATCTATTTTTTCCCAAAATGGCAGCTATGGGGCAAAGTGAGTCAAATACTGTGGGGTAAATCGAGCCAATACTTTCCCCAGGACACCTGTATAATTTTAATATTACATAACTGTTTTGCTTATTTGGATTAGTTTAGTACTGAGTTTATTTGACAGGGACAGATACTTTTCCAGCTGTAGTCCCTATCTTACTTCACTCTCCCCAGAACAGCAACACAGGTGGCATGGACATGTTTCTACAGGATGGAAACATGCACTGGGATATGGATAGTGTGTGATTTTCCAATTTTAGTTAATTACTCTGGGCCAAGAAATCTCCAGTGAGAGTAAAGATGATGCCCATCCAAAGTGGAAACCTTAAAGAACCTTTCATAAAAAAAATGTTGTGGGGGTGTTAAAGGTTCTCCATGAAATCTAACAGCCAAAAATGGTTCATCTATGATATCTTTAGCTCTCAAAATCTTTCCTGGACCCTCAGCACCTCCATGCCAAAGGCACGACGATTTATCTCCATACTGCACACTATCAGTAAACTGGTCTACACTTATTCATTTGCACTTTGTACATGCGCTAACTTGACATTTGCATCATCCTCAAGTTGTTCCAAATCTGTATTTTTATTTTTGGATGAACTGTCCTTTGAAGTCACTGTATCTACACTAGCGGTCAGAAGTTTTGGGACACTTCATTGGGCTATTTAAAAAAAACTTTTGATCTGAGGTGTTTGCTTAAATATCTGAAATTAATTTAGTAGACAAAAATATAATTTTCCAAACATGCATGTTTATTCATGACAAAACTAACATTTTATTTAATAAAAATGTTTTTTAAATGGATAACTTTGACTGCCAATAAAAGCACAGAATAGAGAAAACTCCTCGTTTAAAAAGCATCTCAGGGTGAGACCTCCAGAAGCTGTCCCAGAACTCTTGACCGTATGTGTAGGCTACATAAATAATATAAAATAGCTTATTAAAAAGAGTTATTTAGCTAAAATATGTATGTTTAAGATGCTGACAAGTTGTATGTGTGACGTAACACGATCGTGTTTGAATTAATGTCTCCACGACTGAATTAATGATTAATTTGTCCTAGAGAGACTGTAGCGTAGACCTCGACCCGTCTTGTTTTCAGAGAGGCGTATCGACGACAATCCAAAACGTGAGTAAAATATTTACTATGCTTTAGAATGAAATGATCATGTCTTTGCTTTGGTAAAGCAAGGAAAATTGTGTTTATTTGCATTCGGCGTGGATTCTTCTACATGATTTTTTTTATAGTTGTGTAGGCTACATCATTTTAAACCTCGTGTTTTTTATAATGAGGTTTTTTATATTGCACCATCATGCATGGTCACCACACATACTGTAGGCTACACACGTGCCAGCTTCCTTTTCCTTGTATTGATGCTTTCTCGGATTTGGGATATTTCCCACCACAATCCCGGAAGTAACGTCTATTTAGTAACATTAATAGTATTTAGTGACATTAAAAGATTCAAACTACTAATGACTTAGTAGCATTACAACATTGCAATCACTCATTAGCATTAAAACAGCGCCGTTCCAGAAATGATTTCCGGGTTGATGTGGGAAATATCCTAAATCAGATGTGACTTTTATGTCCTGACGAGGAAATTCCGAGCTCATCTAATCCTGTAGGTTTTTAAAAATGGAAGACCTTTAACGTGAATAAGATCAGGACTCGTTATTATTTAGCAACAATTTGAAAGTAGGCTTGGTGAATTTTCTTTTGAAACAGAGTTAGCCGTCATCCACTCCTGAACTGTGGGCTATACGCTGATTGGTCTGTTGGAGAGGCGTGAGCTTTTTGCGTCAAGCTGAATCTGCCACTGTGAAACCCAAAATACATTTACTACACTGCAACCAATATCAGTAGCGGGTTTTATATTTCACAGCACTGTTTTAAAATCAGTAATGAATATGTAATAGATTTCTATTACACTAAAATGTGATTTTCCGTTTGACAGGCATGAATCCCGCTCATCTGTTTGGTATCTACAGATCTCGCATATTAGAAAGAAGTATATTCAGAACTTTCTCCTCCTGTCAAGTGAGTGCTTGTTTTAGTGAACTGTGTGGCCTTTATGGCATTGCCTTATGTTGTTATTTCACTTTTTAGTACATGATGGCATCCAATCCATCCATGAAACATAAGAACACGAAAAGGATAGAAGGTCTGGACAAGAATGTATGGTAAGAATGAAAAAGATATAGTCAAAGAGTATAGAATAGTAGTATATTCTATACTCTTTGATATAGTAACATTTGTGTTGGCAAGATTGAAAAAATGTTAACATTGTCTCTTTGTGTCATTTAGGGTGGCTTTCACATCAGTCGCTGCAGATCCTTCCGTTGTTAATCTTGGTCAGGGCTACCCAGACATTCCTCCCCCCTCCTACGTGAAAGAGGGTCTCGCTCAGGCTGCAATGGTAGACAGGCTGAACCAGTACACTCGTGGCTTTGTATGTCATGTTTTTGTCCGACCAACAATGTGCTTCCATGATCTTTACGATCGTCCTGTATCTTTGGTTGAGAAAGTACGCAAATATCTTTTTGCAGGGCCACCCAACACTAGTTAAGGCCTTGTCAAAGGTATATGGAAAAGTGTATGACCGTCAGCTCGACCCGTTTAAAGAGATCCTGGTAACAGTGGGTGGATATGGGTCTTTATTTAGCACAATGCAAGCTCTGGTTGAGGAGGGAGATGAGGTAAAATGCATTTGTATATAATATCTTTAAATGCTGTACGATTGCTCTATCGCACATTTTTTTCTTCTTTTCTCCATCCAGGTTATTATTATAGAACCTTTTTTTGATTGCTATGTCCCCATGGTAAAAATGGCAGGTGCTATACCAGTTTTAATACCTTTGCGATTGGTAGGTTCAGTTTCTTTATCATGTAATATTTATTATCATAACATAATTTCAATGTTTCCATACACCATATCAACTAATCGACTTGTTCTGTAGAAACCAACTGCAGCAGCCAGTATAAGCAGCGGAGATTGGGTTCTGGACCAGAAAGAACTTGCCAGTAAATTCAACTCCAAGACCAAGGCCATTATCATCAACACTCCAAATAACCCTGTTGGAAAAGTAAGATGACAAAAATGTGATATAGTCTTGCAGTGTTTTTTTGACATTCTAAAGTCATGTATTACCCTTCATAGGTTTTCAGTAAGAGTGAGTTGGAAGCTATTGCTGATCTCTGTATCAAACATGACACCCTGTGCATCAGCGATGAAGTTTATGAATGGCTCATATATAAAGGCCACGAGCATGTAAAGATAGGTATGTGATGTTTCTCTAGTGGTCCATCTTTGATGTGCTACAGATAAAATTCATTGGTATTATCTATGAACAGCAACCCTCCCTGGAATGTGGGACAGAACCATCACGATTGGCAGTGCGGGGAAAACATTCAGCGTGACTGGATGGAAGGTGTGCAAGTCCTTTTTGATCTGCAACATTACATTTTAGAAACATTTCAACCAAAAATTCAAGTGTTAGCCATGTTATTGTTAGTTTTATTAATCATTTTATTTTATTATTCATTCAAAGGAGATATTTAACATATAATGACATTGACTGTCCAAATTATTATTTTTCTAAATTTGCTTTTTTTCTTACAGATTGTAAGTCATAACCCTATAAAATAAGTCTGTCAGACTTGTCTGCTATTTCTAGGTATTCTGAAGAGTACAATAGAACAGACTGAAATTGACAAGATAATATAATAAGATATGAGAATGAGATAATTTACCCCTCAACTGAAACAATGAATTTGACATTCAGTGCAGACTAAAACAGGATATCTAATGACTTTAGAAGACTCGGAAGAATGTAGCATGGATGCAATATAGACCACTTTTAAGATTCATTTAAGGTGTGTTTTAACTTGTCCTTTCTGAAGCTTGCAGCTTTAAAATGTGTTCTTTAAAATGTCTGGAAGAAAAAATGCTTTTTTCCAAAAAGGATTTAAGCAACACAAAATATTTGGAACAGTAGGAAACATGTACATGAAACATTTTCCATGCATTTCTACTATTTAAACTTACATGCACACATATAAATTTAATTAAATTAAATGCAGATGAGCAAATTAAGCATAAAAAAAAAATAGCACAAAACCTGGTGGATTCATGCACTTTCCATCTTTGAGTCATAAAAACAACTCATACCTTTGGATGGTATTACAGAAAATCTTTGTGGTTTTAAAACCGTGGCTTTTTCAAACCTTGAAACCGGTATTCGGCCCATGCCTTATCTATTTATTAACCGGGACAAAATCACTGCTTTTTCTTTCAGCTGGGTTGGTCGATCGGGCCTGAACACTTGATCAAACATCTACAGACTGTTATGCAAAACACTCTCTATACATGTCCGACCCCCTTACAGGCAAGCGTTATCTCATTGCATAATTGTACTGAATTGTATATTTTTTACCTTCTGTTATGCTTATATAATTTGGAATATTGAACAACAGGAGGCTGTTGGTCAGGGTCTTCTTCGTGACTTTGAGCTGATGGGTCAGCCCGACTGCTACTTTTCATCTCTAGCATTAGAGCTGGAAGAGAAAAGAGATCGTATGTCAGCTATGTTAAGACAGGCAGGCATGACTCCAGTGGTTCCTGAGGGAGGTTATTTCATGGTAGTGGATGTCACAGCACTCGGTAGGTGGCTTCTGTATTATTTGCAAAAGTATTTACAGAGGTTGTAGACAGTTGATATGTCAGTACTTATCCATCAATCCATCAAAGGAAAGTTGTCCATTTTGACACTGATGTCATTATAAGAAGCTGATTGGTTAAATAGACAGATGCTTGTTTAATCTCAATAGAAGAAACAAAAAACAACAAACAATTAAATATCTAAAAAGATATTTCTGCTTCTATTGGTCAGTTAAAGCTGGGTGTATTTTGCAGAAGTTTGCGATAAAGGAATTGCTAAATGTCTGTTAAATATACTATAGATCAGGACCTGTCACACATGGGAGAAGATGAAGCATATGACTACAAATTTGTCAAATGGATGATAAAAGAAAAGGTACTATGAAGGCATATCTTCCGAAATCTTAGAAATCTAAGAAATCTTTGAATGAATAATACAAATGTATATTGGCACTAAAGTCACATTTGCAAAAATGTTCTTTTTGTAGAAACTTGCAGCAATTCCTGTAACAGCCTTTGTGGGAGAAGCTTCAGTAAAGCAGTTTGAGAAATACATTCGCTTGTGCTTTATCAAGGTAAGGGCTTTTTTCAGGTCTTTGACCAGTAAACATATATTACTTGACTTTATTGTTTAATACGTTGGAGATTATATTCTCATAGACTATACCAATGTATAAATATTGTACATGAAAGGCATTACCAGCACTGTTGGTATATACTGTTTTCTTTTTTTACACATTACAGCAAGACAGCACCTTGGATGCAGCAGAGGCCATTTTAAAGAACTGGAATGCTGAAAGACTGGTCATGAAGTGATGTAGTATTTCAAGCTCTTGAATTAAATGTGTGCACATGTAGGTTCTCTCTGCCTTAGTACTGTATACCACATGTTCAGATTTTTCGCTTAAATTTGGTATCCATACGTCCTCTTGCAGTGACCTAAACTATGGGTAAAGGGACTATTTGCAGGTAATTACAGAATCATTCATTTTTAAGGCCTTGAAGTCCATTGTGTTCATTTGGTCAACTGGTATTACATAGACTTTTAGATGCTGCTTTAAATAAAATCCGTTTTAAGCAGAAACCGGAATTTTCTGGCTTGGTAATAGACACTTCCTGTGTATCAAGTATTTACTCGAAACAGAACAAAAAAGTTCAAGTATGCAGCCACAAAAAGACAGTAATTGTAAAATACAGGTTGTGTTTAACAGTTGCTAAATAATGGTAACAGCCTGTTTAATGGTAGTACCATCCAGCTGTATCTCTCAATTTACTTTTTAATAGCTGTGACAAGCATACAGTTCCTTTCCTGCAGTTTTGCCTTCATGAGCATCGAGGTTTTGAGCCACGGTCCTTATGTGGGTGATGCAGGTTTCAGTCCAGTCTGAATGTCCTAAATCTAGTTTTTTTTTAAATTTAGCACCAAAATATATGTTGAAAACCTCCAGTGTATTTTTATGCTTAAATGTTTAAAACGATATGACAGCTTCTTATTCCCATGTCAGGTAATACTATTGGTCGACCTCAAGAGGGCATTATTTAGCCAAATTTAGGAACCTATTTGCCACAATAGCAGTTGACCCCTCCCCCTCACATTTACATTTACATTTACATTTACATTTACGCATTTGGCAGACGCTTTTATCCAAAGCGACTTACATTACATTGTACTATACATTTGTACATTTTGTATAGTAAGCAAGTGGGGGTTAGGTGCCTTGCTCAAGGGCACCTCAGCCGTTACCCGCCAGCGCTGAGCATCGAACCAGCAACCTTCTGGTCATGAGTCCAACTCTCTAACCACTGGGCCAAGACTGCCCCTCACAAATACAGAGCCTAGCATAGTAACTAGAAATCTTAAATTATTTAGATTTGTTTTGATTTATTTTAATAATAATTAAAATGGTTAAAACAGTAGGATCAATAAAATTGTGCTGTAATGATAGACTGCTTGAAAACTAATAATGTACAGAAATATTAGACACAGTAGTATTGCTGAACTTAACTCTATCAGTGCCACCCTAATTCTCTCCAATGCATCCCTTCACGTCCTGCCTGCAAAGAAAACGGTAGATTCTCTAAAGCACCAATACTAAAGGGCGGAGCATCTCCTCTCTAACCTATTTCCCAGCTTCCCTTTCCTTTTCCCGTCTGTAAATCTGTCCCATGTCCTGACTTTCCCCAAGAGACCATGTAGCTTACTATTTCTTTGACAAATTCCCAAGATACTGTCCGCTTTCTAATTGCCGAGCAGGGAGTAAAGTCAGATTTTTGTCTTTGGGAATAACTATGAACCTGTGTGCTATCTATCTACAGTCAATAAAATCAGTGTGAAGCAATTGTAAAGGTGTTTTTTGCCTGGTGGCTGAATTGTTAGAGCATTGTGTCAGCAGTGTAAAGTGCATTTGATTCAGAGGAAAAAATGGATGCAATGTACAGAAGTCACATTAAAGTGTAACAGCGAGTTCACTTTAAGAACGTTCCCTTAAGTCGGAGCAGATGTTTATGATACTGTGCTGTGGAAGGCGTTTAAACATTTAAACCCTAATCTTACACACAGGGGAGGAGTTATTAAAGATCACAGTAAGCGAACAGACAAAACTAACTTTTGCTTTCCATGGGAAATCCTTGTTACTCATTCAGTAACTCTCACATACACACCCTGACCAGTTAAACCAGATAAACACTGGCCTCTTTCCATCAGCAATCGAGTGACTCAAACTTAAAAACTCTCTTCGGATTTTTTAACTGTAAAATTCACGTATTAGCAAATCCTTTAGACAGGTTATCATTTGTCAGTTATACAAAAACCCATTGCAACACTGAGGACTTAAAACAAGCCAATCAAGTTTAGCCAGACAGGTACTTTCTGTCAATCATCTTCCACATCTTCACATTTGTCACAATGTAACTGTGCTTGCTTCCTTAACAGACGACCTGACAAAAAAAACTAAACAAAAAGATTGTATGGGTGTGTGGTGGTGCTTTAGCTTGCTTTAAGCACACACATTCTTCTGCGAAGAGGGAAAGACAGAAACCAGGCCTCTGTGTACAGAATGCATTTGAGATGGGAAATTGTTGGCAGTCCATCATGACCTGCCTTTATAGTTCACCAAATATGAAAATTCTCATATAATTTACTCACTCTTATTGTGCAATCCCAGATGTATAGGATTACCTTTTTCAAACAATGTTATATTAAAATGCTGTCCTCATAACACGGCAACGCTCCCAAAAGCCAATACATCTAAATGACTCCAGAATTGTCTTGTGAAGAGAAACAATGTTTGTGAAAGGAAATGGTTAATACTTTTAGATACATTGAGATACATGGCAACAATCAGATAGCGCAGTAAGCTCAAGTATGTCAGAACATTGATCATTTTTTTGGTCTTGTGACAAGCTGTCATAAGTGTTTCGTCACAAGACCAATGAGATTTTCCCTTACTTAAATATAAACTTTACTGTTTGTGTTCAACTGAAGGAAAATGTTCATATATGGATGAACTATTCCTTTAAATGGGGCAGTTGTGGCCTAATGCCGGTTCGATTCCCAGTAGCTGCAAGTAACAACTGACGTGCCCTTGAGCAAGGCACCTTACCCCCGTTTGCTGCAGTGATAGTTGTCCACTGTTCCTGGTTAAATGCAGAGGTCACAGTTCGGGTATGGGTCACCATATCTGATAAATAGGTCACTTTCTTTCACTTTTTTTTAAAGAAGCAATAACTGCTTCACACCAGCACTCCAAGAAGTGAGATCATAGCATGGAATAATGTGTCAAGCAAACAGATATGCTGATGGTGACCACAATTCTTAAATGGCACATCCCAAATTATGAAACACATTTTCTATTAAAGGTGGTTTAATTTTGACATATACAACACAATAATGGCTAAATTGTGGGAAATCATTGCAAAATTACAAAGGTCCAAAAAGTACTATGAATATTCTTTTAAAAAAAGTCAACCAGTAAAACATACAGCCAGCTTTGGCATAACCACATGCCAAAAATATACATTTTTTTTGTTTTCATGAATATACATTTTTACATTCCATTTGAAAAGTTCAGAATTGCTCTCAACTTTGAGCTGCCCTCTCCAAAATGAGAATCATACACATGTATACAACCATTATTATACCATACAGCAGATCCAAATGGCTAATAGTATAAGAACACAGTATAAAACTAGAACTTTTTTTGATGATTGAAGTACATTGTCACTTTTACAGAAATGAAAAACGGAATTTCTCAAAAGATCAGTTAAATTGCTTTCTCTCATTTGCCTTAAATGTTCAAGTTTTTCTATATATGCTCTTTGCGGAAGTCTTTCTTAAATCCAATAAAAATTCAGAGAAACATTTGGCAGGATGCTTTGGTACTGAAGTTTTGTACCTGATATTATTGTTGTTTAAAAGCCTTGTTAATAATTTAAGGCATTGAAGGGAGTACAAAATAAATAACTGGAGAGAGCCATCCTTGAGAATCAAGATGCTTCTCTAATAGGATGCTTCTGTTACAAAGGGAAGAATTTGCAATTTGATGTCCCGGATTCTTCAGTTCACCTGAGTCTGCATGCAAAATCTGCAGACAATGGGCCTATTTTAGTCTTTAAACCAAAGAAATATGACAACCAAGGTGTTCTTCCCTGCATGGAAAATAGAGAGGCAAGCTAAACTTTATCGATCCTGTCGAATATTCAGGGTTGCAATGGTCACCAATCAAGTGTCCCAGTGTTCTGATGATAAAAAGATGCTACTTTGAGGCACCAAGAATGAGTGACTTTATTCTTGTTTCTTAAAGCAGATTATTTCCAGTCTCCTAAATGGCACAGGTAAAAGTTTTGAGGGAAAACGCTTTCTATAACGTGTCCCAAAGAGCTGGAGTTGTTCCCTCCAGGGTTCACAGTGTTGAGCATGTGTGAACAGGGTTTACGACGATCAGGGTTAACACCAGTCAGCGATGTAGTCAAAATCGTCAAACATGTTCTGCTCGGAGACCGTCAGAACTCTTGGTTCACGAGGTGGAGTCAGTATCGGTGCCTCTGAAGTGAATTCATCGTCAAAGTTGCTAACATCCTCGCGCCCTTTGATGGATGGCACAAACGGAGGCCGCATCTTTTTCGCCAGCAGGGCGGGCCAATCCATATCCTGAGGAAGAATAAACAAGTGTGTGATTTAATTGTAAAATATCAAACTTGAGAAAAGGTAAAAAAAAAGTCCTTACTCTGAAAAACGGATGTCTCTTCACTTCCTCTGCATCTTTCTCTCCTGCACCAAGGCGTCGCTCTGGATTTCTCCTTAACAACTGCAGGGTAAGAATGTTAAAACTGTAGATAATGTAAAAATGATAAATTACAAAACAGAACTTTTCTAATAAACCCAACATACCCTTCTCATTATGGATATGGCTTCCGTGGAGAGGAACCTTGGATAGCGAACTTCATCATTAACAATACTGTCGAACACCTCCTCCTCATCATCACCAGGGAATGGGGACTGAGAACACAATGAGAAATCGCTACTGATCCGAGACTTTTAATAGACATTCATGAACATTTGAATACATTTTCCCTATACAGTTAAATGAACTCCATATCTACCCATCTATCATACATACCTCTCCAACCAGCATCTCAAAGATGAGAACTCCCAGACCCCACCAGTCCACTGCTCGTGTGTATGACGTCTCAGTCAAAACTTCAGGTGCTAAGAACTCCGGAGTGCCACAGAAGGTACTAGTGCGATCCCTGAAGCCCATTCCTAAATGAAGCAATACACAATGTTACACTCAAAAGTGATAAAACCACACAAATACAAGCAAGCCAACAAAACAATATAATATGACGCACCTTCTTTGCAGAGACCAAAATCAGCTATCTTGACATAACCCTCAGTATCTAGCAGGAGGTTATCTAGCTTTAAATCCCTGAATAACAACCGGGCACATGGGTGGTTAAGAAAACTTTCCAAATCCTCTGAAAGTCATTACTTTAACAACTGAGACTTACCTGTACACAATTTTATGGTCATGCAGATACTGTAGCCCCAAAACTACACAGGCGGCGTAAAAACTGAGAAAACAAAAACAAGTCATTTAGACAGAAAATCCACATATAATTATACAAAAAAATCAAGTCAATTTGACAGCAGTCACTCACACTGATCGCGGTTCAGAGAACACGTCTGCATGAATGTGCATCATGAGGTCTCCTCCCGCTGCGTACTCCATGACGAAGCACACGTGCTCTTTGGTCTGGAAGCAAGCGAAGAGATTCACCAGGAACGGGTGGCGAACACTGTTCACGGTCTCAAAGATCCTCTTCTCACACATGAGGCTGTGGTTGAAATGTAATTGTTAGTGTATAAACATGACACACAAGGTTTATGTAACAAGAATCTGCCACCTTGTCGGCCAAAACCAAAAAACATCAGAGAGTGGCATAGAAATGATTTGGTAGAAATAGTGAAATACTGTGGTATTAAGATTTTACCTGTCAACTTCATCCCTCGCAACAATGTCACCTTTTTTCAAAGCTTTAATGGCAAACATTTCTCCGGTGGTCTTGTACTCCGCAAGTAAAACCTGTTGAATAAGTGAACACAGAATGAAACAGCAGCTGGAGCATTTGCACATTTTCCAGAGTTTATATATCCTTTATATAAGCAATATCCTTATTCCATGTACCTTTCCGAAGTGGCCACGCCCTAAAACAGCTACACATTTAAAGTCTGTCAAACTGAATTGAACATCCTCTTCTTCCCTAAAGTTAAGAGACACACTTTCAGTATTCAAGTACCATGAACAAATGGATGTTTATCTGTAGCCATGCCATCGTTCCTCCTGTAATGTGGACTGAACTACCTTATTTCAGTTTTTTGATCCACTTCAGTCAATTCCAGATCATGCTGCTCAGTCTCATTTTCAACCAGACTGTCATAATCTGGTTTAGCTACTGTTTTGTTCAGGAAGTCAAATGTCGCTAGGGCATCCTGTAGATGAAAGACATTTAAAAGTCATTCCAAACTGTCAAAGAATTCCCGTTCTCTTGTGATAAAAGCAAAAAAGCTCAAAAATATAACTTTGTATTAAATATTATGAAAATACAAAATAACAAATAATTGGGATCACTTTCAGATATATTTTTTCCAGATGATGAACGAATAAAACATGAACAGCCCATTAAAAATATTCCCACTGCAGCTTTGTGTGACCATGAACTGACTTAGGCTTAAAAGGTTTTTTTTGTCATGGTCCCTGTAACTGATGTCCAAAAATGCTACATTAAATAACCACTTTTGCATATTTGGATGACATGGGGAAAAGTAAATGAAAGCTTTGATAGAGTGAACAATTTCTTTTAACAAGAAATAAGTCACTTCCTTCCTTTACCTGCACCTCTTGTCCATCTGGCACTTTATCCTGTGACGTTTCCTCGATCTCCACCGTGATAGAGTGTCGTTTTGAGGGAGGTGTGGCTCCTTTGTCAAAGTCTAATTTGGTCACGGCGAGGTCGCTGTAGGAGTTGGGAAAAATGACAATGTTTTGACAACATGCCCGTTTCCATTTTAAAAGCTTTGTGGCTACGTGTGGGGGTCTGGAGATTTACAGAGCGTGCGATATCCAACATTACGGAATTCATACACTGGGATAAGGAGCGGGCCTGTTGAGTCACCTCAAGATCTAAATTTAGAACCCCAATTAAGTTTCCAGACATATTAGTCATTGTTTATCAAAGACAGAGTGCAGACTAATTCTGAGGGCTTTCCACTACCAGGAAATAGAATGTGCGTGGCACGAGTGTTTAAAATGTGTACCCGGGCAAGGAGTGGGCATCTGAGTGTCCGATATGTCCTGTTTCAGAGCTCAGTGCTGAGCCCAGTTCTACCACCTGAGGACCGAATGAAGTATTCATCGATGGAATGGCTCTTCTCACCAATCTGCCCCAGGTGGCAATGTTAATGTTCATCTGAGGGGCACGCAGGAATGTTTTACCTGAGGGGAACAAGTTTACGTATAAGATTAAGCAGAATTTTGACATCATAAAATCACTTAAAGCATTCGTTCTGCTAGATCTTTCATATGCAAATGAGTAAGAACAGGAAATGTAAAGGTCTAGAATATAAAAACACACCATAAACATAGCATCAAAGAGGCCTGTATATGCATTTCGATTGTCATACTAACATACATCTCTCTCCTTGGCATGCTTGACAACAGTAAGAAAGTATTTTGTGAATGAACGATTAGTTTCAGTCAAATCTTCACAATAAATCTATCAATCCAGTTTATAAAACTGAATGACTCATTTTATGAATGGATCTAGTTCTTAAGATCAACCCACTGCATTAACGTTTTGGAGTTCCGTAGCCCTAGTTCTCATTGGCACTCATTATTATAAGGAAAACAGTAGCTTTGTGCTGTTCATAAACATCATTTATATTTTTCGGTGGACTACTCCTTTAATTCTATTCATTGTCTCAGAAAAAACCTGTTCAAACAAGATCAAAGTTCATTTAGACTGCATACACGGTCTCTAAAGTGGAAGAATATTGAACCACAAAACTGTGTCAAGAGTAGCCTGCATAATCTAATTTGTTGGAGTGAACTTGTCAACCTCTCTCAACATCGTGGCATATTTGCCACTTCACGATCATACCTTGCTGTTTGGAGAAGATTTTCTTTTGCCTTTGTAGTTTAGGCCGCCTTTCAATGACTGGGTTAAAAAATGTAACCTGTATTCAAAGAGTTAGACATAAATTGAACACAAATATCCATAACAGAGCCATGACATCTGGTGTATATTACACAAACTGTGTGTTAAATGGGAAAAAAGTACCTCAGCAAACAATTTTCCTTGTGGTTCCAGGTAGAGGCACATGCCATGACGTTGGTTGTCCAGGAAGTCCTCCAGCCGCAAAAACTTAACAGCGCACAGTGATCGCCAGTCTCTCCAGTATACTGCTATCTCCAACTCACGAGACTACAGGTTGGACATAAATAAGCATTTAGCGTATTAGGCAAGTATACACTTTGTACACTTGAATAAATGTGTTAGAACATGTAAAATTAGGTTAAACTTATGGCATATATCTGTGCAGTAGTATTTCAGGTTTCGATTAAGATATTGGGAGGGCACTGCTATATATTTCCCTTTAAGGTAAATTCATATAAAGTCTGATTGCAAAAACAAAATTACAGAACACATCAATCCACACAATCTGAGGTATCATTCATAGAGTATTAAACTTTAACAAGGACCACACAATTTGACATTTACAGGACAAATAACAAACTACAAATAAGGAGTCTGTCTGCCATACTGAGAATTTATTGCACAACTGTTGATTGGTAGTCACATTGCCTGCCATGAGATTAAACGCTTAGTGTGTCAAAGAGCTAAGAGGAGGTCCAAAGCCAAAGCCAGAGCCATGTGAAAGTTCATCCAACACATGTCTCTTTCTTTATATCCTGCATACTGTCTCTGCTCCTCCACAAGCTAAACAAACAGCAGGCAGGTAATGATGATTATGATCATAATGTCACAATATTTAAATTTCAAAGCAGGTTTGCTTATGAAAGCATGACTACATAAGAAATATTGGCATCATAGAGGGGGCAAAATGACACATGTAAGATTGGAGAGCTTAACAAACTGACAAGCTGCATGTATGAGTTTCGTGACCCAACAAGGGATCAAATCTAGGATTAACATTTCCAAATTTAATTAAGACTGAAATGGAGAGCATACGTGCATATGTGCTGAGGGTATTACAGGATTAGATTAGAGCGTGTTTTTGACCATGCAATTTCACATTTGTTACCCGGTCAAGTTCCAGCGTAAACTTTTGGTCCCAAGACTGGTTGCTAACTGGTTTCCAATGCGTCTGACCCACAACCGTGTTGTCCAGCTTCAGAACGGCACTGATTTCGTCTGTCATAACACATAAAAACACTCTTTAGCTATTATATCATTTAAAAAAATGTCAATATATACATTTAATGACAGTATGCCACTTAACTATGCTGGTCTTTTACACTGCAAGTACTCTGAAGCAGACTGGTAATACGATTATCAACAACTATTAAGCTATGAGCAGAAAATCTATACTATCGATGGAAATTATGAGTGAAAAAAATCTCAGACAAATCACAGCAAGGGCAGTGCTTCACATCAGTGCTTGGTCTGTATATGTATTTAACACAAGAGATACAAAAACATTTCATAAGCACAATAAAAGTATCACAAAGTGGTCATTTAAAAATCAGACTTGTCAAATACCACAAATTCAGCCCGTTTACCCAGAAAAAAACTATCACATAACTTAGTTATTTAATTAGTTAAAGTTATTTAAGCTTGAAACTGCAAATCCCGAGTAACTTTATTATAAAAGAAGTTAAATTAAATCTAAATCGCTTGACAAAAAATCTTTAAATCTGAAGGTGATTCAGTGTTTGACACTTTTGTAAACAAAAATACAATTGTGCCAACATACTGTTTTCTTTTATTGGTCCTTTTAAACTAAATTTAGATGGAACTAAAAATGAGAATTTCCTTCCCAGGTTGTGACCTCAAGAATCTGGATGATAAAATGGCATGTGTACGATTTTGCGAATTCTGCAAAGGGTGACTACTTAAAGATGCTAAAATTGATAAAAATCTAAAATATATGGATGCTTTTAGTCACAACATAATTCCATTACAATTGTGTCTTTTTATGGTTTTTACTGTTCTAAAATGTAGAAAAGATATCAATAAAGAATGAGTAAGTGATCCTAAACTTTTGATCTGTAGTATAAATCCATATATGATCATGATTGTGAATAATTAATGACAGAATTCTCACTATTTACATGAATTAAAAATGGTATGAAACAACATCTGAACGTGAAAGTAATAAATGCTATAACCACTCAACTGGACAGATCATCAGACTTAGAGAGGGTTCGGCTGCTCCCGGATTTACTCTTGTTTCCTCGGCTCATAAATGAGGAGCGTGCTTCACTTGGGCTCCAGCCGGGCAGAGCAACAGATGCTGTCTTAGAGCGACCTGGGACGTTCTCCAGAAGGTCCTGACAGCCCATGAGCCTCACGTCTAAAGTGCCTGTGGATTTACAACACAAACCCCACACACTCAGAGCCAAACACTGTGCACACCGAGATGTAAATCTCTAAACATATCATTTGGGATTCAGACAAGATAATTAAATGTGCAAACAATTTGAAATGTCTATTTCAAGACACATGCAGCGGTTAAACAGCCTTATATGGCAAGTGCTACTTATCTATAATAGTAATGTAAGCTCTCTCTTCTTAAGAGTGAAGGTCAAAGTTGTGTGTTAGGAAGCTAAGAGGGGGAGGGGAACACTGGGGCCAAGTGTGTATTGACAGTGCGAAAAGTCGAATGCAGCTCCTACATGCCTTTACCCAGACAGCTGCTCCAACCTCTCAAAACATACACCATGTGTTATGTACGTGTATGTTGCTATAAAAGACTGACTCGCATAGAAAAAAATCTATTTAAAAAAACAAAAAGTAATTATTGTGGATCTATTCACAAGCACAAAAAAAATGTTGTGCCTGACTGGAAATCTTAAAATGTTAAATAATAAAATGTGTTAATGACTTATGTCAATGACATCCCTGTATATCTACATAATATATTCCGTTAACATACTATGCTAACATTTTTAGTTCAGGTTATTTTATGTAATCATATCAAAACACTGAACTACATGCAAAAAACATGGCAATGCCATATTTTTATTCAAATGTAATAATGTTTAATGTTTAAAGTGTTTAGTGATTAGTTTTTTTAGGTGTAACTGCTAAAATCAGTAAATGCCAGCATTAAATAAAAATATTCAATAAAGATTAAAAAATCTCCTTAATGAAATCTGTATTAATACCCGTTAATGCTGCAGGTTTGGCCACAGTGCTGTACTGGTTGCTGGTGGACATGATGCTTTGGCGTGGACTGAGAGGTGGAGACGACACCATGGCTAACTCCTCCATGATCAGACTGGCCTTCGGGCTATTTTTGGGCAGCTCACTGAGTCTCTGCTCCAGAGAGAACTTCAAAAGGTCTAGCTTCTGACTGGACTCATTCAAACGGGACTGAGCCTGCAAAACGAGATTAAACAATCTTTACAAATGCAAACAGACAACAAAACCAAACAATAAGCTACAAAAATAGTAGTTGTGTCATATGCTACTGATAAAAAAAATAATTTAGAGAGGTATGGCATGTATGGTTGGGCGATATGAAAATACATCCAGTGCGAAGGATTAAATGTCAACACATTTTTCTATTCCATGTATACCACGGTATGTAAATAAGTGGGTGTGGCTACCACACCATAACCAACAAACAAATCCCAAGGAGGAGCTTGTTTTTAAGTGGTGTATACATGGTTTGGCTTTCTATACACATGTATATATGGAATATATTGTTTATATTAAATAAATTATCTTAAAGCAGATTTTTGACCATAAATGGCAACGGACACAACAAGCAGTTGTGAATGAGTAACTGGCACAGGGCATGGAAAGCGCTATGGTATATCTCTTGAACAGTGTCTGGATGTATGCTATCGTTTAACATGTATATTTCATGCCAACTTGTGACATTGCTGATACATTAAATAAGGGATATACGTAAACAAAGATCAATTCCAGAAAACAAATTGCGAATTAAAAGCAATTTGTATTTTTAAGATTTCCTCTGCTTCCCTGACTCTCTTTTGATGTTTATTTATATTTAACATTTTCATTTATCCAAAGCGACTTACAATTGAGGAAAACAGCAAGCCATTCATCTAAGTAAAGCAATATGCACGAGAAGTGCCACTCAGTAATACAAAGTTTCAGATACAATGTTAAGCAGGTATAAGCAAGTGTACAGAGAAAGCACAAC
This sequence comes from Oreonectes daqikongensis, assembly GCA_026939265.1. NCBI lineage: Eukaryota > Metazoa > Chordata > Actinopteri > Cypriniformes > Nemacheilidae > Oreonectes > Oreonectes daqikongensis. The sequence continues at coordinate 1,559,863 of JAOTQM010000446.1, read as the reverse complement.
TAGCCATGGATTATCCAACTTATACCATGGTCATTTGCCAAGTTAAAGCTGTTATTGATGTTTACAGTGTAATTTTTGATCAGACAGGTTATTTTTGTCAGCTAATTTGAAATGATGATCAAACTGATTGGAAATACCCGTGCGTTAAGCGGTCTTAATGCACACCTTCCAGCCAATCAGAATCGAGTATTCAAACAGACCATGGTATAAGTAAGGGATAATCTATGAGTAGCCATGCATTAAAGGATTTTAATGCATGACGTAGAGGCCTAGAACCTAGTCACCTCTGCGAAGTGCATAAAAACCCTTTAATGCTCGGCTAGCTGTGGATTATCCCGCTTGTACCATGGTCATTTGCCAAGTTAAAGCTGTTATTGATGTTTACAGTGTAATTTTTGATCAGACAGGTGAAAATGACAGTTAGTTTTGTTAGTTCATTTCAAATGATGCACTACCCGTGCATTAAATGGTTTTATTGCACACCTTCCAGCCAATCAGAATCAAATATTCAAACAGACCATGGTATAATTTCAAAATAACAAACCACAAACAGATTTTTTTCCAAATAACTTCTGTATGTCAGTTTAACGTTTTAGTTGACGATAATTAGCAAAAGTTCATTTTCATCAGCTAAAATGATAATTGAAATATATGAATTAATATGGCATTACGAATAAAATTTTCATTAAAATATAAAAACTGATTAAAATAAATAACTGCAAAATTAATGTAGAATCTTTAGAAAACGGAACTGACCTCTGAATGCGCTTTTTTCTCTGTCACCTTCCCTGTCCCCAGAAGTTTCATCACATTCTTAGCACCTTCAGCCACAGCAGACTCTATCCGGAAGTGATGTCGTAGCTCCTCTACCCTAAGGTCCAGGGGACTGATGATAGGCTTTCCTGTAGTCACTATATATAACGATTTATGTTTTATTCCCACAGTTCTTGCTATTTAAGATGCAAATATATAATTAGAGAGTAAATCAGCTAGGCCACATACCATCATTGTTCTCATAGTTCATCTCACTGGTCTGGCTGGCTTTGAGGATCTGCATTCGAATGAACTCAATCTTTGTCTTGCTGTCCTGGAGCATCTGTTGAGCTGCTGCAAGCAGTTTGCGGTCCTGAAGACAAACCACAGGAAGAAAATAAAACATAAGAGCAGTTCATACAAAGACATTTAATTCAAAGCGACAAACAGTACATTTTAGTTATGTATTGTGCATACAGTATGTGTCTTTAGAACCCATCAAACCGATAACCTTGTTCTTTCTAGCACCATGTTTTACTAGTTTAGCATCAGAAATAGACAATATATAAACAGTTTTGGGAAGTCAACTAGCATACAGATGCATTATGTAATATGCATTTTGTTATCAATTTATCATGTTTCATCAGTGTACATTACATAGAGAAAAGCTTGCAATAATACCATATACTGTCTATATATTCTCTTTCTCATCTATTACTATTACTATTTAAATTTTTAACTATGATTTATTCATTTCATGATGCATGTTAAGCTGCTATGCAACAATGAAATTGTGAAAAGCGCTATATAGATACAATTGAATTGAATTTACCTAGCTGAAAGTCTTCTGAAGCCATTTAATGGCTTAACATTAGAGGTGTGACGAGACACTTATCCCACGAGACGAGACGAGACACGAGACTGAGTTCACAAGAACGAGACAAGATTATTTTTGACTTTTTTAAAGAAATCCTCAATTATGAAATATATAGGGAAAATAGTCTCTTATTCACCTTAAAAACAAAATCGAAAAAATGTAGGCATTATAAAATCAACCTTCAAATTAAACTTCTATTTTAAAGAATTATATTATGCAAAATAAACAATTATGTAAACACTGCTAACACAAACTCAACTGACAGCAGTAATTGCACAAATTTATGCTTTGTTTTCTTAACAGGTGCAACTTCTAGTAAAGAGCTGTGGTTGTTTACTTTATATGCTTTTTGCATAGTGCTCATGTTAGTAGAGGTTGTGATCATATCACACTTTAAATCCTCCTGCCTAACTCTGACTGAAAATACCTTGCAAAACTCTTACATTGACCCCTTGCTACTAGATGTATTAATGATGTGATCATCTGTGTCTCTATATTGGTTCACAAAATGTGATTCCTGTTACATGACCTACGGTGCGTGTGCGGCATTCTGAAAAATGGAAATATTTTAATCTCGATGTGCGCCGCTCGACTACATTTAAAATAACAAATATGCGCCCGCAAAAGACACGAAAGGTGAACGGACACAGGCGAATGTTGAAACCGTCCGTCTAGCGCGTGTTTACATAGAGAAACAGTGGGAAAGTAGCGCAGCGGGAGGCTAAATCGCATTGTCTTCATGAATGACCAGGCCGGTCACTGAAGCTCACAGCACTCACATACTTTGTGCAGTTATTAGTGTGTTCTGTACAGTAATGAAAATAGGTCGCACCACAACAAAATGTGCACTCACACAAATGCTCTGAAATATATTTGAGGGCGCACAGGTTAAATATAGGGAGTATATGCGACTTAAGTGGTCGCAATTTCTTGCCCAACACTCCAGCATGCCAATTGCTTGAGGATATTGTGTTCTCGCGAGACCAATCGGATATCGCGAGATCTCGTGCCACGAGATCTCGTCACGCCCCTACTTAAAATGAAATTAACATTTGAAACATTGTTTACTGATAATGTTCTCCAAAGCCACAATGGCGTATATTACAACAGGATGAACGAATGGCTTGAAATGGTCAAATTTGAATATGTGAATGAGTTACTTTACATCTGCTCCTTCAACAAAACTATCATATAGGAATACATTACAACAAATTACCTTTACAATAATTTTGTGGAGCTTTTTGGCATTTTTGGAGCTTGACAGCCGCAAGGTCTGTCAGAGGCTCACGTGTTTTGCCGTCACAGACTATTCAAATCCAGCGACTGAATGCGTCAGGAGTCTCTGTGGACTGAACTTCCTGTATGCAGTCATTAGAAGCTGACGTTACCTTAGAGGCCTTTCCTCCGGATGTCCAAAACAGCTGGGAACCTGCATGCAGGCCTTCAACAGCCAGGCAAAAGTTACATTCACCTACAGACTAACGATTGGTTTACATTAAAGCTGAAGTGTCTCTCTCCTCTTCAAGCTAAATATACAGATATTACTGTAAAGCCATTAGTCTGCGTCAACCAATTGGAGTGCAAGTTTGGAGCAGGATTATCTGCTAGCCAACAAAGTGTCTGATGTGGTTGAGAAACAGGTTTTGGGATCAATCACTATTTTGACCAATTTGTTACTAGTGACTCTTGTTTCTGTAGCTCAGATTGGAGGAGAACTGCACGCTTCAAATTCCAGAGAACACGCTTGCAGTACCAATAAAATGCATACGTTACTTTATATAAAAATGGTCTAATACATAAATGGGTAATGTGGCACAGAAAGGACACTCAGCAGCTTAAAAAGACTTAATAAGAACAGTGATGGGCCAACAGCAACGTAGGAGTATGCAAGTTAAATAAAGTCATGTGTTTTCATAACAGCTTTCTGGAGGGTACGACAATTCATACATCTGGAAATGAGTCAGAGACCCTTGTTCTTTATCCCTGTGTTTATAACCATGTTTTTCTCTTCTCAAAGGCTGTGCTGATTTACCAGACCTCCTTTGTGAATCAAGATACTAATTTTAGCCACAGAGGCCCTTTAATTAACAATGTCATTCTTGATAAAAGCAGCACAGGGAGGGAAAGAGGGTCAGACACTCCAGACCGGAGCCAAGCCAGAGCATAAGAGTGATTCTGCTGATAGTATGAATTTAGACTACATGTAGAGTAAACAGAACTGCTGACAGATTTGCTTTTTGCTGTGAAGAGAGCACGTAAAATATAACGCTACTGCTCTACTGCAGTTCTTATTTATGTCAGCTGCACTCAAGTGGACTAAAATCAAAAAACTGGAATATGTATAAAAAACTTCTTTTACAAAATCTTTAAGGGATCAAACAGCCTGATCTACTCTGGGAACAAGAAGGATAAACACATTGATGTAATGCTGACACAATTTCAGCAGTCAATACCAATTCCAGGAAATTTCATTACTCCCAATTCAATTTGCTCTTATTTTTGATCGGAATCAAAAGGCTAGGAATCGGATGGTTGAAATTAAAATGTCAATTCCTCTTATCAATTCCTGTGTACATATTTTCAGAAATGTGCATGTGTTAACTTGTGATAAAGCACAGGAACCACATATTGACCATAGTTTCATTATATTAACTACAGTTTGATCAATACAAATAATAAGCAGGCTAAACGACCATACAGGTTGATAACTAAATATTTTACTTCAATTGTGGAATTCGAAGCAGGGAATCTATATGAATCAGAATCGATAAACAAAATCGATAAAATTCAAACGATGCCCAACCCTAGTAGCAGGTCTGTTATCCAATGCACAAATCTTAATTTTTGGAACAGAAATCAGAAAGAGATCATATCCCATTGACTCCCATAGTATTTATTTTCCCTACTATGGCAGTAAATAGTTACCAAAACTGACATTTTAACTCACACACACAGTCCAATTATAGTGAGGCAAGGACAACCACATACAGCTGCAGAAAAAATTAAGAGACCATTTTCAGTTTTTTTGAATTAACCATTTATAGGTATGTGTTTAAGTAAAATTTTCATTTTTGTTTAATTCTCTGAACTACTAACAATATTTCTACCAAATGTCAAATAAAAATATTGTTTCTATTTCTATTTATTTGCAGAAAAGGAAAACTGGAGAAACAAGTCAAAATAACAGAAAGGATGCTCAAATACTGCAAAGAAAATACGTTCATATTTACTTTTAAGCAATACAAGCATAATATTTGAACATGTATTTAGGAAAAGTAAAAAAACAGTTTTCATGTGTCTTGTCATGTTATCAATTCTTCACATTGCTGTTGGATGACTTTGTCATTCCTGAGGTTTGATTTTGTGGAAATTCAACAAACAGTGGACTGGAATGGCCACAATACATCTAGAAATGCTGATAATGAACATTTGGAATGGTCTCCTAATATTTTCCATGGCTGTATGTATAAAAAATATATATTGGACATTTATATGTGAGCTTTCAAAAGCTGTCAGTCAGTCTTTTGGTACGTTTTTTGACACCCTAATTTAGTGTAGTTTAATAACATCTCTGAATGTGCTCAAAAATCCCATTTGAGAGTCCGTTCACTATTTAATGCATTAGACAAGCAAACTGCACAACCCACACAAAAAACAGTTAGTCTGAGAGCTGCCTACCTTGGAAGAGCCGTTGGAATACATATGTATCATATTTTCTGCTCCCTGTTTCACTTTGAGCTCGATGTCAGCCTGTTTCTTCAGAGCAGCTAACCTACTACTGTTGGTGGATATCCGGGCTTCACTCTTGGGGGTGTCTGGGGTTAGCGGGTATTCTGACATGAAACAAACACAAACCAACATCAAAGAGTTAATAAAGCACAAAAACAATATATACAGCGTGACTGGAATGTAGACGAAAAATGACAACCAATGTAAACACACTGACAGGAAATGCACATAAGATTAGGAAAACCATGATTTATCCTTCAGGGCGAGTGTATAGACGATTGGTTTCATTGGACGCAGTTGATTATAATATAACAATTTATTTTATATTTAATTTATATTAATATCACTTTATATTAATGTCGTATTCAACAGTTATTGATTCTTTGCGGAGGTCTAGAAGTAAATTTTGGACCACATAATGTTTGTTTACAGTTGGGTACATAAATATTTAGACAGGGGAACATTTTTTATTTTATTTTATTGTAGCTGTGTACCCAAATGTTTTCAAGTTACAGCTATATAATGGATATTAATTTAAAGTGCACTCTCAGCTTTATTTAGAGTGTATTCACATCAAGATTTACTGAAGGGTTTAGGAATTACAGCTCTTTAATATGTAGTTCAACCCTTTTTTAAAGTGATAATTTACCCAAGAATGAAAAATCTGTCATCATTTACTCACCCTCTTGTCATTTCAAACCTGTATGACTTTCTTTTTTCCGCAGAACACAAAGGAAGATATTTTCATGAAAGTTTGTAACCAAACAGCACTGGTCCCCATTCACTTCCATTGTATGGACACAAAACCAATGCAAATGAATGGGGCCAGTTTACAACATTCTTCAAAATTCTTCATACATGTTTGAAATTACAAGAGATTTTTGGATGAACTATCACTTTAAGGGACCAAAAGTCTTTGGACAGTCGAATCAAAAGCGTGGGTATAGACAAGTATGGGCTTTTAAAAAATAATTTCCTCACAAATTAAGCATGTTAAAAGTCTGGAGTTGATTCTATGTGTGGGGTTTGCATTTGGAAGCTGTTGCTGTGAACCCACATCATGCTGGTCAGGGAGATCTCCATGCAAGTGAAACAGACCATAGTTAGATAAATCCAAGGAACATTTAAAGTCACCAAATAAACAATTTGGTACATTCTGAGAAAAAAAACACTGGTGAGCTCAGCAACAAAAAAAATCCTGGTTGTCCATATAAGATAACGGGGTAAAGAAAAGAAAAAACTGATAAAAAAAAAACTGATTTTTGATAAAGAAAAAACCCTTCACAATGGAAAAGTCTTCATTTCACTCATAAATCCAAAATTGATATCTAAATTTTAGAGGTATTCGCCAGCAGGTTTTGCGGCTACAAACTGAAAAACGTTTTCATTTCTCGCCAACATTTTACTTTAAGTCAAAATCACTTCAGAACCTGTTAAAACATGCAGCTAAATAATAGGAGGGTGTTTATTTTTCTTTTGTTTAACTTTAGCATTTGGAGGAGTTGTGTAATAAACAGAAATGACAATGTTATAATGACACCCAGTAAAAGACTTGTGCAGGCAGGAAGAAGGCATATCTTCTCTCAAGTGACAAGAGTCTGCCAGTTTCACAAAGAAGTCTCTGTGTAAACAGCTAGGCCATCATGGAAAGACTTGCACAAAGTTGAGCAAACACCAACAAGAACATAAACACCCCAGGAGTACAACTGAAACAAGGGGGACACTGAAGTGTATATTTAAGTTGTTCGTTTTTACCTGAATAACCCCAAAACAAATCATATTGACATTTTGGGATTCAAATAAGACCTTCATCATTCTTAGAAGGTTAGTTGTTAAAGGATAAGTAAATGATCACAGCTTTCTTCTTTTACAGCAATAGTGTCAACTAATTTTATGATTTGCCCGCTCTGAAACACTCACACACAAACATGTGGAATACTTAAAGCTTGTTTTACGATATGCTGAGGTTCAGAGGGATGAGATCATCTGATCATGCCCTGACAAGAGCACAACCACAAATTATCCACTTGTAGTTGGTAAGGTGGAAGCCCTGTTTCTGTTCCTCACTCTCCATCTCATGACTCACAGTGACCCAAAGATAAACTAATAATCGAATATAATTGATGTAATTTGTGTTACTAAAGCCAACTACATATACAAAATATGTAAGTTTATTCCTTCACATTATAATAATGCCCACTGATGCCCATAATTAGAAAATAATTATACTGGAGAAAGATTAGGTATGTACTGTAAATGGAATTTTGCTAATTTTGCTAATTATGTCTAGATTTATCTTAGTAGAAAAAGAAACATCTTTTTTATCTTAAAGAGTGACTCATATGTAAACACTTAAAGACTCCCTGATGAGTGATCATGGATAATGACACAAAAAGACTGACAATACTCCCAATTCTGTTTAACTATTTTAGATCTTTTGCCGTTCTGTTTCAAATTTGAGAAAGAAATGTAAGAATTATACTTGTTGTGACATCTCAGGGTTCAACAAAATGGCAAAAAAACTAACTTCAACAAGATTCTTGGAAAAACAAAATGTTTAACATTGATAAACTATGAGACATCATTTCTATATTGAGAGTAATGAAAGTTCTGGTCCTTAAATCTGGATGAGAGACTAGAACCTGAACTGGAAAAGCCTTCTGGATTAATTTTACTGCCACAGTGTTGCTTTAATACACTCTTAAAAATAAAGGTGCTTCACAATAGGGGCTTTCGCACTGCGGGAACGATTTCATAGTTCCGGGACGATTTGTCGGAAGTACCTGCTTTTTGTCGTGTTCGCACCGCAGGAACCTGCCGGATTTTTTTTGGGAGGAACACTTTAGCTCCTTCTGCGAGGCAAGGTCTAAACCAGCGAACTTCTGTTGTTGGTTTTTTGTCGTGTTCGACGGACGCTCTTAAATGACGTCGCTGTCGAGCGGCTTGCACCACTAAACAGTGCCTTTTGCTGGTGTGAGTGCAATTGGGAAAATGGCCTGAGGAAAAGCTTAGTTCAGCCCTCTTTACTCGTTCCGGAACTTTGTTCCTGAACTTATCCAATCGGAAAGCGCCTAATGCCATAGAAGAACCTTTTTGTCTAAATTGTTCCGTAAAGAACCATTAACATCCAAAGAACCTTCGAATACACAAAAAAAAGGTTATAAAAAGGTAAGAAAAAGATTGTTCTTTAAATAACCTTTGACTTACGGGTTCTTTGTGGAACCAAAATGGTTCTTCTATGGCATCGCTGTGAAGAACCTTTTAAAAGGTGCTATTTTTAAGAGTATAGCTAATGTAGCACAAAGTTACTGTTTATCACACATGCTTAGTCCTGCTTTCTCTCTCTATCACTTGTTCTAAACCCGTGTGTTCGTTCACCAAGGGTTTTTTAGTCTGTAGGGGCTATGCAGGGTTTTTTTTCAGTATAGCATTTGTCATGTATTTAACAGTTTAATAAGTGTTGATAACTACTGCTATTCAATAATATGTACTGTAATACAATTTATTAGAAAAAAACCCGTGTGGAATAATTTGCAAAGTGGGCAGCTATCACTGCAGCGCCCGGGGAGCAAACGGGGGTAAGGTGCCTTGCTCAAGGGCACATCAGTTGTTACCTGCCGGTACTGAGAATCGACCCGGCAACCTTCTGGTTACGAGTCCGACTCTCTAACCATTAGGCCACAACTGCCCCCCATTTCTTGCATGCTAGATTAAATACTACTTAATCCATATCCTTTAACTCAAGGTTAGTTATTAAAACATCTTTGAAATATTGTCAGGTGGCTGAAAATATTATATAGTTTACATGTCTATAAAAGTTATAAAAAAATAGCTATATTGCCCAGGTCTAGTACCATGTCTAAAAAAACTATAGCCCCATAGAACATTTGGCAATATTTTGTTAACTTAAAAACAAATACAACATAGAAAAAATATGCACACTATAAACACTGCTGAATTAACAACAGCATAAGCTACATGTAAAGTAAGGAAAGGAGACAGCCATACCTACAAGCTCCTCTGGATCCTTTACCACTATGTGTGCGTTTAGTTCTTGAAGTTCCTGGTGCAGTTCCTCCACCTTCTTGTTAGACTTCTTTAACATGTTGTCCACATAAGCCAAGCTCTTCTTATCTGTGGTCACCTTCCTCAGGTTCTCCGCTCCTTCTTTGATCTTCAGCTCTTTGCGAATCTCACGTTTGATCTGGTCCTTGATCTCATCCAGCTTTTGTTGGACCATGGTGTCTGAGAGGTCCAGATTCTGACCGAGACCCAGGCGTTCGGAAACCATCTGACCCCGAGCATCGCTCTGAGGAGCAGGAGAGAGAGACAAATAGCAAAAGTGTTTGAGTTTATCCAAAGAATTCGTAGGCATGGAATTCATCCTAGAATGCAGATACATTCTCAAAAAGCAATGTAATGACATGTTATCAGAATAATTAGTGGTTTGCATTCTGAAAGTAATATTCTACACGGCAGTATGACAGGAATTCACTTTCACACAAACAGTGGTGTGTGTGTGTGTGCGCATGATCCGCTTCAGGTTACATAATGGAATTAAGCACTACCTAATCAGCTTGAGAAGGCCCAGAGATCTCGCAAGAACAATACAAAACACAAACCTTGCATATACACACAATCACAAAACAAAAACATTGCAATCTCATATACAATTTAAAAATCACTAACAATGTTATATGTAGAATAACATTTAAAAAATGTAGTTTAAACTGACAATGTTTACATTCGTGGTTCAATTGTGCTGGTTTTTGCTGAGATTGTGGACTGTGCTACAAATACTCATTATCTGTCATTCTAACAGACTAAGCAGAGTTTTGTATTTTTGTATATTGTATATTTTTGTATAGTTGTATATTACTGTGGTCAATGTTCATCTGTAATGTTTGATAATAATTACTTAGATTTATGAATTTACCAGCCAATGGAAATCTAAAACGTTGGAAAAAGAATAGTTTCCTGACCAAGCTGCACATTTATGAAGGTGGAAAATAAGATGTTAACAGCAAAACTTTGTATAATATGCAATACCATCCAGCTGGCTCTACATTATCCTGCTTATTACACAGCTTCCAACCTCACGAGTGTATCATTGAACATGAAATATTGTTTAGAATTGTTTATTCATTTGTATAAATGAAGGAAAACCTGTTTTCCGTTGGTTTAAAGGTGCAATGTGTAAGATTAAGAAGAATCTATTGACAGAAATGTAATATAATTTATGCAAAAGTTTGGGAACCCCTCAGAGGCTCCATAATAATTCCCTGTCTTTATAAGAAAAGATTGCAGTGATATGCTATTTAGTGCCTAGAGAAAGCTGGATAATGTGATGTTTTCAAGCCAAAAACATTTAGTGAAACACTATTAAATGGTATAAAATCAAATCAAATGTGAAAAATAGGCTGTGCAAAAGTTTGGACACCCTTTTAATTGCGTTGACTTAAATACCTGTAGTTGCATATTTGCAACCCAGAATTTGATTGGCTCAAATAACCCTTAAACTGCAAACATGGAAGCAACTAATAATGAAAGAGGATATTTAAGATAGCTTATTGCTTGTTGTGCTTTTTCTTGATTCTCTACTGGAATGTAGTGATATGGAAATTATAGAATAATTTGTCAGTTTAAATTAGGAGAAGGATACAAAAAGATATCCCAAAAGTCAAAAATGTACCTGTAGTTAGAAAATGGAAGGCCACGTAAACAGTCCTTATGAAAGAAAGATGCGGTAGACCGAGAAAAATACCTGAAAGGCAAAATCACAGACCACCTCCAAAGAGCTCCAAGAACATATTTCTGCTGATAATGTCATTGTACATTGTTCTACAAAACAGCCCACTTTGCAGAGCTCAATGGGAGAGTGATGCATAAAAACACTTTTTTTTTAGTTTTGAGGTATGTAAAGGCACATATGGACAAGACAGACATGTTTTGGAATAATGTGGTATGGACTGACGAATCTAAGATAGTTATTGGGTCAAAACCACTTTGCATGGCAAAAAAATAAACGTTATTTCAGAACTAAAATGTTACTGTTTCCATAACGTATAAATTATATCCAAATGAAGTGCTGCTTCAAAAGGCCAGCAGATTATAAATTAAAATAATAATAATTATCAGGGGTGCCCCCAAACTAAACGTCTATAATTTAGTCCGGAGTAAGCCACCGTGATGTCAGCCGTCTCTGTCTCCGCTCACATCTTTCTGAAACGCGTCAGTAAACTGATCCAAAACTCAGCAAATACTTATCACACAAAAACGTATGAAACGTATGTCTAAAGAAAACTTAAAATGTCTACTTTTAAATGATCCGATTCGGATGGAAATGTAATGTAATGTAATACGCATGAAAGACAGGCACAGTTGATAATAATATTCTTCCTAGTCTGCTCCTGTTTAGTGATCACAGGACTTTAAGTCCAAAAATGTGCATATTGGGAAAAACATAGATATACTGGAACACGTTTACTCCATATTTCTTCAGACAGATTGATGAGTTTTAAGCTCTGTTCAACTATAAAAACTCTGTTCAACTCTGTCCGTTTCTTTTACGTGACAGCTCTTATGACTGTAGGTACATCCGATTTCTCACGACACATGCAGACACATAATTTGCTGATTTGTGTTGCGTTTGTTCTCCTGTTTTCAGTTGTCATCCAGCCTTATCTTATATTTTATTAATCACGCATATTTATATTTAATTTATGTGTAATATTAAACTGCACCGGTCAAGATGACTTGCAGTACATGGATGACCATTAGTTTTGTGTGGTTGTTATAGGACAATAACTAGGGTTGGGTATCGTAAGAAATTTTTCGGTTCAGATTCCGGTTCCAGTTTTGCCCAATGATTCCCGGTTCCATTTAAATTAACTATTATTATTAACTTTTTTATCTTAATTGAATGGATTGTTGCTGTAAGGTAATTAGTAATGTTGAGTTATGCTAGTCCATCAATCACATGTGCTTCAAAGTTGCTGTTTTTACACTATAACTATACACAGTAACATGTGTAAAGCTGGTTGGCCAAATAGTCCCTTGAGGGCTAAGACACTTTTCTAAATTAATAAAATATTATAATGTTAACTGTGATACTTAAAATCATGTATACAATACACTCCATAAAGCCCCTATTTTACAAATAATAATGCATTCAGGAGAGGGTGTGATGCAATTAAACATTTTTAAACATTTAAAATGCATGAAAATTTATATTTTCCATCACTCTTGAAATGACCTGTACACTAAATAATCTAACCCTCAAACTAACATAACAATAGCAGTCTATTTATTTAGTGGTCAAGGTTGAAGTCAGTATGTATATTAATGACAGTATGGGACAAATATAACGTAATTTAGTAGCGGAGGGAGCTGTACGTGTTACAGTCTTTAATAAATATAATCATTGTCAAGTTACTTACATATTTAAGGAATTGAGGAAGGTTTTCATCATCCATTTAAGAAAATTAAGCACTGATTTTTGGATCCATTAGATAACAACTTCCTTTAATGTCAATTTATGCTTCAAAAACAAGTTCATTTGAAACTCATTTTCAATGGCAGGTTGGTTCAGCCCACAGTCTTCTCAATACAGAAGTGTAAGCTAGAGTTCTCAGAGTTCATACAAACAAGCCTGCGCAGTGAACGAGGAGACCCCTTCTGAAGAAGATTTATGGACATACAGCAAACATTGGGTTTGGCATTTGGAGTGCGTGTTATCAGCAGGGTGGGGTCAGCACACACAGATCACTCAGTAAGGAGTCCAACTGCTTCAAATCAGCTACATGTGGCCACACAGAGCGAAAAAAGCCATGCTGGGTGATTTTAACTAGAGGCTTCCTGACAAAAAGGGTAATATAAACCTCCGGAAGGTCACCACAGGCTTTAAAGTGCTACAGTCCATAAATAGTAAAGCTACAGTCTTCGGCCTGAAGAAATAATGCCGGTGTAAAAATCACATGACAAAACAGTATTGCGATATTTCACCTAACAACAAGATTTGATTTTTGGTTTCATTTTTCAATGTATATTTTTGGAAAGGGAGACTGACTCTCAATCAGAGCACATCTGTGACAATGCAAATTAGTGCAAAAACACTATGATGAAAAGCTCTATTATACACACACGCACAAAAAAATTGTATCACATTATGAATCCGATGTATGACTGTATTATGAGGTCTATTATGATGTTGATTCCTACTTCTGTAAACAATATATAACCTGTTTCTTACCAAAATATGGACAATTCCAGGTGCACACACAGATCCCAACATTTTTCTTAACGGGAAAAAATCCTTCCTCAAACTTCAGAAATCCAGACCTATCCTGAAACCAGCATTCCCATTTCAAAAATAAAATGATAATGCAGCACAGATATCTTCCAACAAGGGCAGCCTTGTGGGAATCAGTACAGCATGTACAGCTAGTTTTGGCAGCAGCAAGACTCATTTCAGCTAAGCTTGATGTCGGATAAGCAGTTAGTTAAGCTACAGCTGAATGACGGCGAGTCTAACGGAGGTCATGGCAGGTCTTAAAGTAACCAAGGCCAAACACATCAGATATGCTGCAACTCCAGCTGCCTTAAGATTTCCTTCGGATCAGTACTTCTCATATATCAGCAGACGTTGTTGCAAAATACAGATTCATAAAATCTATTACAACAGGGAGAGGTCGTTTGTTAGAAGCACGGATTACTGCAAGAATAGCACCATATAGAAAACAGAAATGCTCAGTTGTTTACTATTTTTATTTAAAGCTTTTCTGGAGTTAGCAGTTCTTCCATTAGTATAAGGATAATGGGGAGGGACTGGCAGGTGAATAAAGTATAAACTTGTTGTTTAAAAGCCTAGCATGGCTGGAAAACATCCCTCCTCAGATTCTGATTTATGACAAACAGAAACAGGGAAACTTCTATGTGCCATCTGTGGAGAGTCCTGTATACGCTTTGGCTGAACATAGGGAAGCCAGGACCTGAGAGTTAGCTCACCCCCAAAAAAAATTTATTTATAAAAAACATTTATTTACTTATATTTATGTTGTCAACTCATATGACTCGCATTCTTATGAGGAACATATAGAGAGGATTTCAAAGTACTGGCTGCTCACTTTAAATGGAATTACAATGAAGTAGGAGTGGGGCTTTTAAGCAAAATCAATGTATTAAATGGATAACCGTGATCAGGTAAGAGCTAAAATATCAGTGTCATCAGTGTCAATTCATAAGACTTCAAATTTAGCACACAGAAGTCACACAAACTACTTTTCTTGTGCTTTTCTTTCCTCCTTTATGCAAAAAAGCCTCAGTGTGCATTTATTGTAATTGCATGGTAAATAGAGAGCAAAACACTCCTGTCTATTTCAAGACATAAAAAAGTTATATAGGTGGATGAGTAAATAAGACAGAAAAAAAATGTTATTAAAAACAGATGTTGAATGGGGTGAGGGTATAATGGAAAGGGTGACAAAACAACAGATTAAAACATTGCCTGATATGTTTTCCTGGGTCTTTCTCCTGAAATAAATACCCCACCCTGTGAAGAGAACTTGGCTGTGAGATAAATCCACTCAGGGGAAATACAGCAGCCACATTGCATAACAAACTAACTCCCAGCAGGTTGCCACATAGACTATAATATGCTAAGGTTAAAAAGATCTTCTGACTAGGGGTCGACCGATTATCGACCTGGCCGATTATCGACGTCGATATTAAGCATTTTCCCGATTATCGACATCGGCAGTTTTAAAAGCCGATTTGCCGATAATGTAATTTCATTTGAAAATGCGCTATTTGGCTCTGATGCAGCCAAGGGGTGAAAGCAGCCGCATCTCAAGATGCTCGCAACAAGTGACAGATTGAGTTATTTTTCGCGACTTATTTATTACACATAAATGTTCAGATACACACACAGATATGCTTAAATGCCTGTCTTGGCGACTATATACTTAAGAAATAGGCTATTGAACTATTAAAAGTGTGTCTATAATATGGTATTAATGTTATAGTTTCATGAAAACATTTGCAGTCTTTTCAACAACATACACAATGAAGCTATGAAGGCAATTAAATTATTTACACTTGTTATATAAATTCAAATTGTGCTAGTTAATCCATTGATGTTCAAGATTATGATTACATACATAAGATTATGTATGCAAAGTTTAAGTCATCAAAAAATAATTCATTTATTCAATTCATTTTTTATATAGTGCTTTTTACAATGTGTATTGTTTTCAAGCAGCTTTACATGAGAAAGGAAAACACAGAAAGAGGCAAAATACACTGCAGTGCAATAAATGAGCAATGGTCTAATAAAGCAATGTTTTAAATGTTATAATGAACATTGTTTTAATGAAATTCAGCAGCTAATCTAGAAAAAAAAATTATGAAAGATGTTATTACACATACTTAACATAGAAATGATACTTACCACTGACCAAGCTGTTTAACTACAATACAGGACATAATTTTAAATTTTACACCAGACTTATATATCGTTTAAAAATATCGGTTATCGGCCTACTCAGTCTGTAATAATCGGTAGCGACACCGGCCCTGAAAAACACATATCGGTCGATCTCTACTTCTGACCATTATTCTGTATAAGATGTTGTGAAGTCAAGAGAACAGTTTCGAGATGATGTCTACAGGACTGTGCTGGGCCTCAATGACATCATCAGTGAACAGCTCCCACCCACTGCACAGTCATGAATGAGCCAATGAGGCTCTTGAGTATCACCCTTTCAGTTTTATTTCAAAGCCTTTCCTATTATGGATTTACCATGACCCCTGGAACCCACAGCAGTACAAGACACAGATTCACAGCGAACATTAACCAACAAGCCTCATGCCACAGTTTACTTTGAAAATGTTGGTACAATGTGCTTTATAAAGCTAGTTTTAAGTGAAGCACACATTTTTGTCACGTGACTTACCAAGTTAAGGCTATGTTCACACTCGACTTGAGAGTTGACAAAAGCGCTGTTTTAGTAAAAAAACGCTCGCAGTGTTGTGGTTACAAATAGCAGCCGGCAACGTCCAGAGAGACGTTCATATGCAGCATAACGGAAGTCTATTTGAATTATAAACAGAGAGCATCTTCGCAAAAACTAATCACATATTCAAAAAGTACAATACTAATTTCTCGATAGAAATGCAATCAAAACTTATTAAAAGTGAAAATTAAACTTACATTTATACAAAACTATGCTCCAACCGGCGTTTCGGACGTTTTTCAACTTCAAAAGACGCTCTGAGCTGCAAAAAAAGACGCCAGCGCTGCCGTTTAAAAAAATGCTCAGGACTTTTTTGAAAAAACGGTTTACTCCATAGGATTATAATGTAAAACAGACGCTAGCAGCTTCAAAAAAGACGTCAAGTGTGAACACGGCCTAAGGAAACAAAAAGATTGTTAAAAGATTGCGATCTCAATTCAAACACCCAGACAATCTCATTAATGAAAATCAACGATTCTCCTGTGTCTAATGTCTATTACACCTCCGACTAAAATCATAACGCTCCAATCTGTGTTGGTGCTGCCGCTAAAGCAGAGAAAGCAATGATCATCATTAGGTATGAAACGGTTTCACAAACAGTCTTTTCAAACACACGCAGTCGTTATTTCTGTGTCAAATGATCACAAAAGTATTGGAATTAAAGCGGAGTTGCCAACTCGCACGCATGAAACGCGCGTTTTCTTAGCTCTCAGTCTGCCCAAATTAATCTCACACCAAATAACAAACTAACAAAGTAAATACAGCCTAGCAACAAAACTGCTCTTATGGTTGTCTTCCAGGGTTGTGTTAAATTGTTGTGATTATTCTTCACTCATCTAAACTAGACAATACTCGGACAATACTCTGAGACGTTTTTCGACGTTCATAGGCAAGCGATTTTTACTGCCGATGCTTAATGAATAACAGAAATACCCCAGTACACAAGGTGGCGCTGCACAACTTATGCTTCGGACACTCGCTTTTCACTTAGAATAAGAAGAGAGACAGTATTTACGCACTTGTCAAAACCATTCAGTGTGTGCTTGCAAGACCGTTTTGTGCTTGAGCGCCACCAAGTTGTGTTTTCTGTAACTTCAGCAGCTCCAGGCACGGGATCAAAAGCGCCAATCTCGTTTGTCAGACAGTTTATAACTCGGCGCGTCAAACCAAAAAAGCGAGCCCGAGGCGTTTATAAAAAATGTTTTCTGTGTCAGTGTGCACGCTCACATTGGCACCCTGTTTAGTCACAAGGTGTTGAACGTTGGCGATAAGGCATGCCAGATCCACCGAGGCGCTTTTACGCGGCCGAAAACGCCAGAAGCTCGGCTGATAACGGCTGCTGCAGGCTGAGCGTTCTGCCTCAAGTTGAGCATTTTTCAACTCTGGGCGCCAGGTCGAACGCCGGCGCCGATCGTGGAGAAAATGCTTTCATTGGAATCAATTGGAAAAACACGCCGAACGCCGGCATAAACGCCTTGGTGGAAAGGCGCCCTTAAGGATTGCAGTTTGTAGCGCGGACAAATCCGAATGCGCGCTTATATCTGTCATTATGGTAAAAACATGTCATGAAAGTTTGCGCCGCTTATCACAATATTTACGCTAATAGAGAAGCTGCGCTATAAGAGTTTTTCATCAAATTTCATGTTTTCAGGTTATTTTAAAATGTTTAAAGTTAAGAAAAAAGTGTTGGTGTGTTTATCAATTGTATCTTTTGTTAAAGACCTCTTTTTTGTACCGCCTTCTGTACAGCAGTGTACAGAAGGCGTATTCGGAAAAACTACAAAACACCCACTTTTCAATTCCGTTAGGTGAGGATTGTGGCACAAAAAAATACAGTCATTTAAACATGTTTTGTATTGTCAGTAAATAAAAGGTCTACGACTGATATATAATGAGAGGTAAGTGAGTAACTTAACTACTCAAGAAGCAATAAAACACTGCCTAGTGCACACTCTTAAGGCATTTGTGCTACAATGATCCTTTCACAGTAACTACAAGAAGGTGAGACAAACAAAGCAGCTCAGCTTTAAAGCATCCACAAAGGTTGAATGCCAACAAATATAAATATTTTGAGGACTGCTGGCTATGGAAGACGGTTTGACACTGATATTTTAGGAGACAAATAATTCATTTATTTACATCCTCATACCCCCTTCTCTTTTCCATTAGCTCTGCAAATAACTTCCCACCCTGAAGCTGTGACATTTCTGAACTAATGCCTCTCTCTTCTTCAGTAACTCAGGTGATAAGGCTCCTGATAAGGGCTGTGCTGAAGAGGATACCTGTCGCACACTCGAACCAAAACCAAACCGCCCTTATCCCACACATTCAAGCTGAGCATCAGTTAACTTGCTGGGTTTCCGATGTGTCCTACTGCAACTTTTCTGTACAACAGATTCTGGTCACGTCTTTTTGCAACATTTCTAACATTTCTGGCTCCTTCAAATAAAGTGTTCGTGTTACCCTTTACTTGAGATTTAAAGATTCATTTTGAGCTTTTTTTTAACCAGGCACACAAGTCTAATCGAACTTGTTTAAGTTCACTAAATTCTTGTCTAATAGACTTAAACAGACTTATAGATTATCCCACCAGTCACGTTTATAGCCTGATCTTTAGAGACTTGTCTGTCATATTCAGGTGTTTTCTGCACAATTAGTATATATTCAAATTCATACCTATTTATTATACATATTGTCATCTTAAATATACTTTACATTCTTGAAAATGACTATGACTGACTCTCGATCATCAGCTTATAGGACCAATTACATTTATAGTCTGATCCTTAGAGATTTGTCTGTCATATTCAGGTGTTTTCAGCACGATTATTCATTGATCTATACCTATTCATTATACACATTGTCCATATTAATAGCTATACTATACACCTTTATTCGTAACTAACAGCAAGACTAAAAATCCAAGAAATATCTATTTGCAAAAAAAACATGTCTGTAACTTTTTCCTAGGTACATTTAAAATGTCATACTATTCAATGCTGGATCTGACCTTTTTTGAAGTTGTGCATATATTAGCTAACCTGATTTAACAAAAAGGGTTTGCACTCCAAGTCACAGAACCTGCACATATAGTGTAAAAAATGAATGACTATGTACTTAATATGGGTAAGGAGGTTAGGGCTGGTATTTAGACATTAGTTACACAGTAACTACGTACACATGCACGTGGAACAGGACTGTAAAATAAAGTTCTACTAGAAAAAAGGTTTACACTTTAATGCATTTGATGGAAACATGGCAAAAACTGGCATTGTCTCAAATTGTATTCAACAGGGTTTCAGGGAGTTGCCGGGGTGGAATAATTCAGGATATGGTACTAAAAATAGATATTTACTCCAGATTTTCCCCTCAGAGTGACACGAACGTGTTTCGAGTGTAATATCTAGACGTGATGTAGTCAAAAGTCCTTTTCATAACAGCCTTTATGAAGAAACAAAAAGGGGTCTCGGGGACTCACTTACTCAAAATTTGAAGAAGAAGCGAAATAACACTTGCCGTCGCTACAGTTCGTTATTACAATGCGCGGATAAACACAAAAAGATCAAAACATTAAGAAATGTGATTGAACTCATTCCAAATGTTGCACTCAATGCTAACGTTACAACCTAAATAGACTGTCGTAATTATACATATAACGTTAATACAATACATTATGCTGTTAAATGTGGAGAAATCAACGGGCTGGGACTGAAGCAACAGTTGGTCTGTGTCATTATTTCTAGGCCACATTTAACCCTTTCCGACCCCATAAAAAGTCACTACCGACTGCCCAAAAAGGAACTAAATATTAAAAGTTGTGCGAGATGAAAAGCTAGGTTTCGCGGTCGAAGCGTATGTTTATGACGTCAAAACGCGTGTTTGGCAAATACGAAAAAATCATTTTCTTACCTGCACGGGATCGGCCGCCATCTTGCCTCTTAATAACTTTCAATCACACTCAAAACAGCAGACAGGAGGAATGTCAATGTAAGAAGTTAAACGTCTCCAGTTCTCCTCAAACGAGCTCTTATTTCTTCCCGATCCTGAAGTAAAAACATCAGATCCACGACTCATTCCATAGCTTAGCCGGTAAACTTCCCAATTCCCATGACGCTTCCAAAATATCCTGGTTTAAAGTTCTTGTTTAAAACAGTTGTATAAAAGCTCTAAAAGTATCAGGAATCGAAGGAGTAGTTTTCCTGTCACCAATCCACGTATCGGTATGTGGAAAGGCGAGTGTTTTGAGTGCATGTATTGTTGAACACGCTCCGCTCCTCTCCTCTCCCAGCTGGAGTCAAATCCTACACTTCCAGTCATGTGATCAGAAACTCTACGTGAGCATTTTCCCATGAGTGTCCATGCACACTGCCAAATATAGAGTTTAAACAATTCCGGTGTGTTTACTAAACATTGTATCAGATTACAATTTATCTCAATGTTGTCAATCTCAGACCCCGTTAGACAGTAATGTTATTTTTTCATGCTGTAACGGACACTGTCACATAATCCAATTGTGTATATTATCTTAGCAAAAGACTAAAGGGCGCCGCTCTGTGTTTTTCGCACACAACCTATCAGAAACATAGGAATTGGTGCTTTTACTTGTAACTGGAAAACTTTTGTTGATTTATAAAATGTACAGTTATTCACAGGGCTACATACTATCACCCATAAGTTGATAAAGGTTGAAACAATTCAAACAAAACAATAGATCCTGTTTTTCTGCTTGGTTTGACACCTGCATATAGGCACAATGTGAGCTCTGCCAGCTTGTGTGAAGTTATATTTTCATGTTTCTTCTCCTTTTGATAAGGTCAGGTTTAAAGTTCCCTCTCTAACACTTTTAGTTTAGTTGACTTATAGAATACAAAGTATCCCAACGTTCCATACAGTCAGAGTTCATGAATGTGTTCATTGCTCCTTTTCTTTTTTCGTCTTTAGCTAGAATTTGATTCATACCACAAGGAGTCATCTCCTGTTTTAACTACTATTGGCTCTATGACTCCCCAACTCCCAAAAAGCTAGAGTTAAAAGCTGGAAGTTTCCTGTGGTAACAATTGGGCTTCCTGTGTTAGACCATGTGTTTCTCTATCGAACATGATAATCTTCTATTTGTTCTATGAATGAAGAAACAAACGGTTCAGCTATGTGAGGAATTATTAAATTGTGTTTGAACAATAGTTATTTATTATGGGGTGCTTTAAACAATGTTATGGTAAAGAGAATATATATATTATTTGATATATTATAAAATAAATAAGTGACATTAAGTAATAATAGCAACTGATTTTGGTCTATGTAGCAGGTTGGCAGTGAGTCAAAGAAAACATAGAGATGCATCAAATCTAAAGAAGGAATTCTCTCAGCATCCTGACACCTGTGCTTATGATCTTTATTTCTTTACCTTCAAATAAACGGACCCAGAGACAAACAAACTAACAAACAAAACATAGACAGACAAAATAGAGATTTGTGAGAGCTGCTAAACTGTATTTATTCAAACTGACTTTATTAACAGTGTAGCCTATAGTCATTCTCATTAATTCTCATAAATGATTTTATCAGTTGGCTAATTGGTTGTATGAAGTCATCATGCCCTTTTTGAACTGTGTGGTGGACAGACATTGGATAAAAATACACCAGAATGCTGTTTTAATTTTAGTGCTTTGCATTCCTAATGAAGGATGGGCTTCTTCCATCTGACAATTACTACGTATTTGACGCCATCTAGTGGTAAACTATGATATTTTAATCTAAATATTTAGTTTGAACCCTTTGCGGGTTATTAAAGAACATTGGTCAACATTTTTATTGCAGCAGGCAATTGCATTAACATGTTTGTAAACCACGACTTTGTTTTTCTCTTACACTTATGGTATAGCGGTCAAAAGTTTTGGGACGCTTACTCACTTAGCTATGTGTTCATATTTTTTTTTTTTACATTTTATAATAATAATAATAAGCTCATCGAAATTATGACATAAAACAAAGGAAACTATGGGAATTACATTGTAATTTGTTATATTTTATCATCTTCAGTGTAGTCACCTTTCGACTAGAATTTGCAGAAATGTTTTCATGTAATTTTATCAAGCAGTTTTTATCTATTCTGTGCTCTTATTGGCTGTTCTTTCTATAGCCTACAGTCAAAGGTATCCATTTAAAAAAAAAAAATTAAATAAAATGAAAGTTTTGTCATGAAAAAACAAGAACGTTTGGAAAATTACATTTTTGTCTACTAAACTAAGTTTAGATATTTAAGCAAACACCTCAGAGCAAAAGGTTTTCTTTAAATAATGAGAAATATTTCGCTCAAGTGTCCCAAACCTTTTGACCGCTAGTGTAGCCTATAGAGAATCTACTAAACAAAGTTGTCAGGCCTTGGTGTGTAAAAGCAATCTTCTTGAGCTCAACATCTTAAAAAATGCTACTTCAAGGGCCGATTTTCACAGACACCTCTCCTCATTTGTTTGGAAAATATGGTAAAACAATTATATAGATATAAGTTATTCAATTTAACGTGGGGTCTTCTTTGGACAAAAACGCCCATGTGGTCAAGCAGTAATATGCAGTCACCATTAAAAACATAAACAGTATTTGACACACAATTCATGGCATTTTCCTAGTGCAATTTACTAGTGCATTAAAACATGATTTTAAAATTGTTTTCAAAGTAAACATCGGCATAAAGCTTGCTTAAAGTATTTTGAAAATTATTAATAAATGCGGTTGAGATGGTTTATTGCAATTGATTGCTTTTGCCTGCTCACACCATAAGGGGGAGCTCTTGGAGGAAACAAAATCATTTATATCCTCTTATATCCCGACAAAGCTGTAAGAGTTTAGAGTACCAGAAGTTTGCCTCTCAGAAAGTAAAATCAGGCATTAGGCTCAGGAATTGCATTTGCTAATAAACCAAAAATACCAAAACAGAAAGAAATTTAATGTGTAACAGACAATAACTGTATACAGTTAAGGCTAATGAAGAGCCCTCTGCCAATCCAAGTGCGTTAAAAGCATTCACGAATGGATGGATGCTTTTAATAATATTCATTAAATGTGATTATTAACACAATGGCAAAAACATTAACAGGATGAAATCAACAAGATGGAAATAAAAGCTCAGTTATCTATTCTAAATTTAACCATTGCTCATCTGGAGTGTAATGAAAGTAAGATTTAAAGGGATAGTTCACCCCAAAATAAAACCTCTGTCATGAATTGTTCAAAATATCTCATTTTGTGTTTAACAGTACAAAATCAAAAGAAAGTAATTTTTCCTACTATGGGGTCCAAGAACTGTTTGGACATTCTTCCAAATATCTTTTTCTGTGTTCTTCAGAACAAATAAATGAATACAGATTTGGAACAACTCAAAAGTGAATAAATGATGACAGATTTTTTTTTTTGGGGTGAACTTTCCCTTTTAGGAAAAACACATTGATCTATATAACTTGATTACTTGAAACAAAATTCCCAAAATGTTTTATTTTAAACATTTCAAACAAACAAAGTGAATTGGAAACGTTTAAAAATAAACACATTTTGGAATATTTATTATTATTACTATCATAGTTGTACATCAGATGGAAAATGCGGTTCCAATAGGCATGAAACGCAAGCCATGAGAAGTCTGATGAGGACTCAGATTAGACAATGCTGCTCATCCAGAGATGGTTAAACAAATAGCAGCTGCCGAGATGAACTTTGAAAAAATGACCAATACCACCTCCTGAAAGGACTGTATGATAAACCAGAGCTAAACTATTGTCTTTTATTGACCGTCTGGGCTGCAAACCAATAAACGCTTGAATTTTAAAAACCTTTTTGACATTAAATCTTTAACTCTTTATTGTTGTTTCTTAATTTATGACATGCATCTTTACAAGTGTCAAATATATGAGAACAATCTCCAAAAAACAACATTCTTTTACAAGCTATAGTGAATGTAAACAAATCTAACCATCCACCAACAAAAACACTTAATGAAAACAAACTGACAATGTAAAAACTCATTTGGTTTACACTGCTGTATTACATTGTTATGATTTGCTTTCTGCAAACAACATGTAAAATACAGTCAATACAATCTGCTTTTTATTTCTTTATGATGTCATAGATGTGCTTTTTCAATAAATCTCAATAAATACTTGAAACACTGCTTTAATTAGGATTTTAAACAATTTGAAATAGTTATACAATGTGGCAAATGAAAGCGATTTTAATTCAGTTCGGTTTATATTTTGCATCTGTCAGAGTTAGGAAGCCAAGCAAACAAACCCTTAAAAACTAAAGAAATTGTAACCACAGCAGGTGTTGACCATTTATTCAGAGCTTTTCATAACCATCTCCCCAACTTGTTTATGCACAGCTTTTCCCATATATCCATTTTTGAAATTCATTTAAAATGTGTGCCATTTTCAGCCCTTAATCCCCTGTAAATGTGCAGTGAGGGATAAACTGAAAGCATGACGGCTGTCAATGGCAGGGTTAAAGGAAACAGCACCTAATTTCATCTCCATATTAATTAGAGCACATTACAACAGTAAATAATTACCAGAGTCACCTCAGGTGCTCATAAATAAAGTGAACAATGGCTTACAGTCACAGCTGTTTTGTTAATGTTTCTTTTTACCTGTAAATTGAGATGTTTCTAGTGTGAGTCAATGCTATTTATTAAATCCCACAAATGATTATTTAGCTTCTGTGTAAAAAACTGGATTACATTCATTTTAAAGTTAACTATACAAAAGATACAGAGTTTTACAGTATTCGCCATACAGTAGCCTATTTAAAATGATTGAGAAGACAATGTGTAATAATCACAGATTTCTTTTGGAGTTTGAAGCAGATGGCAGTAGTTATGTTTATCAAGCACAGTATGGGCCAGGGTACGAACAGGGATGTTGTGACATTCATGAGTTCTAACTTACAAATCCGCCACCTGAGCCATGACGCACAAAGCTTAACTTATGTTTATACACACTGACTGAGGCGGTTCAGACCACCAAAAATGCATCAAATATTTAAACTAAGGCGGATCTGTTTTAATTAATTGTGCTGGCAAATTCATGTAATTTGATGGTTTCTGTGCTCAGGCAAAGCTCTGAAAGACCTCTTTATCGCCAGTAAAGATGCCCCTCCTTACTATTCACGCATTAACTACAAATTGCGTAGTTAACTAGTAAATCTCGTAGGCTTCTTATTTAAAAAATGTAAAAATATATAAAAATATGTTTGATCATTCAAAATTTTAATGATTTGCTATTTTTTAAATTCTTAATTCAACCTCTAGAGGGTGATATTGCACAGCAAGTAACTCAAACTAATTTAAAACGTTTATATTATAGACCATTTTTAAAGAACATATACGATTGAAGAATATAATGGTACCCAGATTTAAAAAGCTTTTCAATAACTTTCAATTACCAAATAAAAAACATATTGTCCTCATTAAAGCAATTCTATGTAGTACAAGAGAAAGTGAGATATCCAAGCGAGAAGATCTGTGAGACATCCGAGGGGTTCGCCGCTGCACCCCAAATGCTCTCACACAAGCCATATGGCACACGCACAAACTCGCCTCCAATGGCAGCTCGGTATGGTGCTCGCTGGCTAACATCTTGCAGGACACATAATTAATTTGCCCCGGCGTCTGCCATTTATTTTCCAACCTACATTTTGTTAATTGGACAGAGGAGGTTAAAATCAAATTATGTCCCGGGCTATGCAAGAGCTCACTAATTGTATGGAATTTGCAAGAAAGGCTACGAAGCTGCCGGCTTGCTGGAATATTAAGTCACGAGTGATCTTTGCTGGGTGCTTGAGGGATGCTGTTGTCATTAAATAAGAGAAAGTGTCATTCATACATGCGCAGATGAACCTCTAATATTCACAGATGTTCATAGACTTTATTAATACACTAATGAATGGAGGGATTATAGTGCTAATGATGTCAAAGGTGTTAATGCCACAGTGGACAGATTTGAGGTCAGCTATGCCTGCATAAATAACAGCACAGAGACAGAAGTCTAGGGGTTTCAATTGAGACTGGGGTTGTTCTCATTAACTACTTTTCTAAACAACTACAAATTGTGTAAAAAATGAATGACTATTGAGCTATTTGAATGACTATTAACCTTTTATTTCACTTAGCATTTTAATCTCTGAAGAGCAAAAGAAAGAGTTGAGAGACATTACTGGAATATTGTACCCTCTAAACCACTGTGCATTATTGAAGTATGGTGTAATTGTCACACCCAATATCTTTAGCAATCTTACGGAAATGACGTATCGAATTTAACATCTAGACTACTTCTACACGTCATACCAAAATAACTGATGATCAGTGGGAGGCCGAAATAGTGAAAGTGAAAAGTGTATCTGACTAATATAGTTTCTCTGGATGTGTGTTCTATGTGAATCACATACAATGTGCGTTTAGGCGCTTTGGCGAATGGCAACTGAGAACTCACACATTGAGAGTGCTCTCATCGCCCATCTGTTGTTTTTTCATTTGTTGTCTTTCGGTTATGGGGTGGAGAGAGGAGGGGGCATAACGCATAACTCTTATTACTCCAGCGATCACCATCGAACCATTAACGATCATTTGAAAATGCCACAAATGTAAAATGGTGATTAATTTAAAATGATGTCCGAATGAAAATGATGTCCTTGCAAACCAAGGTAATTAATATAAATATCCAACACAAGAATAAACAGAAATATGCAAATTGGATAGAATCTCAATTGAGTAAATAAACTAAAGCTGCATGTGCATGTTGTTTTTAAGGTAGTAGACAAAAGTTAGTATGCTTTTGCTTTCTTAATGGATCATATCACTGGACTGCAGTGTGATGTGTCACTACAATTGAATTGAGGTAAATTAAATTGTATTCCACTATAATTTCATCAAGTTAATTGTCTAATAAAAGCAACATTCAGGAAAATATGAATCTTGCTTTTTAAATCTAAAAATATTAAAGTAAATGTTATGATTTAAATGGTGACAGTAGGCCTAGAGAAGGGGGGCAAAACAATGTCAAGTCATATTTTCTGTAGCCTTCACAGAGGAGGTCTGTGTAGCCTAATAAATGGCAGGTACACCTTTGCTCTACCACACTCAAACAGTGATGTCTACACGATTTAAATGACATCCCTGGACTTACCAGCTAACCACAACGAGATGGTCACCAACAAAGCATTATACTGACACGAGCTACAATCTTGTTTCCAATCACTTAAATTAGTTTCCATTTCATCACACACTGAATCGTTTAAAGGACCAGCCTCTAACCATCTTGAGCTGGGACAACATCTACCACTAACCCCCCATAAAAACAGAGAAAAGAGCCTCGGGCTTTCTCATTTGTTTCCAAGGTAGGCTACACCGCGGCTAATTTAGGCGGGAGGTGCGCTCGGGGTAGAATACGAAAGGAAAGAGCCTAATGAGGCTTTAAACAGCGGGCCGGTACGTGAGGGGTTAACGACATTACAAATTACGGCAGCGGAAAGTTGGTCGTGTTCCTCCGGGCGGCAGCACCGCCAGACAGCGCGAGCGCAGCAGCTGCGCGCGGAGGGGCGGCTCGCGCGCAGGGCAGCGTGCCCAGCGCAACGGTCCCCGGTGTTGTTAATCACGCGCTTCCCGCCCTCTCTCTCCTCACTGTGCTGATTTGCAAGAGCAGATTAATCAGAGCGCGGGGGCCTTGATGAAATTTTGCTGTTATTGTGCCCAATTTTAGCAACATCTTTTATTATCTTCATTATTCATTTATGGGGGGGAGGGGGTCTGCTGCACAGGGATGACGGTATGGTGAGGGAGGACCAGTGTCAATTATGCAAATGACATTTGTGGGGTTTTTTTCAGATTACTTTATTCATTGTTTGTGCGAATTTAATTATTAAATATTATTACGCTCACGTTTCCGTCAATTTTCCGAGGCTCGGTTTCAACTTGATTTCTCCTCCAGCTGCTCTTCTCTTCGATCTCTGCCAAAATCAAAGTGGCTCGGCTACAATAGGGCCAAATAAACTCCCCTCTATTTACAGTAATAAGGATGAAGTTATTCCCTTGTTCTCATCTGCAAGCTCAAGGCAATGATGAGAAGAAACCCACTGCATATTCATTTTAATGAGCATAAATTGAATTTAAGTTTGCTCAGAATTGACTGCAATTAGGCTCTGCCTTAATGACAAATTAATCTTTTTGCTTTTATTCACCAGAATTTGTTTTTCAAAGGCTTTCTTTGGCAGCAACAGAGGGGGACCCAACAAAGAATACCAATTTCAGCAAGATCCTTGAGATGATAATGCAATTAAAGCTTTTATAGCTAGCACGCTCAGATAAAATAGCATGTAGGCTACCCTAGACATTCTCATTTCCATTTATTGTACTGCTGTATTTCTACGGACAGATAAACTGGTGATTTAAATATTATCCGTCGCAAGCGATAATACTTTTGAAAAAACTCCTAATTGAACTGACATTTTAATGAATAGTGTGAAAGTGTGTCAAATCTAAATGTTGTGTTGGGGACTGTTGCCTCATTGCTGTTCTTAACCTGTCTGGGAGAGAACAACAATATGCCGTCATCTGGTTTGATTACTGTACCAGTTTTTAAAAATGGAGTTGTCTTGTCTTGATGTTTCTGTAGTTTTATCCGTGACTTTGTTGTTGCTTTTATTTTGTTAAGGGTTTTTACGTTGTACAGCACATTGGTCAACGGTAGTTGTTTAATCGTGCTTTCTAAATACATTGAAATTGTTAGTACACGCTGATTGGGATACATCGATACCATCTTTAAAGATATTTTTTTCTGGTACTTGCCAATACCGATCTGTATTTTTATTTAATGAGTTTTTTAATTTAAAACTCCACCTCAAACACATCAAGAAAAAAGAAATCATTGTATGTGCTTGTCACAAACTTTCAAAGCACAAATTTCAGTCAGTTATGTCACATGAGGTCTCTGTCTTTGGTATCGGAGTACGAGTACATGAGCTTAGTATCGGGCCCGATACTGGTATCGGTGCATCCCTACTGACTGAGCAGTAGATGAAAATGAGTAAAAAAGAGTCCTTCCCAGATTTGGTAGGATTTTGGAAAGGGAATGCCAAGCGTCTCTGGAATATCCCCTGTCTTCTCGTTCCTTTTGGGAATGACTGCTGTAGAGTTGAGGATTGAGAAGCTATTTAAACCAATGTTCTCACCTTAGCTAATCGCAAAGGTTAATGAGTAGGCATAGCATGCTTCTCTGATGAGCTAATCAAGAACATGTTCTGGCAGGGTCTGTGTGTGGGTACATTGAGATACAATTCCACTGCGGATGCCTCTGGCATCGATTCTGGTATGCATGTTTGCTTTAGAAATGGGTGGGGGTCCATGGGAGCCAGCCACATGGGCAGAGTATGGGGGTGTGAGAATGAAAAAAATGGTGGGGGCAGTGAGAATGAAGTGTCCTAGGGCACCCTATTCCTCTTTTGATTACCCATTGACATCAGCCCGCCTTGTGACACGCTGCAACACACTTGCATGTCCTCCTCTTGCCTATTTTGCCTCTTGCGACCCAGTGGAGCCTGCCCTCTCTGCTACGGCCTTGTCTTTGACTGGGAGGAACAGCTGTCTACCCTAACAAGGCCATTGCAATAAGCAAAACGACACAGTGGCATACGAGTGAGCAAGAGCGCCACTTGGACTCCACAAAGCCTCGGGACACGTAAACAATGTCTTAATGAGAATGTGTGCCATTACAGTAATTAACACAGCTCAACGTCAAGCCACTGTCAGATCTACAGACTTCCAGGAAGGTTTAATGTTACACAGAAACGGACAGAGTTCAACCTCCACCGAGAGGCCTTTACTCGAACAATCTCACTGACTCTCTTCTGTTAATTCACAGGATAGACAATAATTGTTTTCTCATGAAACAGTTTGAATGTGCTATATCACACACTGTAATTATGTGACATGTATATTGTGAGCTGATATTAGCCTTTATGTTGAACTATATTCGTTTAATTATCATTCTGGCATGAGCAATGAAAGCTATGTATGAATCATAGGTTAAGTATAGCCTATATGTATGTATGTGTTAAACCACAGGAGTGCAACCGGAGAACTTCGCAGTGTTTTCACAGTAGTACGTTTAACATTGGGTGGCAGCAAGAATTATTGAGAGAAAAATTAAGTGGGAAAAGAATCTAGTTTGGGTGGTGCTATCCAACACATTAAGGCTCTAAGGAACCTTGCAGGTTCAGTCTAAGAGGCTGTTTATACGAGATCGTTTTCAAATGAAAATGCAAAACTGTGTTTTGGCCATTCGTTTACATGGAAACAGCGTTTTGGGGGACCGTTTTCGTCTCCGTGTAAACTGCAAGATGGAACTTTTTGAAAACGATGACGTCACGCGCATGCGTATTACGTGTTAAGTTATGGTTTTGTTTTTGGTTCCCCGTGACCGTCCGCGAACGGGTTCGGGTCCCCCCAAAACATCTAGATCTGACGTCAATTAATATAAATATATGAAATAACAAAACAATGGTCATTGTTAATTGATATGTAAGAGAGGGGAGTAGTCGTTTGGTGGCAGCCAGACAGGTCAAAGTTTGCAGGAACAAAATGGGTTTCACATTTTTTGTGGTTTCTTGCTCGACTCTGTTTCTCATGCTGATATGTGCGCATAAACACAAATAGCTTCTTTAGTAAAATCTGAGAGTGCTCTCAGGATTGATGACTCCCTCGGTCTCTAAGCATTTGTGTTTTCTGGAGCGTTTTTAATTAGCTCTGAATTATTGAGGCTTACCAACGGTAAGTGTGTGTTTGTATATTAGCAAAAGAACCTATGTGATTAAGGTTAAGAGTGGCCTGTATGGTTTCCTCTCGTTCTGTTTGTCTTTTTATTGATATAATTACTGAACAGTATCCTCACTGAGAATATGTCATGAATTTCATGAGCAGTGCCTTTAAGAATGGAAATGTGGAATGCATCTCTCTGTCTTTTCCCTACTACAAGCAGTTATGTAGAAAGCGGAGCCTTGTATTATTATTTGAGTTATTTCAGGGCCATATTATGTTTAATTAGCTGCTTTATATAATGAGGTGTTCATTTCTAATGAAGGGAATTCACTGTGAGTGGCACATCTGCAAGAATAACTCATGCAATCAGCAACGCTCGGACCCACGCAACTGCAAATGAGACTTGCTTACCCTGAAATGAATTACATCTCTGCGCTTTCTCCGAAAGTCCATTAATTAAGTCTCCTGACATCGAGGTCTTTTTCTTAATTTCATGTACCATTAGCATAATAAACACAATTTGAGTTAGCACAATGTGATCAGTTTAATGGATGCTATTTATTTTACTCTATTATTTAAAGGTCTGGTAATAGGAGGAAGAAACATACATTTAGTTGTGTGGCCCCTTTATGAGGAATTCCCATCAGAGCCCCGTGCCATCACAGATGTTCGTTAAAGCTTCGGCTCATATATTTGGCCGGTGTTTGTCGACTTCATTAATTTGCGCTGCGGAAAGGTGTTTCACCGATTGTAATTTCAGACGGCATCGGGCACCATAGCTGTTCTTCCTTGCTCACGTTTATTACAAACAGTCGTTCATTCCCACCAGTGCAATTTCCTTACACAAATAATACAAAGCCTAATGTTTGCATAAGAAGATGGTTTCAGTTGTTTCGGAACAGGAGGGTGTAGTAGGAAGGCCAGTTACAGTAGAAGCACCCCCCCAAAAAAAATGACAGCTATTATTAAAACAATACAAGATATTTAATTCACAGCAGTAAATTAGTTGTGTCCTCATAAAGGTCTGACCTGAAGGTGAGACACAATTAGAGTCATAGTGGAGGACAGGTACATCATTATCTCATTGAGTCCTCTGCACCGCCTGCTTGCACAAGCGTGTTCCAACTCCGGCTGGCTGTTCAGCACTTACTCTTCTCTTAGGACCCAGGACAGACTTAATCATCAGTATTCCACAAGCGGGAACTGCCCTCCAGTCCTCTTCCCGTCTATTAGAGATCCGGCTTCTGGCCCATGGTAATGTACCAGTCCTCACCAGACTCCCACTGTAAATGAACTGCCCTAATGTGGAGGAGGAATCACCAACTCTGGGTTCTCTGTCCATGTAGAAAATTGAATAAATTAGACTAGGTAAGGACAAGACCCAACTTGTATTTATAGAATATTTTATGATTTCCAATTTGGTGTGACAGTTAGTTCTGAGTGCCTCCTCATTGCCATTCAGGGTTTATTAGCAGACAGTGTATCCATGCACTCTACATTCTCGGGCAAAGCGGAGCTGAGAATTATGGGTATGATAAGAGTGCTAATGGGAAGGGGGTATTAGGCAGAACAGTCTACTTTTTCAGTCAAGTTTCCTCATAAATAGTATATGACAAACTAAAAAATGTTCAAGCGTTGTTACAATCAAAAGGGAATTTAGCTTCACCCAACTTGTTTTTTGCCTGGTATTTGCCCCATGTATTCCAGGAATGTCAGCGCTAAGGGATGAATAATAGATAATGTCCTGTCCTGTTATCAGTTTGCTCTAAATCTTTGCGTCCATCTTGGCCTCCAGATTTTGTCCCGTTTCCTGTGACACAAAGCCTTTTTGACCAGAATCAATTATCTGTGGCTTGCAGGGGTGCTGTCTCATTAGGGGCAGGTTGGGTTACCCCTAAGCTCTGCTGGTCATCCAGTGGCGCCACACGCACATGGCTAATGACTGGAGATCGATTGGCCTGTAACCTGAATGCTGTTTGTTTTCGTATAACGTTTGCCATGCTCACAATGGCTTGTGCGTCGCAGCAGACTACCCCACAACCCACCGGGGAGAGCAAGTCGGAGTGCTTCATACTGTATGACAATGGTTTTTCGAATTCCATCTTTCTCATTCTTATTTTAATCCAACTTGATGTCCTGTCTTTGAAAATAACCCTGGAACATATGGCACACTCTAGTCATGTCATAGTATACTGCACATAAAATTAGACAATATGTGGGTGTAGTATATTTAACTTTTCTGTCAGTTTTTATCATAGACATTGCAAATCTGACCTATACTCTACCTAACACTATACTATGTATTGGTCAATTCTGTGTAGTCTGGTGAAATCCATTTATAAAATATTAAACTGTTATTTGCCTTCTCTGGTCTCTGGAACAGTGAAATAGTTCTAATGTGGGGGCTTTCTGAACCTTTTTTGTTTCTGAAGAAAATCCTACATTTGCTGCCATATTTTGGTGTGCTCTATGATTACATATTGGTCTGATCCAGTCATAACTTGCCTGTTAGATTTTATGAATGCAACAATCAGTTTTTAGGATGTGTGTACTGCTAAAAAAATCACTGTATAAAGAATTTCTAAAACAAAGTAGGTAACAAAGTCTGGCAGACATTTTGTTTTTGAGTTTAATGAGCTGAAATGTAACACAGCTTAATGGTCATTAAAGGCAATGAACAGTATAAACTCAAATATAAATATAACGCAATACATATTTAACATACAGGACAGTGTGTACACTGATTTTGTGGTCATGTAAAATACAGCAGAAGAGATTTATTATCTTCTACAGTATAATTTTCCAAGCAGAAAAGCTCTTTAAATTTTTTTGTTATTTTTTAATTCCTATTCAGTTAATATATTACCTGTCAATATATTAAAACATTTATTATATATTTAAAAATATATAGAATAATACATTGTTAATATGTTACAATATTACAATATATTGAATAATACATAAAGAATTGACATTTTCAAGCACTTGGTTCCAATATAGGGAAATGTATTATTTCATATATTAGATTTTCCAGTATATCCCCTTAAATATTTTTCTTTCGTAATGCCATGACTGTTTGTTTTATTTAAAATGATATACAGTCATTTAAAGTATTGATCTCAAAATATAAATAGTAATATGAAATATAGGAAACATTATTAAACTGTGTCTACACTACACTACACACTACACAGCACAATGTGACATGACCCAGTTAAATCACTCCCAATGGAAGCTGTCGTGAAGGTTTACTTGTTTCATTTGCATTGTTGTTATCAAAGGCACAGTATGCAAAATTATATAAAACTTTATTACATCACCCATGATTTCAGATTGATTTCCATCGGCAGTGCAGTAAAGACGATCTCTAGTGGTGAAAATAATTAAATTTGGTGCCTTTTAGTGTGTTGTTAAATTTTTTTCCCACTTTATTCTTTCTAGGAATTCTGTAAATACCTCTTTCCTTATTATTCAGAATGTTTTATACAACTTTTTTTTGTCCTGAGCATTCTGGTTGCACAACCTTTTTTTAAGAACATTTTATATTATTCATATTTGTACATTCAGAACACCAGAGATATTTGTGCATAATGTAAACAATAATGTAAACAGAGTGAAGAAAAATGTGTGGAACAGGAAAACTTCTTAGGTTGAGTTACCCAATGAGCATTCTCTCCTTCATTTTGCACAATATTTCTTAATTACCAGGAAAAATCTGCAGATACTCCACTGGTTTTACTCGGCTCACTTCACAGATCTCATCTCTCTAGAAGATCCAGCATAGATCTAAAAGCTGATAGCGAGCCATGTTTCTTTCTCCTTTCCTCAATTTCTATGAGTGGAGAATCACTTTGCCAAATGCCCAAGGAATTCAAGTCTTTTCCTCATTACAGGCTCCGTCTGGTTTCTATTTGAGTATATGTGGCCTGAATGCTGGGCTCTAACCGGCACAGGATGATTCCCCAGTGGTCTGTCTGTCTGAAGACAAGTGTTCTAAAGAAATAGTTCACCCAAAAATTAGACTTCTGTCATCATTTACTCACCCGCAGGACTGTGAAGCATAATATACTTCAGATGTGAATGGTGCTTTGGATTTCAAAATGACAAAAAAGTACATTAAAAATAATAAAAAGTAGTCCATATGATGGCTCTGTGTGTTGTACAAACCAGATCAATCAAGATTAAATGTGACATCAATGATGTCAACGATGATTGGTCATCATTTAATATCTTAACCTATATCATAATTTTTCTACCCATATCATAGATGTATTTATATGATCTTTTCTATACAAGGCAAATGTATGCTCTCAATATAGTCAATGGTAATATGTTTATATAATGTTTAGTGTTTTTTTTGTCATTTTGGACCTCGAAATCATATATTCCTGGATTTTGGAAAGACATAAGGATAAATACAGAATTGGGTGTGCTATTTGAAGTTTACCAAGGGCCTGGAGCGACTTTTAAAGTTTTTGTTTTTTTATTAGGCTACCATATAAGATGTGATCATAGGCATGTTTATTTTGAAGAACTGTTTTAAGATTGTGTTACAAACTCTCTATATACCGCATATACATTGAAACACCTGTCTATACGTTTCTTGTTCCACTGTGAATGCCATGAACTTTCCTCTCCCTCCTTCTACCTACAATGTCACAGCCTATGAAAGCCCTCATCCAAGCTAGTGATTGAAAGTGACACACAGACAACACCGCCGTCAACCGCTGAGGTTTCAGACCAGCTGCCCACAGTGGAACCAAGTCCCATAAAACTCACTTCGCAAATCCAGAATTATTAGTACCTGGCCACAACAAATCTCTGTGGCTAAGAGAGCAGACTGTGCTTTGCTATTACTCAGCGCCATCTCAGATATCGTTTGGACAATGCAAGTAGAGAGTCTGCAGATCAATGAAGCCCTCCGCAAACACCATTAGTACACAACAGCATATGATCAGTTTACTGAACAAAAAACATTGTGCGGCATCCCTGTACTCAGCATCCCTTTACTGGAAACAATTGATGCCTTGTTGCAGTGAAATTAATCCTCCGAATTCATTAGCCGAATCAGATATTCAAAATAATTATGTGGCGGAAAACGAATGACAAACGACTCGTCTGCCCAAGCTTTCCATCGGCTAGACAAGACTGCCTTATTTCAAACGTGGAAAATATGATACTGGCAAGCCTCATCATAATAACAAAACACCAGCCACATCTGAATCTAATTTATCTCTCATTTTAAATTTGTCAGTGTCTTCTTTTCTTTCCAAGGCTCCAGAGGGAGGAAATGAGACATGAAAGGTGCCAGCGCGATCGGCTGTTTGGGTATCTCTCTGTGCTATTACCATCTACAGAGCAGTTATTAATCCCCTCAACAATATTTTTGTGTTATGTTTACTAATTGGAGAGCGAGTGAATTTTGAACGGCGCCCTGTAAATGTTCGGTTTCTGCAGAAATATATCAAGTTGCTCTCACCAAACATGATCGACATGTTGAGACTCCAGTTCGCTGTAAAGAAAATACTCTCCACACATGATCGACACAGTGAAACTCAAGTTTCTCTGGTTGAAAATATGATCCAGAGGGTGAATTGCCAACAATTAAACAACGGGCCTCTATAGAGAGGGGAAAACACAGTGTCTGAATATAGTGTGGCCCAAATGCATCTAATTAATGGGCATCTAACTTATGAACCACAGCCAAAAACACCTCTTTAAAATGTGCATTATTTTAGGCAACTTAAATTGGCTAGAACTTTATTCCACCGTGTCATCAGAATGAACAGTGTACAGTCAATTAGTTTAAAATTTGCTCTCCAAGAAATGGTTTGTTTGAACTTTTCCATAGGAAACAGAGGTGTAGAAAATAAATGACATTGCAGTTATCACAGACAGCCCCTTCTAACTGCGAAGCGCAGGGAGCAGTTATTAATCCCCTCAACATATACCCTTTTAGGGATGAAGGTAATGCAATGACTGATGCCATCATAAGTGTTTATTTACATGACGATTCATGCCTTTTTAAAGTGTAAAGTCGCTTTCAACGCAGTACCATGCTAGAAAGTCTCGGGCACGGCCTACAAAATAATCAGACAGTTGTTTGGCATAATGGACTCTGATGAAAGAGAGTCATGTCTAGTCAGTATCTGTCATATTGGATGTAAATGAACCCAGCTGACATGTGGTGTTATGAAATGAGGTTATTTATCGCACATCCTTTATCGTGTGCCAGCCGCATCCCACACTAAGCCACGGCACAGCTGTTCTTCACCATTTCACGCCTTTTTGCTAATTGCACAAGCACACCAATGATGACCTATTTCCGTGGGTAATTTTAATCTACAGAAACAACGCGTGGATTCATAATATTATCAGGAAATGAAAGGGCATTAAGAGGAAGGGGCTCATTTGAAAAATCCCTCAACATAATCTTTGCAGTTATTGAAAAGCGTAGTTTAAAGAAATGGGAACTTGGAATTATAGACAGTAAAAGGAAAAGCTCAACCAAAAATAAAAATTCTCTCCTCATTATCGCAGATATCTTCCTTTTTCAGATGAATAAACATTTATAGAAAAGTTCATAACACAAAGAATCCAAACTGTTGGTGCATCGTTGGTGGTCATCATAAAAGTAATCAAGATAATATTTTAAACAAAGATTTTTCTCACAGGCTCTTTTTGTCATTTTTGTCACTTGACAGTTTCTGGTCACCATTCATTTCTTCCTAACTAAACTTCTTTTGTGTTGAATGAAAAGAAGGAAAACCACACGGGTGCGAGTAAATTGTGAATTAAACATTTTTAGGTGGACTAGTGCTTTATGTTTGACATAAATCTGTGTTTTAGCCTACTCGTAATTTTTCATGTTTAGTGATTCTGGATTTTAAAGGTGCTGTCTGTAATATTTAAGAAGATTTCTACTGATATAAATACAATATAACATACATAACTGTCTTCAGAGGTGTATAAAAACCTTACATAATAAAATGTTATGTTTTTATTAACTTAGAATGAACTATTTCTACCTATACAGCACGAGGTCCCTTTACATGGAATTCGCCACAATGTTTCCCTGAAAAAAAGTTGGTTCAACTTTAAAAAAATAAGTAACTTGGCTGTCTTAAAATTTTTATATAATTCAACTTAAAAATATTAGTTAACATAACAAGTTTGCATGAAATTCAGTAATTAACTAATATGTTTAAGTTGAATGAACTCAAAATTTCAAGGCAACCAGGTTACTTATTTTTTTAAGTTATCCCCAAAAATTATATTTACAGTATCCCTAAACGAACAAACTGCATGAAACGGAAAAAGCATGGTTTCGTAAATAATACTTTCTCCTTTGGCAAAGAAGCGAAAACATGACGACATCTTTGTCCTGTGTCAGCCACCATAGTGCTTCAAAAGAGATTGGTGCAATTCGCAACCTCACCACCAGATGCTGCTAAAATCCTCCACATCGCACCTTTAAAACTAATTTTACTCTCCAAAATGTGCACTCTGGTTTCCTAACGGATTTCACTATGACCCTGACCTGCAAAAGGAAATGAGATTGTTCCCCTCTTGTTTCTGTAGATCACAGTGTGTGAGTAAGATCAATGGTCATCAGCCCTCCATAATGAGCTAGATGATGTGACACAGATGGTGGTCAATTTCTATTTACTGATGATTTTCAGACCCCCACTCCCTCTTTTCTATGTGTCACAAATTGTTAATGGTGATTTGTTTAGATAACACCTCTTAAAAACACTTTAGACGGGTCAAATAGAAAAAACATTAAGGCGCTATATAATTGTAAAATGGGACATTGTAGCATACGTTGTTGCCCATACATGGTCATGGTTAACTGTACGTGCAGATTTTTAATAGCAAGCATGAATGCCACCTGGTAAACTTGAGCCGTAAAACACACATCAACTGTTTATTTTTTCACCGTAAACTGTCGTTTGTGGAATAAAAATGATCGTGCTCCCACCCACATCACATGACGTCATGTCCAGTGTGAGGTCGGAGGCCATAAATATTTCAGAGCGGTTGTTTGGGCCTGGTGACAGGGCCAGCAGCCCACATCTTGCCTCACCGCCTGAATTAAAGATGTGTTCTGTTCAAATGCTGTGACTGCCTCAGATTAGCCACAAACAGTAATCTGTCACTTAGCCGCAGCCTGGTTGGCTGTTTGAGCTGATGTAAACTGGCCCTGTCTTGATGCTCCACCGGCCAGTGTAATGGGGATTCATTGATCCACTGGTCTCTCGCTGATTGAGTTAGATAATTAAAAAGCCTCTTGTATCTGTTCCATTAAGGATTGTTTGTGTAGCTTCTTTTTTGTGCCTTGTATTTATTCCTCTGTTGGAAACCGCAAGCTTTGAGGATCCCATGAGCGTTTTGTCTTTTCCTCTCCTTTTCTCAAGCATTTAATAAAATCATTTTGCTTTTGTAAGATTAAACAGATTATAATGTAAGCTTCTCCAATAACTATCTGAGTATGAGGAAGAAAGATTTTTCTTAACATGTCCAATGATCTTAAAAGGACAAGCTGAAAAGAGAGACCGAGGAGGCAATTTAGCAGCGTTACTTCCTGTATGGGGATTGTTTTTTTT
The DNA here is from genome assembly GCA_026939265.1 of Oreonectes daqikongensis. Classification (NCBI taxonomy): domain Eukaryota; kingdom Metazoa; phylum Chordata; class Actinopteri; order Cypriniformes; family Nemacheilidae; genus Oreonectes; species Oreonectes daqikongensis. The sequence goes on along the minus strand of JAOTQM010000446.1, from coordinate 1,520,092 downwards.
TGGAACTTCTGAGCACAGTCAATAGTAAGGGTGGTTACCTAAGCATTTATGTGGCTAGATGCTGCATTTCTCGGCACTCTCAGTTTTCTTGTCCTCTGCTGTCAACGTTGGCTGTGTGGGCCGTTCTTCCTCCTCCTCGTCGACGGTGGTAATGCCGTCTCTGTCTGCGGCGGGGCTGAAAATAGCAGAGCAGCTCTCATTAACAGATTAGGTGTTGCGAGGAATCCGTGCGGTCAGAGCTCCAAGGCCTGATATTGTTCCTCCAGGATAGCAATTATGGCTGATTGACATGTTGGCACGCGGGGGAGAGGCCGGAAGACAGCTCGGCGATGAAGGACAAAATGCTCTTCCTCATGGGCTCAGACCAGTGCAGTTGTGGCATCTTGGCCCACCATGCCTCACCAATCCAATCAGAGCAATTTGTATCAAACAGTGCAGATGCACAGGAAGTGTGAAGAGGTAGTTTATTTGTCCCTGGAACACACTCCCGCAGATGTATTCCGCAACACAAACACGCTCGCACAGTTCCTGCAATTTGTTGAGCATGAGGTTCTGCATTAATAATAGATGAACTTTGTGTCATTGTCAGTGGTAGTGGAATGATGAACACGATAGCCTGATGTCAGCTCCTGACTGTATTACTCACTCAGGGTTTGCTGTTTGCAGTTCCAGAAAGCCGCAAATTAAACTCTGTCCAGACACTGATAACCTATGTGTCTTTCCACGTCCCTCACCTCACTGCCAGGTCAGGATAATGATGCCTTTTACAGGCTCCCCTCCACGAGGCAGGATTTTACTTATCGGTGGAAGACTGTAAGAGTCATCATTGTAACAGCTCAGGTCACACTCTGAAACTTGAAAATAACAACTCAGAAATGCTCACATCTGTGTATCTGAGAGTGAGAGCATCTGAGGCCTGAAGCACAAGGTACGTGAATGTCGAGGTCGCTAGCTACGTGATCTTTATTTCAGGTGTTGTAGCGTTAGAAAAGGTCTCGAAGGGTCGCGCGTAATGTAGCGCATTTGGGCAATTGACAATAGCTTCTACAGCATCAACCACAAGTGTCACTGGACAATACGTCATGTCAGGCTCCCAAAAATATAACGTTACTTTATCAGTCAGTTCAACAATATCTGTAATAAACAATAAGAGAAAATTAGAATTTCATATATTTATCTACTTAAAAAAAGCTATAGTTTCATGGTAAAGATATCAAAAGGTAACTCTGTCGTCCCCCTGAATGTTTTGAAAGCAACAGTAACTGAAAAGCATGACGAATGTGTGTTTTTTACTTGCGTAGTAAATTTATACCCTAACTGTACATACATTTTATATAACAGAGATGTCATTTAATCTATTTGTTGCAACAGAGTGGAAGCCTCATTTGGTTGTTCCCCCCCCAAAAAACAGAATTAAACCAATTTCTTAACCTCATGCTATTCCAGATATACAAGATTACTTTTTATTAGAATGTAAACAATAAAAAAATCATAAATCTGTTACCTTATACAGTATACATATATAGGCATAAAAAAGGGAACACTCTGTATTTATAATTTATAGGCACATGTTTAAAGGGATAGTTCACCACAAAATAAAAATTCTGTCATCACTTACTCACCTTTGAGTTGTTCCAAATCTGTATACATTTCTTTGTTTTGATGAACACAGAGAAAGATATTTGGAAGAATGCTTGTGACCAAACAGTTCTTAGACCCCACTGACTATTGTAGGAATAATCATTATTTTTGTTCTGTTGAGAATGTAGGAAAGCAAACAGTTCTTGGGTACTTTTGTCTACCATTGTCATTTTTCCTACTATGTTAGTCAATAAGAACTGTTTGGTTACAAGCATTTGTCCAAATATCATTCTCTGTGTTCAACCAAACAAAGAAATGTATACAGATTTGGAACAACTAGCGTGAGTAATTCATGACAGAAGTTTCATTTTTGGATGAACTATCCCTGTAAGTAAAATGTTATTCTGTTGTTTCATTCTGTGAACTTGTGACAACATTTCTCACAAATGAAAATATTGTTTTTTGTTTGAATTTAGTTGCTGAAAATTGAAATGGGACACATCATTTCTTTTTGCAAATGTAACGTGTCTCTTTCACATTATACTGTTAGGTGACTCAGACTTTATAAGGTTTGTATCTGTTGAAATGTAACAAACATTGGACTGGAATTGCCACAATACATGCAGAAATGCTGATGAAGGTCACAAAATGTTAAAGCTTCAAAAAGCCCATTCATCCATCATAAAAGTAATCCAAACGATTTCGTAAAGTAATCCAAATGCCTCGTAACACAATATCACATGGGTACATATATAGGTTTTTGTTCAACGGATGAAAGTAAGTCATACTGTACACTTTTGGGATTACTCATGAGGATGAGTGAACGAAGAGACAATTTTCATTTTGGGGTAAACTATTCCTTTAATTAGTGCCCCAGTCTTACTGTCCTGTTGTTATGAGGGTGGCACCTGAGAGACAAGAAGAAAAGAGAGAGACCTTCGTGCCATAATTACTTGCCTGGCCCTCCTCTTTTGATCAGGGATGGCTCTCTCTCTCCAGGGCTTCACTACATGGCTGCTAATCAAATAAATGTGCCCTTTAAATGGATGTTGTGTGTGATCCCTCCCCTTGCCCTTCTCTAGCTGTTTTGAAAGAGAAACATTGTGAGGTCCCTGTGGTTGCCCTGACTCCATGTCTTTTAAGGCTAGATGTTTGATGTTCATTCAGATTTTTCCCTTTCTGCTTTTTTCACAGTTTTCAAAGAAAAACATACCTCTGAATTCCGAACTATCAAAAAATCCATCAGCAGAATCAAGGGAATTTTTGATTATTTAACTCCAAAGTCTTGAAGTCTTCACTTGCATATGAAGAACATTTTGCCTAAGTTGCCTCTAATTAAAAGATGTTTGGAGGGGTTGGGACTTACTGAAAATGTGTAATGTTTTCGCAGTAATGATATTCATCCATGTGTAGCACATGCTCGCCACCTTCTTTTAAAGCTGAATGAAAAGAGATCCAGAAGAATCAGGGATAGCAACATTTACAAGAGTTTCTAACTTTTTGTGAAAGGTACTGTGAAAACGGGGTCATTTTAATGCAGCTCATCTTACAGTACACAGTGCTAGAGGACAGAAGAGAACAAAAGGTGGGTGGTGAAATTGATAGCTCATACAGAAACAGTTGCATTACATTTTTGCCGGTTCTTTAGCAGATAGCACAGTGTGGAGGGACAGACAGCAAGATACCATTTCAGTTTGTTCAAGGTCATCAGCCTGCATTTTACTCAGATACTGTACAGTTATACTTCTGGCGGAACTCTTTCCTCCAAGCATGGACGTGGACATACATTTAATGTATCAGTTGGGGGGAATATACAGTAAAGAGCAATTTTTGTAACGAACACAAATAATACAGAAAAAACTGTGGATAATGTGTAGACAGAGGAAAGCCTTATAGTTTAAATATGAGTTCACACACACAAAGATTATTTAATAATTATTATTCAATAATCAAGTTTGTATGTTCATTTATGACAATAAAATTGCCTGCGCACTTAAAATCACCCATTATTCTTGGCCAAAGCCAGTCCAAAAATAATCTGTAATTTTTAAATTAAATAGAAGAGATCTCCCATATCTTCCTGGTAAAATTAAATAAAATTAAACGAAAACAGACACAAAATTTACCAGCAGATGGTGCTTGCTTCTGTGTTTGCTGTATTGTCAATATTCTCAACCTTTGATCATCTTAAAAAATCTTTGGAATGTTGCAAATGTAAATGCAAACTGTGTAGCTAATGTAACTTATTACACTTTGCTTATAAATTACATTATTTCTATCTCCTGGATATCTCCTGACTGGATGTCAGTTTCTCATTTAATCATAATTGTCTTGTTCAGTTTTACAGAAGGGACCATCAACTAAGCAGGAAACAGATCCAAACAATAACAAGTGTTTAAATAATATTAGTGCACATGCATAATGTAGTTTTTGGACTAAAGTCATCTAGAAAAAAACAGTTTTTTGTTCTAATTTCACATCTTTAGGCGAATCAAGCTATACAGTTAAAGTTATTACATGGTAAAAATAAAGTGTACATCCAATTTATCCCAATATAATCTTGTGTTTAACGCTTTAAAAAAATGCTATGCTTGCAGTGACCTACAGTACAGTATGAAGGACCTATGTGTTGATTCTAGCTGTCAAAGTAACATCAGTACATAGTCACTGTCAATGAGAAACTGGATCCCATTGAAAGCAATACTTCCCCTAACCGTCACTCTAGCCACAAACACAGTTTTTCAGAAACATTCTCTGTCTTCAGGTGTTAGAGATTTATTTCAACAGGGTGGGTAGAGAACAGACCTGAGTTTTGAGGAAGTGGACTGTTTGGGGTCATCTTTACGTGATCCACAGTGACTCGTACCTGATGTGTTGAAAAATGTACTGGGTGAGTCCAGAGATCAACCTTATTTAGTCTCTTATTGCTGAAAAGAAACAGTGGCCTCGGTGTTTATAGTACAAGGACTTTGTAACCTGAGGGAACCCATTTCAGATCTATTGTCAACGAGAGTCATTTCTGTTATGAATCTCTTGATATTTTAAAACATTTCAAACGTTTTTAGGCTATAAATAAGAAATGTACTATGGTATCCAAGCTCAATTGATTTTTTTTTGCATAATTGCAAGATAAAAAAAAATTGCAAAGAAAGAAAAGAAATAACATGCATTTCAATTAAAGTTAAAATGATTTAAGATCTTCATTTCCACCCTAATTTTGATATTTTAATGCAGTTTTGATATTGTATTAAAGCAATATGAAATCCATCTTTGATAATTATTATAAGATTGACATATTGAATATTGTATTTCATATTTACATAAGTATAAATATTGTGAATGACCCATAAGCTATTTAGAATTTTCTTCTAGTAGTTGTTGTGTTATTTCTTTTGCTACTGTTATGTGTAATAATTTTCCTCAATAGCCGTGGAAATGTTACTATGGCTGTACAGCTTTAAGGTGCTGGATGAGGACGAAAGTAATTCCTCTGTCAGGCTTCTCTCCGAGCAGGTTCTGTACGTTCTTCTTCACCTATCAAATCTCAACCGTCCTGCTGTTTTAAGTGAACATGCTGTCATACTTCTACAAGGACACGATAATAACTGATATTACTAGTGTTCTTCATGGTTGTAAAGGACAGATTTGCTTCTATATAAGAACTTCTCTGAAACCTTTTTATCTCTGCCTCAACGGGAGGTCAAATAATGGCCTTTGAAACAGAAATGTGTTGTGGCATTGTCTCCTTTAATCTTTTGCCTCCGTTTTGATATACCATGCAAATTCTACTTTTGCTAGGGTGGTAGATGATGATAGATAGGAACATTGTGTTTAGATGTCCACAGGTGCAGACGTGACCAAACTGTGAACTCTCAGGTCAGGATAACAATCGACAAACTCCATAACAAACTATTTAAAAGTGCAGAAAGTATTTTTTCTTCGCTGTTTTGTAAAACAGTAACTTTCTGTACTTGAATCTGATTAAACAAGTGTTATGTTTTTTATACAGCAGTGTATCTGCATGTGTTTTACAGTCTCTATCCAGTGACACACAATAAAAAATTATTAATTACTTTTTTATTAATGGCACAAAACTAAGAAAAATTATATAACAAAACTAATATAGTGAAAGCTCCTAACATTATGTACAAAATAGGAAGACTCATTGTCTCTCGCTTTCTTACACGCTCACACACACTTACACACATAGAAAGAAAAAGCAAGTAAAGCCACTAAGGCCTACATACTGTACCACCTAAAGATATATGTTTTTATAATTTGCGTAAATTATCACCTGTCCTTATGTTTGCTCTGCCAAAATGATGAAAAACAAATGGTCTACCAGCAAATGACATTTCTGTAGAGTACACTCTGTCAGTGTTTTCCTATTTAAACTACAAGACAGTCTTTATTCCATCAGTTTCAGGTAGAAAAATTGTAAAAATTGCGTTAGTGTGAAAACACAGCAAAAGCTGAATAACTTTGTCACTCTGTCAGAACCCATAGAGCAGCTCTGAAACAAAGCGGTCGCGACTCTTTCACAGACATCTACCTCAAGAGTGTCTTTATGGCTCTTAAAGGTATGGATTCCACATGACACTTACTTCTTGCATGTGTTACAAACTCTGGTTACATCTCTGCCTTGATCGGGAAATAACTGCTGTTCCTCAGAGTGTATAAATTCACTTAAGCCAAAAAGCACTGGCCTGGGACATAATTCAATAATAAACAGACCAACAGTTTTTGCAGCATAAATTCTGGGCACCTAATAGAGGCGCTGGAGTGGCAGGCCCTCATATGCGTTGTGATAAGACGATAACATGGTAAACACTTCCATTATTTTCATCACGGTCCTTTCTTTTCTTAAAGATGAAAGGGGTTGGAGACTAATGAGTTGTGAGCAATAAGCAAGCGTTTAAGTAAATGTATTGCAGGAGAAAAAAGCTTTTTCCGAGCGGTATATCAATATTTTAAATGGAATTTCTATTGCTGTCTCTACCTAACTTGATTAGTTGCGTGATGTGTTCGGACAGCCCTGTTGTTAGAAATACCCCATTAACTGTGTCTGTCATCTTATTTTCCCCTGGTAGTCTGTGGAACACCCTTATATTTCATAATTTGTTTTGCTATCAGGGCTGATTTGTAAATGCGCAAATTCTAATTAGTAGCAGCCACTGTTTCTAATTTATGAAACATTAAATGGATCCTGTGGTGGATGCTTTTCGCTTCCCTAGATGGAAGTTTACGCTTTGCAAATTCGTTTGCCTTTTAAGTTGTCAGCGCTTTTGAAATGCACCGTTCTTTGACCAAAATGCTTTTGCCTGGTTTGTTTGTTTTCCCTCTCAAGTCATGTTCAAGTTAATATTTATTTATCTTAGGTCTCTCGCTTTCTTTTTCATTCAATAAAAGCGTCACAGTCTGTTGAGCTTCAATCCTACTCCTTTGTTTAACTCCATTAAAGCTGTCTTAATCTAAGGCCTAGTCGGTTGTTTCAGAGCCTGCATAATACATCTTCTGAAGTTACTTTGTCACTTACACATTAACAATTGTTTGTCCTTTTTCCCCCCAATGGATGCCCAACCTCTAGAAATTAAAGAGGTGTTTTTGCATGCTGAGAGCATGTTTTAGAATAGAACATGTTGTTTTGTTATTTATATTTACGAATTTGGCAGACGCGTTTATCTAAAGCGACTTACATTGCATTATATTTGTATCCAAAACCATGACCTTGGCATTGCTAGTGCCATGCTCTACCCACAGAGTATATGATAATATACAGAATATAGAATATAATAACAAAAAATCATGAAGGACAGAGGAGATTAAGCTTATTTCCAATGACAGCTCATAATATGAATTCTAATTGTTTTGATTTTGTTAAACTCTATTGACTGACCATAGACACTGGATCACCTTTCTTTTACTTGACAGCTGCACGTGTACTGGATGTGATTTCAAATATGTCATTTGTATTGAATTACCAGACATTTATTGAACACCCACTTATCCCAAGTGAACTTCAGTCTAATTAAGTTTCAAGAAACACATCCATCAAGCTATTGAGGCAGTTAATTTGCCATTGCCTCCTGGATCTGTATTCCCTTCCCGAATCACTGAAATTCACATGAGCATCATTTCAGCGATGTCATTCGCTTTTCCTTCCTACTGGGCTGCAGCTGGCATGGCCACACTTGACGCATGCTGCTCACCCCACATGCTATTAAAACACGCTTCCAGAAAAATCCCCCCGTCGTGGACAATTGTGAGAGAAGTCCCCCAGCACTTCCCTTTGTTTGACTGTTTCTGGTGGTGTAATTTCATTAGAGCACTGCTGTTTCATACCATATAATGAAGTGTGAGACTAAAGGGGGAATGAGGGTATCATGGTTTACACTCCAAGGTCAGGACAAACCCGAAAGAGCTGGACCAGCAATTCTAGAATCTGTATGTATAGCTTGATGTACAATGTACAATACTATTAAGATTGTACGTTTGTTCTTTGTTCATATCACAGATTGACATTTGTTTAAGAATCTGCAAAGCAACTGTGCAATTTTTGCAGCGCACAGAAGGAACAGTGTTTGAATAGGGCAGTTAACCTAATGGGATCTTAATTACAGTATGCCAAATCCATTTGGAGAATGAGAAAACACTGATATTAATTATAGAAGAATGAGAAATGATGTGCCATCTAATTGGCAATCAGTTTGTTTTATACTTTAGGCTACTTGTGTATTTAAAATGAATGATTTATTGGAAAAAAATGTCTACATAGTAATCAGTAAATAGATCACAAATGACATACAGTTCTAAAAAACATTAGACCACTCCAAAATTAGTTTTAGTTTTTTCTGTATTATCTATTTATAGGTAGATATTTAGGTAATTAGTCATTATAGAGGCAAAAATTTTTCAAAATTCTAAATAAATAAGTTATTGTATTTGGATTTATGCAGAAAAGGAAAACTGTTAAAATTGGTGAAAGATGCAATGTTTTCAGACCTTGAATCCTGCAAAGTAATGTTGTTGATAATAAAAGATTTTAACATTTCACAGTTTTCATGTGTCTTCCTTTCAGTATTTCATATTGCTCTTTGGTGACTTCATGTTATGCCTGACATGTGCTTTTGTTAGACTTCAGCAGACACTGAAATTTATGCAATACATGTATAAATGAAAAAACAACTTTTCTAGACTTTTTATACTGCTGAAATTCCACACAATTTTTCAGTAATACATTCTTTGTGTTTTGCTCACCAAAAGAGACAAGAAAGCACTCAAATAAATGGCTTCTCAGGCTTTAGCTTGTTCTTGTATAGCTAGTCTTCAAGGCACACTAACTTTAGTTAGCAGAGTCTACTCTCATTAACTCAATTATCCATGTGAGGAAAACCTGTTTCCGCTTGCTTCCTTCATTCTCTGTCCTTTCTTATGGCCCCTGCATAATTCTGTTTTTCTGCACAGAGACAACCCCCCCACACACTATTTGTCATAAAATCCCTCATTTGCTGGATCCTGAGGAAGGCAGATTATGCTTATTTTTCATTTGGACAGAGGGAGATGGAGCCAGGTGTTTGGCAGCAGTGGAGTGTTCAGGTGTAACCGGGCCGGCGATGGGACATGATGAGTTGGGGCCGATGAAGGATGAGGCGTAGAAGATTTCAGGGAGAGCGGCACCCTGCTGTCCGTTCCCTCAAGAGCACCCCTGCTGATTGGAAAGAGAGGAAACTTTCCGTTCTAATCTGCTTGTGCCGTGATCACTTTCTGCTGCTTTAATTAGCTTGTTACGGCCTTGATGAAAATGCAAGCTTTGCAAGCGCAAGGCTGCGACCCGCTATTCTGCTAAACTCATCAAGATCACTTGAGTTGCCTTCTGGAGTCTCAAGGTGATCTTTCATCTCATTTCTACAGGTGAATTTACTTCTTAACACTAAAGGCATATTTACACTGCAAACTTTTAGCATGATAAAGAAACAAATAACATTTTAATTTGGATCATCTGCTGTTAAGGCGTTCATGCTGGTTTCATAGAGGAGTTTTAATTTCTACTATATAATTCTATACAATGTATGCAAACATCACTAATTTATGGCCATTTTCAGGGGCGCCGCTAGGCATTCTGGGCCCCCTTCTTGTGCAAGACTTTAAGTTCTTCTAACTCCACATACAGAATGTTTCAATCAAAATGAAATAGCGTCATGATCGCTTTCTAAAGTATTTCCTCGTGGATGTGAAGTACTTTATTCAGAGGTAAACAATTGTATAATGTGTTAATGAGGGGTGAACAGAGCGAAAGCTTTACAGTGGATAGGAAACTGTATTGTATTGCTCCAGTGTCACATTATGTAAAGTTTACATTGTAAACTGCATTTATAGTATGGAACTGCATATGCAGATGCCATAGCAGTAAATTCACACACCTTATTCTCTTCACTCTGCACTGCAAGACCGTGGATTGACGAACGCACTTAAAACGCGGTAGTAAAGACGGGGCGGAGCCAAAGAATGCCGCTAGTGAGCGTAGCGGGAGAGAGGGCCCAGGTAAGGGGGTTGCCGAAGTGGTGTTGCATGTCACAATTTCAAAAACAAAGACCATAATTTCTGACTGTTTCAAGAGTCAGCCCTCGGCCGGGGCCCTCAAAAGTTCATGGGCTCTTAGAATCGTCCTAAGCCTAGACCCCCCCCCCCCCTTACGGCACCCCTGGCCTTTTTAGACACATTTGTACAAAGTATAATAGTATATCAAATCATTTTGTAAATCTTATCTAATCATAGCTGAGAAAAATCGTAAAACCTAAAAATTATTGGTAAATGCAATTCAAAATCCATAGTTTTTGTCTATACCTGTCTTTTAATGTCATTTTATTGTTTTGAACTACCGAGTCCTAATGTCCACTACAAAGAATTTATGTTTGAAAAAAATTATTTCCATTTGTATCTTATGCTCCAAACAATGTAATGACTATATTAAAAAACACACATTTAACAAAACTTGTTTTGCCATGAAGTGTGTTCAATGCGACATGGCACAGACTTTTTGGCATAGTCGAAATTGATTCAGAAGTACCGAACACAATGTGTCACATGCTGCTCATTTTGCACAGCACTGTATGCAGTCGAACACACCTCATGGCAAAACAGTGAAGAAATGTGGAAGTGGTAGTTTTAGCCATAGCACGCCATTCTGTTGTTGCTTCTATCAAGCCACCCTTATAATGTAACAATTATTATTCTATAAATTTTTTTTTTTAAGACTTATTTTTTTGGCCTTTTTATGCCTTTATTATTAGTAGTTATAGAGAGGACAGGAAATGAGGTGGGAGAGAGAGAGGGGGGTGGGGTCGGGTCAGGAAAGGACCTCAAGTCGGGACTTGAACCCAGGTCGCCCGGAGCACAACCGCGCTATATGCCGGAGCACTGTCCACTACACCATCGGCTCCGGCATATTATACAAATTACTAATTCTGAGTCCTGATACAGTCTCAAGATTACTCACGATATACAGTAAATGAAGAGTTTGGTTCCAAAACGCAATAAATCCATTTTTACCAAATTCTTGTTTTTTATTATGTTTTATTGTGTTAGTTAGCTGTATTTTTTTTTTTAGTTATTATGGCTTAAATCAAAACTAAACAACTGCAGTTTGATTGATATTAATTGGAATGCACAATCAAAAAAACATGATTTTTGAAAATTTTGAAAATGGATTTATAGCGTTTTGGAACCAAACTCTTCAAATAATGCATGCAAACAAGACTAACAAACAGGATGAGTTGTTCTTTTGATGATGGTCATTGTCCAACTCCAGGCTCAGTCATTATACAACAGCTTGTTGCTGAGTCATGCATGTCTAATGGGGCAGGCAAAGTGTCTCTGTCTTCAGTCGGTCCCTCAGACACACGGCACGACAGGCTCTCCCGAGAGAGATGCTCATGGAGGCTGCTAGAACATGCCTAAGCACTGTCTCTCTGTATCGCAGTGGGCGGCATGCATGACGATACCCACTGGAACCTAATAAGGTGCTTTATCCCAAGCGTCAGAGATCCACCTGTGCCAGCTTCCACAGACAGCACCAAAGGAATTCTTAAGAGAAATGCATCTACTACATTTTCAGCGGCAGATATGGAGGTATAAATTGCTCTTGCAAATGGATGTTTGTAATGATGAGAAGGTGGAATCCTCTGTCATTTATCATTCAGTTAACAAGTTTTAAGGGAGCTACACGTAAACACCCATGAAAGTTTTCTCCCCTAAAACCAAGCCATTATTGGAGATTTCTCACTCTCGCCATTTTTGATGTCTTGAAAGTATCCTACAGTGAAATGAACTTCTAGGCCTTAAGGAAATCCTCAACTGGGACTTGTCTGTAGGCTTCTGTCATGTCCTAATTACCATCAGTAGTCTTGATAGACAGTCAAGGCATCTAAAATCACCTCTCAAGAGGATGCTACTCAGTTAACTAATAAAGGCCTAGCATGTTAATACCCTCCTGAGAGGACTGACAAACCTATATTCTGTCTTCCACATCTTTTTATCCCCGCAGTCCACATTACCTTGCGAAATTCCATACATCTTGTGCTGCAGAGACCTTTAAGAGTTCCCGTGATCCAATAACTACCATTTGTCAAATAGAAAGCTTTGGTTTGATCGTTTTTCCCCCTCATTTCCCCTCCGCTGAATTCATTATAATTTCCTGGGCTCAACTAATGTGGCTTTGTCTGCACGTTCTCAGTGCAAATTCTCCTTGCATTATTGTGTAAGCATCTCGAATTGAAACATCCGCCTTCTGAAATATTGACTTTAATATCTCATTTGAAAAATTCATGAAACCTTTGATGTTAAATCCATACTCAATTTAGCAAAATGCCACTAAAATATGCAGAGGGGGGCAGAAAACATTATTGTCTGTGCTTCTGCGGAGAAATTACATTTTATGGCTGTTACACCGATCTTTCCCATGTTTTCTTTGACTTTTTTTCCTGTCGTCTGGGGGAAAAAGTGGAGGCGACCCATTAGAGGTAAAATGAAAAGCGCTATTGATTGGTCTCTTATTCCTCCACTCTTTCCCTCATTTCCTAAATGCACAGTAATAAGGGCTTAGCCATGGTGACACAAAATAGCTTTAATGAATAAAACTTTAAAGAATTTGTGTGTGGTGTTACCCTCCACGGATCCCTTGCATTTTGCTTTGTTATATACTGTTTCCATTTAATAAAACACATCCATGCCGATAATGGTACAATTCATAAAAATACAATAGTCATATAAATATATATTTGAACAAGAGGTACCATGCTTTTATGTTTGGGTTGTAGAAGGTGGCTTTGGGAGGGATTAATTTTTAAAAGGCACCATATTAGAATTAGATTTCCTGGGGCTAATTATGATCAAACACAGCCTTTCGAAATGGTCTGAGGTTATGACGGGTAAAAAGAACCTTTTAGCAAATGGATTTCCGTGGAGAAGAAAGAGTATGAGAGTGCAAGAGAGAGTGAGTGGTGCAAGAGAAATGAAAAGACAGGCGAATGTTGTGAAATCCACTTGCGTGCTAATAGAGTTGCATTCGCCTTTGGTAATTTGTAAGCACTTTACCCCTGCCTATCGATCAAGCTGAGGGAGGGAAGGAGAAAAAAATTACACTGCATTAACATGTCCCACTCTCTACTGCTCGCCCTTTTTCTCTCACTTATCTCCCATGATTGTCCTGTTCCTTTTGTATTTTTGAGATGAAATACCCCCTTCCATTCTTACTAAAAACAAAGGCACATATTTCCTAATCTGTGAATTCCCCGTTCACTTTAAATCATATTAAAAATACTCTAGAGCTATCATCGCTTTGTGGACTAGAACCACAACACTACCATGTGTTTTGGACATGTACCACATTATTACCATCACTGTACCACAGAATTGTGAGTTTTTTTACATCATCTGAAAGCTAAATAAATAAGCTTTCTATTGATATATTGTTATGATATGACGATATTTAGCATATATGGTGAGATATAACTATTTAAAACTCTGAAATCTGAGGGTGCAAAAAACAAAACATTTAGAAAATCACGTCGTTAATCAGAGATACTGTAGCAGACCGCTGCCAAGAAGAAACAGGTTTGTTTTAATGCTCTCTTTAGGCTTACCGCTGTAATGACGTTGTGGAGAGAAAATGAACCTGAAAGCTAAAATTCTAAGCTCAATATAGAGACCAAACTTGAGTGGGTAATTCCCAAAGAGTGGGCAAAAGCGAGTGAAGTTTGTAGGTGTGCTTCCCTGGCATTTTTGTTAGCGATTTTGCAGCATCCACTCAGGTTTTGATATATTTACGGTATGAAATTTACAAAATATCTTCTTACTAAATATCCTAATGAATTTCGGCATAAAAGAATAATTGATAATTTTGACCCATACATGCCCGGTTTCGTAGATAAAGCTTAAGATTAGTCCCAGACTAAAACAAATATTACAGCTGTCTAAACTGAAAACAGTGTCATTGGTTTGCCTCAAAATGCACACCAGAAATGTTTTTTTGTAAAGCATGATTCTAAAAACGACTTAAATGTCCTAATTTAACTAAGGCCTAGTCCTGGTTTAAGGTCATCCTTGTCTGTGAAACTGGGCCACAATGTATTTTTGGCTATTACTACAAATGTTCTCGAGCTAAGACTGGTTTTGTTATCCAGGGTGCGACCTGGTCCGAGTGGTCCACGTAAATCCTAAGGGGCCTGGATTTTGCGCAGATGAAGATGAAGCCTCTCTTTCTCAAGCGACAGAAATAGCAGATTATGGGCACTTCAATGCCTGGTTTGATTGATCAGTGTGAGCGCTCCTGACCGTGCTCGTGTTCGGTTCGCTATCTGTGCCCTTGCCTGCCCATAATGATGAAAGCGTGCTCGAGTAGCTACAGTGTGAGTGCAGGGCAGAGGGAGGACATTCGGGCACGGTTCAGGTCATTTGTGCTAAGTGTAAACATGCTATAAGAAGGCTTGAAGCATAATCTAGATTCTGAAGCCAAGCCCCGGCCCTTAAGAAAAGTGTCCATTTTAATAGTTTTTCGATGACAGCGCATCCTGAACAGTAGCATCCTGAGTTCGAAATCGGAATTGTTTCCATAAAAGAAGGGTAGGAAGACGTTTTCTGAAAGTAAAGTTTATACCAGTTCTCCAACCTGACCAAATTTCCACAAACCCCTCTAAAACTCCAAGTCTTGGACTGGTTAAATCTATTTGATGTAAATTAGGGTGACCATATGAGCCATTCTTCCCGGACATATCCTTGCCAGGATTCAGGTGCGTCTTCTGGAAGTTGCATTTGTTGACTGCACACGTCATAAAGGTTTATTATTTCAGGTTTTATTTTAGAAAAGTAGCGGTCACATTTCAAGGTAAGAATGAAACTACAATGGTTATACATCTTAAGTGAAATAAATGTTGATTTTATAATGTTTTTATTACTGAAATGTGAGAACCTAGATGACGTATGCGGTCGACAAATGCGATTTCCAGAAGCCAAGACCCAAATCCTCGTTAGGACGCATTCGGGAAGAATGGCTCATACTGTATGGTCACCCTATGTAAATAGCTTCTATCATTTATCACAAATAGGTCATTTGATTCAACGCATTCAAAATCAGAAGTCTGACTTATATGGACATGTAATTGGTGGCACTATCAGTCATGTGATTTAAGAATCAGAATCAGAAAGAGCTTTATTGCCAAGTATGTTTTCACGTACAAGGAATTTGTTTTGGTCACAGGAGCTTGTGTAAGTGTAAACATAAGACATTAAATTAAGATAAGAATAAAGAATAGTACAGTAATAATAAATGGGGTGAATATACTAGCCATAAAGTGACATAGTGCAATAGTTTAGAGTATTTCAATAGTTTATGTTATTTACAGATGTGCGTTATACGATTATTTAAGGATGTTCAATTTACAATGTCATGTGCAAGAAAATAACACAGTTTTGATGAGTTCAGTACAGATGTATAGTAATGTAGTGTGCAATAGTTATAGAGATGTTATTTACAGATACAAAAGTATTTTTAACATGTTCAATTGCGTTCAGTATGGTTGGGATAATGTCCAAAAGGTTGGGATAATCATAATGGTTATGTTCAGCTGTTGTGTGTGTTGGGAGCTGCTGGCTTCAGGGTGCTCATCTTGCTGAGGCATGAATCTTGCACCAATTAGTCACTGCCGGGAGCTGTATATGCACCTGCATTTACTCTATGTCTTTTAGTCCATCCTGCCAATATTCTATCGCGGTTACACAGGCACATTGGTCACAATATTTTGATAAAAATAGTTTTTTTGTGCAATATGGTGCATTAATAAAACGGCATCATTCATAGTCAGCAATGATTAAAACTGAGTAAAAGGGCCCAATAACAGGGGCGTTACAAAATAAACAGCATTATAGTATCGAGAAGTATTCGAGTTGCTGCTCCCAAGACATAAATTGCTTCATTTAAAATAATACTTTATTATTATATAGTTATATTAGAGGTCTTTATCTTAAGTAAGCATTCATTGTTTTAAAAAATTGTAACAGATGTAATGTGCATTCTTTTACACTTTTATTTAAGAAAAAAAAAGATTGATTTTACAGAAAATTAAAATGTGGCTTACATACAGTAAATAAAAAGATGTAGAGAACAAAATAAAAAAACAAAAAGGTTTCTAAAATTATTCTGTAATATGCCATAATACACTTCCTATATTTTAAGAATTTTGCAGCTAAAATGAGCTGGTCTACCTGTGGGTTTTGACTTTAATCAAGGTGTACCTGAACATCATTAGATCAGCTTTAAAATAAAATGAAAATTTTTTCCTCTTCTTCTCTTCCGCAGGAATCGTTATTGTCTCATTTACGCAGCGATGTGTTCGTTCTCCATTACCTCCAGCCACCGATTTGCATAATTATCATTCTGAGATGAGACATTTCTAACACAGGTTAGCATCAGCAGAGCTTGGGTGAAAAGGAAGTGTTTGGAGAAGGAATTCTCACATTCGTAAATGAACACTGATCAGGTCTAAATCTTAATGTGCCCTTTAGCACGTATAGCACGAACTAATCATGAATTAGTACATTTTTTTAATCATATTTGTACATTTTTTTAAAAACTTTTTCACACACTTGTAAGTGTTTCACCTCATTTTCTTTTGTTTCAGAATGGGTTATTAACTGGAGATCTAGATCCACATGCGGTCAGATTCTCTTCAACCTTAAAGCTAAGTGTGGATTTACTTAAAAAAAATTATAAGGAAAGATAATTATCTGTTTTAGTAAAGATTTATTATACTCAAAACTTTTAAAGGAATAGTTTTATTAAAACATTATTTTACCAAATGTACTATTTTTAATGTAATAAATTAAATGTACTTTTTACTGCATACTGTTGTATATATTGATGTGAAAATATTTTCATATGGGATCTATTACTTTCTGAGGAACTTTGCTGTGAAAGCCTTAAATAACTCAAAGGTTTTAGAACAATGCTTTTAAATTTTGGAAAAAAAACTGTTGTCCCTCAACAAGTAAATAACTCAAAAGAGAATGTTTGTCTTATTTATGACATCTGTGTAGAAAACTCATCAATCATAACTGGAGGTTTCCACTTTCCAGAGCATTTGCATTTGTGGGTAACCCCATGCCATTATTTCTTTACACTAACTACAGTTTCTTCTTTTCTCTTGTTTTCTCTTGTAGCTGGCCTACAGCTGCCAGTTCATCTGTCAGTTTCACAGCCAGATGACTCAATTATATTGTGGGTGCGGCAGCTTTTCAGGGAGGAAAGTGTGATCTTCAGCGGCGGTATGGCTTTGAGACCATTTGGTAAGAAATGCTGGGGAAAATGGCCGCAGCGCATTAAAGGGCCCTTCATTAGTTGAGGTACATTAAGGCTCCTGGAGGCTCACCACTCTCCTGAGCATAGACGATAACATTTACACACACACGTACGCCACGCACACAGTCTCCACACAAAGTTAATGAAAACGCTTGCCATTGACTTGTGTGTGTGCTGATAGGAAATAAGGGGCTAGAGTCCTGGCAGAAGCAATATCAAGCATGAGTAATTTACAGGGTTTCAGCTGTGTGGTATTTCTGTTCTCAGGCCTGTTAGAGATTTGTCCAGTAGATATAACTGATAGAGAGGAAGAGAGAGGGAGGCAGAAACTCAAAGCCTGCAGATAAAAGTCAATGTGCTCTTTGTTCAAGTAGTGGCTGGTCTAATGTCTATCCATCATTGAAGAAAGAGAGCAGAGGAACGGTTAAAGACCTAATGGAATCAGAATTTGGGATTTATGGCTTTTAGTCCATGTGTGTTAACTTTTAGGCCAGCTGTGTTGACAATGATAACATTGAAACGCTCTGTCTGGAAAGCAGAGGAAAGATATTGATTGCTCATCAAGTTTTCTGCCCAAATCAAATGCTTTTTGGGATAAGCATGTCCCTCCACCACCAATAGCTACTGGGGTAAGGTGAGGTTTAGTCCCCACAATGTATAGAAACAAAGGTGTTAGTGTGTGTGTGTGTGTGTGTGTGTGTGTGTGTGTGTGTGTGTGTGTATTAGAGTTGTGTATTAGTGCCGGTGTTACATTTTTATGTTGCGGTAATTAATGAAGCTTTTAATACAGGAGACGGTATTATCACAGTGATGAAATGCATTACAAATATAGGTCGAAAACATAAGCAAACATCAATGTTATAGTGTCAATAATACATTCATTGAAATAAATGGAAAGTAAAGCTTACAGATAATTTGTCAGGTGTTTAATTAAATATATTTTCCATACTATTCCATACTAGATTCCATAGATTTTAGTAAAGGAGGAACACGTGTAATAGTGATGAATAAGCTTAAGATGCCCACTTTACTTGTACTTTTGCTGTACAATAATTAACATACATAGTCAAATACATAACATATTATTTATAACTTGATATTTAAATGGTCATTTTTACTGACACATCACTTTATTATAAATAAATACCTGTCAGTGTGAGTACAACAATAGTGCTAATTCACTTTTTTTCCGGATAGCAAGCAATAGGATAGCTAATACAGTTTAATAGACATTTAAAAGCATCACTCTGTGGCAAGACACGATAGTGTTGCGTTCCATCTTCAACTTGAAATCACAATAATTGTTCTGCCACACTGTCATTATTAACTACATAACTTACTATTAGTGAACTTACTATTAACTCTTCAACTGTCAGGAAGGCAAATGGCAATAATCCATGCAATTTTGACATTTTAGTTCGGCTATTTGTTTTTATGTGGTATTCAGAAACACGTAAATATGAGAATTGGTGTGACGTAACTCATATTTCACCTTAGGTCGACAGCGTTCCGCCTTCCGCCATTCATCTCCATGTGAGGCTGTTTACATCAGAGTGCGTGTGCGTACGACGCTTACGCAGGATAAACGCATTGTTATTTAACAAGTCAAAGTTCTTTCACGGTGATTTGAAGTGTCTGCAATAACACTACTGAGTGTTTTTACTACTTAGGTGTACCGTATTACCGAACAACGGCACATGTCTAGTGTGTATTAACACCACACTGCCTGGCATTATGGATGCTCCACAGGACAGTTACCGTGGCTCTCTCTTCCGCTGTCTCAGCTCAAAGCCATTCTCCTTCCCAGGGATTGTCTCCCACAGAGGGGCAGATGCTCTCATTTTACCCACCAGGAGTACCACTTTCACCCCCTCCAACCACACATGCTCATCCATAAAACGTATACTCTCCTGATACTGAATTCAGCCACCGTGACATGTTGATAGATAACCGCATATTAGCTTTGAATGAGATATTGAAAAACAACTAAAGCATTTCTTTCTTTTCCCTTTCTTGCCAATTCGCATCAACCCCATCACTCAGTATAACATGGACAGGTTCTTTCTTATTGTCTGTCGTGCTGAACAATTCCTTTTTCCTTCATTGTATTAAAACTTTTGATCCTCATATATAAGTTATTAGCAGCACCGAGATCTACAGGCGATGATTTGCTCCACATGCTGTGTGTTTCAACACTTTATTAATACTGCATGGCTCGGCTCTGTTCCCCTGCCCCTATTGTCCATCACCCTGTGCTCTTGGCTCTGAGGTCAAGGCTTAAACACAAGGTCGGGCCTCCACAGCCAGCTCGACACTGCCAGAGTTTTGCAAAGGAACATGGTTCCTGGGTATCACCTTACAGCTTTAAACACATTTTAGAACACGTTTTAAACCTTTTTTTAAAGAGGTGCAATTGAATTTTTTTTTACCAAGTTCGGAAAAGTACTGTAGGTGACAATACAACATCGGTGACAAAGTTAACTTTAACCCCCACACTGAGATTTATGTTTTGAATGTTACCGGCAAACATAATGTAAAGTGATTTAGTGGAATCCAGTGCTCATTCATTAAAACACAAAATAAACTTTGATATAAGGAGAAATCATTTATATATTTATTTTTGAGAAAATTTGGGTATGTGATACATTGTTTCCGAATAACGATTTCTAACTACCGAATGGGTGCCATTTGCTTAATAAAATATGTAAAAATCTAACTTTTCCTTTTTTTCAAACACTTTTTTTATTTATGAAAACGATTTTTTTTTTATAATACAGGGGTGAGGAACCGACAAAGGTCAGGCCGCAAGTGCTGACACTATATCCACAGGGCTATCAATGCCGACAATAACTTGTATTGGTCAATCTCAGAAAACTATTTAAACAAATTAACTATACACTAATTTAAATTATTAAAATATTTAACATGGTTTTTAAATAGAAGATGGATGCATTATTGTAACAGGACTGAGATTTAGCATACAATTTATAAATACATGAAATAAAGCTACACAGCAAACATGCTAATAGCATGAAAACATTGAGCAAATTTTTGTGATTTGCCATTTTTTATTAAATAAACAAATTACTTGCAAAAAATAATTAATGTAACTGAATGAGATTGACTCTCTCCTGTCATAGGTAAAATATCATAAAATAAAAGAAAATGAGAAAATGTACTTTTGTTATTCATATGGCATTTAGACAACCGAGATGATGAAACTTTCTGCTCTAAATATGTCTTGTGGAACGTTTTAAGGTTTTCCGAGGTGAGGATGTGCTAGAGTAACAGGACTGATCGAAAACCTCGGGACACGACTACAAATGTGAAATATATCTAAAACATTATACTTTTTTATAAAAAATAAGCATAGATGGAATATGGCAATAAACAAAAATGCCAAAAGATAAGATTTAACATTCAACTTTCATGGTAAAGTATAATGACAGTTAGGGAACACACAACAAATGCTACTTTTTTAGTGTTCAAGGCAGTTTTTATTCATGTTCTAAATGTTACATTTTAAATTTGCAGTTAGCTTAATGTGCAGGAATAATATTTAAACGTTTGTATTTGTATATATATTTTTTAATGGCATGGGGACAGAAATGGAACCTATTCAAATAGAATGACCCTCATTATGTTTTAATTTAATGGGGATAAACACTCAGATGACAGTGAGAGAAGTTAAAGCAAAAGTCATTTAATACATTACTTTCCATGCAAAGAATCTTTTCTTCCATGCAAGAATGTAGCTTAATGAGTTAGACTGCAGATTAGCACCTGCAGATTTCCCCCCAAGAATCATTATCTGTGAGTCAGAAGTAGCAAATCATTGCCTCACTCATCTCTCTCATTCACTTCCTTATTACTGTCCTATACTTTTGTAGAAACTATAGGTATTAACACTTATTGTATTATTGCCCCTGTTTTATTACTATTGTTTCCTAAACTCTCTGTAAGTCGCTTTGGATAAAAGCGTCTGCTAAATGACTAAACGTGGCAACGCCAAGGTCATGGGTTCGATCCCAAAAGAGATTGCACATACTCAGAAACAAATGTATAATGTGTAATGCAATGTACGTCGCTTTGGATAAAAGCGTCTGCCAAATGCATAAATGTAAATGTATACTGCGAAAATGCATTTTATGTATGACTAAATGTTTGACTAAATAAGCCGTGGTCCAGATGGATGGGTTCTTGACAGTTATGAATGTGCTTCTGGCTACATTAATTCAATGAAGTGGGGATGGGAGGGAAGTGGAGGGATTGCAGGTTCGAACTAAGTTTAAATAAATCATCATCCGAAGCGTTCTGGATACTCAACTGGAGGCCCTGGACCTTTGTGACCATGTAACCTCTGGTTTCCCAGACAACCATAGCCCTCCACATTCTTCAGAATATTAAAAGAATTTTGGTGGCGGTAAATTTGCCTGAGAGCAGTGAACTGGTGCTCGGCATGATGAGTCTACCCCTCATTAGAGCGCCCAGCCTCGCTGGGCTTAACAGAGCTACGTCTATATCTTGTGGTAATGAAGACCCCGCAGAGGCCGAGAGAGAGAGAGAGGGAAGCAGAAGGCGGAGGGCAGAGGAGGGAAAGTCAATACTGGAACCCGTGCAGTGAAAGGTAGTATCAATTTTCTGGATTATTAATTCAAATTCGCATCTGCAGACTGCTTCAAATTAAGAGAGCTGCAGACGCCCTCTCGGGCTCTGGCAAAATTATAATTTAAAGTATTCTGTTTCGGACGCTCAAATTCGATGACCCAGTCAGCATGCTGGGGTCCTCCCCATCCCGTTAATGAAGGTACAGCAGGGTGCGAATGTAGTGAGTGGAAACCCAAACTACACCTGTTTCACCAAAGAGCTGCTTACAGAACTCGACTTTCTCTCTGGCAGCATTGCCCTGCACTAGAACAAGGTCTCTTTGTGTTGAACTGGTGGTGGTGAGTGTTGAAAGGTGGAATTACAGCTAGGTGTGAAATGTGAGGGCACCACATTAATCTGCTGAGGTAATTATTTTTCTTATTTTGCGTAAACATCTATTTTTTACAAAAGTCATTAATTCATCGGGAAAGTATTTTTTTTAAAAGTAGGAGAAAAACCCAAACCATTAAGTGGAACTAAGTCCTCTCAATTACAGCGCATAGTTGCAGAATAAGAGGCAGGATTGTGTTCTTGTAAATTACCAGCATTAGATTGTAAATAGGCATGAATTTCATCCCTGGGTTGGATACTTTTGTCAGGAAAGAGCTTATTTCTGCAGAGAAGTCACGAGTTTGAAGGGCAAGGCTATTGTCCAAGGATTGTTAAATGTTGGGTCATCTGGGGTCATGTCAATTTCATTTTGGTATCATGAGCATTATTGTTTTCCCCTGTGCGCTGCACTCAAGAGATTACATTTTATTAGAGTTATGAACCCGTTATCCTTCAGCTTGAACGTGATTTCAACCTTATTAGGCATTTCAGAATGAGGGTGATTTGTATTAAACTTGCTCTGATGGTAGAAAGCATCACCTCTATTATCAAATAATATTAAAAGCACAATAAACTTGATTATAGAAAACATAATAATCTCGTTGGAATTTATTGAGGTCAGCCGAATGTACATTTTATTTTGCACTCCTTGTGGTATATCATGAGGTAGTTGAATGCACAAAGCACAGCTGATCAGTTTTGTGTGCCCTAGTAACCCCCGAGAACGAGACAGAGAACATGTGTGTGTTCACAGAGAGTGAGTCAGTATCAATAAATGACAAGCAGGTGGAGCTGTGAGCAAAGTTAAACCTGTGGAAAATACTACAAAAGCCCACTTTGATATACAGAGAGAATGATGAGCGACGTGTGAATGACAATATAATGAGGGATATGTTAGTTTAATACTTTTCACCAACATGGTGCCAGTGATGGTGCTAGAGCTGGTACCAACATATCAACCACATAAAAAACCTGGAAAATGTTTTTGCGCTGGCCCTCAAAAAACCTGTTGGTCTTGAACCAGAAACCACTCATGCCAGTGGCTGGGGGCAGGAAGAGTTTTACAAATTCAGAGCTCAATTTCAAAAAAGTTATTAAAACAACACCAACTACTAAAAAATTGCTCCTATTCTTCATAAAACTTTAAGCACTGTTAAACAAAAATATTTGTTTGCGGACAGGTCAGTTCCTGTAGTATTTAAAAACCAGCACCATTTCGATTTTACAGCGTTATGGGAGTACGTGGTATACGGGGTGGTGCTGGTTAGGTTCAGTACATTTTCTGGTGTTCTTAGTGATTTCTGCCGCAAATGTCACTTTGAAGCATTTACCACAATCTAAACACTTTCCTCTAAGCTCCCTGTGCACCACAGTCTGATTCAATTTGCTTGATTTGGATCTGTATCCCTATCCCTACCGTATCTAAGAGGGCCTCTTCATTTTTATCCTCTGCCATAGATGAGATGAAAGAAAAGAGGGATGGACGGAGAGAGAGAGAGAGGATCAACGGCAATCAGGAGATGGCAATAATCAGAATAATTTGCAGCTAGCATTGTGCAAGTGCGTGATTGTGTGGCGCTGTACTGAGCCGTGTTTGTATGGCTTGTCATTTTTTCAATTACTCTGGCTGTGGTTAAACGCTCATTTTCAGTTGCCCTGCCTGAAGCTAGAACAGTGAGGCCCATTAGGCCCTGTACTACAGCCTCCCTCTCATTAGTTTCCCGCCGACGAGTGGCGTTTGGGAGAAGAGCCCGAGACCAGTGCTCTGTAAGGAGGTCAACGTGGAGTTGTGGAAACAGGACACAGCAGACATGAGTGGTTAGATTGCAGAGGAGTTTCTGACCCCACGGCGTCCCATCCGTGCACAGGCACCAAGGACACATCATTAGAGAGAAAGGGTGACCTTCAGGGCCAACAAAGTACAAAGCTCTTAATGACTGGGCCGAGCCTTCCTCTTCTCTCTCAGAGCCTGCCTGACTGCGCGATCCTCTAAACGAATCACATGGCAGGAAACACCGCAGAGAGACCCAAAACCAGTGAAACCAGCCATGATGACAAGACCATCCTTCAGACCAATTTATCATGTTTTTTCATGTTTGGCTGTTGAAAGTTAGAGGAATTGCTCTAATGTAAGGACACGGGCATTAGCCAACTGATTTTCATGTCTTGCTTCTATCCCATCGCAAGTCGTGATGTTTTACCAAAGATGGAAAAAGGTGGCAGAGCTACATCCCCGAGATAGATACATTGGAGAAACCCAATATGGAGGCAGAATAATGAAAGTCCTGCCAAAGAGAAAAATCATATTTTGATTGCCATGCATAATAACTTGATGAGAAAAAACACTTTTTAGTGTGATCGGAACTTAAGAATCCAAAGTTTTTATTCTTGATTTAGTGATTTTCCCCATTCAAGTAAATTCGAGCAGTTCCTATCCTAATAGCTGCCTGGGGTGCTATCATCATTGCTAATGATTTGCCTATATAAAAAGAAACTTTAGTTCTACTCAGCATTGTAAGTGTGCTAATGTAGGCATCATGACGTGGTGTCCTCTGTTTGCGCATGACCTGCGGAGAAAAAAGCTTTGTGGGTGCAGCTCCTCCAGCTAAATGGAGGTCAGTGGAAGATGGCATCCATTACGGAGGCATTCAATTCAAATGTCACCTGGTTGGCACGTTTTTCCTACTCCCTAATGTGTTTGTTTCAGCTCTGGGAGAGAGAAGAATGGCAGGGCCAGTATGGGATACTGTATGTTTTGTCTCTAAGCATGCAGTTTCTTTTAAAATGCTTAATTTGAAATGGGTTGGTGTAAGACTGCCCACTGGGCGCCCGTGGAGCGATTTATCAATGGAGACGGGGAGAGCCGGGGACGGTCGCAAGGTTACACTGCATTAAGCCGACAAGCCTCACCTTGGATTTGGGTAAAACTACCGTCAAGCACTCTAACATTCTCTCTCCACGTCTCTCCATCTTGTTATTGAGAGGCAGCTATCCTCTGGAGCTCCAGCTGCTAAAACAAGACTGATTGTAACTATTCATCATTTCACCTCAGCACAGAAGTTGCAGTGGCCAGTAGAACTGGATTCAGGCCAGAACTTGGCTCTGTCACAAGATACAAGCACACATACACACAGACACAAGCATGCATAGGCACAACTTATTGTAAGCCCCTACAACCCAGAATTGTGTTTGCCATACTTCCACTAGTAAACAATGTAGTCCTGTCTCCAAGAGTGAATAGAAAAGACAGGAGCCTGAAGGTTGTAAAGTAAAATGGCAGCTGAGCATGGCAGCGTTGAACGAAGACGGCTGGGATTCTTGGATACTTCAGACCTGATTGTCACTCCTTGAGTTCCGGTTCTGTCACAGCAGCTCAGCGCTGTCATCCCTCAACTCAGTTAAAATTAACAGGTAATTTGTAAATGTCACTATGGGTTAGACGGCTCATTTTGTTTCTTTGTGACCAATCCAGGAAAAGCTGGCTAATTTTACTTGTTCCTTGTCTTCTTATAATAAGATATTCATTTATAAATAGAATTACACATCGAAGTAAGGCAAGGAAGTAAGCAGCATCTCACCATTAGCTGCAGTTAATAAAACACCACAGCTGATGGATATTACTGTGCTGGGCTCAATTGATGTCTACTTTCAATATATGAGATTATGACCAGAAATGTAATTTCAAATATCTGAATTCATTATAGCTAACAGTCTCTCTTTCTGACTTTAACCACACACACATACCTTCCCTTTAATGAGTTCTGAGTTTAAAGAGTGTGAGTAATTAATGGAAAAGGTAAGGTAATGAATTCAAGGTATTTTTTTCTTACCTTTCATTTGTGTGTGAGCAAAGAAAATTGAAAGCAATTTAAGCATGATCTGCTTTTATTTCTTTCGACAGCTTTAATTTGATCCTCAGCTATGTTTCTCCACAGAAAGAACGTGTTAATTTTAAAGGCATAACCCTTAAAATCAACCTCCCTGATTTTTGAACATATTTCTCCAACTTACCGTATGTTGGACAGTTTAATTGCAATTCATGCAGAAGTTGCAGTTAAATAAGCAATGAAGCTTTTATATGGGATTAGATTTGTGCCAATAAAAATGAACGCAAACTTTTAAAATATGAACAAAAATATACAATGAGAAAGAAAAAAAACACTCTGATAACGAAAACAATAAACTCGATTGCAAGATGTAACATTGTTTTCAAATTAACTGCATTTTTTCTTAATAGTTTTCTAAGTTTCGCTTTTGCAAATAATGGTTTATGAATTCGCTGCTAGATTTTTCAGTTGCGCTTCCCAAGTTTTCGTTTTCGCCTCTTAAGTTTGCGTTCGCCTTTCTGGCTCAACCCTCACGTGAGGGCGGGACTTAAGGGCACTTTAATCTCATTGGCTAGTGAGAATTGGATTGACAGCTCCCTGACAAGGAAGTCGATAGTGAAATGAGTGTTGCGGATGAGAGCGATCTGCATGCGGTTGTTTGTGACTCTGTATTGTTTTGTTTTAGTGTTTGTACTTAAATTATTTTCTTGTTTTGTTAGTATATTAGCGGTTCGCCAACTCGCACGCACTTGGAGTGGGAAACACGCGTCCAGGCTCTCTCAGTCACGCCACATAACAAGCCAACGTCGAGTACAGGATAGCATAGCCATATTCACATACAACTTTATGTGTGTTTGGAGGCTGTAAAGACAGCAGTCTATAATTACATTAACATCCGGAAAACGAGATGCCTAGTGAGTTTTGAGGAGATAGTATAATAAAGTGTTATGTTATCAGTTCATCTTTATTATTTATAGATGATAATCGTGGTGGAATTTCATGTATTGTTTGTACCTTTAGACGTTTATGTTTATATTTTTTTAAAGTCTCTCTTTTCTGCTTGTTTTTTTACCTGTTTTATGTTGGTGTGGATACATACTGAAAGAGTTGTTTGCAAGGGGCAGACTAAATTAATAAAGCATCCTAAAAACCTCCAATTGTCACCTTATGAATTTGTATTGTTGTAGCAATGTTTAAAATTTTTAAATGTCTTTGAATGTATTAATACTATTTTATGAGGTGTACTTTCTGTGTATGTAAAGAAAGGGCATAATATATTCAACATGATTTTTAAAATAAAGATACAGTACTTGACTTATGGGCACTAAATTCTTTAAAATAAGACTGTATGCAGGAACGCCACAAAGCTTCATCCTCCTCAACTGGACACGAAAGTCATCCTCACATTAATGTAAACTGTGATAATAAAATGGCTAAAAGTTTTATTTCTGTACAGTATGCAACAATGTTTTTATTTACCCCGTTCATTTCTCACTACCCAATAATCTATAACTTGTCTTCTTATTGATTGTTATGATGTATTTGGTTCGTTAGTGGTTAAGTAAATAATCTTTATAGTCTATATACTAAATAATACATGACAAAAAATAAAACGCATAATGAACGAGTTAAGTAAAGACAGAATTGCCTACTGTACAGGAATAAAACGATTTTCTTTATTATCTGAATTAGATTAATTTAGGCTACCTAAGGGTGAGAAGAATGATGATGAGCAAGACGCTCGGACGCATGACTAACCAACTTCAAATAGCCTACCATTACTAACTAATATACTTACTAAATAAAAAAGTAATTTTAATACAAACACTGAAAACAATACAAAACAGCATGCAGATCGCTCTCTAAAATCCGCTGCAGCTGCACTGACTTCTGTATCGACTTCCTTGTCAGGGAGCTGTCAATCCAATTCTCACTAGCCAATGAGATTAAAGTGCCCTTTAGTCCCGCCCTCACGTGAGGGTTGAGCCAGAAAGGCGAACGTAAACTTAAGAGGCGAAAACGAAAACTTGGGAAGCGCAACTGAAAAATCTAGCAGCGAATTCATAAACCATTATTTGCAAAAGCGAAACTTAGAAAACTATTAAGAAAAAATGCAGTTAATTTGAAAACAATGTTACATCTTGCAATCGAGTTTATTGTTTTCGTTATCAGAGTGTTTTTTTTTCTTTCTCATTGTATATTTTTGTTCGTATTTTAAAAGTTTGCGTTCATTTTTATTGGCACAAATCTAATCCCATACTTTTAGAGCTAATATTTTCTAAACGAAAATAACATATTACATGCTACTAGCGAAGAAACAGTTACCAAGCATGCAAAAGAGACTTAACCAGCTACAACAGGATTAGTTTAAATACGATAATATTTCTGCTTTATAGTCGTCCTAATGAGCGAAATTTCTGATGGTGCACAGATGCAGCTTTAGCAAAAGAATCCCTTATAAACCGCATTATTTTAAACCATCTAAATAGAATTATTATGTTTGATCCATCTGATAGCCAGTAGCCCCTTCTTTTGGAATAAATGCATCCTGTACATTAATGTGGCTTTCAGACCTTCACAGAGATGTCTGCTTTCTTACAGCTTTGGAACAACTGTTATTTATATTTGAGAAAACCATGCTGTTGCTTTAAACTATGAGCAAAATACTACAATGTAAAAAAAGTCCAAGAGCTGCCTTTAATTTTTAAGTTAAATCACACTTTACAAGTCACTTGAATTTCAACTATATTAAACTGACTTTAAAAAACTATTTGTTTCGTAAAACGACATTGAACGACATACATTTCATTAGATTCAAATGACTATCTACTTTTAGCCAAAATTGTGCAGCTTTTTTACAGTTAACTAAAACTTACTACTGTATTTCTTACGATTTGTACAGTGAAGTGTTTTATTACATTGTTAGATAATAACTTTTACATCAGTGACTCAGAAAATGCAATTCAGTAATATAGGATTAAAAATAAATCCAAAACCTGGACGTCTGGACCTTGATGGTGTTCAGTGTAATTGTGCTGACCAGTATTTTAACCCTATAACATTCTTTAGCCTGTAATCATTACAGAAAACATTTTGTTGCTTATTAAAAAACCTGATAGCATGGACTACACCCTTTATTGCAAACATGCAAAAATAAATGACCTTTTTTTCTGTTGTGTACACTGTACCAACGGTACATCTCACCACTCTGGAAATGAAAGTAAACGACACATAAATCACATTTCTTTTTAGATTTTCCTGGATATGCCCCAGTTTCTCCGTATGCTTGTATAAACCCTATGCTCTGCTTTTCCTTACTGGTGGGGTGTAATTAGTATATGTGTGTTCTGTTAGATATGATAGCTTGTCTCCACTCAGGAGGTGGACCGATAAATATTTATATATATTACAAAGGGAGATGCCACACCAAGCCTATTAATGAAGACACCTTATACGACCATCTTAGCCATGTATGCACATAGGTATCAGCCCATTTGTCAAGCTATGAGAGCTAATTATCTCCTACCAGGCAATGTTTTCTCATTCGGAGAGTTTCACTTCTTTGTATTAGGACATGCGTGGTCAAGTCAGCCCCAAATAACACCTCCATGCTCATGAATGCATTAAATAATTTTGGCCTCCTGGTAATATTATTAAAATGAGGGGGAGGCTGAATCCAAATACACGCAGATCTCCGTCATCACCCTTCCGCCTTATTCAGCCATGGATACAAGGGATACCAGTGTTTATTGATGCTATTAGCCAAAAGGAATGATTCATTTAGCTCATTTGAAACACCCTGTAATGGGAGCTTTGGTTTTGTTGAGTGACTGGCATCTGGGTGACTCATGTGGGCTTTGTCCCATTGTACTTTCTCAGGGATATGACAGAGCAACTAAGTTCCTGATTCTGGCTCACAAAGACATCAGATCTTTATGTCTTTTCTGTTTTGTTTTACTTCTCACTCTTTAGCTCTCTCCCTCTCTCTATGTTTTCAGTGGTAGTAGTGGGTTTTCTTCACCACACATGTTAGAAGGCCATTTTGCTGGCATCGCCCAGCTTATTACCGCAAGGCAAACAAAGAATAAAGCTATCTGCTCACTTAATAACATTGTTATGGCTCTGTGGATTGGAGATTAATTAACTTTTAGCCCAACCCTAATTAATGAAAATAATACTTAAAGCTGCGATTACTCTACCAAGTTAAGGCAGCTGTAAGACAGCTCTGCTTTGTGCAGCCTTAGTTCTAATGCTAAAGATTTAATGCCATGATAAAATATTTTTTCAAAGGCTCATTTGGTCAGAGTTAGATGTGGCTTTGGTGTAAATGCACGTGTCCTGGTTTTCTCAGATGTGGCTTTATACAGTAGCTATTTGAAACCATCCATAGTTTAAACAAAAAGACAAATTCGAGTCAAAAACCTTAGTCTGAAAGACACATTGAGCATGCGATATAGTGTGACACATTTATTGCTAATAGCGTGTAAATAAATTGATGCCACCTCTTCGGTGCATTAAAAATCACCTTGTCATGGTACATATGCAGCATCAGCATGTGCACCATATGTACCACCATGTAACTCCTTCTGTGCTGTCTTTGCAATGATGATTCTAGA
Source organism: Oreonectes daqikongensis (assembly GCA_026939265.1). Taxonomy (NCBI): domain Eukaryota; kingdom Metazoa; phylum Chordata; class Actinopteri; order Cypriniformes; family Nemacheilidae; genus Oreonectes; species Oreonectes daqikongensis. The sequence goes on along the minus strand of JAOTQM010000446.1, from coordinate 1,489,241 downwards.
TGATTCAAGTTGAACACAAAATCAGCTTTTTTTTAAAAAAACATTACAAAATGCTGATCACGTTTTTCTGTATCGTGGATGTCAAGTCTCACTTGGAGTAAGATTTTAGCTGATTGATGTCTTTTCCATACACCTGATATACAAAGGTCACATCTGTTTTAAAAGAAAAATCTGTCAGTATTTCTTATTCAAATCTCAATTTTCTTCCTTGTTATTTTACTCATCACAATTAAGCAATGAGCATGGTTACCTCTCTATCTCGTTCTAAAATTCTTTATCAAGAGTTCACTTGTATGAGCTGTATTATAGTTTTAGGGTCATGGAGTCAAAATATAGTTATATACTTGCTTATACTATCTTGACGTTGTATTTGAAACCTTGCATTACTAGCACTTCTCGTGATTATTGCTTACTTAGACGAATCGCTTGCTGTTTTCCTCAATTGTAAGTCGCTTTGGATAAAAGCGTCTGCCAAATGAATAAATGTAAAACGTAATGTAAATATAGCTCCTGGTTAACACGGTTCTTACAAAATGGCACTGATATTAGCCAAACAGGGAATTTACTCAAAAATGTACATTTTCTATTTAAGATCAAAGCATTATCTTAACTGAAGGGCTCAGGTAAAGGAGCTGCAGCCTGTCAGTGTTTAATGAACTGATTTCAGTTCAGTGCTGTCCATTTTAATACATGGATCAGCAGCTGGCAGTAATGGTAGCTTTTGTTCATTTAAAGGCTGGCAATGTGTGATATGTGCTGTAAATCTTTGGGTAATACGTGCAGAATCTGTAGACTAAGCACATCAGAGAACAGAGTTGTACTGACACAATGCTGTTGTTAAGCCTGAACATAAAAATGGAACGTAAATTTATGTTAATTGTATGTTATACAACAACAAATATGTGATAAAATAGAATAGAAAGGTAAAAGAAATATACTGTGTGTTTTCTCAACTTTTCTGCGAATTACCTAGGCGGAGAGTAAGTGCTTGTCTGTGCTGGGTTTTTATTGATGAGCGGTGGTATATATCTTTCAGGCTGTCATCTCTCGGCCAGCGGAAGAGCCGCTCTCTGTCCCCTCTGCCGGTCTCATAGTAATAGAGTCATGTTCTTATTACTGTACACCGCTTGGTTCCCCCAGCAGTGCATTGTCTATATAACATTGTGAGCATGATTCTGTGTCGTCTCAGTCATCTTTTCCAAGGATTGAATCTTTTGTATTCACTAAGTAGATTCTTTCATGCCACCACCACTTCAAGTGCCAAGTGCAAAAAATATTTGGGTTCGCCACACCAGTGTGGCCTTTATACTTCGAACAAAGTTATCATTGCAACTTTTTTATCTAAAGTTATTTACAGTGCCTTCAAGGTACACGTCTGTGTTGTCTGGAAATAAAACCCATGACATGGCATGGTTTGCAATACGTCTCAGCGTTAAAGTGTTGCATGTTACTGTACCATTTCTGGCTTAATGGTTCTATAGAACCTTCAACATATGAAGCAGGGGCATTGTTAGATCCCTTTTAAAATCTGCTGTGCCCCAGTATAAATCTCAAGTTTAAGTTTGAACAATTTACTTTATTTTAGTGAGTGTGAGTATACATTTGCATTGATAATCACGTCAAATAACCTGTCACAGTTGCACACGACAAGCGACGTAGGCTATGAAAACATGACGAAACTAAAGTAAGTTTCTAAATAATATCGATTATCAAGACTTGATAAACAACCTACTGTACAACCCCAGCCAGTCAGGCCTCAGACATTAGAAGATAAGTCTCAGGAAAACTTGGGAATACCTTTGTTTTATTTAAATTAAATATGCTCTTTATTTTTAGTTGCAGCCATAAACTGACTGGTTTCTTGAAATTGTAAATTCTTGAAAAAATGTATTTATTCATTGTTATCATTGTGTAATGCAGAAGAATGCAAATATGCAAGAAAAAATCTCTCTGCTTTCATTATTTCCATCTTATTAATGTTTATGTCAAGTATGTTGAATATACATAAATATTTTTAGCAGGCTTTCAAGAAAAAAATTGGAAATGTAATGAGGTCCTGTGCCTCAGTAGAGCTTTAGGTCTAGCAACGGCCATGATCTGAACCTTTCGGTATTACAAAAGGTTATTTGTAGTGGAAAGAGGTTTTCATTATATAAGTAAGAAAGACATTATAAAAAAGTAAGAAAGAAATTGTTCTTTTAAGAACATTTGAGTAAATTGTTCTTTTGGGAAAAAACCTTTTGTGGCAAATATTTTAAAGCGTATATGTATATTTACAATTATAGCCAGTTCTGAGCAAACAATGATTAAATGATTCACTTAAAACTTAACCCACACCTTTTAACAAAACATTTACCAAATAATCCCATTAAAGTGCTCACAGTATTATTTTCCAGGTGTGTGTGAGGTGAGTTTGTGTGTTCACCGAGTGTATTCAAATATTGTGTGTGTGAAGTCAAGTGTACATTTATTTTCAGAAGAAATGCAGTATGTTAATGTATTTGTGATGTGTGAGGCGTGTTTTCCAATATTTTTGCAGCGCATGCGGTGAGTGTGTTAACATGTATGTGTGTCTCCACGTTCCCAGAGTGTGATATTTCCACTCACAATCCTGTGTTCGCACCTCCCACCCCTCTGAATACATGTTACAGATGTATCCTCAAATTTGTCTTGTCTAGGTCTTGACACCTGCTCACCTCAGAGTGGAAGTCTTGCTCCTTATATTGATGGTTGGAGGGCAGTCTAATAGTGTCTGTCCCACTCTGTGAGATGCTCTACTCTGTGGCTTGATTGCTTAGCTGTGGGTGCACACCAAAGTCTGGAGAAAATCAATAAAGGGCGAGAGGCCTTGGCTTCCTTTTCTTAATAAAAGTTAGATATTATTTGTCACATGGTATGGCATGGATTTTATGACTTAGCCCGCAGTGTTGTTTTTCATAGTAGTGATTGAAATAAGAGACCTGTAGAGGGATGTTACAAACTGATCGTGTTACACAGTGTTATGTCCATCATGGTTTCTTAGCTCCACTGTTGATCTGTTTCATGCAGGGCTCTGAACATTTCTTTTTTATATAATACAAGTACTTCATTGTATCCCCTTGTGTTTGAGGTGCTATGCTTTAGAAATGCTTGTGGTGAATATGATCATAAATTTGTCAATTTACCCCCATGACATTTCTCTTACTCATTGACAAAGTTTTCCTATGCATAATTGGGTTTCTTATCTATTAAATTAAATTACAATCAGCAATATGCATCAAATTATGTTAATAGGGCTCCATAAAGTGAATGATATCTAAAAGGCTTTTTTGTGTTATGAGCTGGGTTCTATCACTGTGAGTTCTATCTAAATGAATCACCTCCATCAAAGCTTCAAGGAAAAGTTTGAATTGAACTGGGTGGTTTAGGAATTTAGAAAAAAATGCTACCCATTATACAATATTATTAGACAGTACACTAGCGGTTAAAAGTTGTTGGACACTTACTCACTAACCCTAACCCTTTTCCCACATTTTATAATAATAATAAACTCATCAAAATGATGAAATAAAACAAAGGGAACTATGGGAATTATATTGATAAAAAAACATTTTATCGTCTTCAGTGTAGTCACCTTTCGACTAGAATTTGCAGAAATGTTTTTTTTTTATCAAGCAGCTTCTTAAGGTCTCACCCTGAGATGCTTTTTAATTTTAGTTTTGTCATGAAAAAACATGTGCTTTGGGAAATTATATTTTTTCTACTAAACTAATTTCAGATATTTAAGCAAACACCTCAGATCAAACGTTGTTTTTAAAAAATGAGCAAAATTTCGCTCAAGTGTCCCAAAATTTTGACGGTTAGTGTACAGAGTTAACTAAGTTGTATAGATAAACTGAAAAAAATATATGTGAACACAAAATACATACAATAAATCTAAAGATCAAATAAATGTTACTGATTCTCTTGTCAAAGTCCAGTATGTGTGTTAGATATAGTTATTTAGTCTTTTATTTGCCTCCAAGTCACATGATATGAGCATACTTTATCTTTGATCGGTTCATGTGTTCATAACCTTGGGTATGGAAAAATGCAATCATATAATAAATACACCTGAGTATTGCGATTTTTTTTCCATTTGCGGGGTCACCTCCTTGGAGTGGGTCACAGTTTGTTATTCAGCTCAGAGACGTAGCATTACGTGGGCAGGCAATGGAACACACACTACAGGGATCATTATATATGGTGCAGCAGTGTATGGAGAGGAACGAGCTCAGTTTACTCCTTGAGAAAGACCATGTTTATATTACTGAGCTTTGTGATACTCACGGGTGAGAAGAACGCTTGACTTATCACACATATTCATGTAAAAGCTTGGACTGAATATATGGCAAGATAAATCAAGGGTAATAACTTTGTAGAGCGTTTCAAAGGAACAAGCATTTCCTTGCAGGCATCCCGTGTGTGATACATAATGCCTTTGCATACAGAACAGCACCTCTGTGCTCACACAGCTGAGTTTTTGTTAGACTCCCCTATTTTTATTAAACGCCTCTGGCTGTAAGGGCAGGGGAGTCTCTCCATTTATCCACTTCCTGCCACTGGTTGCCAGGTTTGGTGGTGAGGCGCAAGAGTCCATGGGGAAATTAATGGGTGAGGAGTAGTCTGAAGTGTAATGAAGTAAGAGGGAACAGGCAACATGGATTGAGAGATTAAACATGTCCAACAGGGCCAGCTCTGAATGACAGAGTAGAGTAAGTGTATGTGTGTGGACGTATGATTCTCAAATTTGTGATTTCTCAAATTTGTGCCGTTTTTCAATCAACCTATTAGCAAATGTGACATTTAGCATTATTAGAGGTTTGTGTAATTGGGTGGAGACTCCTCAAAACCAACAGACACAATATGTCTTTTACACCAGATCCCATTTTACTTTAATAATCATTACCTTATTGTATTGTTTTACCATGTAAAAAAAATAAAGGTTCATTTATGCATTTTAAACTGTAGTTTCAAGTCTGGTCCGATCACACAAAATATGTACTTTGGCTAATGTTGGTGAAAACATTAATGCTTAGCATAATAGTGCATCACAGTTTGCTGTGTATGGGGCTAGCCGCAGACCAGTCAGAGTTCCCATGATGACCACCACTGAAAGTGGTTACAATGAGCATGTAAATGCCAGTACTGGAGTATAGAAGATGGTTGGTTGGTCTGATGAATCATGCTTTGTTTTAGATCAGGTGGATAGAAGCCACCCGGAAGCGTTTGGAATTGTTTATCTAGGGGAGAGATGGCAGCAGGATGCTCTATGGAAGGAAAGCAGGCCGACTGAGATAGTGTCATGATCTAGGCAATGTTTTGCTGTGAGGCCTCAGGTCCTGGTGTTCATGTGGATGTATCGTTGACACCTTAAGACTACTGCAGACTATGTACATCCCTTATGGGGATGTACCCAAATGGCAATGGCCTCCTTTAGCACCCAGCCACACTGCAAAAATTTTCATGAATGGTTTGGGGAACATGATAAAGAGTTGAAGGTGCTCTTAAAGAAAATAGCTGTATGACTGGGCAGCCTTGGTTTAAAGGTTCAGGTAAACGTCTTTCTGACGAATCACATCGAGGGTTCTGGCTATCTTAGGGTTCAGAGGAAGAAAGGCCCCGATGGCTCCATTATCCATCGTGAAAGCCAGAGTCCACTTCTGAAAATGACTCATTATGATTTTGATCAATGTTATGTTTCTCCGTGCGGCACAGTAAGGAAATGCCATCAAGAAATTGCATTTCCCAATGAAATTAGGCATCCAGCCGGTCCATTCAATCCCATGTGTTTCTTTTGAGACATTAAGATCTGATATGATTTTGGGCTGAAAATCCAGCTTTTTTCCCTTTCGCTAAATGAAGCAATTGAATTTCCTTGATGGTCTCGGGGAGCACTTAGCTTAAGAGAATACACTTCCAAATCAAAAAGCTTTCAATCATCTCAAATCACATTTGGATGAGATACGCTCTCAAGTGTAGCGTCTCGTTGAATGCGATTGAACGTTTGAGTGGCTTGCGCACACATCGGGCATGTTGGGAAACATTAGGTTTGACTTTCTGCAAGGTCTGACGAGTGCCGGTGACATCTTGGCTATTTAAGGTATGGGTGGCATGTCAAACCATGAGGAGAGCAGGACAGAGTGCTTTTTATTACTACGCTGATTGATTAGAAATGGACTTGGCAGGAAGGATGGAGGGCAGAATAAAATACACATTTAGAGATTTGTAAAAAATAAATAAATAAAATACAAAACATTACTGAAATATCCCAACTGCCGTAAAGTGCTTGAAATCCTTAATGCGCATGGATTGTGGTTTTCGTGGCAATGGTTCCCAGAAAGAAACTGAGCAGCAAATAATAGTTCATGACTATCATGTAACTTAAGGATGTTTAAAAGCCTTTCAATATGTCTATCCGAACACTTTGCAATTTTAAAGGATCTTTAAAATGTCATGATGTCTTCAGAAGTTGGTTTGGATGTGTGGCAGGCTCAGGTGTTAAAACCTTTTGAATATTTCCCAATATCTTATTATTACATTTATAGATAATCACATGAAAATAAACATTTCACAATAACGTAAATTCTTGCTTTAATGTGATGTTTGTCAACATTCAATTTCTCATGTGAGCACACGAGGTAAAAGAATTGTGTTATAATCACATTTACATGAATAATTTAGCTCTCAGAGATGTGTAAATATATAAACACAAGGCACTATTAATAAATAAATAAAGAATGGCTGTTGCTGAGAGCAGTTTTATCTGACAGGTGCCAGACATGGCATTTAATGCACAGGGATTGAAGAGCAGGCCAATCCAGGATGATTCAGGCTGAGAGAACCATAATACAATTCTCCTGTGCTACTAATAGGAGACAGATCTCCTTTCTATGCCAAAGCATCATATCGCTAATGCTCATGTGGAGGAAACATATGCTAATGGATTCAATCCCTATCCACTCGTATTTATACTATAATGACTTTAAATTTGTGCATTAAAATAAAATAAGGAATAAATCCAATGGAAAGGCAAAGCAGCTGAGGCCAGGGCTGGTCTTGACAGCAGTAATTTGAAGACCGAATGATTGAAGTGTCACAGCTCTTTACTCAACGTAAGAAATTCTCCTTTAGATTGTATCCATCCAGGATTTAGGATCATGAAGTGGTAGATGTGTAGGCCGTGTCTAATGTGTCTTGTGTATTTCAAGTGTGTCCACTTCAGCTTCAAGTGTGCAAAAAGATAACACGTGTCGAGACCTGTAGTACATTAAAGACTAATGAGGCTGTTAGAACAAAGGTCTTGTGACTTACATTCATGTTTAATCTATGCATTATACATATGTCATGCATGAGGTAACAATAGCACACAAAAGCACAGAATGGCCAGATGTGCCCTTGATATGTATGATGTTAAATGTTTTGCTGATGGTGCTAGAGACAAATCCAGTCGTAAATTCATCCCCAAAAGTGCTTATCAACATGACTTTGTTTCCAAGCAAACTGAAAAAAAATCTGTGTGCCCTTTTTTCTGGAATTTGTGTAAAGTCAGCCAATGAAAGCAAAGATCTTTGAGATTTATGAGCAGTATACATCAGATAGCCGGTAAACAGGCTGTTGGTGTTTCATGGTTGTGTCATTTGAAACATAATGTCTTTCCTAGTTTTTATACATCTCCTCAACACACACATGGATGCTTGAGGCAAACAAACAGTATACCTATATCAAAACAAGCTTGCTTATTTCTACTAGTGACAGTCTGTGTACTCAAGGGGAGACAGGTATAGTATAACTATGGGGTTGCAATGGGGGCCACTGATATGAAATACCACTTCCATAGCCCGACAGGAGGTGGAATGTAATTGTGCCTTTTCATACCCTGAAAGTGCATGGCACAGCTTTGGCCCTGGTTTTCTCAATGGATTTTTCATTTGCTGGTATTTGGGCGACAAGGCCACTCAAGATAAATTTTACCTCATCTCTCTAACCATTTGTACAGCATGACTTTGATGAAAGTACAAGAAAAAACAGTGAAACAGGCACCGTGTTTAGCTAAAGGGGGAGAATATGAAAGTAAACTTTTCAGTCTTGTACTGTAGGTTATTTCTGTTTCATGTTTTTGTCATCACTTTTTGTCCAACAATACTGTAGCTCCTGAATGAAGGAATGGCAAAACGTAAAGACAAACAAATTAATTTTCTTCAACTAAATTACAAAAACACATATGTTTCTATCTTTTAGAGATAAAATACACACTACTGTATGTCAGTTGAATCTTTTAAAGTAGGGTCCTTTCATTGTTACTTTTTGTTCTTGTATGCTATTTAGGAGAAGATGAGGAAGTCTCAGATGCAGAAACATATTTCACAATTACGAGAGTCGTGTTTATTAGGACAAGCGTATAGAGGCATTGAAGAGAAGCCGTTGCTCCGCAGATGAAATTCATATATGTCAGCTTTTATTAACTGATGGCTTCGAAAGCCAAATGCAAATCTATTTGCTCACATGTGCATCAGTGTTATACATTTTATAGTTTGGAGTACTCATTCTACTAGCAGCTAAACATGTTATAGAAGTAACATAGATTTATTTATATTCAATAGTTAGAATAATTTAAATTATTTAAGTAGAAAACAGTAAAAAAAGTAAATAAATAATAAATAAATAAATAATTCATTAATAAATACAAAAACTAAGGCTAGGTTTTCAAGCTGCGGTCACATTTTCCATAAATGTCAGGTTGAGGTGTTTTTAATATTGGCTTCATTTTTCACATATTTTACTCAGTGTAGGTTCCCAATGGAAACTTCCCATTGTGTCAAAAATAGCCATTGTGACAAAATGTGTGTTCGATCTTTTATCTCAAGCAATAATAGTGCCAGTGTTCACTCGATGTTTTTCAGCAATGATTCAAAAGTATATGCCTATTAAAATTGACTTTCAAAAATAAACCTACCCTAAAGAAATACACAAATGTAAACAATGTGACAACTAGCCCCAGCCTCTCCTACATAATTGTTCTGCACTGTACACTGTGGCACCATGCGGAAATCATTTCATGCAAAATAAAGTGGTTCCACTAAATCATTTACTTTTGTCAACGAACAGCTTTTGTTACAGAAAGGTTCATTTGTTTTAAAATAGCTTTTGGATACTGTATACCGCAGCACCTAAAATCATATCACCGATTTCTCACCTTTAAAGAGTCATTCTGGATTTTAATTAGTGTCTCGCCCTTTCGAGAAAAGCCAAACCCCGGTGCGGCCTGCTTACTGTTGTCACTCTGTGAAACAGTGGGAAAAAAGACAAAGGTAAAGGGGTGGAGGGTGACAGATTCCTCTTCCTTCAGCAAGCCATAGAAATAAATCTTATGCTTCTCTGTTTGACTTCTTGATGAGAAAGTGTTGTGCAATAATGCAATTCTGAAAGGAAAAGGCACTTAGAGAGCTGAGAGGTAGATTAGCAATTTGTAAGCGCTATTTATAACCATAAATTGCAGCCAATCAAACCGCCCTTGTCTTTTATAGAAGTACATTTGAGTTCCAGTGAGGCCGCTTGAGTCTGAAATGCAATATCCTGAAAGAAACAGCTGTTCCAACATACAGATGGAGAATGAATGGAGGGGGTGGGGGTAGGAAAATGAGAGATGGAGAAAGAGACGTGCACAGATGTGACCTTATCAAAGCAACTGGAATTTTGTACTTAATGCCTACGACTACGCGAACCAAAAGCAGTGACGTGTTTGTGACAGAAGTAAAGGACAGTTCTCTCTCCTTTACAAATTCTCCCCTCGCCATTTCTGCAGTTGGCCTGAAGAGGCTGGAGATTAGCATATGACATGAAAGATTACATTAAATCACTTCGTAGCAGTACTTTATGACATTAGCCTCTTAGCCTAGGCAGCTAGACGCATGCAAATGCTCCTCTTAAAGCGTCTTATTTAAATCTGCTGAGTGACATCGCACCTTTGATATGATTATACTGTAAGTCATCTGACTGACTCGAGTTCAGCAGCAGCAGGACACAACGCCGGCACATAAAGGTGTGAGATGTTCACACTATTTAATATCGCTAAGATAAGTGGCAGAATTTTTTTGTCTGTTTGTTGGACGTTTTCTTCTTAGTAAACATAATGATTTACTATATGCACATTTTTGGTATATTTACTCACAACATTTGTATAGTGTATTACATGACAACCTATACTGTAGTTAGGAAATACTTAAGGTTTCATTAGGTTATTGTTTATGTTAAGGCAAAATTTTGCTAACCAGTGTCTGTGTTACACTTTTACTTGTTATTATAATTAAATACAACAGGAATATGATTTTTAAATATTCAGAAAACATGCAAGTTGGGCTTAGCATAACAACATGTTTGCAGTGTGGCTGGCTGCCTGTAAAACCAGTGAAATTCCCTAAAAGCAGAAAGTTATTTTTACTTTACTGTTTTTTACAAGTTGTGTAACATTTGGCTATCAGATTTTCACTGCATGGCTTTTGTGGCCAAACAGATTTATTGCAACAAAATTGTCACAATACCTTTTGGATTTTTTAGAAAGAAATGTATGACATAATTGAAATTAATCTTTAATTTGGTTTATTTTGTGTTTTGTCTGTTATTTGGACAACATATCACATTCATAATACAAGTGGAGAAAGAAAGAGTTTGTAACCACTGTACCCCTTAAGGCAATTGTGAATGGATGCTGAATAGCTTACACATACCGCAGTATCGATAATGATTGGTAATTGCCAAGACTGGTATATTGTGACACCCCATGTCACATATTAAATAAAAAAATGTTATGTGAACTGAATAACTGAATATATTAAACAGAATTTAATGATTTAAATTGCAGCAATTCATTTTATCTGTGGTTTACAATAATTATAAACTACTAAGTACATTAGACTATATTGATTTCAATTTTTTTATTAAATATATTAACTTAGAAATGTTTTTGTGAATAAATGATTTTTGAGAATTTAGAGAGGTTTAGGTTTAGCTAGTTATTATTTATGTCACTATTATGATGTTTTGTGTTTCATTTAGTTGGGCACTTAGTTTTTGAACTTTAGTAGGCTATTCATTTTTGTCTGGCCATTATATACAACCCATTCTCACTCCCAACTTGTCATATATTGACGCTCATATTTCGTCGTATTTCGTTGAGTGGGAACTCCGTTGCTGTTCGCTAAATGAACAACTCATGTCTCAGACCTTTTTGCACCAAAGCCATACGATAAGATGCAGTGTCCATGAACGCATGCAATCGACTCCCATTCAAAAAATTAACCGGAACATACTAGATGCAGTCGATCGCATCTGTTCCTCCTTGTACAAATATGATCGTTTCACGTTGGGACCCATGGAATATCTGTATTTTTGAACAACATTGTGACTGCTTGTATCTTGTGTTTTATATTACTATAAATAAACTGTTACAATACTGTACCCAGCATGCATTGGGGCAAAAATAATGAAGCTGGATTGGTTACTGGTTCCAAGAAATGAGTGAATAATACTTGTTTTAGTGCAAGCAGTACTAAATTCAATGCTTAGTTACAAACCAAACACAATAGGTACTTGCAATGTAATTACACTATAATAATTATAATTATATGTGTCATGCCTTAATATATTATTCTTGAAATTTTTATAATAATTATTATTATTACATACCTAATCAAAATCTCAATTTTTTGGTAGTGTCTGGTTTCCGCTAAAATCTGTGCAACATCAGAACCGAATTGATTTTTTAGCCCTTTTTTTACTAATTATTCAGAATGTCACTGAAGAAGCCCCCTGCCCCTCTGCTGTACCCTCCCCATGTTCGGTGGTCTTTAATCTTAATTATAAAGCTATCATTACTGCATGAACCCGAGGCTGTGGCCGTCCACGCTCAAAATCAATCATGCGATGGGTCTGTTCTGCTGAAGAGCTCCTCTCCCCTCGTTCCCCACTAGAGCTTTTTCATTTATTCTCTTTTCAATTTCATAATTGCTGTTGTCCTCACACTCGCAAGGAGCAGAGCCTGCTGCCCGGCCTGCTGAACTTTTGCTTTTTGAATATTGAATATTGGTTTCACATACTTCATTACATCGATCAGATTGGATTTTGCAGGAATTAAAGGATGCGTCCCCCTCCGATTTAGAAAGATAAAGCGCTTTCTTGCAAACACGCCTTTGATGAAACATGGTCTGGTGGCATTCATGTTTGTACAGAGGCTACTCATAGTTTCAGTAAAGAAAATTGTGCGTTGTGTTTTTTTAACAAATTTAAATATGAACAAATATTGCATGAGTCCGGAAAGCAACAGAAAGCTATTTTATCGTTCATTATGCTGTTTATTGCTCTGTTTACTGCATATTTGTAGTCATTCTCCGACAGGCTGTTGGCAACCGCTGCTAAAATATCCTAACATGTAGAGTGGATCTTAACAGGACTTTCACACTCTATTAGATGTGAGAAGGCGTTAGATGGAAAAAGAGGACAAAAGTTTGCCAAATGCTCAGCACACAGCTGAATTCTCAATAATCCAAAATGGTCGACCAAAGCTCTCTAGGTTTGCATTCGAGATATGCAAGGCTTCTGCGAGGACTAATTTCGTGAAAGCCTGCTTTGCTAACTGAGGCGGCGAAATTTAGGAGAAGTGAAGATGTCAGGACTGCATTAGACGGCCTGATCAAAGGCTTCCAGCAGGACTCCATGCACAGGTTCTCCCATGATTCCGGTCGCTCTGCCAACAGACTTGTTTTACAGTTAAGGCAGCTTTATGTTTGAATTTTATGTGCCAATTAATTAGGTGCTTTCTAATATATGTCGAGAGAACTGTAAACTATTTAGAGAGGGGTAAGGAGAGAGCAATCTGTGGTAAAGTTCTTTTGATTTATAACGGTCAGTGTTCACGTTCAGTAAGCAGAGGAGACAGCTGAGAGTGCACGGTCGCCCTGCCGAACCACTCCGAACCAGGAAGAAGGATTTAAATGTCTTCCCTTGAAGTCTAAATATTTAATTTCTTAATAGAGGACGTTGCAGCCAACATTAATTTTAGAGGAACAGTGGGACATTAATGAGGCTAACACAGAGTGGCATGCCTTGTGACATTCATTTGAGAAAAAAGGGTGAGGCTTTTTTCTTCATCTTCCGACACTTTTTGAAAGTGGGTGAAAAAAGATATCACGGTCATTGATCTGTCACCTTTTTCACTTAATTCTTCTTCTTCTCAGTTTAATGGGAAAATTTATGTACAGTTTTCACACTATACATAACATGAAACGTGTACAAATGCCTGTCTTAGTGATAGACATCCTGGGGGAAGTTTAGGTGAACATTTGCTCGTTGTTTTATTTGTTGTAATCTGTCCCTTTAATTTTTGTTAATTTACGGTGTGAATTATATCTTGGCGTCAAAACATGAAAGTTGGCCTGAATATCGTAGGTGATTAAACGCTCATATCAAATCGCTTGGTAGCTTGATGCTACAGTATTCTTTCCTGGGCAAATAACCAACAAAAAAATCACCTCAGATGGTGTGAGTGGGATTTGTTTCCTGATATCGCACAACACCTTCACCTCAGATTTTCATACCTATTTGATGAGAAATCAAGTCATAGATATAAATATATATAAAAAAAGATAAAATAGTAAAAAAATACCCAATGAAATCTTGTATGAAAGACATTTTGTTAGATGACTTGTTTTCTCAAAGTTGACATGTAGAAGTAAAATTCAGCCAATGCTGAATGTTGAACCAACACATTTGAACAAAATGTTATTACTCATGCTGTATGGAAAATGTCTCTGTATTCACCTGTGTTTGTCAGCATATTTTTTATTTTAGTTGAGAAGATGATTTTACTTAAAGTCTTAAAGAGTCCATATTCTGCTCATTTTAAAGTTCAGAATTTTGGAGATCGGCTAGAACACATTTACATGATTTCATTTGCAAAACATAAATGAATAAATAACTACAAATTTTTTTTCTCATACTTTACATTGATGCAACACTTCTTATCAGCCTTTAACTGAAACACTCTGTTGTGTTCTTCTTCCTTTTTAAAGTTTCAAGAGTCTGTTGTGATTGGTCAAATGCTTAGAGCGTGTTAAAATAGTTTAGGCAAGTTTCCGTTTGTAAGGTGTAAACACTACAGGACAAATTTACCATATCGATTCAAGCCAGAGTCAGATCATGAAAATGTAAAGAACCATCTTGTAAACACAACATGAGTAGAAAGTTTGAGAGTGCTATGACTTAATTTTGTAATTGTATAATAGATGTTGAGAACAATTTTATAAAGAATTAGGTTCACACACAAGCACAATGTGTGTCTACACAAAATAGCTTTCAGAGTGCATGATAAAGTGAACTTTTAAGGAAAAATGAATCTGAGTAGATCTATAATGTCTATACCTTTCCATATTGTTCGTTCCTTAAAGACATTAATCTCAAAAAAGAAAAAGATGGCAACAATGAAATCAAACTTTACTTTTTTGCAGGAGAAAATCAAACGCAAACGCAATGTTAAGTCTTATGACTGAATGAGTGAACAAAGTATCTCGAGAGGGTATCAGAGGTGTCGATTAAACTAGACACTTTGTCAAGTACATGGGTCAATTGTTAAGCATACAAAACCCTAGGACAAGCAGGCCTTTCCTTTGTCCCAGTCTGGTAAAAATTCAAAGCAGGGATTAAGACTCCAAGATAGGAGGACTATAACGCTCTTTAATATATGTAAAGAAGCACATGCTTACGGAGTACTTAATGTGAGCTCTTCAATCTATAAAAGCCAAAAGTGGCCTGGGATATTAAAGCTTCTCACAACCTCTTAGTTTAAGTCCCTTCATCATTTCAGAGACAACTAAGTAAGAATATATAGGAGTCTCTGCAGCTTTATGGTGTTAATGCAGAATATAATTGTCTTACTGCGAGCTACAAAAAGTTTTTACAAACACCAAAAGTTTGTCACAGTTCCCAGTCTGTTTCCACATGTTTTCCCCACTGGACTACACCCTCACCTGTCCCGTGTTGTCAATTAACCTCACCTGCCAGCAATCTCATCACCAGGACACTATGGCCGTTTCTCAATTCAAAGAATGGGAACAACGGACTTGTGTTCTTGTGGAGACCGATCTTGCGAGGTAACCTCGGAAGAATGAACTCGGAAGGATGCGCCGCAATGACTTCACGCGACTTTGGTATGCACAAGTCTGCATATGATGCACCCCTGATATCAAGAACACATCCGGGTACTTCCATGCGTTCTTTATTCTTGTTCTTGAGTATTGGAACAGGACTTTGACGGTTATTGATGACGTAGAGCAAGAACACAAGGACACAATATCACTGAAGAATGCATATTGAGAAACAGCACTCCGACTGTTCTCCCAATTGGTGTCCAATCTTGTCTATGCATATGTTTAGTGGTGGATATAGTTCTTAATACTCGTGTCAAATATAACTCCTACATGTGAATTTTCTCTTTCGTCTGGTGTAGCTACATTACCTGACAGTATTATACAGCATGTCCAATGTTGTCCTTGCATTAGCACATATGTGTTCTAGTTAGTACTTACAAAAGTTTATCCTGATTGTGTCATATACAGTAGTTTCGCATTTGGAGGTCACAATTTTTATCTGGTGAAATTACACTTTGCCTTTTGGATTTCAGCCTTTTGAAACTGTCCCCATCAGGGGCAACTGCCACTTTTGCGCAATACAACTGCAAGCGCAAGACACGCTTAACACTGCAATTCTGTTTCCGAGTCCTACGTTTGATAGAGCGCTTGGAAGCGGTGGTGTGACGTCAGACTTAACAAGTGGATTAAAATAAAACAATTGACTAGGAATCACCCACAAAATAAAAATTAACCAATGAGACATGTTGTTCCTTTTTAATGATATTGGCCAGCATAGAAGACATCTATGTTTGTGTTCAGCCAAAGACAAAATCAATCAAAAAGATTTAATATGTATCTTAATGTATCTTAGACAATACATCTCGCACATGGACTTAATAATTACATTTACTGTAGATGACCAAAACTGACTTATTCTGTGTATTTTCAAATGACTGGAAAACATATGATGGTGATGAAGGTGGTGCTGAGTGTTGTGACTAGTTTATAAAGTATACACAGTATCCTCCTACTCTTTAACGTATCAGCTCTTATGGCTGGTAAATGAACTTCAAAGGAAGCACAGATAATGAATTTTTATGTATATGATAAAAGATCTCATGTTTTCTTATCAGCCATTTGCCTTCTTTAGGTTTTCAAAGACACCTTTGTTGGCTTAAAAAGCAATGTTTAATACATCACTCTGAAAGGAAAATAGCTAATGCTAGCTGACCTTTTAGAAGGGTTGTCTCATTTTGTAGCCATTCTCGGTCCATTTCGCCTGTGTATGAGATGAAGTCTTTATTTACAAAGAGACAGAGCTGAGAGCTTTCAGTGAGGTATAAACACGCTAAAATTCATCTGCCTGTTCCACTGCAACATTTGGCTTTATTAAACCTCTTTACCCTGTTCTCTTTCAATTCTCCTCCCTCCCTTTTTTTCTCTAACAGCCATCACAAAATTGGTGCTGGTATGTAACTGCTAATTTATCCTCTCAATGTATGATGTCCTGTCATCTCCTCATTTGTCTTTGAATGTTTCTAATCGTAGATAATCCTGGTCAAATCCTTTGATTGTGTGTTTGGACGCGGTCCATGTCTAGAGAAGCAATTTAATGGGCTTCATGGCACTTGGTGGAAAGTCATTTATCTAGAGGAATGACTGGAGATGCTTGTTTTAATAAGAGTGCTCTTCATGAAAATCCAAGGAGACTTGCCATTTAATTATAGAAGGGAAGGCCTTACTCAAGTCTTGATCAAGCAAATTGCTACAGATACAAAGAAATTTCCACAGACTCATGGCAACTTTGTTTCACTCCTCCCTCACCTTCTTTGGAAGAGTTGGTGTGCCATCACTTGTTGGCTGAAGTCCACCCCCTGAAGCTTCAGCTCCTCACATTTTTTTTTTCACATTGAAAGCTTCAAAACAACAGATTAGTTATTCTTACATCACTGGCAAATGATTATGTAAGCGGAGCAGTTTAGGTGTTGGCAGTGGCTTTGTGTTGCAAGCCTGTAGACATTTCACAGATGGTAAAGAAAACTCATACGAACACAGAAACTGTCTTCATTTTCTCCTTCTGGCTGTTGTTTGATCATTCTGTTATTTCTCCAAGCATAAAAATTACATTTGGAGAACAGAAATCAGTGTGTTTAAATATAGAAGTGATGAATTACCTTATGACAGAGTAATCTTCTCTTACACTCGCAGAAAAAGTGCTTCCACAGACTTGACTTTAAACACTTGTAGGCTTTGATATCCAGTTCTGTATATCATGACTTGCATTTCTTTGTACTGAAATTAACTTTGACTTTAAAATAAACAGAAGGGGAATTTTATTGGCTGAGCTGTTGCATTAGCTCATGGTTAATGTAGTTCCTGCTGTCTTTGGAGCAGATTGTTTAACTAAGGAAGAAGCCGTACTGCGATACTTTTTATATGAGACTGTACAGGACAAGGAAAAGGTGACAGAGTTGAAAAGAGTCGCTTCACAATGCTTTTCATGAGTTAGGTTACACAGAATCAGACGACACGGCACCTGCAGATGTACACTTTTAATAAAATAACATTTAGATGGCCAGGTTTTTGTGGCCTGATTGTAACAGTTTATTACAAAAGGCCACATGCTGCATTTAAAATGCCAGTACTGAAAATATTTTTAACAATGTATATGAATCATACAAGATAATAAATACGGGTTGTTATAAATATTGCAAAAATATATTGAAATTTTTCACAACTACTTTTTTTGTACAAATGGAGGATTGAAATTGCGTTACTCTCAGCTAGGGTCTGAGAGTAACGCAATTTCAATCTTCCATTTGTATGTACTGTACATGTGGCAGAATTGACAATAAAGCTGACTTTGACTTTGACTTGACTTTAAAACTACATTTTAAAGTTTAAGATGTACCTGTTTGGTATTTCTGATGTATGTTAAACCAGGTCCAGGCATACTGCTGTTTCAGATGTCCACACTAGCACATCCTCCACCTGTCCACCTAAATCAAATTTCAGCTCATGTTTTGGGAGATGTAATCTGGCACATAACCTTGAAATTGGAGGAGAGGCACCATCAGTCAAAACATAATGTTTATCAAGAGGGTCTTTACAGCCTCTAGACCATTTTCGGTGATGATTCACAATTAAAATTATGTTTATTATTGCTTTATTAAATACATTATTTTAAGTATTCATGTGATTCAAATTTTTTGCCCAAGTAGTTAAAAAAATCGATTCATTCATTTGTTCGTTCGTTCATTAGTTTATTTAGGTATTGTTTGTGTGTAAATGTATTCATCTGTTAACAAATCTTTCCAGGGACCACACAGAAAAAAAATTAAGATGACAAATACATGACAATGAAAGTAAATTTCAAAGTAATCAATAATATAAATTTAATTACATAAATATGTTTATGTAACATATGACAACTGCAAAAAACGCAATAAGCGTATCGCCAACAAAACTTAAATAAATGTAAATGTAAAAAAAGAAAAGAAAAAATAGTATAGTCTAGGCAACGTTTTTCACGTTGAGGTTCAGGGCTTCCATAAAATATTGATACAAATTAATATTAATTAAATAAAATATAGATTTGAAAAACTTTTTTTACTATATTTTATAGTGTTTTTACAAATGAGGGCATTATCAAAGAGCAGCTTTTCTCAAATTTGGCATTTTAGGCAAAAATATATTTAAAATAATATATTTTATATTTAAGTGTGTACACACAGACATAGGCCTGGTTTCACAGACAGGGCTTAGCTTAAAACAGGACTAGGCCTTAGTTTAATTTGAATATTTAAGAATATTTACTTTTATAAAAATGCCGTAAATAACATTACTGGTGAGGATCTTGAGACAAATCAATGGCATTGATATATTTTAAGATTCGTCACTGTAAGTTATTTTAAGTAAAGACAACTCAGACTAGCATTTTTGTCTGGGATTAGTCTTAAACCTTGTCTATGAAACCAGGCCAGAGAGCTTCTTTATATAAATGAGAGTTTATCTCATTTATCTCCAGAAACAAATAGTATAATGCAATGTAAGTTGCTTTTGATAAAAGTATCTGCCAAAATGCATAAATGTAAACAAGATGTACTGCTCATACTAATATTTTGGCCATCTAAATTTTAGTTTTGGAAACATCTAAATTAATTGCAGAAAAAGCTGTAAATAGATAACTGTGTGGCATTCAACCATCCACTGTCATGTGTTGATCTATATGCAGAGCTGTATTGAGGAGGGGGATTTTTTTATATATAAATATAAAGTGTTTTCTGAGATAACAACTTCACTCAAAAGAATGACATGGAAAAGACATGAGAAATTACATATCACAGGTATGTAATGTCTCTATTGTTCAGTTATTTATGTTTTTTGAAGTGTCCTTCAAAATAAGTATCTTGGGGTAAACTTAAGTGACCTCTAAATTGGTTACCAGTGGAACCAGTACATACAGGACATCAGTCTGCAAAACAACAGGCACCACAAAATGCTGATTCTCTTTGTGAAAACTGCAGAACCAGCTTATTCAGAATACACAATGTAAAAACATCTGGGTTTCTGCAGGATGCAACCATAAGACCTCAATGGCAAACAAATGTGTAAATTGTACAAGACGAATTGCTTGTTCTTTGTGATGCACAGACTCTGCCACGACATCACTACTCCCAGTTTAGGCCTGACAGCTTAGAAAAATCTGAATTCTTTGATCATATTTGTTCAATTTAATTTTATTTTAAAAGTATAATATTCGAAGATAGCTATAAACCATTTAAAAATGCACAGAATAGATAGAAAATGTGGTCTTGGCACCAGCAGAAACCTTCAATAACTGCAAAACCAAATTACTATGTATAATAGATCCTCACATGCTCAGAAAATGTTGAACATTGTGAATATAATTAATGTTAATGCTCAGACTGATTGCACTGGGTTGTCTTAGCTAATCCATATAGCTGATCAAATCAATTCTCTGATTATTAACTTGAATTAAAAGTAGAGTAATAAAAGGTTTAATTAAGAGAGATATCAAAAGAAGACTTATGAGGAAATTATACACATTCATACAAGATTTCATATCATTTTGATTATTTAACCATTTTACCTATATTCTTGAAATGAAAAAAAACCTGATTCTGATCTGAATATTATTGCGATGTTGCATATAGAAATTCTCAAATGGTATCAGCGTGGCAGAGTGTGACGCCTGAAACATGACTAAAGTCTGACTAACAACGAAACTGTAAAACATCAAAAGCTGACTCAACCACTTGTTAATGGTCTTGTCTTTCTCTCTCGACTGTCTTTGGTTTAGGTCTTGTCTTGGTCTCAGACTTTGTTGTTTTGAGATTTTATTTCAAGACCAGTCAAGACGGCAAATGTTGAAATTACACTAAATTGCTGATGAATTGTCTGATTTATGTGTTAACATCATTAATGTGATTGGATGTAAACTTCTGCCTTTAAAAGCAATCATTGATTTATTTCTAATTTGAATCCTTTTGTAACTGTTTGCCAGTAGGAGATCAATGGGGGATTGCCCTAAAAGAAATCTGCTAACAAATTTAATACAAAGTATTAAGTGTGATTTTAAATTTTTTTTACTTGTATGAGATCTTGGTTATGTATATTATAACATCTGATGTTATCTAAAAATATGTGATATTGATTTTATACACTCATTCGATAAACCAGGAGTTAATAAGTGACTTGCATTTATACACAATAACAAAAAAGTTTTTGTTTTATTTTGGCTAGTCCCTAACAGATCTAGAACAAATCATAACTTTTGTGCATTTATGAGCAACAAAGCTATTTTGCTACTAAATCAATAAGAACGCTTATAAAGCATGATTCCAAAATTATGACTTTTTAGTGTTATGTGGATCTTTTAGATGCATTTTAGGAGTGTTGGTCTTGTCTTGATCAATGTACAGCGCTGGATCATTTTAAATCAGTTTACAACAGAACCAAACGGCAGGCGAATACTCAAGCTAAGTTTTATGTGATGTTACATTTACACTGTGTTGTCAATATGAAGAAAATTTTAATTTAATGCACATTAAATAAAATTTAGCTTCAGCAACAACAACCATTGTTACAAACCATTCCCAAAAATAAAATGGTGGTGTGTTGTGCTTCCTGTGTAGGTTGTTTTTAAAGAATGAAGTGGAGTTGTTATTGACAGTGTGTTTAAAATTTTGAAACATACATTGTTCTTGGTGTATCCCAAAAAAAAAAACATTTTAAGCAAATTAACAAAATAACCCAGTCTCTGTTGCCTAGAGCCATGTAGCAAGAGGGATAAAACGCTTCCCCTGAAAATGGAAAGCTATGATATTTGCCTAAGCAGTGACCTTTGTAGTTAGTTATTGTGGTGCAAACAAGCTATTTGATTCATTGCCTCTATCTGATGTCATGTCTCCGAAAAATGCAATGCCTTCAAAAAGAGTAAATTTCACTTTAAATGTTTATAAGAAGCCATTTTTTCATAGGCCTATTTCATGTGAGCACAGAGAGTGAATTTTGACGACAACACCACATTTTTAGACACAAGATAAATGTACCCATATGGTGGAGGTCCAGACCC
Organism: Oreonectes daqikongensis; assembly: GCA_026939265.1. Lineage (NCBI taxonomy): Eukaryota > Metazoa > Chordata > Actinopteri > Cypriniformes > Nemacheilidae > Oreonectes > Oreonectes daqikongensis. The sequence continues at coordinate 1,467,503 of JAOTQM010000446.1, read as the reverse complement.
ATGTTTGGGTGGTTCTGCTGGCCAGTGTTTTTTTTTTTTTTGTGCTTTTTTGCCTCCTGTTCACGCCAGATGGCTGTCACACAAGCCATTCCTCACCCACAGTAGCCTAATTTGCCATTATTCTTTTCCTAATAGGGCCATTAACAACATCACTGATAATTGAATCGAAAGTTTCCCTCGACTGGGCTGTTTTGGGGGTTTAATGGCGAATAGGGCTCATCCAAGACTGTTTCTGCAAGTTCCAATTACAAGCTGCTTTCTTCTTGGTTTGTCTGAATCAATAACACAAACGATTACAAGTTGCTGGGCTATGTTTATTCAGTCAGTTCATACAAATGTAAACTAATGAAAATATAATATCAGACTGGTTAAATTAAACAGTAAGACTGACAGTTTTCCTTTTTTTAATTTGCATTGATATGCTGATTAGTTAATCAAATGAATCTAATATTTAGTAGCCAAAGAAAGCCCTAAATGAACATAATATAAAGACACTAGGATATGTCAGATGAGTAAATTATTTAATAAACATTGTGCCTTTAGAAGACAAACGGTTTGATTATTTCCATATCACTGAACATAAGCCTTATCTCTAGCCTACAGTCTACAGCAATCCATTTTGCAAACAATCTTGTTTGTTTGAATAAGGTAGGGGCTGTTTACAACACATCTTCCTCGACAGCAATATTTGTATTCAGCAACGTTTTTAAGATGCAGTGTCAAGTGAAGTGTAGTTTAACTTCTAAAAGCATGTCTGGAGACCTTTGTGGAGAATCTGTTCCATTCTGATATGCTCCATCTAGCTGTTTGTGAGTTTAAGAACACATACAGGAGACACATCCACCTGAAAATGCTTAGCTGACAACAGCATTCAACCAGCAACACCAGCAGGCTAAAAGCTTCAGAATGTATATGACAAGTTCTGTTCGCCCAAACCTAATGTCAATGAGCCTATTGGTGGTTTTATCGGACGCATGCGCCTGGCCCGAAGTAAACTTCCAGTCTGGGTTTGTTGATCGTCTGTCTAGTGGCTAATAATATATATATATATTAATATGTATATAGTTTATTTATATTAATTTTTAAATATTTATATTATATTATATGTATATTAACTAACCTTATATTATGATTTTAAGGTATAAAATTGTATTAAATAAACTATTTGTTGAATAAGTTGTGTAACTTTGTCGCATTTAAGGTTAGTGACGGTTCTTCATGGCCAACCTGATCTTACGGGAAGTCGAAAGTATTTTACGAGGTGACTAATTTGTATGAATTCATACGTTGTGAGTCACACAAAACGTATACGATTAAAGAGTACATAGCTTGTAATTTTTAAGGTCCTACTTTGGTTTATGGAGTGTTCGACAACAGGTTTATGTACATACATGGTGTAAAAACACTATTATTTCATAATAATAAACAGTTTTTATTACCTTACTTCTTGACTGACTCTCAAAGGATTCGTTCCGCGATTCATCTCTCTAACCCCCACCTTTCTGCTAGCCTAGTCTGATGTGATTGGTCAGATGGTCTAGTCTGCTGTGATTGGTCAGATGGTCTAGTCTGATGTGATTGGTTTAGCGCATGTTCAAGTTTTCGCGGAAAACATGGCGGATAGAGAATCAGACTAGATCACAACTTTTTTCCAAGCCAATAACTTTGTTATTTATTCACCTTCGGCTTTACAACTTGGCAGACTGGTTACTTTCAAACACGACAACATTACACTTTGCATGAAATGTAATTTTGATGATCTCGTGGAAGCAATACCCTACATCTACCATCACTCGCGCAAAAGCAAACCATACTAAAACGTACGAATTCATACGAATTAGCCAAAAGTAGCCACCTTGTAAAATACTTACGATTACGCCGTGAGATAATACTGGCTAGACTTTTAACTTGCTAGTTCATGTATTTTACTTATTTCTTTTGCTTGTTTTCAGAAGTAATCTGCATGGACATATTTACGTGGTTGCTTAGAAACCGTAAAAAAATCCCTTCAAAGGCATAATAAAAGTGATTTAAAAAAAAGTTGATACGCGAATGTATACGTGAAATCGTCCCTACATTATTAAAGAACCTACATTATTATTATGTATTTTATTAGAAAAAAAGATAACTGAACTATGTAAAGTAAACTCGCAGCTCTATTTAAAACAAAAAAATACTTCCCCTGCAAGTGGAATTTATGTGTAGTGTGGACGGGAGTGACATTTTCTGACAGCTTGATGGGGTGATCTGATCATCTGAGACTAGCTAGCTCTTCTCCGAAAATGCACACCGTTTGTGTTTACTTTCCATTTGTAAGAACTTGTCACCGGCCCTTAAGGAATATTGAAATGCAGAAAAGACCTGCTATTTTAAGTCTCTTTGGAGCCATGAATATTCTACACCTCTGACACAACATATCGTGTTTTCTTCAGCTGGGTGCATAAAGTATGGAAGGGAACATCAAAACGGTGTGTTCAGCATGATAGCATATCTCTTTCTCCATCTCCACTCATGTAAAACAAACACAGTAACAGCACTGACATCCATCGGGAAGTTTTGTTTCCTGTCACAAGGTGTTTGGAGACTGACTCCATCTAGTTACTTCATTTCTAACCTTGTATTAGGAGGCTACACATACAGAGACTCAGACAGTTGACAGTTAATTATAGGAGCCATGGATCGCGGTAGACATGTCTGTCAGCTGTATGCCGATTGACTCGCAACTTGTTTATTTTTTCAATGCTGCTCCATTGTTTTCTGGAGCTGCTTAGATGAGTCTATTTTGCAACGTGTGAGAAGGGCCCCAGGGCTTGCCATAATGATGGTAATAAGAGAATGCACCCTGAACTAAGGGGAGGGAGAGAGGATCCCAACCGCATTGTTTAGGAGAAGAAATAATTGGTGAAGGTGACCTGATATGTTCATGAGTGAATTACCCACAGTCCTCCTCTCATTTAACCTGTGCTGCTGTTTCACCTCATTTCACTTCATTCTGTTCTGAATCTGCAGTTGGACTGTAAACGTGCAACATTTACTATATAAAATGTATTTACGTGGGATAAACTGTTAATCTAAAAACGTATTGTCTCTATTTTGTGTAACTGGTGTAAATTAAAAATATTATTTATTTTGACACCAACAAAATGTTTGAAGGTTTGAAATAGATTCTTAACGTTACACATCATCGAGTCATTCCAACCCAATGACCTTCTGCAAAAGACATAAGAAGACCTATTGACTTCCATTAAATAAACACAAAACTACTAAGACTTTCTAAAAATATCTTCTTTTGTGCTCCACATAAGACATTTTAAACAACATGATGGTGAATAAATGATGACAGAATTGTTATTTTTACCCCTTTGAGGCAGCAATTGCAGGTTGCTTTTTATAGGCTAGTATATTTTTAAACACTGCATACAAAAATTGTTGTTCTATTATCATTTTGTGGAATTATAGATAAAGGAAGCCAATAAGTGCAGCAGAAACTGAACAATACAATCTGAAGCTCTCTTTAGACTCTGATCACATGAAAATAGCAGTGCTTGAAATTTATTTTTAATTGGGCCTTGAATACAGAGGCCCTTAAAATCAATTTTAATTATTCGAAGTAATCCTTACACAAGCATCAATGCAATGTTTGAGAGACAGAGATGTGTTTAATTCAATCACAGCGATGGGAAGAGCGTGAGACAAACTGAGAAGCAAACAGAGATAATGAAAAATGTTGGAAAAGCTAAGACAGACAGAGGAAGATGGAGGAGTGTCTGTCAAATCTGTTGTGAAAGGAGTGATACCAGGGCGTTCATACATGCTCAAACTGCTGCTTTTTTTTTTTTTAAAGATGCTCATGTACACTCTAAAATCTCCCTTCATCTTTTTATTAGGGCTGTTATATGTATTTTGTGTTTAGCACACAACTACAAATGACCACCATGCCTGTAAGGAAAATGACTGTCTATAATCTTCTTCAACAGCTCTCTGGTCTCTGGCCTTTAGCGACAAAGCACTGTTGCCTTATATGTGGTTGAACCCAAATCTGACAGAATTGTGATGAAAGGGAGGATTATAAAGGACCTGTAATATGTCTTCTGATTCTAGACATCTAAAGAAGCTCAGCCATGTTTGCCTGGTCAGTAACAATAACTGCTTACAAAGGCACTACAAGATCCCAATCAAAGCCTGTACATGTAATTAAAAGGATTTCTGGCCCAGTAAGAGGCTATCTGTAGGACCCGAGGCTAGATTGTTCATCTAGCTGAGATGAGACAGACAGCAGGCCCTGAGACAGCGGTTTATAAGAGCTTGAGATGAGTACTCTGATGACAGGTTGCTCCTTTGTCTCTCACAGAGGAAACAGAGCCATGGGCCTAGGTTTGGGCTTCAAAGCTCCTGGTTAAAGCTCATAATCGAAAGATATGTGAGCTGGAAACTATGGTTGAATCAAAGACCTGATTGGTATTATAGCAATTGCCCCACAGGCTAGAGATGATGATGATGGTAGCTGTCTTTCAGACACCTTCTATGCCCTTTAGATGTTAGGCGGGTTATATGAGAGTCAAGGCTGCAGGCAGTCTGTTGGAGAAAATAGATATTGTGTGTGAAAGAAAGATTTGTTTTAAAGAACAGATCAGAAAGAATAAATCAGTCATTATTCAATCATTATTTGTTTGACTTGACAAACTGATTTAACAGAAAATGTTAGGTATTAAATAATAAGCAGTATTATTAGAATAATAATTATTCGGATTATTTTTAACTGCAATACCATAGACTGGAATTTCTGGCAAGGTGCGTCGTACAGCATTATTTCACTGACCACCCCATAATTGTGTGAAGAAAATTGAATTTACAAATGTTATCCGCTCAGATTTGCCAGCAAGGGACCCACAAGTTACCCAAAACTCGGAGCTTGCTTTATCCAGCCACACTCAAACAACAAAAAAACAAACCTCAAACATGTACTCTAAATCTAGCTGTGTTCATATCCATTTATTATATTATAATATATAAATTAAGTCTAATTTTCAAGAAGGGTTTTGTTGGTAATTTTGGCCATGGAGGTGCTGATAGAAGAAGAAATATAGAACACATTGGTCGCACATATCCAGAATTCCCTAGAGGAAAATCTTTGCCCTGCATCTCAGGACTCACTCCTGTGTGTTGTTTTCTTTCTTTCTCTCTATCTCACACACTCAGTCTCTATGTTATCTCTGTTCAACAACAGAATTTGTGAGACATGACTTTGGCAGAGTCAATTTTTTATGTTTGTATGTTTGTTAGCATTAAAAGCTGATGAAATAGCTGAGAAATGTTCCTGTTGCTGTGTAGACACATCTTGGTTGAACTCAATATGTACTGAGAGGTGACAAGCCAAATTTTTTCGGCACACTCGTATGAAGACAGGAAATGAAAAGAGATGACTGGGATAAGCTTAAAGTGCACAAAAGTGTCCTGCCTGCACTGAGTCAGTGCGTGTGTAAAACATTTTGATGTTCAGATTAGTTTAGGGTGAGTGAGTGAATGCATGTGTTGGGCATATTCCACAATGAAGAAATTACCAGGCCAACAATGCCTGTGGTGAATCAAACATGTGTACTGCCTTCAAACACCACTCTGATGCTAAGACGAGAAATGATCTCTGAATGTAACGATTTATACATATCCCTGAAGTTTATTCACATAGGCTTTGATGTTATTTAAACAGTGCACACATTTAGCCTATGAGGTCATTTTACATTTTTACAACAGCCAACTTTAATGTGTGTCCAAATGATGCCGCTGTACTGCCAAGAGAGCAGGTTATGACACATGATACGATTAATACAGGGAATGTCATCACTCAAGACTCTATCTTTAATTGATGTTTTAGGGAAGGACATGAATTGCTCAGGGCTGATTAGATGATGTGTCTCTTTGAGAAGGAATATTTAAATACACTCACTCACAGAAATACACACACTTTCTCTCTCTCTCTCTCTCTCTCTCTCTCTCTCTCTCTCTCTCTCTCTCTCTCTCTCTCTCTCTCTCTAAGATTCAAATAAGCTTTATTGGCATAATAAAATAAATTTTACATTGCCAAAGCACAGGAAAATTAAATATAAACATTCTTTAAGGTAATAATAAAAGTTATCTCTCTCTCTCACACACACAAACACATGCGCACATTTTTTTTTTTTGCTACACCATGATGCTGACACAAAACAATGCAGCACTTAAGACAGTCAAAAATATCATGTTATATAATATAATCACTTTTAAGATTATCTTAAAGCTGTATAGTAGTTATTTTTTTATTTGACAAATGTTGTCAGTTAATAATTAATAATAAACTGTATATAAGATATAGTATTAGTTGGTACTAAGCAATTATCTACAATGGTGTGCAGCGATTAATTGTATGCTTTCTTTTTTCAACTGGTGTATACAAAACTGCCATTGGTTGATATATTCATATTTCTTTCTTATTTACTGCACTCTAAAAAATGCTGAGTGATTTTCAATTCAGCGTTGGGTTATAAAGGGATGAACCCAACCATTGGGTTATAAATTAATCTATGCTGGGTTGTTTCAACCAATTGTTGGGTCAAATATAAACAATTTCTGGGTTAATCCCTTTTGACCCAGTACTGAGTTGAAAATAACAGAATTTATAAGAACGTGCTGTTATTGCAGTATGACCATTTTGTAACAGAGTTAAATTTGCCAGTTTTTAACCAACAACTGGGCGATATTTGATCACTTTTATTGAAATATTATGCATTTGTATTGCTCCAATGCACATATCGTCGCTGTCCTTTCGAAACATAGTATGTTAAAATGAGCAATTTTTTGGAAAATGTAAAAAACCCCACCGTTTTAAATGATTACATATTGTGTTTTTGACAACACCTTTTTAATACTTTAAATTGGTTAGAAATTTGCAAAACAAGGTGACACATAAACGCTAACTAATAATAATGGGAGAAAAAAATCATGAAATATGGAGATACAAGGTTTCAGATGGATAGCAGTGATATGTAACTTTTGGCTCAAATCTTAAAACGTATCCTTTTCAAATGGGTGGTGCAGGTGAGCGATATCTTTCTCTTTTTATTTATTTCTTTTATTCAGTAATTTTTTAATTAAAATGTCACAGTTCTACCAGTCTGGCGTGTGTATGTGTGTGTGCAGGCTGAAGTCTGTGATTAAATAATTTGACAAGTCTGTCAGATTGCAGATATTAAAATATTATAATAAAAAAAATGAATTTTTGAAGCTGTTCACTTTACATGAACAAATCACTTTCATTTAACACAATTGTATTGGTTTCTACATTTAAAAAAAATGGCTCTTTGGTTGAACATGATTCAATCATGGACAGTGGTTCCACATGTTTGAATCATGTTTTCTTAACACGAGATCAACATGTAGATGTTAGGTGTTAGGTGAAGAAGAGTGAATCAAGTAAACCCAACAAGATACTCTTCTGCACAAGTCCTAAAACAACAGAATACTAAACTCTAATACCCTGATAGCAAAATTGATTCAATGTTAACAATTATTGATTTGGTAATGATAATGGCATTGAAGCAAAATAACGTTTGCACTTACAATTATTGTAGATTTTTTTTCCAATTTCATCAAACCATTATTGTGATCAGTGTTTGCTTTAGTTGGGACCTTGATTCTTGACATTTGTTAAGTCAATTTCTCTCTTCTCTTCCAATGCTTGCAAATGTGTTTAATGAGAGCACATGTAAAGCATCAAGAAAGTGCTGTTCCATAAGAGAACATTTATAGATGTTTCCTTTTTCTGGTATGTTGTAAAGATGTTAGTAAAATTAGTATGTTAGTATTTGATAAGTCATGGTCACAAATGCAAAATTTCTGGGACAAAATATGCTAAATTTTGCTGACACATTTAGACATCAACACTCGTCATACAAACCTCAACAATGGTGACAATCATCAAACATATTCAGATAAACAGATCAACTGCAATGCATGCTGGGAGTCATGAATGAGTTTTGTACTACTGTATAATGTTACCCAGCATGCATTGCAGCATTAAGCTTTCTTTTGTTTATTGTCACCATTGTTGAGTTTCGTACACTGATTCTTCATGTCTAAATTCTGCAATTAAAACTTTTTGGTATGTTTTGTTTATTCCTAAGAAAATGTAAAACCATAATTTTACTCCAAATGACAACATCTCAACCCAACTTCACAATGATTACACTGGATCCTGCTGGACCCTCGTTTTCTATGCCTCAACAAATGTACAGCAACACACTTTTAATAGGCAACAGTAATGTAACATTAAAAGATAACTCAAGAGCCCAACTAAAGCAAACACTGAGCACAATAATGGTGATTTGTTCTTGCTACCTGTTAATTTCATGTTAAGGAAACATGACTCAAACATGTGGAACCACTGTACATGATTAAATCATGTTTAACCAAAGAGCCATTTTTTTTAAGTGTATGTTCCTTGGCTGATCTACTGAGAGATAGATCGTAATAATTTATTGTACTGAGATTTCTTTGTATTCACAATTTTCTTTGTCAAACCAGATGAAGAATCTATTCTGAAAAATGAGACAACTGACTGCATATAGAACTTGAACTCTAAGTTACTAATTTAAATATTTCCACGTAAAGCGTATAGTTATGAACTATTTATTAACATTGGGTATCATGTAATGAATAGGCATTATTTTAAAGGGACAGTTTATTCAAAAACTGTGAGTTGTTCCCTATCTGATAATCACAGAGAAAAATATTTGGAAGAATGCTTGTAACCAAAAAGTTCTAGACCACCATAGACTACCATAGAAGGAAGTGCCCCAGAACTGTTTGCTTTCCCACATTCCTCAAAATATCTTAATACATTATCATTAGAACAAAGACATTTTTGCAGATTTGGAACAATTTAAAGCCTTGTGCACAACTGGATGATCGCGCGCACGGGCAGTTGTGGCCTAATGGTTAGAGAGTCGGACTCGTAACCAGAAGGTTGCTGGTTCGATTCTCAGTACCGGCAGGTAACAACTGATGTGCCCTTGAGCAAGGCACCTTACCCCCGTTTGCTCCCCGGGCGCTGCAGTGTTAGCTGCCCACTGCCCCGGTGTTTGTGTGTTCACGATTTGAAGTGTGTGTGTTCACTATTCACTGGTTGGGTTAAATGCAGAGATCACATTTCGGGTATGGGTCACCATATCTGACAAAAAAATAGGTCACTTAACTTATCGGCAGCTTTTTTTTAGATGTTTTTCGACGTTCATTCCATAGCGATTTTTACTGCCGATAAGCTGAGTGAACATGCAGATTTACTCCCTGACATTAGATTGCACTTATTGAAATACACAAAGTGGCGCTGCACAACTTTATGCTTCTGACATTCGTTGTTGTTGTGCTCAGCAAGACCGTTTTGTGCTTGAGCGCCACCAAGTCGTGTTTAACTGTAACTTCAGCAGCTCCAGGCACATGAGTAGAAGCACCATCTCATTGGTCGGCCAGTTTTTAACTTGGCGCATTAAAAAAAAACTTGAGGCGTTATGCCTGGTGTTTTGCCCGTCGATGTGCACATTCACATTTGTTTAGACACGGGCATTAAACCTTGACGATAAATGCGCATGGTTATACCATAAGCCTTAAGGTAAATGTAAATGAAAACAGAATTTTCATTTTTGGGTGACTGTTATAGATAGATAGATTCCTGAATGCTGATTGGACAATAAACATGCATTATTTATGTTAAGGCACATGCATGTTATTTTCCAATGTACAACACCCATAGCCAGTTATTATGTTTGGTGCATAAGAATGTTCTACTGTTTAAACGGCAGGGATTATATCCTGTAAAGAAAGGTAGATCTCTAATGATTCTATTTATAAAGAAGCAAGATGCATAAATATTTCTATTTGTAATAATAACAAATTGTTTCAGAAATTGTAACCATAAATTGCCTTTCAACAATCCTCAATCATCCCTGACAATACTGTTTTGTGTGATTTTGTGTCAATGTTGTCCTTAAGTTAAGTCTTCATCTAACCTTTTATATCACTTAAACATATTTTTGTAATTCAACTTTATTTTCTTAACAAAGTCATCATGATTAGTTTTCAAAATGTTTATTTTATCATGCATTTTTAATGTTTTTGGGTTAGTTAGACTAAGCGGGTCTGTTAGCACTTGTGTATCTCCACAATTAACATACGAGTGCCTTCATTAGCACTTCTGTGTCTGTACTCATTAGCGTGTGTGTGCGCGTATGTGTGCGGCCCCTCTCTGATGGGGGTAAGGGGAGGACCTGTGATTGCTAAGTGTGGAGTCTGATCAAGGCTGACAGTATTTAACATAATTAAGAAAAGCTTCAGTCACAGTGGCATTAAATAAACACCTCTTTGAGCGAGGGAGGATCTGATGAGAGAAAAAAGAGGAAAAGAGAGGGAGGAAAGGGTCATTTCTCAGTCATGGGATGAGACGTGCGTGTTAGTCGTCTCATTACTGCACAGCTTGAGTGGCACACACTTCCTCTCTCTTGCTGCAATGTGAGCACACGCCTACGCACAAAAACTCACATACACTCACTGTCAAGGTAGAGCATTAACTTCTTTTTGACATGATTTCAACTTTTTTTGCTTGGCAAACAACACTGTGCCAATTGATAAAAAAACGTGTTCACGCACTTGAAATGATGCAAGGTTACAGTATGTCTGCATAGGGGTCCACAAACAACCACACGTGCCAGCACATTTTCATGTGAGCAATAAAAGCTGTAGAGATAAATGAATAGTGTGTTTACTTATTAAAGAAAAAAAACACATCACATGTAGTGTATAAACTTATGACAACATTTTTCAGATGTCATGTCATTACATCCCGCAAGTGACTTTTTGAGTGATAGACCCCAAGGACCGTTCTGTTTGTCCACTGTGGAATCAGAGATAGCTTTGACATCAAGACCTCTTAACTTAACAAACTTCCTCTTTAATTCGGCCATTATTAAAGCTTCAGTTATCTGACTTTGCTCTTTCTCATAGATTGGGCTTCTAATAATGGATGATTATAACCATATGTTCTCCTGTGCTGTATAAGCCCCATAAAGATAAGACTATGACTGATGTGGTCATACAGCAGACAGGATGACTCTGAACGCCTTGGGGTGTTTAGTATGTTCAGTTCAGATTTGACAGACGGCTTTGAATATTTCTTTTGAACAAACGAAAGTATGGTTGTATAGCTGTTGTATTACGTACAAAAATGAATGGCTGAATCTTATAGACAAATCATCTTATTGCATTTTTCTTGGACGTTAGCCTTCACAGTCTCACAGACCGTTGATGTATATGGCGACGAACACCGAGCAGTCGGATGAAGAAGTGTCTGTTAGTAAGACAAAAAGCAGAAAAACACTCCCCCACATTAGATACTGGAGGAACTCTCCATCCACAGACACCCTGCAGACAAAGCATCTGAAGAAATTTGGAGGAAAACATTATGAAACGCACATATTTGGTCAAACTGAGCATGACGACGTCTAAGTTTGGCTTTCAGACAGATGTTTTAATGAGTGGCTCATGGGCCGAATGCTATAGATGACTTCATTAGAGGTACCGAGGCTTGGTTCATATGGTTCATCATTAATTTATTAATAAATACTTTGCACAACAAATTAGGCTGAGATAATTATTTTCCCTGCAAGCACATTGGTGTTAATGGCTGATTAATTCTTCATTACAAGGTAACTATTGCTTGACATGATTGCTTGTTTTGTCAAATAGTTTTGTTCTCTGTTTATGAAAGTTGTTTGTCATTTTCTCTTCAGATTGTACCTGCGGCAGCACTTGAGCCCATTAATGACTTGGCAAAAACGAATTCTGTCAATCACTGTTAGGTGTAACAAAATGTCACCCTGACGAGTAAATAAGCAGCTAGCGTGAGGTGGGGCATCAAGACAAACACCTTGATTTCTCTCCTGTCATCATCAAATAATTATCCAGTGCATGTCTAATAATATGGAAATTTGTTATTACGCCTACAGATATTCTGTAATGGGCAGACACTAATTGTTTCACGGCACAAGGTTACGCAACGGAGGTTTTCATGTTGTATGTACATTCCTCTGTGATGAAATGTCAACTTAAATAGTCATTTTTACACTAATTTCTTTCCAACCTCCTTTTTTATTATGAAACCAAACAAGAACTTGGAATGTTAAGGCAGCCTCTTTCAATTACAATTACAATGAATGGAGACTGACGCTTTAAAACTTCCAAAAAGGCCCAAAGCAAAGGCGGTTTTTAGGGGAGCATCGGCTCCCCAGCCTATCATCTTAGCCCCTCTAAATCTATCAACTTTTTTAAAAGTATGTTTTGAATATTAAAATAAAACAAAAATACACATATCTGCACATACATGGTAGCCCTCCGTGGGTGTGTCACCAGCTGCCAGTGCCTGCCTGCTTTATTTTTTTTACTTTGCTACAATCCCCAGTATCCACAATTTAGTAGTATCTCAGAATATATTCTAAAGTAAATCATTTAACATAGGTTGTACAATGTCAAAAAGCAATGTTATGGTCATTGCTTTCATTATACAGACAAAAACCGCAGAGATAATTATTTTATTTTATTAATGATATATATAAAGTCTTAAAGGTTGGGAACTACATGAGAGCAAATATATGTCAATTATATATAGATATATATGGCTAAGCCACCCTAAAAACGAAATCTTAAAGCCCCTGACCCAAAGTATCGTAAAAGCAGTTATTATGACTTGTTCACCTTCCAAGTCTTTTGAATCCATCCTATTTGTGTGTGTGTGTGTGTGTGTGTGTGTGTGTGTGTGTGTGTGTGTGAGTGTGTGTGTGTGTGTGAGAGAGAGAGAGGAGAGAGAGAGAGAGAGAGAGAGAGAGAGAGAGAGAGAGAGAGAGAGAGAGAGAGAGAGAATCAGACAGAAATGGAAATTGTTATTCATTGAGAATTTCCCCCCTTTTCAACTTGGGTTTTTAACTCAGGAAGTCCTGTGACCAGATAATTCAGTACAGAACGGATCTATCTACTGCTGCTCTCTGCTCCTTACACAGGGTTCAGCTTCAGGGTTAAAGCTCTCTTTCTATTTTGGCATGAGTTGGAGTGTTTCATTTGCAAAGATGTGGGCCTGGTGGGTGAGGACCTTCTGTGACTGTAAGACCCTTGTGATACACAGTTGCATGCTCATCTAGACAGACACATTCAGCATTATAAGCCAAGCACACACTACAAGACAAAAGCTTGTCACCCTGTCTATGTCTGCTAAAAAGGTCCATATCTGCAATTCGAAGCATGCCTTGATGCTCTTCTAGTGTGCAATGGGACGTGCTCCGTAGTTACAGACTGTACAATACATTTAAACTTGAAATCTTGCCAAGCGATGTGCAGATATGTGCATTACTTCAGGTAACATACTGTAAAAGCAATGAACAACATCCAGTGAATTTGTGTGAGAATTTGTGCTAAAATAATATTTCCTTTCCTGAAAAAATATTGTATTTATCTCTGCATAAGTTGTTTAAAGTGCACACCATAGCAGAAAAAGCAAAAATAAAAAAAAAGAATTAACATAAACAGCCTCGGAAATAATTAAGAGACCGTTTCAAGGCATCATTTCAGTTTTTCTGAATGTACTATTTATAGGTGTTTAGGTAAAATTATTGTTGTTCTTTCATTCTGTGAACTACTAACCCTATTTATCCCAAATTTCAAATAAAAATAATGTTTTTATTTATATTTATTTGCAGAAAATGAGAACCGGAGAAACAAGACAAAATAACAGAAAAGAGGCTTTGCATTTTTTCAGATTTCAAATACTGCAAATAAAACAAGTTCATATTCACTTTTAAGCAATACAACAGTAATATATCATGCTGTTAGTTTTTCACATTGCTGTTGGATGACTTTATGTCACTCCTGAGGTTTGATTTTGTTAAAATTCAACAGACACTAGACTGGAATGACCACAATACGTCTAAAAATGCTGGTTTGAAATGAAAAGTTGGAGTGGTCTCTTAAGTCCAGCCTATATGTTAATTCAGGTAATGAGCTGGCAGCTAAACAAATAGGATCAACAGAAGTGATATAGTAAAACCATATCCATTACATTGCCATTTGTTATTTACATTTCTATAGACTAACTGAGTATGTTAGAGGTCAATAAATGTGTCTAAATCATACATAGCTTTATAACATTACTGTATTATCATATATAGTGTCTCCACCGAGATGTTCTTCATATCCTTTCTAGTTTAAGTTGCATCCTCACAATTTTTCTTTCTAATTAAGATTTCAGAGAGCCTGGTTGGTTAAGCATTCTTTCTTTAGTTGGAGTGTAGATGGACATCTTTTGTCTTGAAGCTTGGGCCGTGCATGTGCCCTCCTCTGGCTCCTGGAGGTGGTAGGGGGTCTCCCTAACCCCAGCCTCCCAGGGCAGACACAGTCTGAGTGGGCAAAGTGATAAATACGCACGGCTCGTCGTACATCATCACTGCACACCAGATATCAATAGCCCAGTGGAATGATTAATAACAGCCGATACTTCCTGTAGTTAGTTCTTTTTAATTAAACTCTGCTCTGTGCAAGCACAAATGGATTCTACCGAAAAGAGAAAGCAGATTCTTAGAGGGGTCTTCCTCAAAGGTTTGAACTACACAACATTTTGTTTTGCACTGTTAAAGGGATAGTTCACCCAAATCCAAGTTCCATTTCTGGCAGTTCTGGGGCACTTTTGATTATATATTGCAATTTCCTACTATGGTAGTCAATGGGGTCTAAGAACTGTTTGGTTACAAACATTTGTCCAAATATCTTTCTCAGTGTTTTTGGTCCCTACTTGTATGTAACCCAACCACACAATGACAAATACAAGGAAGTTGATTTTATGATTGTCTTTTCAATCACTGCACATTTCTGTGTGCTGTCTAGGCGAATCAGTAACTAACATTCAAGTGTGTGTGATGTATTTTATGTTCCAGTATTGCAACTAAATAATTTTAAGCTGCTTCTGTGCTTTATAGTTGTAGCCATTATTATGTGATATTCATAACACATAAGGTTGGGGGTCTCTCTGCGTCTTCCGTAGGTACATGAAGCATCTTCATTAAATTGAATACATTTAAATGAGCTATAATTAGTGAAAAAAAATCTTGGGCAGAAAGCACAATGTTTTGTGTCTAGTCTGTTCTGTGTCACTATCCTTTCTTCGTATATTTCCTGTGACTCCTATATAAAACAGAATGCATCAATATAAATAAATAAATAAATAAATAAATAATGCCCAAACAAACACTCAAATCCCACTGTATTTTGTACAGCAATTAGCCGGACCTCCCAGTACGAATGTGCACTGGCAAAGCAACATAAGAGCCAAGTTCATTTAGTGCCTGTCTCTGTTTTGCACGCCGCTGTTTAGACTATAACTGTGATTTGCCAGCAGTGTGATCACTTGTCCCAGCAGTTAATGACAGTTAATGCTGTTCTCTGGGCTTTTTGTCTTCTCATGCTGAAAGTCCCACTAAACCCTGTTTATTCAGTGGCCTTTCCATAAACACTGGATCTCTGAATCCGCCACAGACCCCACCACACTTTTCCAAAACAGCCGACTGTACCAAGACGGCCACATGCACACATGCAAACACAGAAGCCAAGCTTATTGTTTTCCAGCAAGAAATTGAAACCAGCAGATTTCTCCGGCCGTCATGCCTAAAGTATTCCAAAAACAGAGAGTCCAAATCCACAGTGAGATTAGAGTGATCAAAAGAAACATTTTTCAAAAGTGACAAAGACTGTTGAAGGATTTGTCTTCATTTTACAGTTCACTTAGTCCATGTTGGAAGTCTGATCATGTTCCATTTTCCTCTCCATTTTCATCTGCAAGAACATGTAGGTTTGATTAAGTTAATGTTGAATTTTATGAGTTAGAGGTTTCAAATAGTTTTTCGGCTGACAGATGTCTTTTGTTGCGAAATGCAATAGAAGTGCAGTGCAGTGCAGTACATTTGATTCTAATTTGACTCAATAACTTCTTTTAACATATTTATTCATATATCATTAATACATATCATATTATTTTCAAGCACATAAAAACATACGTTTTCATGCTTAAAACAACTCATTGTTCTGATATTAAAATACCAAAAAGCATGATACTTACTATATGTACTGTATATGACCATTAAATATGTATTTTTCATGGTATTACAATATCATATGATATCATACAATATCATTCAAACCTGTTTATTTTCAGGTTTTTAATAGATTTTGAATCTTTGACTTCATACAATACAATGTAAACAACATACAATGTTTTTGCCCTAAAGTAAAATGTAGGTGGCTCTGCGATAAGAAATACTACATACTTTGGCTTTTGTCTGACCAAGATCTGTGGTATAGATGATGTTGCTCATACACACAAAACACACACACAATGCCTTATTTAAAACAAGAGGAGAAGAGAGGAGACGCAGTGAGAGGTGTGCCTCTGACAGTGCAGCTGAAATCAGCGATCGACCTGTCACTTCTACTCTGATTGCCATCTCCCTGAAAGAAGGTCAGGCACATACGCCTAAAGTGCCTCTTAACCACATTTTATGAAGCCAGAAAATGTAATCCAATAACCGTTTGACTCGTGAGTGCTTTACGCTTGGCGGCCGGGAACGATACTATACTCTTTAAAGCAGCTTAGGTAAAAATGGAAAAGAAAAAAAGAAGGAAGAAGAGAATAACTGCAGTGGCAAAGCACCAGCTGTGATGTAAAAACTGTAAACATAAAATCCTTTTTCGATAAAAATACTTCATTTATGTTGTGGATCATACCAATGTTGTTGCACTTATTATCCATGACATGCTATTTTAGGCCAGCAATCTTTCATATTGTCCTCTGACTCGGTTCAATCTCTGAGAGACAAATAACACGCCACAAAAACTAATTAGCGAGTGGGAACTAGTTAAGACAAGAGCCTTTGAGAGTGGAAGCTGGGGACCCGAGGCTTGATTTAAATATAGTGCCTGAGTCAGTGACTGAGTGTGCCTGGGCGATCTTGCCCCCTCAAGGCACACCACTTGGCGACCTTTGACCCTCATTAGGCAGAGGGCACCTTTGGTGGGAGGAGGCCCTCAGTGGCGTGCAAGGGCATAAAAGGGAATCAGAACGACCACGTCAGACCGGCCCTGCTCCAGCGTTGGGCCCATCGTTACTCACAGTATTTACCCCAGGAGATAGATGGAGATAAAACACTACAGTGGATGTAAGTGGGTATTGAGATACCACAGATCAAGGGCAATGTCATCTATTACCACTCTACACAAAGCTCATGTCAAAACCGCCCAATCACTCGCTCCATATACCCAGATAAATATGTTTTCCATTTTTATATGAATCACCGACATCTGGTTTTAGTCTTTTGCAGTTAATGGAAATGATCTTATTTGAAAAATAATATGCCTTCCAAAAATGTAATCTAATCCATATGAAGAGAAAGTAGACATGATTTTGGTTGCTTAAAAGCAGAGGGTCCTAAAAATGAAAGCTAAATACAATTAGAATGTTGAGAGAACACATGAAATATGGCTTTGAAGAAAGTGCAAAAAGCTTTTCTATTTTGGATGTAATATCATGATTTACATAAAAAATGCCAAGTTCAAAATATAGATTTGCTTTTTTAAAAGCATTTAATAAATGTGGCTTTACTTTGACATAAGTGAGTTACAAAGGAAATGAAAGCATTGCTTGGCTGAATACGATGTTACAGAAATAAGCATGCCACCAATATCTGTCTAATTTATTAGCATAGCAAAGAAGGTTAATGTGTAACATTCCAACAGCTTGAAGAACCTCGTGTGTGTGCGCCTGTGTCTTGGTGGGTGACATGTAAAAGTGCATTTAAGTGTTTTCTGTGTGTGAAAGTAATTTTAAGTGGTTGAGTTTAGATACCATTTCTCCGGCTCTCTCTCATGGTTTGAAAATTCCCATCATTGCAAACAGACATGCATTTCCATTCATTAGCCAAACACTCTTAGCAATCAGGCCATAGCGCCAGGGGCACCAGACCTCTTGTAAAATCACATCGCTTAATAGCACTGTTCTATAATTATATGCCATTAACATCTATCAAAATGAGCTTCCACATGTCATGCATATAAGCTTTGGATTTAGCAACTGTGTTCCCCACTCTTTGGGTCTCTCCATTATGAAAACCAGCATCCACTGGGATAAAATAGGCTAATTGCTAATGTGTAATATTTGTACGATGGGCTCCTTAATTATTTACATAATTAATTCTAGTTTTACCCCATTTTATCTGCCAGGCACTCTTAATTATCATGTATAAAATAGCTGAGCTACAGTTCCCTCCACTAATATTGGCACCCTTGGTAAATATGAGCAAAAGATGTAAAAATCAATCTGCATTGTTTCTCGTTTTGATCTTTTATTAAAGAAATCCACAAAATTCCAACATTTCATTGAAGGAAAACAATTTGAAATCACATTGTGAAACATTTTATTTCTCTAATACACCCTTGCCAAAATTATTGGTAGCCTTGTATTTAATACATTCTGCAACCTCAATATGTAAGAAAAACAAAAAAGAAAAACTTTTCAGTCTTATGAGGTTTGAGATTACATTGAGAGTAATCCGATTTGAGTCCATAAAGAATTTCTCCAGATCCTTCAAATATTGATGCTCCCTCTTCTTCAGGTCATCCCACTCATTTTCTAGTGTTCAGATCAGACTGGGATGTCTGGGAAAACCCATTTTTTGTTGATTTGAATGTTTGTTTTGAACCAGTGTGCTGGTGGAAGATTTAACCATGACCAATTATACTATTTCTAGCAGAGCAAGTCAGTTTTTGATTTTGTTATCTGTTGGTATTTCATATAATCCATGATGCCATGTATCTGAACAAGATGTCCAACATCTGGTATAAAAGTAGGTCCACAACAATGAAAATCTGGCGTTATCTTTAACTGTGGACATGGGACACTTCTTTATCCCTGTGTGCACCAAACCCATCTTATGATTTTGCTGCCAAAAAAACTATTTTTCATTTCATATGGCCATAGACTCCAGTCCTGTTTGAAGCTCCAGTATGGCAGATTAATATGCTAGAGTTTATTTTTGCAAGAGAGCAGAAGATTTGTTTCCCAAAATTTTTATTTGATTTTTTCTGACATAAAATTCCACTAATTTCTGCAATTCTCCATCTGTGAGCTTTGAAAAGTCTTTGGCCACTAAAAATATTCAACATGCAATATAGACACACATTTTCTTTCAGGCATATTTGCAACATCTCCAGTCCATTAAAACTTAATTATTGCCCTAATGTTGGAAATAGGATTTTTATTGTTTTAACCATTTCCTTTTAAATCCACTTTCTATTTTGTGAAGCTCAACAATCTTTTGCTGCACATCAGAACTATATTTTTAGTTTTACTTATTGTGATGAATGATTAAGGGGGTTTGGGCTTTTTGTTACTAATAGTTATTCTCCTTTGCAACAAGAAGTCATGACTGGGCAACATCATGTTTCTATAGTCACCCTGGTGTGCTCAGAAAATGTAAATATTATAAATATTATATATACAGTAATATACTTGGGAGATATTTTACTCATAAGAATTTCGAGGAGTGCCAATAATTGTGGCCAGGGTGCACTGTAAAAACTTACTATAAAGCATTCTGACAATCAAAAATCCTCATCAACCTTTTTCTGTTTCCCAGAAATGCTTGCATTTCTTTTTTAAAAACATTTTACACACAGAGAAGTTACTACTACTGTATATTGAAATGATGAATACACATGAATTTAAGAATCAAGTCTTTAAAGAAATTAGTCAAGTTTCATTTAATGGGGCCATTTTCCAATGCATTATCTGACCAGTTCATTGCTAAGCATTTCAGACCGGTAACCCCCTCTGTGAAGCATGTCTGACTGAAAAATATAGATTTCTATATTGGCAATGATAATCAAAAACTTTTGTGTGATGGTACGTTTGTGCCCACAGGTTTTTTTAAATCATTTTTATCAACGTGACATAAACACAAATTTACTGAAAACAATTTTTTCGTTTTGGGATTTTCTGTAATGTTGTGTACTAAATGTAATATAATTTTTGTTCGTTTTTTGTATAGGGTAGACTGAGTTGTAAGGCAGAGGGGAGTATGTTTTTATGCTGTTTCTTATTGTATGTTTGGCCTGCTTTAACAAACACACTGTATGTTTCTTTTCTCTACACTGAAAAAAACAACTAGTAGGATTTACATGTACGCATTTGGCAGACGCTTTTATCCAAAGCGACATACATTGCATTATACTATACACCACTGCACCGTGTTGTGGGAATGAGTGCCGAGTTCATACCATATTATTGAAAACCAGTTCTGATGGTGAACAAACTAACATTATAAATCTCTAGTGTATATCTGGGATGGTGTAAGTGTGTGTGCATGTGTAATAGGTTGATGCCCTCTCGCAGCAGATAGTATTTAACTCATTAGAGAAACATCAGCTCCTGGAACAGATAGAAGCCCAAAGGATCCAGAACACAAATACTACTAATGAGCAATCATCTCTCTTTCTCTCTCTCTTCCTCTCTACCTCTTTCTCTCTCTCTCTCCCTCCCCATGTCATTGGTTTGGTCGATGAATATAAAAGCCTGTTTTCATTACATTAATAATATGCCAGGACACCCACTGTGGGAAAAATAAACGGTCATAATATTTGGCATGGGAGACGGACAACATAATACCCAAATCCATATTCAGTCAGCAAGCTCAAATTTAGCACGCTTTCTCCCCAATGCGTTCCCAATGCTAATTCTGTGTAGCCATCTTGCCCGGCACGGCAGGAGCTCATTTGTGTGAAATGGTGGATGTTGATGTGGCATCACACAGGGGGTCAACTCTCAGCTTAGACGTGTGGTTCAACCGCCCCTCTGTGTTTAGATTTAGTTTATATGTTTGCTGTGTGTATTCATACGAACGCTGCATCTCAACTTTACATATTGTTGCTTTTTAGGAACGTGAGGAGGATTTGTCATTTCGTGTTGAACACTTTTATTTTTACTCAGTTTTACTCCAATCTTTTTTTTTTTGTAATTGAACGGTTGCCACTTTAAACCATGGCCTTGATTTAAAATTATTTTCTTTTAAGTGCTTTTTAGGCTGCAGGAGATGCACTGAATTGCTTTTGAAGCAAAATCAATTAACTCACTGATTTCTGTTGTTATTATCCACATCTAAGCAACCCAGTTTCAAGGCTGACTCACAATACCAATACCTTCCCTTTAAAGACCAATTTCGTTTTGTATTTGGTTGTTTCTTCAACTGTGGGTGCTTATGGCCCTGGGGACTAGATTTTTTAATTTGTATTATTAATTTAATACCAACAATGTACTACCCTGAACACTTTTGATATTTTAACATTTTAATCACCTTAATGTGAGAGAAAATAAATTAAAATTAAACCAAATTAGCAAAATCTCTGACTGGAAATTAGAAATGCAAAACATATTTTCTTCACTTTCACAATTTGTGCAGAATTTTTTTTGTGATTTGTAGAGTTAATTACATTTGTATTTATTGTAAGATCTTTTTATTTTAATTAGTAATTCCTCCTCATTTGAGCAAAACCAGGTCACTGTGTTGCGTTTCTTAGCCTGACAAAATTACTGTATGTATTAACATTGATTTTATTCAATATCCTATGGCAGGATATATCTGATTCCAGGCTTTAGTATTGAGGGCATCATCTGATTTTCACGAATAAACTGATCATCTCTTTATCTTTTTGTGATTCCACAGTATTAAGGGGGGATGCATTAAAATGTTGCTTTTTGGTGTGTTTATATCAGGCTCAATAGGATCTATCGAAATATATTATTACATTTTTTCAGAACAGTTGTAAATGTAGCTTCTTGGACAACATATACAGCCCGAGCGATCATACAGAATTAAGCTCTGTCCCCTGGCTTTTTACTCATTTTGTCTGATTTGCGCCTTGCAGCACCAAGTGGCCTCTGCAAACCTCCATAATGGCTTCCAGACTCTCCCACCTGACCATGGTAATGCAACCCAATACCGTTTAAATGGGAGTCATTTTCAGCTTTTGTTACCACAGTGTGCCTTGGGGCAACCAAGGAAAGCTGAGGACGCTGAGCAAAACAATTTAGAGGGAAGTGTAGCAGTGCTTCTGTCTCTCCTGAGTGAGCAACAGCCACAGCCCGCCAATCCACGCCAGCCCATTCCAAATCCTGTTGAACTGCAACTTATCCAGCACGATTCCTCACCTGCCACACACACACACTTTACCAGCACACTCATATGAATATGATACTCATGTACACATTTTTTGTTGTTTAATGATGTGTGAGAACTGTGAACATAAGCATGCACTCAAAATCTATTGTGTTGCTTATGGTCAGCCATCACAGCCACATGTCTGATGCAAAGAGTGTGATGTTAAAAGCAAGACAGCCACAGAATGTATTTCTCACAAAGAAGAAAATTCCAGACATGATTGTAAATGATACACTGTATAAACCTACATACAAGTAAACAAGTAAATTATATTTCATTGCATATCAACTAAAATCGCTAAAATAGTGTACAGTAGCAAAAAAGTGTTATGCATTTTTATAATTATTGAGAGAAAATCAAACTGGCATTAGCCAAATGGTCTGTAAGTCTTTCCACATCACTTCAATTTCAATTCAATTTAAGTAAAAAATAATGAAGTAGGAAGTGTATCAGCTTTCTTGGCTTTGTAGAGCTACAAACATTGTATACCCACAAAAACACTAACCACTTCCCAGTTTGGTGTGCAGTTTGGGGTAATGTCATCAAATATTAATAAGGCCAGTCAGTGTGTTAAAATCATGGCGGGGTAGTAGCTCAGTGACAGGCAGTGGGACAGTGTCTGCTCAAAGAAGACAGAGCTCTTCTCATTCACTGATGGAGTTTCAGCAGTGCCTGCACTCATATCACTTAATGCACCAGCTTAATAACCTTTTAATGTCTGTATTATGGTGGTCATTTAATATTTGCTCTCCGAAAGATGCACATGTAGATCAGCAATGACTGTAATGATGATAATGATCATCATGCGCCCATAAGCTGCTATCTCAAAGCGTCGCATTACTTTGCTCACCGTTGGTTAAAATGAAGAGCTTTTAGCCGTTATGGCTAAGAGAAAAATAACCGCTTGCAATTCTGCTAATGCGATTTCCTCATTCCAAGCATGTGCAATTTAATTTCACCGCATTTTGTTGACACTGCTTTTTCTTATTTTTTTCTCCTTGTCTTTTCTCATCTTAGCAAGTGGATCTAAAATGTGGGCCATTTGCATGAGTTATGCTAATTTGTTAGAGCAACGAATGCATTAATTTCATTAGCAAATGGCCTCAAAGCAATAATTACCAGAGTAGGTGTGTCATAAGCAATCATGTAAAATTTTGCCAGTTAATTATTAAGATTTTGTTCGGAGCGACCTAGATTTGACACGAGTAGCCAAAGGAGAGACAGCAAGAGAGAGAGAGATAAAACAACAACATAAAGTTAATGCTCTTCAGCAGCTTAGGTAAGGTGGGTGTTGTTTTTTGAGGGGAAGGGGATTGGCAGGAGAAATGGTGATGGGCTTGGTTGGTTTGCATGTTGACAGCTTGCATTCTGGACTAATTACCACAAATAACACAGGGCTAGCTGGTACTCAGTGAATCCAGAGGGGTGTAATTATAAGAGAAAGGAGGGCAGGGGCTACTGAAGTGCTCTCTGCTCTTATTGATTGGAATCCACTTGAAGAGGAGGGGAAACGCTTCTCCTTGGTTGCCATTACCTTGCCCTCTGCCCAATGGAGACTGTGGAAAATAATATAATGTGTTACACTAGTTTCCTAGTAAAAAGAATTGCTAGGTTTTTTCATATGTAAGTTACACCTGGTTTAGCAACAGACAACTAATCGTAAACTGCCTGAGTAACTAGTTCAGTAAATATTGAGTACAGTCATAGTTTTTATTTATTTTGGATGTTTTTAGACACAACATAATTTCCATAGTTACAGTTCTTATGATTTTCATGAGTAAGTGATTTTAAACTTTTCGAACAGTTTTATATTAAAATAACTGTAATAATATAATATAATAATAAATAATAATTTATATGAAAATGTTTCACTATTTTATGAGGCGGCTAGTTTATATCAATTCATACGTTGTGAATTGTAGAAAAACATATGATTATTATAAAAACACCATACAAAGCAGGCCCGTACAGAGACCTTTAAAGGGGCAGGTGCTTAAAGGCGGGGTGGCCGATTTTTGAAAGCTGTTGTTGTTATTTAAAATCGACAACAAACCACACAAAAGGAACATGCCCCTTCCTGCATTGCTCCACCCTCAAACATGGTGTGCAACTCAGGCATGAAATGGTTAGCTTTATCCAGAGCCATTGAGAGAGAGAGTTGCGTCAACTCCATTGACTCTAATGGAACCGTTTTTTCACAGCAATGGCGATTAATGGAGCCTCTCAATAGTTCCTGGAAGTTACTAGTAACGCATGGAGCTGCAGCAAAGCAGACCGATAAAGACATAAGTCATTTAATAAATAAATAAATTAAAGAAGTAAAGCATTTAAAGAGAAAGCATAACTATTCCATGAAGGTTCCATGAATCACGTGACACGCAAATATTTTAAACTTCTGTTGGCGCAACTCTCTTTCTCAATGGCTCTGGCTTTATCATTGCGCTTTAGACCATGCAATAATAATGCAAATGAATAAAACAAGCCAAGATGACAGGAGTATAGCATATACCTATACAAGCAGCACACTGGTTCCAGATAAACAATGATGCTCAAAACTGCTCCATTACACAGCTAATATTACAACAACAACAACAACAACAGCAAACAAATCTTGGTTTCGGCAAAAGCAATATTATTCACATACTGATCCAAATCAAAGCAACCTCTTCTGGGTGATTTTTAGACAATGTTTCTCTCCAACGTCTCTCTCCTGGAAAACATGAATAGTATCATGGGTAATGTTAGCGTATCTCTGCTAAAAGCCTTCGCCATATCGTGGATCTTAACGCATCTCTGCTGGAAAGTCTTTATAATATGGGTTCTAGCTCCTGCCTGACTTTTATCCTTCTTTTTACTTAAATATCCACAGACCTTTTATTTTTATGTGATAAATAAGACATCACATTCCTACAGTCTTTCTAATGCCTGCTTGCTCTCTTCCCTCCATCAACATGAGCAGATGACACGCCCCTTACTGCTGATTGGCTACATTTTTTTGGGATACTGGGCCGACTCAGTTTTCTAAAGCGTTTTTAGAAATCGGTCACCCCGTCTTTAAAGTATTAACACGCGTTCACATTGCATCTGGGATCAGCAACGCTTTGTGTGGTGCTGACCCCGCATGCACTGTGAACGTGAGTTGGAAACTACCACAGAAGTCATGAATATACCTTGTTAGGTGAAAGGTCATCATGTGAGTCATTTTATTTATGGCAAAATTATTATTCATTAATTTTACTAATAGTTAGATTGGGCAGGCTTTCACAAAGGGCTTTTAATAACAAAAAAATGCCTTGACAAAAGGGCACTTTGGGCATTAAGGGCCAAAGGAGCAGGTGCTTAAGACCCACCAGCAAACATGCATGGTTAGTTGATGAGACCCAGTAATGGTAACTCAATAATGAAGCTTTTGATGTTTCTTAGTGCTGTCTTCATCATCTTGATGACTGCCTTTGAATAAAAGCTTGGCACCGAGACTCATCCTCTTCCACTCAAAGCATTAATTTTCAGGTCTTCCTCTAAAACTCTCTTTAAGGTTAATTCCCCTAGTTCTTATCCACTGACACCTTCTACAACTTTTCCCTCCTTCTGTCTCACAAATGTCTCCTTAAAAGTGAGCACGCTTTTCCTTTATCCCTCCACTTTTGGAAAAAAAATGCTAATCATTACTTGAATTCAGATGGAAAGGAGCTTATCCTTTGATGTGGATGAGACTGCTCGCCTCGTCATTTAACTAAAAGCCGCATGTGATGTTTGTACAATGATTCTGTCCAGTCCATCAATATAGCTTTCTTTATTTGATGCTCAGTCTACCGTACAAAACCTGTTATAATATAGAAATTTGGTGACCTAGGTGAGGACTATTCATGCTCTGAACTTCTGACATCGTAGAGAGGAATTCAGCTGCTGCTGTCTGTTTTCACTTGTTAGTTATTCTCCAAAACATAGTGGGCTGACTCACTGCCTACTGCCCACATTGGCAGCTGCCTTCTAATGCTAACCATCGTGGATCATTTTGGAACATTTTACATAAACAGCAACTGCACAAATAATGAGAGACTTGACTCACAATTGACTTTAAAAGAGTTTGTTGTTTGTAAATTGCTCACCTAACCGCAACAAATGAATTAAAATAAGAATAAAAATGCTAAATGAATGGTTTAAATATCTGTTTCTTAAACTACTAAACATCAAACTATTTGTTGTCAGTTCAATTTATAATAAACATTTCTCTCTTCTTTTATCATCAGTTCAATGCTGAGCATTATGGGATTGCTTTCTCTAAGGATAGGATACTCCAACTGATCATATTTGTCCTTTCCCTTAAAGAGAAGCGTTTACTAAATTAGCACCTCTATACCGACAGCGGAAACTTTTAATGTACATGCTAATCAAAGCTTCCCATAACTAAAGCCTCGCGTTAGCAGTGCAAGAATAAGGTATATTTTATATAGTAGGCCTATGTGAGCTGCATATACACACCACCAAAACCTCTTTCACTGTGTTTCTTGCTACAAGGTGGTTAGAAGGCTTTCTTAGCTTTGGTTGCTCTAGTTGCAGTTCTAAACAAACCCTTTAGTAACTGACGGAAGACGGATAACGTGAGCTCCTGCCAAAGATATTAATATTAATTAATGATTAATATTGCTGTTAGAGTGAATGTGACAGTCAATACACTAGTGAAGGAAGTCCCGCCTTCCAGTAAAACGAGCCAATCGTCAATCAATAAAGATTGACGATACTCTGGACGGGCTCTTGTGAGGCACTTGCCAGCCTGTGCGCAGTAGATTAGGCGACCTCAAAAAAGGTGATTTTTTAGCACAATTTAAGCTTAGCAAACCAAAGTTATGATACAGTTTATGTCATGTTTAATTATTGATCGGAAATATGCTGATTAATTGCCAGCGATTTTAGATATCTAAATCCCAATTCAATTAGATAGGACTGTGGACTTGCTATGACATAAATACTGTAGCTGCTTTACTTCTATTGGTAAAGTCTGTTTGCCAAATACACAAATGTAGAAGCAGATTTTGTGAATTTAACATTGTGAAAATGGTGGGTAAGACACCATGTATTAAGAAAATGTAATGTATAAATTTACAACATGCATTTTGATTGAAAGTGAGGGTCTAACGTCATTCCATGACATCAAACACAGCGTAAGTGTTTTTTGGAGCAAGAAGAGAGCGCTTATCTTTAAAATGTATCTATAGGTTGTAAAGAAATGGCTTGGACAAACGATCTATGGAGTCGAGGACAGGCTAAGCATACACTACCTTAGAATTTTGTTTAAAAACATGTTTTCCTTTTGAAAAATTCCCCTTTGAAGCATCCCTTGTGACAGGTGCCTTCAAAAGGTTCTTCCATAGGCAACTCGAAGGTTTAAGACAGCAACTATGTTGTACCATTTAAACACAGAAATAAAAGAAGGCAAGTACAAGACCAAAGAAAGCACAAGAAAGCCATTTCGATCAGTTTAAGTGCATTACTTTGGCTTATTTAGCAGTCTGATGCAATTTGTATGGCGAAGGCCTCTCATCGCCATGATGCAGTCTGACTGAGATAAGGTCACGAGGTTACCGGTGGAATTCCCGGCTAATGAAGCCGCTGGATTGAATGGATAACTTGGGATAGTTCATTTAATTTACATCAGCACAGCAGCTAGCCATTGTTCTGAGCTCAGTGTTTGGGATTTTCTAGTTTAACTCCTCTTATTTAACCCCTGTGCTCCATCTCTCGCTCTTCCCCACCTCAGGCTGAACTCATTTGGGTTCCTGCATGGGAAGGTCCTGGGGCTGATTCAATCAGCCGCTGCTTTAATTGGCTCTCAGGCATTCAAATTGAAACCGATGGAGAATTAATAACAATTGCCCTACTGGTTTGTAGCCGTAGAAACCACAGAAAAATGAGTTGTGCTGCCAGAGCAGGGCACTTTTAATTGCAGACAGAATTTTGGTGGGTTTGGTGGAGAGAATCATTAAACACACACACATGCGCCCACGCGCATGCAAACAGCCCGGGGGCTGCTCTTTGTTTCCACGACCTCAGAGTGATTTTGCAACATGACTGTGACTGGAATTTTTTAGTGGCCATATGAGTGTGTGTGTGTGTGTGTGTGTGTACGTGTGTGGTGCCCTGCGGTCCATTTGCCATGTCATCACCTTCCACCTTTCAGTCTTGTAGACAAAGTGAAAACATACACTCACGAACACATACAGACATGCAGGTGTTCAGTGGAGGGGCCTTCTCTCAGTTTTAACAGACAGTTCAGACATGTCTTGCACTCTGTGCTGTGGATAATGTTTACTAAAAAGCAGTTCATTGAAAAGCCTCGAGTTCATCGAAGCCATTATTGCCTTGTGTGTTTTGACAACTGTGGATGAAAGGGCTGTGTAGGCATGATGATGAGAGGAAGACGAGGCCTCTGCGAGCAAAGAGTTTTTACTAAATGCTGGTGGTGACCTCTTGACCTATCAGGAAGGCTGCACTGGCAGATGGTAAAACTCACAGGATACTCTTAACATCGAAAAAAAATGTGCAATAACAGTCTGCTACATCAAATGATTACATTTATCTAACAAAGTGGCTGTAGCATGGTATAGTGATGATTTGTGTTGTGTTTGATCCAAAGTTATTATATTTTTCATTTTACTAATTTCGTTTAATTCATATTTTAAATTAGCTTTTATTTTTTATGTAAAATTTTGTTACATTTTTAGCAATTTGTAGATTTTTGTCCAATTGTAAGCCAACATTTGATATGATTTCAGTAAACAAAAACGATTTCAAAGTTTTATTTTAGTAAAATTAAAATAACCTGCTTTTTCATGTACTTTTAATTATGAATATCATGATATTTTCTTACAGTATTTATAGGTTCTTCAAGAAAAAGGTTAGACAAAGATGTAGACAAATAAAAAAGGTTGAGTGCATGTTGTTCATTTTATAACTTTGTACTACTTGCATCAATAAATACAATGTAACATTAAGATAAATGTAAATTGTCATTCAAACCAAATGAAAATTATTTCAATTTATTTGTTTGGTGCTGTTATAGCCTAATTTAAAAAATACACCTATACAGTTAAATGACATAAATGTTGCCAATGCCGCCCAAACTAGTTCAGATTGAATTCTTATTTTCTTCAAAGTACTAAATTCCCTTTAGGGGACTGTGCCCTTTATAACTCTAACCATACATGACAGATCACACGATAAATTCTGAAGCATGTGTGTATGTTGTGTGTATTTAAATGTGTCTAACCACTGTCTGTCACTATTGTGTTGGTACAGCTCTCTTGTGGCATTCTGTCCTTATACACAGTCCTCATGTCTTTACCAAGCTAGCAAAACCTTTCTTAAACTTAAGCACTTAAATGTACAGTTTTGTATATGAATGTGTAGCATGAGTCCTTCCTTATAAGGAATAATTGATGACGATGATTGATAAGCTTCAGTTGCTGTTAAAATAAAATAAAAAACCACATAACTCAAAATTAGTCCAGTCATACAAACTGTTTAACAAGTTTAACATCTTCCAATGTTCATATCCATTGCTGGTTAAACTGGGAGATTCTGTTCTGCATAAAAAACCTTCTGTTTTCTCCCAATATTAAAATTATTTACATGAATGTCTTCTAGAATGTACTGTATATGTTAGAATATACTGTATGATTGAACTGTGGCTGGAAGCTGGGGCGCTCAACGTGTGTTCAACGTGCCGTTTTTTTAAACGGAAAAATCATTCTGCACAATTTCAACCTTGGGTGGAGTTTGGTTCTGATTGGCTTTCTGTTTTTAAGCTGGGAAACAGGTTGTTCATATCACTACTTACACTCTATAAAACTGGGTTGTTTTTAACCCAATTGCTGGGTTGTCTCTACCCAACCATGAGTGGAAATAGCCCAGCAGTTTGGTTAAAATAACCCAGCATTGGATCATTTTTAACCCAGCAGTGTGTTCTGTTCAATGTTTACCCAGCTTGGGTCAAAACAACCCAGCATTGTTTTTTCCTTGAATTTAAGTTGACTGGAATTATAATAAAATGAATATAGCCTTAATAGCTAAGTAGCAAAAATTACATGAGAACTTGTTACAGCATGGCACTAGCAACGCCAACGTCATGGGTTCAATCCCAGGGATTGCACATACTTAGAAAAAATGTATAGTACAAGTTGCTTTGGATAAAAGCGTACATTTGTGTAAATGTTAAGTCCATTTTTACAATTTTGGGACAGTTTTTTTCACACATCTCATGCCAACATTTCTTGTTTGTTTTTCCAAACAATACGTTTTGCCTTTCAATATAGGCCATGTCTTAGGATGTATGTATGCATGCATTATGCATGTAAATGATCAGCATCTGCTTGTTTTCACCTTCCCTGTCACATCATTCCAGGTTTCATTGTGGTGAAGCGGAGATTACATTTTGCTACTGTGGTAACCTGGCCCTTAATTAAAGGCAGAAGCGATAAATATGCATTGAGATTGTGTATTACACTGGCAGATAAGGAGGAGTTTATTTGATAAACTACAAAGAAAGCATCCATTCACATGGAAAAAGCCTAGGATACATGATGAACAGCACTAAAAGTCTTATGAATTATTCTGGATTTGAAGCAATCAGGTTTTAAAGTGGCAGTAAATCCTGTTTAAATAGGTTCATTTATTATGACTATGGTGGAGCCAGGATACTTATTGGAGTGTTATGTTGAATTGGCTCTGCTTTGTTGTAGTGGACGGCGTTCTGGTTTGACCTGATATACGGTGAGACACGAATTACGGAGACGGAAATGTCGTCGTCATCTTGTTAGTATTCTGATGTAAGCCCGGGGCACGGGTGTCAGATGCTCTCAAAATTTACAGCTCAATTTGGAAACCACAGATACAGCTGAGCATGGCTTTGGGCTGACTTATAATGAAAATACCAATCCACATTAGCTCCTCTTGCCACAAGCAAAATGTTAATATCAGAGCGGAAAAAAACAAAGTGAGGGAGAGAGAGAGAGATGAGAGAATGAAGTAAGTGAAAGAGAAATAGAGGCATGAGCAAAACAGAAAGTTAAGGTGGGCCTACACGGTGCGAATTCTGGTGGTCGGAAGACCGTATGTCCACACACACGTCATGGCTTGTTCAACAGCATACATACAGCCGAACTTTGTCGACATGTTTAAAAATGATCGGAAGGTTGGGAAGTGCTCTTAACACACTCTGCGAGCTCGTACGACAGCAAAAATCGCACCGTGTACAGCCGCCTTTAGGTGTTTATGTAAATCGCACTACACTGATTTTGTTACAGCAGTTCCTAAAGACCCAGCGATTTCAATACATTTAGAAAAATGTCTAAAAAGATTCACAGAATCTCAGTTGGGTTACCATAATGATGATGTGGTGACTGTAGTTAGAGTTTGTAGACTTTCTGAAAACTAAACTAATTCTGAAAATTAAGGTACATATCAATTCATTTGTTAGGCACAGGGTTTGTAAAGCTTTTTCCTGATTATCATTGACATGCATGTTCATGTTTATTAGTAAATGAGCAATGTCTGGTCAAAAGCTTAGGATGAGCGAAGGGATACATTTTATAGCATAAGCGCCTGTAAGCCATCCTTAAAACAGTGTTGCATTAAAATTATAATGAAGTAGTCTGTATTATGGATGACGGCTAGCAGTCTACTTCATTAAGATCATGTCCTAGTGGAAAAGGCACTTCTTTATGAGACAAGTTTTAACTATATGATCCCTCTGTTTGGTTCATTCCTGCTTTGCCTTCTGGCACCAACTAAATTAAAGACATTTTGTTCCATCCCGATTTTCCACCGGGCCTCCAATGTCATGCTTATTTCAGAAGGATATTGCTACTGGTTCTTACAAATAATAAGGGGAAATGAATATCTTATTGTCTGAGCACAATGAAAACATATTTATCCAATCTCAATCTCAATCTCCAAGTGAATTGCCCTAGCCAAAATAGTCTTTGATTGAATACAGCAAACATATTTGCATAAGCTTTGAATTTAGATTCCTCCTAAAGCTCAGAGAATGTCAAAACCTCTCACTCTATTTACATCTATTGTTATTGTTTGAGCAAAGTGAAGTGGTATTGATAACATATATGATTATCTTAAGTAACAACAGAAAAAAGACTTTAATCATGAACAGGCTCACTGTAAATTTATCTCATTCCACTATTTTGTCTGTCTGTATAAAACACACAAGATATAGTTTCAGGATATTTCCACAGAATCACAATGCACAGTTTGTTTATTCTGTATATTGGCTAATTTGACAATGCTTTTTGCTACCAGAAGACTGTAATTTACACTCAACTCCATTTACACATGATGGATTCTGCACATAAAAAAAACATGGCAGATTGTCTTTGAGTCTATTAAATAATTCTATATAGCATGCAAGTATATGCATTACACCAAAATATTTAAATATTTGTTTATATTTACACGGTCACAAGAAAAGCTGTGTGCAAATTAGTTTTCATCGCAGTCACCCATGCGCTCTCAAGTTTTTCAATTAGATACCCATTTTATGTTGCGACGGTCCATTTAGTAGGTTTTATGCCAGCTGGGCATGGCCATGGGGTAATTACAAGGATTATTTACTTCTGTTAATTGAGGTCCCATCTTTGAATGGGTGGTAAAGGTTAATGTCCTTTTGATATATATTTTCTTTCCCTCTTCTCAAACAGATTTAGAAGGGAAGGAAAGCGAATTCCTGGGGGTAAACATGTCTGAAATGTTCACATTCACTTTTGTCCACCAGGATTTCCGTGGTTGAATATATTTCAGGTTCTATTTCTAAGCTCAGCTGATGCCCCACATTGATTTACTTCACTTGTGCACTTTGCTTGGTCTCAGTGCTTTCATTAAACCTTAATCCCTCTCATTTGCCATGCTTCCAGGAGACATGGAACTAAAAGAGGGAGGCGGATAATGAATTGAAAAGAAAATGTGAAGTTACATATGTTTTTTTCCCCTGCTCTTTAAATGACCCTTGTCTCCACATTCATGGTGAGACTGTTTAATAGTCTTTCTAATAGGAATTTTAAATCACAAAACTGCTAACCTGCAGGTTAATAAAAATGGTAATTTGATAATCTTGTATCTGATTTAATTGGATTTCAAAAACCTCTTTAAAATGTGTTTGCATTCCCAAAAAAATGTACATGTGCTGTGTTAAAAGGTAACTTTAATCTCCAGCTGTCAGGATAATGAATTGGAGCATTTCCTTTTTATAATCTTTTGAAAATCTCCCAATGTACTTCACTGTCACAGTTATCCATTTGTGCAATGCAATACTCAAATATTTCTAATGTTTTACATGGTGTACTGGCCTTTGTCTGTTTTTTAGTCATAATGCTGTTGCTATATGTCAGTAGGTAACAAGGAAAATAAATAAAACACATTTTTGTTGTGTTTTATTACGGTATATGATGCACAGTGCCATCAGTAGAATTTAATGACTGGGCCCAGTGTGTAGGCTACACTACAGAGGCCTTAGAGGTTCCCCTCAACACCAGGACAAAGTCGTGCAGCTCCCCTGGGGTATGATGTTGGATGACATCTAGATGACGTTCTTTTGCAGACTACTCTCTAATTTAGGCCATAGGCTTGAAGCATTACTAGCCTTAAGCATGTCAATGTCAGCTAGGTTGAATAGCAGATTTCTGACACAATGCTCTTTCAAAGAGATACTGTTACAGCTTGGCTTTAAGTCAACCTTCAACCCTCAAGGAAAACCACCGCTCTTCTCAAAGGGCCAGTGCATATCTGACTTCAATTATAGGATTACTATGCTTTAACACTCAACTTTTCCCCACTGTGAAAGTGTCAAAAAGAAGATGTGTATTTTCCATCAGTGCTCAGGTTTCAGGCAACACAGAATGGGCCGTGTCAGGCAGAGCAATGTGGATAGGACAAAATCGTCCAAATGAGTTTGACAGATAGACCACAATACACCTTGACACTAAGTGAGTCTAACTCTGGTCAAGGATAGATTTAACCCTTTGGTCTCACCTGTTTAGCCAACAGTGCTGCAAAAATGGAAGTGAACGGTATGTGTTAGAGTGTGAGCAGTGTGTTAGCGCAAGGAGAGCACATTTGGTCTGGTGTTGTTAGCCTTAGGGCTTTAGCTAATGGGCCACCCAATTCCCATCAGGCCCTGGGGGTCCAAACAGCTCAGCATTAGCGGCCCCTCATCATTAATGATAAACTCTGTTCTTGCTTATGCCGAAAGCCTATGCTGCTTTCACTCATCATGTAAACTCTTAATATCACCACAATCTCGACACTGAGATATAGTTTGGTTTTATATTCACATACCAGAATATGAGAAGCTTCTTTATATTAAATAAAATGTTGTGTTTCATTGAGCCAGAATGTCTTGGTTAAACAATTTCACATAACATATATTTATTACTTACTTATTCGTTTCACATATTGGAATAGCAGTGGAACAAAACAAATGTTTTCCTTTTACATCAAAACTGTTTGCTTATCATTTTTGTATAAATTCAGCTTTAAAATTCACAACGACTGTCTATGGTTTACAGGGCAGCTTACTGAGGCCCAGGACACCAATTGCAGTGATCTACATGCTTTTATTCAATGCATCCTACCAAGGGCACTCTACAGACATCCATTATGCTCAGACCTTTACCTAATGCATTCTTTTGTGAGTGACGCCCGTTTAAATGCTGCTCATAATCTCCTTTCACTCTCTGTATTGATATCTAGCGCCGGGCATGTTATCTCTGCATATAAACACGGGTAATGACAATCTGCGCATTTACAGGAGTAAGGGGAAGTGGGACGGCAGACACTCGCTGCTCCATTAGCATGTGAACGTGACAGCAGGCCTGCACAGTATCGCTACAACTGCCGTCCCCTCTCAAGGTCGATGCTGATGGTCTCGTTCAGGGGCGGAAGCTTCATGTTGCTTTTGTTCTTGTAAACTTGGTGACAGTAAGGAACACATTGCTTCTTACACAAGACACTGTACTTTCCTACTTTACTTTTTTAAATGTTATTCCATGAAATAGAGACAAACATGTTTATACATTTAATATGTATATTAACAAATATTATGTATACAGGTGATGGTTGGTTGCAGTATGCAATAGAAAAAGTCCCACTAACAGTCGTTGCAAGTCTTTTAAAAAAAGTTTTTGTAGTTTACACACAGAAAGTACATAGTGTTAGTTGTGTAAATGAACTGCTAAAATGCATAAAAAGTTTCCCTTGGCTTATTTTATTATACACCCAATTGCTCAGCACACACTTCTTGTGATGGCTGGAACCACACTTCATCTATTTATTTTTTGCCTCTCACATGTCAAACAAAGTTTTAATTAAACTATTGGAATATTCAGTTCACCTTTACCCTTTGTCATGCATATGATTTATTATATTACTAATTACAGTATGGTTTAACGTTGCAAATGGCGAATTATATTTATAACATGCCATATTATGCCATAACTGAAACTTGAGTTAAATGGCTTCACAATTTTAAATATTTTTGAATCGTTTACTATAAATATGAGCAAAGATGACTGTGAAGTTACTGCGTTTTTCATCTGTATTCCTTCAGGGGTGTGGCGTCAACCCCCGCACATGTTAATAGTGACCTGGGCACGTTGTGACACCATTAGCCTGAGTTTGGATCCCTCATCGAACATTACATTTGCTGGACGAAAAACCTGTAGTTAAATATTTCTGCAGCAATGCATTCCCGAAATTCCGACGTAGCTGTGATTGTCAGCGGCATTTACATGCATTTGGCCTAGAGATGTACCCTTTCACCAAGTCAAACTTTTACTCAATTTGTAAGACACATATCAGATACAATAAACATGTGATTCATAAAATTCCTGATGTGAATGCAGCATAATTATTTACTTAACAACAACAGCAACATCACTTACAGATGCACTGTTTACACCCTCCACCCTCCCTTTGTTTGGCCCTGTGTGTCTCCTCGTTAGAGTTGCATAAAGATTAGGGATACAAGCGCGTCATAACTCTGTTCCTAACCCGGGGGGGGCAGCATCAGCCTGCACCAGAGCTGGGTAATCTCCTATCAGTGTGGCGTTCTCATTTGGCTTAAGAGATAGGACGCTTTTATAAGCAGCACCTCCGGTTACAGGCAAGATTTACATACTGAAGATGATAAACTCATTCTGGCACCTGTGTAATTCGCTAATGACACATAATTTTAGCATGAACTGACTGAGAGAGAGCAAGAGCTAGAAAAAGGAGGAAAATTCTGCAGCCTGACAAGAACGGAGATGGCATCCTTATCATCACGGCGTGTCTGCAAACGCTTGCGCGGTCTTGACGGCTTGTTTTAACAGACTATCTTTCATTAGGTGTGCTCATTTTTGGTTTTATTTGCTAAGATCACGGAAACGCCTGAAGATGGGTAGATTTAATTAACAGAGGTTGATGAAAGAACAAAGCCCTCGCCATCTTGCAAGTGTTTCCTCTGATAAAATTATGAATATCCTGCCAAAGACAGGCCTAGCAGGGTAAAACAAAGATAAGATTCAGTTTCTTTCTGCTGTACATTTTGGGAAGTATTTTTACCACAGCTTCACGCAGCTTTCCATGATGAAATGTAATGTGATGAAAAATAAAATTCAGATTATTTATTTACTTTTTTAGAGCAGAATGTCCATGCTGCTCTTTTCTTTTATATATATATATTTTTCTTTTATTTTATTTTGTTCAAGCTGTAGCTAATATCCTGCAATATTTACATATTTTTTTTGCAGTGTCTTTTGCTTTTGGCCACATTGTACAATATACCTGTGAATCTGTGCCTGTGAATATGTGAGAGTCTGCCGTTTCCTCATTATGCATTCTTATCTCCTTTCACTTGAACATTTGCCAGATGGCACATCCATATCAAAAGATGATAATGATGTACTAAGGAAATTAGGACTTTATTAAACTCTATTTTATGTGGAGGAAAAGGGGGAAATCAAAATACATGGACGCATTAGTTGATCCCTGATGATCCCATCTGTGTGTTGTAAGAGGTGAATCCCTCCGTTAGAGATAAGTAAATTTACGAGCCAAGCTGTTTAATGCTCTAATATGTGGTGTAGCCTGAGCATGCTAATCTAATGGGGTGCTTTCCTATCCTGATAATGGAGAAAAATCACCTGTTTTTTTTTAGCAGAGGGACGACACTAGCAAGTTCTTTGGGTTCCTTGAAATTACACTGTTAATTAAATTTTGTAGGATCCCTTATTTACATATACTCCATGTTTACAATGTAATTGATCTTCAAATTGATAATGTCAGTCATATATAGCATCCTTGTCAACAAGTTGCTGCAGACAACTGAGATGGTTTGTGTTCAGCTGGAATAAAGAAAAATATTAGTTAAAACTCTAGTTGCACCATACCAGTATCGGTATTGGGCCCGATACGATGTACTTTTACTCGTATTTAAAAATGCACTGTACAAAATACCTCATGCTTCCTACTTTTGAGAATGAATCCCAATTGATTTTCTGCCTACATCAAAAACATTATTCTTAAACGTATTTTAAATTATGCCCTTGAATATTATGACCTTTGGAGTTTATTGCTTTGAAAGTTTGTGAAAAGCATATAAAAATAATTTTTGTGTTTGATTTTTTGTGTTTGAGTTATTTGTAATAAAGAAGCTGTTCTATTCTCATTAGTCTCACCGTGTTGTGCTTGTAAAACTGCCACATCACAAAAAAGAAAAAATACTGGTACAGGTGTCGGTATTGGTGAGTACCAGAAAAAATATCGATACTCATACTCCTTAAAAAATGGTATCGGTGCATCCCTAGTTAAAACAATAAGCGAGTGGGACATTTTCTTTTGTCACTTGCATCGGCTCATTCTCTCCATTTACATTATATTCACACATCTGTAAGATGCTTTAATCTGAAGCAACTTGCAGTGCATCCAATGTATACATATTTTATTAAAATATGTGCTCCCTGAGTTGTTACAATACCTATAGTCAACTTTAAAGTTGTTTGTTTAGGATACTGTTAATTGGTGTATAGTAAGAGTTTGTTAGTACATTACCTCTCAACCCTTTCATCCATCAAAAACCTCAAAGTTCCTTTTTTATACAGGAAACCTCAAACTTGAATCACTCAAAACCAGTCATAATGAACAAAATTGCTCATTTTTCCTTCACTTATACCGTTACCAACTTGCACTCCTGGAGAACTGTAGCCTATTTCATCCACAGATTATGGCTTTTGGCTTTCCCATTGGTTAAAACGGAATGACTGTGAGATGACTGACAGCCCTTCTGAAAGGTTCACTACCGAAAATAAGCTCAAGAAATGCAAGTATGCCATTTGCGATTTTAGACATCTAAAATGTGAGTGAAAAGAAAAAAAGGCAATATATAAGTGTGAATTGAGTAGAGAATGTTCAGCCCAATGAAATTTGTGTGAATGTTGGGTGATTGAGATGCCTGCAGACTCTTTTAAAATAATGCAGTGAATTAGCTGAGACAATGCCTGCAAGCTTTCTCCCAGTGTTTATTTAAATGATGTTGGGTCAGGCTTGTCAACCACAGATTAGTCTCTGTTGTCTAATAACATGCTCATTGCTTGGGAAAAGAACATTGCAACAGCATGTTTCTCCTGAGCACGCTGACCCTGCAGGGATTGGGGGGGGGGCCTAAGGTAGAGTCGGCATGTCAGATTGCAGTATTCAGTTCATGTTTACTTTAAAAGACTGGGAAGCTAATTTTATGTCTATTTTTTATTTTCAGCAAGACTTTCTCTTTTCTGACAATGATGTCTTCATTTCTGAGAATAATTTAGTTTTTTTTTTTTTTACAACTGAAGAAATGTGAATGGGGGGATTAAGTAAGAACTTTTACAGAGTTCCATTTCTTCTTCTACTTTTCCTATCTTTCCTATCCTCAAAAAAATACTCCTAGCTTTGTATTGTGGTACGCTTGCTGAGAGCAGTTTTAATGCACTTATGTATTGCTGTCCTTGTTCTAATTGCTTCTATTGTTTACCTCATGTGTATAAGTCGCTTTGGATAAAAGCATCTGTTAAATGACTAAATGTAAATGTAAGCTTCACTCTTTTGCTGTACTAACCTCTGTAATGTTCATGCAATATTTTACCTTTTAAAGCAGTATCCTGACTTATTTTGTATTTATAATGGTACAAATAAATCTATTTAAATTGATTTTCTTTATTATTTACTTAACATAATGTAATAGTGTAATATATTATCCACAACCTGAAAATTGAAAATGTGGTTTATTTGATTGTTTCATATTTAAGTTTGCTATCTTTACACTGACCTAGATTGCATTTCAAATACCCCGATAATGTCTGTGATTTATTTCCAATGCGAGAGCTTTTCAAGATACCAGTGGTGTTGAGCTGAGATAAAAATGGCCCCTGCAATTGAAACAAGCTGGCCACAAATTGAGCTGTCTAAATCTCAAACATGCCATGATTAATCTGTTTGGTTAAAAAGGTGCGGATTTGCATGGCAGCAAAGACAGAGAGTAAAGTGGACAAAAGTGCTCTTAGATTGTTTTGTATGTGCTGCACAGAGATTTTCAGTGGCATTTTAAGATCTACTAAAACTAAACTATGGCATATGAATAAATGTAAATGAGATGGGCAAAACATAACCTCTCCATCGGTTCTGTACACACTGCTAGCTTGGTAGCAGGTGTTCCCTAAGGATTGATGTCCCAATTTTTATCGTCCAAATTTTTTGTTAATGACCTTGAATTGGGCATACTGTTCTAAATAGGATTCTAAATGTGTAGCATTTTAGTTTTACCTGCTCAAACAAATATAGGTGGGTTGTTTAGCATGATTTTCTCAACATTTGTCTGGTTAATAGGTTATGTATAAAGTGAATATAAACGCAATCATGTACCAGCATCCA
Organism: Oreonectes daqikongensis; assembly: GCA_026939265.1. Classification (NCBI taxonomy): domain Eukaryota; kingdom Metazoa; phylum Chordata; class Actinopteri; order Cypriniformes; family Nemacheilidae; genus Oreonectes; species Oreonectes daqikongensis. The sequence continues at coordinate 1,427,229 of JAOTQM010000446.1, read as the reverse complement.
AAACATGACATGTGTTGATGAGCTAGTAAGCAGGATGTGCTTGACAACTTGCACTTCTCTACTTCTGGATGTCATCACCTCCTCCTGCTGTGGACTGCACAAGATGATGAGCTCTGATTAACTTTGGCATGTAATTGATCATTTTATCTCATTTTCCTTGCGAGGACATCTGTTCTATACTAACAGATTCACATGGAACGTCCAGTATCAAGAATATGATTTAGGGTCATTTTAAGTTAATGACCACAGTCGCCCACTTTTGGTTTCCCAAGGAGATCGTGGAACATTCTGGATTGCTCATTTCATCACATAGTCAGCCCAGATACTTTGATTGTTTTGCTCATCAATCACAGGAAAGGGAGTGGATTACACTTCATAAAGGTGCTGATGATAGCTGAGACTCGGGTGCTGAAACAGGGATGTGCTTCCTCGGCTGCGAGCGAGTCGGGCCATCTGGATCTGATCTGGATAAGGCTGCAGGACTCACAGTAATCGGTAGAGTAACTCAGGTAAACTATCACAGATGTGCGATAATTGCAAGGAGCGGTCTTTGAAAACAACATCATTTGGGGAGTCACAAACGCTAGAGCATTAGAATGTTAGGAAACTTCTAAAAACAATGCTTTCTTGGCGTTTTTTGCTAGCTGCATTCAGGGCAATTTTGTTATTGCAAGTAAACAACTCATTTGTTATTGGTTAGATAATTAATTCTTTTGTATTAATTAATTAGCAACAAAAACTTATTTGTGCAAGTTATTCTGTTGGTTCAACTTTAGAAACGGAATCTAGATCTTTAAAAATCTAGAATTTTTTGCAACATTATAAATGTCTTAGGATATAGTTATACAATACCGTGTGCTACACATCACTTTCACATTCACTTTTTGTTCCCACCTAACAAATATTTTTTCCTAAATATAATGCATATAATAAAAAAATCTTAAAACAGTTGTTCCTTCTAAACATTTAGTAAAACCTAAAGCTAATCCTACACCAAAAATTGTAAATGTACAATGCAAATGTATTAAAGCCCTATTTTTTGTAATTTTTTAGAATTAACGTTTTGGTTGTTGTTGTTTAATGCATTAATGTTTAAGTTAAACTGAGCAGTTATTTGCAGCATAATATATCTATCACCACATTCCTGTAAAGTGGAGTTGAGCAAGACAAAAGTTTAATTTAGCAAAAGAAAATCCAATATTCCCACATTAAATCCCAAACTTTACAATGCTGTTCTGACAGACTGTGCCAGAGCTATGCGGGAAGAAGAAGAGCCTTTTTTTATTTTCAAGAATAATTTCTCTCACCTTCAGTGCTAGAGCTGATTTGTGAGCCCATTGAAAGACGTCACCAGCTGAGAGTAAAAGCTTTAGCACATTCCAGCAGTAATGTAATACAAACCAGGTAAAACAAGCAGTTACACCTTGCTGCTCCTGCAACACTAATATGCTTTCTGACCTGCTTATTATGCATTTAGATTGAAACAATCTCATTGATACCCTGCTATAAAAAATGTTAAAATGTTTCGTTTGCTATGAAAGTTCAATGCATGTATTTGACCTCAATAGTTTTCCACATAGCAATTAGAGAAAAGGACAAAGACTAGAACTAAAGCACTAAAAGTGCTAAAAAACTAAAAGCCATTTTGATGAAATTTGTTGCAATACAGAAATGACTGTCTCACCATTATCTTTTTACATTTCTACCAAGAATATCATCTTCCTAGTAGCGTGAGAAGGGTTTAGAGCATTTTATCTGATTATGTTGTAAGAAACAGCATGTGACAGCAGGGAATGAAGATTCAATATGATCAGTGAGAAAACCAATAGGAAAAACCAAGACGGTTGGATTGAGCCCATGTGCGTTCGAGAATATTTTCTCTAATTGTAAATAATTGGTTGCTTCGCAGAGAAGTGACATCGATGCCAAGTAATACCAGGCTACATGGTTGGATATTCTAACTAATTGGCTCTTTAAAACAGGCTAGGCATTTTTAAGGTCCTTAAATTGGTCCTCTTCCCTTCAGAGAGCAGTTTGTGTGCCAAAACTAATTAGACTATTGCTGATTGTTTAGAAACCCAGAGCACACTAAGACAAACCAGACGAGTTGTGCCAGGAGCTGACTTACCACAGCTCAGCTGGGGAGGGAAACAAAATGTTGCTTATTAGGTTCGAAACTTAGCAAAGAATTCACAGCAAGGCCTGTTGAGCTGTTACAACATGTGCTCCAAACTCGAAACATAACGCTTTAATGTGTGCATATGTGCCCTGTGTGGCCTTGAATTCTCTTTCCTGTTGTCTTGCTTAGATCCAGAGTGAGCAAATGTAGTAATTGTGTAGTTCTAGTAGTTCTGGCGAGTGTATCTCATGTTATCCAGCACTCAAGTATAATTTGAGAGAGTATATATCTCAGTGTCCGTGTGTATGCAAATGTTTACCTGGCATTTTGACATTCATCGTGGGTTTTAACAACTCCCCGACTTCTGACCTCCACTCTCGTCAGGGATTGATGGTGTATCTGCTTCCATTTATTTCTAAAACGTATTATTCACAGCCTGACGCGGATGGAGCGAGGAAATTTTCCAGTGTTATTTTAACTAAATGCGTTTCTCCTTACTAATTCCTCACAGATGCCGGTAGGTAGGCGGCGCTTAACTGATAGAACATGCATTCTTTTTTAATCTTACGTCACTTTTTAAAACCCAAACACACAAAGATGATTGCCCTCGATCTGCTTTTGATGCCTGCGCCCAAACATTCATTGGATCATGTGTTCATGCGAATCTTATTTCTTGTTGTTCAGGGGATTTCCATTTGATGTGTTGTGGTCAGGGTCTAAAATTAGGACTCACCAAGTGACTGGATAAAAGCAACTCTTTCGTGAGTAAATATAGGCCACTTACTTTATAAGGAACTGCAACATAATATATGATTTGTTTGCCATTGCAATTGACCAGGAACTACCCCACTACATTTTGGTACCTAAAAAGGAAGAACCACCTGAATGACCTGTAAATCAATCGATCACAGTTTTGTATTTTATTTAAACTAATTCAAATAAAATAAGTATAGTGTCATTTTTATTTATGTCTGTTTATGCAAGTGAAATTTTGCCAATTCTTTTGCTATTGACAGAAGTGTCAAAAAGTAAATTTTAACATTGATAGAGAGAAAAAGAGGAAAGAACTAACGGACTAAAGGAGAGAACAAGCCGGTGTCCTAGTAGCCTCATTCTCCCTACTAGTAGAGCATGTCCCAACTGTTGTCAATTTATCAATGTAACGTGCACTAGTGGGCACAGTTTGAGCCTCCATTAGGGCAGGTGCCTCCATCCATCTTCTCCTCACTCTCTTACTCTACCTTGTCAAGGGAAACTAAATGGGCCTTTTGAAGAAATGTAAACAACTCTCAGTGGACGATCATTGCGTGAAGCCGTTAGCAGATTGGAGAACTTCTGTTTGGTTGTGTCAGCCTGCTGATGAAAAGAAATTTAGAGTCTTTTTTATCAGTCATACCATATTTTGTGGAAATCTTGTCAGTTGTTTTCTACAATTTGGACTTGTTTATTTCTTGTTTCTCAAGTCTTCGTTTTATTATACCTGTATAATGACTACTTTTCAGAGTCACTTTTGCGTAGCTTCTTTGTAGCTTTAACTATCAAAAACGTTAGATTTCTCTTTGTCCTCACATCTGATGACTGTGCAGGAGGGCAGTGCACTGTTCAAGCAAGACTTAATCTACATTTCGCATAGGCATGTTTAACAAAACCTTGTCTTTTTTTTATTCTATATTATTACATTTCTGTGGAGGATTTTTTACCCCCGGGCTTCTCGTTCATTTTGCTGCACTCAAAGATGTGCAGTCAAGGGAAAATATAACAAGCTTTTAATTAAAACAGAGAAAGAAATTAAACTAGGAGGAGACAGTGAGGTAGATTAAATCAAAGCTCTTTGATGACAATGATTAAAACGGTCACCAGTGCTAGGCTTTGTCAGAAGAAACAACCACATGTTTTGTTTTTATTGTGCACTCCAAATTGACCCTTGTAGCTATAATGAGGGTGGTGTCACGAATGAAGAAAATGGATGACTATTTCGCTCGACAGTCCAGCACGGTCCAGCTCGCTAACTGCGTGTGCGTCAACAGCCTGGAGAGAAAGATGAGCTAATGATGATTTGAAGATCATCTCACGCAGCGCAAACCAAATGAAGACCTCATTCCTCCTACACCACTGAGCATCTCCCAGTTATTTCTCTTTTTGCATCATTCAGATCTAAAATATGCGTTGATATGCTCATGTGATCTTCTACTGGGTACAAAAGTGTTGTTAGTTAAACAATAAAAACTCATTATTCTGGTTGGGTTACACTGTAAATATAGTCATGGATGAGTGGAGGCCTTAGCTGTATCTGTGAATAAAGTATGTTGATTGACCAATCAGCATCAAGCACCAGAACTACCCATTTTATAAAGAAGTACATCAATAAGTGAAATGATTCAAACTGGATGTAGTTCAATGTTTTAATATTAATTTCCTGCTGTCTTTATCAGTTCTGGGAAGTACTGACAGTGAAGTCTGTTTCAGCTTCATAGCCTTAGAACATTTTATTAGATGGAAATCTAATTATTTTGAACAAGGCCACAAATGAATTAATTTATTAAGTCTGAAACTAGGTTTATTTTGTCTCTTTTTATAATCGTTTACATATCCTCCTTGGTCATCATCCGTTGAATTAGAGATTATAGCAGCCATGCAAATAGTCAGGCTGACAACATTGTCTTTATGTTTGATTGCCATTGCTGTAATTTAATGTAACGTGCTGCTAAATAGTGGTTTGTTCCAATTTATTCCAAGGAATTCCATCAAGTCTCTTTATGTTAGAGCTGGATTGATTAAAAGAGATTTTGATACGCATCCAGGTATCTGCACGAACAAATGGGAACGACACGCTTGCTGCTTCACTGGGCACTGATGCGCGATGATTGATGCATCCTCTGTGCTGTAATTGACAACAGGTGCAATTACAATAGTCATTTAAAAGTTTCCGATGTTGTTCGCGCTGTTTTGCAAACAGGGCACACAAATAATGACATAATGAATTAATGACATTAACCTCGCCAAACTGCTGTGCCTGTCAAACAACTAATTTCACAAAGTCCTTGTCTGTCTGCTTTTTGGCTGTTTGCAGAGACCTTTTTTAACAAAGGTGTCAGTACAAGGTTTTTAAGAAAACACAGTTTTCAAAAAGATTTGTTATAATGTTATGATCATTTTGTGTTCCAAACCATTTCTGACTAATCTGTCTCAGTGTAGTGAGACTGGTCATACTGGTCATTTGCATAGCCAAACTCGGTGTATGGTAATATTAGGAAAATGTACTAAAATAAGTCTTAAAGGTTAAACAGACAATACAATAAAAATTTTGGTCACACTTCAGTATAGGGGTTAATTCTCGCTATTTACAAACCATTAACAATGACACTTTCTCCAACTATTAATTTGTTGCTTATAGTTAGTAAGGTAGTTGTTATGTTTAAGTATTGGCTAGGATTAGGGATGTAGAATATGGTCATGCAAAATATGTGCTTTATAAGTACTGATAAACAGCCAATATGCCAATAATAGGCATGATAATAACATCTAGTTAATAGTGAGAGTTGCCCCTTATACTGAAGTGTTACCAAGATTTGTCATAACCTCTAATCATCTTACTGCTCCATGTCTTTATCCAACCATCATCTTGCTTAATAATTCATGAGACCCAAATGCAAGTCAATTGGGTAGTGCTGATTATGACAATGATAATTGTACTTTTATTGGATAATTTATGGAAATATGAAAGGTAAGGTAGACCGGAGATTATGGTGATCTTTCTCGCTCGACTAATCCACTTAACCTGAGTTCACTTTATAAAGCTTATAAACTGGTAAAACCATTCCAACATTAGCACATGACAAATGTGCTCTTTAAAGAGATAGTTCACCCAAAAATGAAAATTCTGTCATGAATTACTCACTCTCTAGTTGTTTCAAACCTGTATACATTTCTTATTTTGTTGAACACAGAAAAATATTTGGAAGAATGTTTGTAACCAAACAGTTCTCGGACCCAATTGTAGTCAAAAGTGCCCCAGAACTTTTTGTTGTCCTACATTCTTCGAAATGTCTCATTTTGTGTTCAACAGAACAACTAAACAATTAAGTAATTTTTTCTACTATGGTAGTCAGTGGGGTCCAAGAACTGTTTGGTTATAAGCATTCTTTCAAATATCTTTCTCTGTGTTCATCAGAACAAAGAAATGTAAACAGATTTGGAACAACTCAAATGTGAGTAAGTGAAGACAGAATTTTTATTTTGGGGTGAACTTTCCCTTTAATATACATGAGTGTGGGTGAAGTTGAATAACTTGAGACTTGAGTTACTATACACTTGCCTTCTGATAGCAGGGGCTTCATTTACCACAACAAAAGTTGAATATTTCATCTCTTCATGTCATAAAAGACCACAGCCTATATGTCTGCCTGTTTCTGACGTTAAAGCATTAGTGTTTGCCTGATTACGGTGAAAACAACCTTTCTCCTAGATATAATACTGAACAAATGGATGTTGCTTTAGCAGGCATTACTTTTCAACACTTCGCTCGGAGATAAAATACATAAAGCTGATGCACTCTAATGTGCGTAGTCTGTAAATTAGCCTAATTTGGTCAAGCCCTGAAAAAGAAAGGACTTGAAAGCGCATGACTGTCACACTCGTATGAATCCAGACACATTTTATCTTCTCATTTAAATAATTTGCTCTGAAGTGAACTTGATTCAATATGAAAGTAATTACTAACTATTATATTCAAACAAGATGTTGTAAACCTTTGGTCATGCTAATCAAATCGTCTTTTATTCCAAATTAAGATTCTAGTTTTCGCTCTCCTTTCACATATGATGCTTATTATCTAATTTTCTTTCGGAGGCTTTGATTACACTTCATCAGAAAATGGACAGTAATTACTGCCCCACTGCTTACAAAAGGTCTGCTGCAGAATAAGGGAGAAATCATTCTTATTCAATGAACAACAAAGAAGGCAAATGAATCTCTTTCTGCATGTCTCTCGTTTTTCTCGCTCCAAACACACATCACTCCCCTGGATTAAATCCTTTTACCCTTTCCCTGACATCGTGGATCATACATGCTCTATTCAGAGACATAATAAGCATAAACCGAATTCAGAGGAGGCCCCTGTGCTTTGAACAGGTTGGCCTGTAGCTCTGTTGCCTGAGTCGCTTTGATGTGGATCTTAGCTCACGAAAGACGGGTCCACTTTGGCCCGCAGGTACTTGCTGATATTTACACATTTTAATCGCATGCTCGCCTGCTTCGCCAGGTGTGTGTCAAGCACAAACCGCCCCGTTTAGTTGATCATTTCCAGCATGAGGAGTCTCCTTACTCACTGCGACAGAATGGTGTGAAACGATTTCGTGCTCTAGAAAAGAGATTTCATTATCACCGAGACACACCCTTCTCCCCCTCTGGTGCGGGTTTGAGGGAGCGCAAAGCTGAAAGGGGATTGTGGGTAAAATGCGAACCGGTTGTTGTTTTAATAAAGAAAAAGATGATAGAATGTGATTACAATTAGCTTTGGAGAGGTAAACGGTTAATGATGCCTTTTTCTAATAAAAGCGAAGGAAAAAGGAGCACATCTATTTGCTGCTTGATAAGATTTTGTTTGCCTTAATCCGCATCCAAACAACCAGAAGTGGTTTACTATTCACCAGGTAAGGGACTACTTATTTCTCTGATGTATGAAACACACTGTTGCTTGTGTCAGTGGAAGCTGCCTCGTGCTCTGAATTACTTGGATAAATCAAAAAGAGAACAGAGGCTAACGGAGTATCTTTAATGCCACAGGAATATGAGCTCACAGAGGTGTCTGCTGTTTGATCTTCGAATGAACCTCTGTTAGGATTATTCAGGGCTCAACAATAAGCATAGCGTGAGGCCAGTGTGAGAGTGTTTTGGGCCAGTAGACAGAACCCTCACGTCCTATCGGGCCAAGATGAATTACAATTTCTTATTTACAGTTTTTTATGTTTCCAAAGTATGTTTCTGTGTGTGTATCTGGCTGACTAATATGAGACAACACAACCTCACAGGAATTCAAGACATAGTCATGAAATGTATTCTATTGATTTGTGTTCATGGACTTTCATATGTATAAATATTAATGCATTCTGATGGGAATTCTCACCTATTTTACGAGATATCTTCTTTATGTGAATTCGTACAATCTCATTTGTACGTTTAAATATGACTTAACTTTGCCCCAGTGATGTTAGGGTAAGGGGCGGGGTAAGGGTGGGCTTTTATTGTTGTTTTGCCTCCTAGTGAAATCTGTACGTTTTATCAAATTTTGTCTTTGCATCTGTGATTTTTTAGATTTGGAGTGATTTAAGGGGTGGCTTATAGCCACCTTGTAAAATATGTACAACTTCCCCTGATATCAGGTTAGAAATACATAAATGTACATACAGTACACACGTGGTATGTATATTGAAAGCCATGTTAAGTGACACAAAAAAAATAATCTACATATTCTAATTGACTTGACTATGTCACATGCCGTGAGACTTGTATAAGAATAGTGAGGATGACTAAAATGTCAGTTAAACAGTTTGAAATTTGATTCGATTTTTACTGTATGCCAAAATATTCTTAAAGAAAAACAGCTTGCATAGGCATTGTGCTAAATCGTATTTAATGTACTTACATGATATGTATGTAAATAAACCTCAAATGCTAATGCTGATCTATATATATTTTATTCATAACAGAAGAATACATTTATATTTTAGCCTCCTGAATCTCTCATTACCTCCCACCCATTAGATGAAAGCAAATAGTTCATGGTGTGCTGATGCACCTGAAACATATTGAGCAACACTAGGCAGCCGGCATGCAGCGAGCACATGCTGCTACACTAATCTACCAAGAATTTGTTTTGGTCATATTACATTCTGAATTCTTTCATTCTGTCTGGCTACTTTCTGAAATATGTTGACAGTTTCACATTATACCAACCATTTAATTTATGGCCTTAGTAGAAGATACACCACACTGTGGCCTCACCTGACTATCATATTAACTCTGCCCACACTTTCCCAGTTTGAGTCATATTAGAGTCGGAAGAGACGAATAGGGTATCAAGCCAGAAACACTGAGCATATTACTCTCTTATCCCTCTCCCTCTGAATACAAAGGCTTTACCTCATGCGCTATCGCAAAGAAAACAGCTTAGCAGCGGGGCATTTGTTTTCCATTCAGCTAGAAGCACTTTGTCTTTCCAATCGTTACCTGTCTTGGAATCAGTTCCTCCATTAAAGTCGGACTAAAGAGGGGAGGTGCTGTCTGGGGCTAAATTGCAATTAGTGGTCCGGCGAGTGAGTCTGCCACCGGTTAACTTGGGATATTGAAGTGCAAGGGCCCAGTAATCAGCCTTCGGTCATGTAGAACAATGCATAAAATTAAATTGACATTAATGAATAATTGTGTAATGAAAATGGAGGAGGCGAGCTAATTGCATGTTACAGCGAGTGTAATGCCCAGATAACCTTGTGTCTAATGCTATTCTTAGGGGCCGAGAGCTGGAGCTGCTCGCCAGGGCCTCTCTCGGCGGGAAGTCATTAGAGCCGAGGCGAGGAGATAATGCTGGAGAAAGCTAGAGCGAGAGAGACAAAGAGAGAGAGAGAGAGAGAGAGAGAGAGAGAGAGAGAGAGAGAGAGAGAGAGAGAGAGAGAGAGAGAGAGCAAAAGTTGAGTGGCAACAATCTAGTCAGAGTATCTTTTGCTTGTGTGTGTGCGTCTGTTTGTGCAGTGGTCTTGACTGGAGTCATTTGTATATAGTCTGAGTGAAAAGGTCAGCGAGCAGAGGTAAGGACTGGTGGGGTCTTTTAGTGTTAAAAATGTACCTGAATAAATGTTATCACCTTGTGAGAGAGAGAGAACTAGCTGTCTGTTCAATAGGAACTTCACAATGAACAACTGTTACAGCAAAATAAATGAGTACTCGGTACCTCAAAATCTTTCCCCAAATTACATTTTTTCAGTACCTCAAAGTTTTCAGAAAGTTTTACCTATATTGGAGAGTGCTGTTATAAACACTTAAAAAAACTATGATAATATATTACTACACTTGTACATAGGCTACTTTTAAATAATATAATACTATTATAGTATTACATTGTTAGCTTAGCAACCTGCTAGCATCATTTTGGTTAAAACCACACACAGTATTTTCAAAATGCACACGATCAGCAAGAACTAATTGAAGTGTGGATCATTTTCCAAGTTATACGATACTAGAAAACATTTACAAAAGTTTCTGTTTTTAGTGGAGGAAACACAGTATGGATGATAGTTGTAAATGTAACAAAATGAAAGCATTTCAAACCTTGGAAATGACCTTGTAGGCACTGCTATATAGAGCATCAAGGCATCTCACTATTTACATTTGTAAAATTATTTTTAATACCAGTAGGATATACACCGAAGTGCACAAGGAGGATTAATATATAACAGTAAAACTTGTTTTCATCAATACTAAACTTAAAGACATAGTTCATTCAATAAAATAATCTGTCATGAATTACTGACCAAGTCGTTCCACAACCTTAGGACCTTAGTTTATTTTTGGAAAGTTTTAAGTTCAGGAGCTTTCAAGAGTTCGGCAAAAAGTGGATTCAACCAAAACTACTTGTCATGTGTCTTTCTCACTAGTCACTACTCACTAAAGCTGCTCTAAAAATTTTTCCAGGGGATGACCCACCCACAATTTTTGTGCTTCGCGGCCATGAATTCCTGACTTTCATCTTCATAAATTTTCATTCTTGTATGAACTATCTTTTTAACAGTAAATTAAACAAATTCTAGTATTTGTAACTAGATGTTTAATATAATATAATATAATACACAAGTGGTTTTTATTGATTTTTTTCTGTTATGATTCCGTTAAGTCACCTGCCTCTCAGCAGTAAATAAATTACACATCTCAACAGATAATTCAAGTGCACAGCACTTCTGTCACACAGAGCATTCAACTCAAGAGCCATCCACTTAAAGTTACATGGGCTGAAATTATATGTATGAGTTATTCAGCCCTGTTGATGTTTCAAATCAATTACTCGCTCTGTCAGATAGTTCAGTACTCAAATTGTCACTGTTGTCACAGCATGTGTGAGCTTTTAAGTGTGAGAAAGACTATAAACTTCAGGTAACCATTGTTAGGCAATTGATTATTTCCCATGAGCCTTTGTTAATAGAAGGAATGAGAAGACGTTCAGCAGTAACTGTTCTCAGGCATAAGAGGAAAAGGTTTGTGTTTCTGGATATAGCTGAAAATAGTAAATTAGATGATGCTGTTAAACTGGCCAACCAATCTGATCCCATCTGACAAGCATAAAGCCCCACCATGAAAACAGACCAGCCTAACCAACTTGTCCTGACAATGAAACCAGCTAACCACAGTAAGCCTGTGCAGGACCGCTAACCAGAACTAATGAGCCAATGGTGAAAACAACAATTGCTAATTCAGGTTTGGAGTTGTCTGAATGCCAGTGTACTTTCTTGATCTCCTGCTGGAGGGCTGTCTTTTTGAATGCAGCATGTCCTATTTCATCTTTCCCCATTAATGTGCTCTTGATCTAGCTAAACAAAGAGCTTCATAGACATTGGGATGCGGTTCATCTGCTGCACAGGGTCACAGTGACCATTTCAGAGGGATGGTGACCACCAATTACTGCCCTGCTCAAAAGAGGGGGGCTCATCAGAGAGGTGATTCAGTATGGGAGGGGCTGCTCCCACTCACATTAACAAGAATGAATTAGTTTGGTATAAGGTAACGTTTGCTCATTAGTGTTGGCTGTAGGTGAAACACTATGCCTGTCCTTGGAGTAATTAGGCAGACAAATGAATTATGCTAAGGCTTTTTCCACACCTGCTTTGACTATAAAGTAGTGTTTTCCCTTTATTCTGAAAGCGTTAGGTGCAGAAAAAGGCCTGTCATAAGACTAAGTCAACATAGTTTTCTTTTTAATTAACATTTCAAATATTGTTTCTAATTTTTGCCCTAAACTTCACGTTACAAAACAATTCTCTGGTTTGCACCTTGTTTAAGATTTACTCTTTCGTGAATTGTGTTGAGTGAAAGACCGTCTATCATTGTCGCTGTTGGGTGAAAACCTTGTATCTCAATCTTTGTGTTTTTCCTAAAACATTACTATTAGTCACCCTTTCATGAACTTTATCGGGCCCTTAAACTGTCAATGAAACCTTCCCCTTTCTCACTGCTACTGTGAATATAGTAAGTTTGAACATCTCTGCCATAAATGTGGGGTCTCTTTAAATATATAAACATATAACATTGAATGTATTTGAGGAGTTTAAAAGAATGTCTTAGAACATCAGACTTTAACTAAATAATAGAAAAAGCTAAGCACCCACATATATAGCTCCAATGAACTATATAACCTGTAAGGTCATGAAAACATTTTTAATACATAGGGACATTCTGAAACGATTAACATGGCCTAATGTATTACAATGAAAAGTCTTTCGAACTATTTTCTACAAGATGAACACACTAAATAAGTGGGATGAGTTCATATTCTAGTTTTCTGTACATGCTTTATATTTAAGGTGTGTACTGCAGTTTTTGCAACTGCAACCAAGTCCTGAACCCAGCTGAACACCTTTTGGTGTAACTTTAAATGCAGTCTTTGAGCCCAAAACTCATCACTCCACATCAATGGCTTGAACACAGGGGTACAGCCAATTTGGAACAGAAAAAAAGATGCTTTCTAAACTGTTGCAACAGAGATGGAAACAAAATTTCTTAAAATGCCTTTTGTGGAAATGCAATTTAAAACTGTTTCAAAAGTCCCTTTTCCTATCCCAAAATGGCGACTCTTGTGCACAAGTCACACTAGTGTTTGGTGATGAGTTCTTTGTTCAAAGTCTGCATTTAAAATGACACCAAAAGGTGTTCAGTTGGGTTCAGGACTTGGCTTTATGCAGACCAGTCAAGTTCTTGCACACTGACTGAATCAATGATTTCTTTCTGAACCTTGTCTCATACACAGGGGCATTGTCATGATGGAATAAAAAAGGGCTCTTCCCAAACTGTTGCTATTAAATTAGAAGCACACAATTCCATGGAATATCATGATATGCTTCAGCATTAAGATTTGTACTCATGGAAATTACTAAAATCATCAAACCTGTTTATTAGAAGTTATTGTTTATCTCAAACCAAAAGAGGTGTTCTATTTAGAAGCAGAGGCTCATCCAGACTTCCCTAAAACACTTCCAACACGCCCGACAAATGCGTGAGAAGCTTTGAATAACACCGCACAAATGTATACGCAAAGGAAGAAGGCTCAACTATTCTCACTGTTCTCAATGTTGAGGAGATGCTGTGTGTTTCATTGCTAAAGAAACACTACTTAATTGGGTCTTCCAAATGGGGATACAGTTGGAAACCAGTGGTTAAGTTTTATTTACAACACTGTTTCAAAACTGTAAGTTACAACACCAAAATCCGAGCATATACTAGCCTTTGATATGTCCTCCAAAACATCCTGATTTTAAATACATCACTACAGGAATGTAAATTGTGCTTGTCAGGGGTATTTAACATTAAAATATACTCTCCTTGTACAATGCAAATCCAAAAGACTCGTAACCTATTGTGTAATTCAAGTGGGAACTGCAAGATTTAACTCTGTCCCACTGGTCTGGTTTATGTTGTAAGCTTCAGCTGTTATGTGCGCTCATCTTATAAGGCTTGATAAAATTGGTGAGCTACTTTGAGAGAGAGGATTACAGCAAGAGAAGGAGGAAAGATGGAAGCACTATTTTGATAGGAGTCATGGTGCAGGCTTTGGCATTTGGCCTGAATGATTTGGGAAAATGAATTTGGGCAGAAATGATATGGGGATTGAGATAAGGTTAGGATTTCTATTAGAACTCTGAATCAGACTTGATCATATGAGCAAAGTCACTGGCCTGAACACTTTATTAGCATTTGAAGTAGTAAAGGAAAAATATTCTCCTGTGGGTGGGACAAAATTACATCCAACAACAAAAGAGAGGGGTGACACCCAAATGTGGGTGCTCAGAATGCCCCCACTAACTTCCCTCTGATGTTTCTTCATGGAGTATTGCAGGGTTATCTGTCAGATACATCATAGAGTTGTGTGGACCGACTGCCTGCTGCTTCCCTTGTTGTTTTTAATGGGCTCTTCACAGCAAGCAGCCATAGAACCATTTGTATTTTACCAGTCCCTCTTACTTTCCTTTATCCCACCCCATTCTTGAAGCATCATCTTTCCCCCCTGTTTTCCCTCTGAACCTGTCACTTTATTTCAGGTGTGGTTTTGGAGGCATTTTATGGGCTGTTTAAACTTTAAATTGTTCACAGGGTCATTTTAAACCCAGGGATAATGTTAACCTGGGTTATATCGTTTCATGTGTCAGTCTTTATTCTTATATTACAGGGCCATACTGTTTTTAGTGTATTCAAGATTTTACACTGTACATTTGTACACCCAGGGTCGACTTCTTCAATAGTGTAATATCAAACACGTTCCCAGTTTTTTTTGTAGTTTCTTTCTATCAATAACTGCATCATATATGTCAATAACATTGTTTCAAGGAGAGACCTTCACTAACCCCAACACCTGTCTGAACTCCTTGCACCTTTGTGCTTTCTTTCTGTCCTCTACTTCAGTCATTTGCTTTATTTGAATATGCTTCAGTAGATGACTGGAATGTTCTGGATGCTGGTGTGTGGAAAAGTTTCTTTGTTAATGGAGTGGAAAATATTAGTCATGGAGATGGTAACCTCACACCTCACTCAAACATCTAGAGATGTTTCCCCATGCATTTACTCATTCTGTAGAGGAGTTTTGCGGTTAGTAGAGTGTTTCAGATGAAGTACTGTCTCCTCATCAGCCTGTAATAAACACTTTTTTGCTCAGAAGTTATAACTAAGTTATAATAAGATTTAAATGTGACATTCACATTCATAAAGGTAACAAATACAGGGTTCGCACTTTTATAATTTAATTTGATAAAAGAAACAGTGAAAGCATTGGACCCAGATTAATAAATTGGTTTTATATTTTGGCTATAATAGATCATTTGCACAACAAGGCCAGTGAGGACTGTGTAAGTGTGGCCGATTTATTTCTCATCTGTGTTGAAATAAATGCATAAATAGAAAAATTCATATGTGCATGGAAGTATATCAGAAAGTGTGAAACCGCTTGTTCTTGCAGCGTTATATATTGTGCACTACCATTCAGAATATGCAGTTTTATTTTGTTTATGTCTTAAGTCTTCAATTTTTTGAAATTTAGATTTTTACATCATCTGAAAGCTGATTAAATACACTTTCCATTGATATGTGGTTTGTTAGGAGAGATAGTTGGCTGAGATATAACTATTTGAAAATCTGGAATCTGAGGGTGCCAAAAAATGTAAATATTGAGAAAATTGCCTTTAAAGTTGACCAAATGAAGTCCTTAGCATATTACTCACACAACTAAACTATTTTTATTATTTCTTCATGGAACATGATCTTTATTTAATATCCTAATGAAGAAAAATCGATAATTTTGAACCATACAATGTATTTTGGGCTATTACTAAAAATATTCCTGTGCTACTTAAGGTTTTGTGATCCAGGGTGACATTTGATAATATAGAAAAAAAAACATTTTAAACACAAGGGTTGGAATATTAGAAAATAATATAATATAAGAAAAAATAATAAATGTTTCAAATGTCTTTATCAACAAACAGTTGCTATTCACTGCTTCACAGCGATTCACAGTTTCAGTTTTTCATAACTATAATGAGGGACACAAATGACACCCATATTGTAAAATGTTCCTAAAAAGATAAATTTAGTTATGTGTTTGCTGTAAGTCTTTGCACATTTCACTTAGATTTTTGTTATACCTAAAAACAAGAAATCCTTGTTTAGAGTCATTTTAAAACTGCAGATGTGCACATGAAAGTGATGAGAAAGAGGGGGAAAAACTATAAAAGCCAAGCCCCAAGGTGTTCATAAGCTTTGGTGAAAACTTTGCAGAGTTCCTGTGCATATTGACGCTTGAGGGTATGCAGGCTTACCTGTCTAAAAAGAGCATTAGTGAATAATTTGAATGCATTTTTCATTTCACACGGTGTGCTGAACAAACAGGAATCTGTGATTAACAGTTTTAATTAGGATTTTAACGTGCCGAATTCCGACAGCCTCGCTACATGCCGTAGCAGAATAAATCATGAGCTGAAGTTTGTCAAGCTGTTGCTAATGGCCGAGCAGCGTTCACAAACCATGACAAGCTAAGACCTGTCAGGACATACCTGTCTCCCTCCCCCCATCATTTCTCTTTTTCTCTCGTGTTCACCATATTCCACATTTATCTTTTTATTCTCTTTCATTTTTCAACACTCTATCTTTTTCCTCTCTCTCCCTACCTTGCTCTCCTTTTTTTCTTCATCCATCCTGCTGCTAAGCGTACATATGTTGAGGCATATGGTCTGTTGTATTGGTTCCGCCTGCTCTCTCAAATGCTTACCATTTACTGTGTCTGCCAAAATTTGGACAGTCCTGAGAGTAAATGTGAATGTTATAAACACTATGAATCTCTCTTTAACTCTAATATTCAATAACATGAAAGAAACAAAGAAAGACGACAATGTGTTGGCCTTTATTACAACATGCAACAAAACATGGCAACATTCATGAAATGATTCAATAAGTAAACAGCAATCATAATCTAATTTCAGAGATGAGAAAAATGTACAAAAATAGGGTAACACTTTACAATAAGGTTGTATTTGTTAACATTAGTAAATGCATTAGCTAAAATGAACAAACAAAATCATTTTTCGGCAAAATCATTTCATCTTTGGTAATGCTGTTTAATGTTAGTATTTCACTCCACATTAACAGATAGAGCTTTTGATTTTTTACAAATGTATTACATTTTACCACGTTTTTTACTGAAATTTTATCACAGCTCAGAAATTAAAATGACAGTATAACGAGTCTTTTTTACTGGTATAAATGTTTTTGATTTTTAATGGATTTAAATCCAAGACAAAGAAAGAAAGAAAGGACCAGATAAAAAAAGATCTGAATCATTGATTTGTGGAATGGGATTTGAAAAGAGTGTGTTTACTCCTATGTCAGCTCATTAAAGGTTTATTCATTCATTAGTTTGCCGTTCCCCGAGCACTGATGAAGGGCATGGAGAAGTTTGCTTACAGGGGAAAAAGTGAGTTTGTCTGAGTCATAGGGTGTTTAAGTAAATCAGATGCACATTGTGTGTGGTCATAATTTTGTACTGGTTTTTTGGACATTAAGTACAACGCTTGTGCCCTGATATTGCACAGAGAAAAGTATAAAGTGTTCTTTTATTTCAAAGAGAAATTGAGAAATAAGGGGATTTTTATCTGGAATGCTTTCTTTTTTTCTCTCTCATTCCCTCACATTCCGTTTCTCTCTCCTCAAATAATGCTTTGGTGGCTTGCAGTGTTGACAAATATAAAAAGAAGGCCGCAGTGCCTCTTCAAGTTAGAATAAATAAGTTTGACATTTTGAATGGCTTGGGGAGAGTAAACAAGTTCTACAAAGGCACGGGTTTGGGACGGCGCTGTATTTGATGTTCCTGCCTTTCACACGTGTTTCCAGCCCTCTGCCTGCCGTTGATTAATTTTAGCGAAGACGGATCTAATGAAGTGTTGGTCTGATAGTTGTCATATTCGTTTCTCCTTGTCAGGATATTTCAGCATTGGTAAAACAAGTCAGACTTTACAAAGCAGTTTGTTATCACAGGCTAAGGACTAAGTTGTTCCCCTAACTTTGATTCATCCCGTTTTCCTAAACAGATGGGCTTGAATGCATGAAGAACCTTCCAAAATCACTTCTGTAGGTACATAACATGAATACCATTTTCAGCTGGGGTGTTATACGTTAGTTAGACAACATCTGCTGCGTGGGACACTCCTTTGTGGCGGACTGAATTTCTTCGTGAATGCAGCGCTTGTGTCCATTTCATTTGAAATGAATCTTAATGATATCCTTGATATGGTTACTACAATTGGTCATTCATAGAGGTCCAGTAAGTTTTAACGTGCACTTTTGAGTGCCAATGGGGGCTGCGATTGAAACACATCAAGTCTTACTGGAAAAAAAACGAGAGGAGTCATTAGCTGGAATCTAGGGATCAGTTTTCTGTTACACTTGAAGCGACCAAATTACCTTGCCTTTCTGTCGGAAGGCACAATAATGTTATGTGCTAATGAATATGTGAACCTCTGAAAGCACACCATTTGGCAAAGAAGAAGAGAATTCTTTTCAGAATGTTAAAAGACATTTCTCTAGCTCATTTAATGAAGCTTCACTCATTGCAAGAATAGGCTATTTAAATGTACGAAATCTCAAGGACCTTCCTCATCCACTTCAACGTAAAGATGTTTTCCAAGGCCGTGTTCACGTACTGATTAAAACATTTTTGTTTCTGTGTGTGCCTGTGTAGAAGTACTGAACATGAATAACTGTATTTAAACAGACGTTTGACTAGACTGACTAACTGCATGCTGCTTTCTTTCCAATTTAATTATTGGAATGAGTGTAAAGCCATGGCCTTTTTCTTTATTATCTACATGGGCAACTTTTTAGCTTGGCATAAACACATCATGTGTTTAATACTCTAAATCTCTGAGACATTCGCAGTTGGAGAAGTCTTTAGAGACAAGTGCCGCTGGATCCTTGTGATCCAAACTGAAGAACTGCTTTTTTTAACCATGATTAGTTGAGTAAATGGGTTTATTATTGTGCTGAAATTTGGAGGTGAACAGATACACTCAATGTAAGGGCTTGCTCTTAAGTTTATGGAAATCACTCAACAACTCAGGTCCACTTTTCTTGTTGACCTGTTGGTTTGAGAGTGAGAACCACTACAGGAATTTCCTCCCAACCCCCTACTTTTATCCTGTCATTCTTGTAAGGGAATGAATAAACATGCCATTTGGATGTGTTAACAAGAGGGTCATGGTAAAGAGCAAAGTGTTCATCTGGGAGAATATAGCAAATTCTCTAAATAGTGTACTGTAAGTGAACTAAAGACAAAAAAGAAAGGTAAACATTTTAAATTAATTTGTTGATAAGTTTTAAGGTAGCAGGTGAACAATCTGCCTTAAAACTACAGCCTTTACATTTAAGACTCACCCAACGTGGGAAACGTTAAAAGGTTTAGTCAGTACAGCATTTGATGCTCTGTATGTGACCCTGGACAACAAAACCAGTATCCTGGGTCGAAACTGAGATTCAATTGATATATGGTTTGTTAGGATAGGACAATATTTGGCCGAGATAAACTCTGGAATCTGAGGGTGCAAAAATAAAAATACTGAGAAAATCGCATTTGAGCTTGTGGAGAGTAGAAGAACCCGGAAACTGAATTTCTAAGCTTTACATATACCGAACTTGAGTGGGCAATTCCCAAAGAGCGTTATTCTGGCCATTTTTGTTAGCAATTTTGTTGCAAGTTTTTATAAATTTACGGTAGAAAATTTACTAAATATCTGCATGGAACATGAACTTCCTAATATCCTAATGATTTTTGGCATAAAAGAAAAATCTATAATTTTGACCCATACAATGTTTTGTTGGCTTGTGCCACAAATATTCTAGTGCTACTTAAAGTGATAGTTTGCCCAAAAATAAAAATTCTGTCATCATTTACTCACCATCTTGTAATTTGACACCTGTATAAATATCTTTGTTCTGATGAACACAAAGAAAGATATTTGGAAGAATGTCAGTAACCAAACAGATCTTAACCCCATTTACTGCCATAGTAGAGAAAATAAATACAATGAGAGTCAATGGGGGGTGAGATCTGTTTGGTTACTCACATTCTTCCAAATATCTTCCTTTGTGTTTTGCAGAACAAAGAAATTCATACAGGTTTGAAATGAGGGTGAGTAAATGATGACAGAATTTTCATTTTTGAGTGAACTATCCCTTTAAGACCAGGGTCCAGGGTCACAGTAAGTAAGCTTACTTTTTTTTAAATATTATTTCACACACAAAATTAGGTAAAAATTACATTTGAATAAATAAAGTATAATAATTATAGCATATTCATTCTTTCTGTCTTCACAGTGCTTTCATTATGTTAAAAAACATAACTTTAAGGTTTCTTTATGCATAGGAGAAAAACTCCTCATGGCTTTTTTTGACAGAATTCATCAACCTGCACACAGCTTTTGATGTGAGCAATGATTTTGCTGATTGAAACACCTTCAAGTCAACCGGAAAAGCCACTAATGACCAACAACCTGGGCTAAATTAAACAGGGGAATGTTGGATTAAAATTTAGATGATATGCATCATAAGCGTTGTAATTATAGATCTTGGTTCATTCCTACATTATTAATTGTCCAAAACGTAATGATTCATTGTGGTGTTAAAAAAATGATTATTAATTTTCTGGATGATTATACTTATGGAAGACTATAGCAGATCTCTGGATTAAAAAGAATGCATTTAAAGCAAGAAACACAGAAGAAACAATACTACGGAAACATCCCTCAGGACACAACAGTTCATTTTTTCTTTAATCAACACATACTTAAAAGAGTTGATTACGGTCGCTGACACTCTTTAGGGAAATTTGTGCTAAACAGTATTTGCTTTGTTATTTATTAATGTGATCACTGATCTGTACGGTTTGTGGTGGAGAAAAGTGATAACTATTATTGTTGGTACTGGTGTATTGTAGACAAGTTAAATCTTCCTCAACAGTGCTTCTGCTAAAATGATGAATTCAGTTAATTACTAAGTTTAATTCTGAGTGAGCAGCTCTTAATAAGAAAAATGATAAATGCATTCAGGCTTTATGAATGTTGTCATATTTACAGTATGGTGAAAATTTGTCTTAACAATGGCTATAGTTTATAAATCTAAAATACAAAAATTAAGGGGAATTAAAGGAAAGAAAATAAATCCTAATTTAGTCTGACCTTAAAAAAGATACTTTGAGAAATGTCAAAAAGCATAAAATGTTTTCCATTCTTAGTTGAAAACGGTCTTGTGTAAATGGATTCTCAGTGTTTTTTGTCCATGCAGTGGAAGTCATTGTTGTTTGGTTGCCAATGATCTTTAAAATATATGCTTAATGTTCTGCAGAGGAAAGAAAGTCAAACAGGTTTTAAGTGATATAAGTTATGTAAATTACTTATTTATATCTAGTTTATAATTTTAGTTTACAAATTATAAAATAGTTTTTTTTCTCTTATTCTCTATGGGTTAGATATATCAGAGAATGCAGCAAACCCATTGCTTTTGGGTACTGTAATTGCAAGGACATTAAAACATGTAAAAAAAGGTCAAATGTTTCCTCTTTCCGCTGACCAAAAAGTTTAAATGTTGTCCACTTCTTTCCATTATGTTTTTTCAAAAATAGATCTTCATTATTTATATCTGTCCAATGCACAATGAGATATGTGTGTAAGTGCCAAATTGTGCAACACATTTCAACATGAACTGTTCTGTGAACTTTTGTTACAATGAAATGCAGACTTTTCAAAGCTAGTGTCTGTCATTGCTGAGATCTCTTTTAAAACTTTATACTGGAGAAATCTAAATGACTGTATGACGGTGCAAAAAATCTTGACTAATATTACAAGTGAAGCTAAAGAAAATGATTTAAAAAGTAAAAAAAATCACAATTATGGTATGACCCCTTTGAAATGCATCAATGACTTTTATTGCTTGGCTCCAATTAATCTCTTTATATTAATCATTAAAATTACCATTCCATCATGTGTTATCTTCTTAATCATTTGCAAAATTACAGCCATAAGGTATTTAAAGGCACTCATCCAAAATCAAACACATGGGATTGGTTTAATTTCACATAATTGATGTCCCACTTACTTGTGTAAATGTCAGATGTTCAATTTTATGAAATGAAATCAATTTAATTATTTTCGACTATTATATTTTAAGGAGCTTTTTTGAACATGAGGTCTGTGATGTACTGACAGAGATTATTTCTCATATACTGACAGTATAAAATCTTACATATTGTGTGTTTAAAATATTTGTCAAAAAAAAATCTGGCTGCTCAAGACTACTCCTGGGTGCTGTATAATTCAAATACAATTTGTGATATTAGATAACAGCAGCAAAATGATCTGTTTAACTATATTTAAAGACATTTTAAAGCATATGATATAGACAGTATAGGCATAAAAACCATGGGAACAAACCCATATTTTACATCAAATGGTCCTATTACCGAATACACAGACATACAAGCAAATGTCTTTCATGCACCTTTCATTTCAACTGATGTTTTCACCACAGCTTAGGGTTGTGTAATAGCTTTCATTGCACTACAGTTAATAAGCTCAGTCTGTGCCAAACATACAACACTGACACATATTAATTAATGGATCTCTGATGGATCTGTCCTGTCCCATTTGTTATGAGGGCATTCCTTTTTAATTAAAAAATCCCAAATGCTTTCATGATTGACACATGTATCAGATTAACCTTGACTAAATACTACTCTTTTCATCTATCGCTTTATATATTTTAGTTGAACAGGGACAATATTTTTATGGATGTGGCAAATACCTGCTCTAACTCAGTTTTGTGTTCCTTTTAAAATGTGTATGATGTAAATTTGCCTCATATCTGTGCTAAAATGTGCCATCTGGATTGCATGTTGACCTGCATCAACCTTTAGTATCCGAAGTGATTTTAATTCCATTGTCATCATGACAACTATACATTTAAAAGGAATATTTCAGGCTTTATTATATTATGTTTTACTCACCCTCAAGGCATCCTAGGTGTATATGACTTTCTTTGATCAGACAAATATAGTCAGAGTTATAATACCATTTATTATTTTTCTTCCAAGCTTTAGAATGGGAATGAAAGTGAAGGTGGATGAGATTTTGAAGCATCAAAACGTGCATCCATTGATCAAAGAACTGCTCGACATGGCTTCATGGGGTTAAAGCAAATCGATGCGCTTGTTTAAAAGAAATATCCATATTTACAATGTTATAAACTGCAATGTCTAACTTCCGTTATCCCTCGACTGCGTGTGAATGAGAGAGTTGTTGTTCCGGCAAAAGATGCAGGCGTGTCGTAAGTTCCAGAGATGGATGCAATAGTTGATCAATCAGAATAAATACACCTTTTTCACTAGTCAATAGAGTACTTGCGCAGCCTCTATTGTCTATGTACAGTAATAAATGGGTAGCTGAAGGCATGCTGAAGATTAGAATTGCAGTTCGTTCCAAAAAATGTGCAAAAGAATCACAAAAGAAAAAAAACTACAACAAAAGCATGACAAAAAAACAACAAAACAAACTAAAACATAAACAAGACCTTACGGGACAAGACCACACCAGAGACAATTACACCGATCAGGCATAACATTATGACCACTGACAGGTGAAGTGAATAACACGGATTATCTCTTCATCACGGCACCTAGTGGGTGGGATATATTAGCAGGAAGTGAACATTTTGTCCTGAAAGTTGATATATTAGAAGCATCAAAAATTGGTAAGCGTAAGGATTAGAGCGAGTTTGACAAGGGCCAAATTGTGATGGCTAGACGACTGGGTCAGAGCATATCCAAAACTGCAGCTCTTGTGGATGTTCCCAGTCTGCGGTGGTCAGTATCTATCAAAAGTGTTCCAAGGAAGGAACAGTGGTCAACCAGCAACAGGGTCATGGGCGACCAATGCATGTGGGGAGCGAATGCTGACCTGTCTTGTCCAATCCAAAAGATGAGCTACTGTAGCTCAAACTGCTGACGAAGTTAATGCTGGTTCTGATAGAAAGGTGTCAGGATACACAGTGCATCACAGTTTGTTGCGTATGGGGCTTCAAAAGCGGGACAAACACAATCTTACAAAAAATGTACAGTGTACATTTAATATATGTCATCAAAATCATGGCAAACACAAAGAAGTATTCACACCAAAGGGCGAATCAATCAACCAACCAACCAGTAGCAGAACAAGATAATTCACCTGAACCAATGATAAAACCAGAAACAGGAAGCAATACAAGACTTAAACCACAGAACATTAAAAAACAAAACATACAGTTCCACAAATTAATCACATCTGAACAGCATCTCCCTGAAAGCGCCCCCTACAACAACCATCTTTATGTAACAAAATTCCAGTTGTATCCTTCTAGTTTTCCTCCTCTCATCCCTCCAGTCCCTGATGTGGGAATACATAACAAAAGCCAGCGCTGAGTCACTGCTACCCGACGCTCTCACTCTGCATTTCCCTTGTAAATGTGACACAGTCTGTGAATCTACCTATCGATCATGGCTATTGATTCTGTTTCCCAGACTTAAAATAATAGTTTCTCTTTTGTTGCTGTATTAATGATTAGGCAGAAGAGAATATCTGAAGTGCTGCAGCTGCTCCTGTGATTGATCACTGGAGATATCACCATCTCAGAGACAAAGTTTCCCTCAGCTTTCATTATCTGAATTGAGTAACTTATCCGATTATAGAGGTTCACTTGATTGCGGTGCACTATCCGTCATTAATTTAATAGGGAGCACGAGCAGATTGTAAGGGTTGTAATGGGGCTTTGTGATAGGTCTCGCACTACCGCAGGCCTCCTGTTTCAGCTTCTGGTTGACATTTGGAAGATATGTGATGAACAGATTTGTTTGGAGTGGCGCTGTTGACCTCTGCGATGCGGTCACCTGGGCGCGGATAGGAAAGGGAAGGGGTGGATTGAATATTAATCGTTAGGGACTGAGACGGAAGGTTAGGGGTTTTTATAAGCCATTTTGCCATTTTGTCCAGAACAACCAGCCCTCTATACTTTAGCCGCTAAACCTCTGAGTGAAGTGAATAGACAGACTCATGTAGCCAATGAAGACAGGTGGCAATAATCCTGCTAAGAGACAGATCTGAAAGCACTCATACAAAACCAATTTCGGCTGCTCTCCATTTGTCAAAAGCTCATCAGAGTGAGGGACGAAAGCACTGAGGCCGTGTGGCTGCAGAATCACTTCACTCCTGATTGCCTTGTCAGGGCACCTTATCCTCCAGAGAATGACATAACTGCTCCTCTCAGACCCACATACACACTCCAACCTGGTGTTTTTATCATCTATGCTCTATTATTTGCTGTTTTCAAAAATCTTGCACACTTTTGAACACCATTTGTCCTTATAAGATCTAATTGTGGGGCCTCACAATCCAGGATAACCCAACAATAAGGCATGTTGGCCTGAGGGCGAGAAGTGCTGTAGCACTTTTTAAGATGAATTCAACTGAAAAACAAGCTGCACTACTGTAGATCCTTGCAAAGTGTAATGCAGCACAATAATCGTTTTATAATAAAAGCCCTTTTGTGTTTTCACTATTTTGTTGGCTTGCAACTGAGGAATTATTATCCTAAAGAATTCAATTTATTGCTTCTAAGATCCTAAAATCTATTACACCACAAAACTTTTAGAATATATGCACATTTTTATATCAACAGACATTTTCCAGTTTTGTGAAGCTACGGAAAAAAATGGATATCACACACACTAAACAAAGAGGTTCGCAAAGTACAACTGTCAAGTCTCTCCGAACAATGAAAACACGTGTCCTCCTGTTGCTAGGCAACACATGACAGATAAACAAACATAAGCTGTATCCCAATTCAAAGACTACGACCTGCAAAGGATGCAACTAGAGACCATCTAGCCTTACAGACGATTTCCTAGTGTGCTGCTCCTGTCGCCTGCATGATGACAGCAATGGGACATAACCGAGACATTTATTTGACTTTAAAATCAAATGAAGACAGAATTTTTTATTTTATTAAAAAATTATAACACATTTATGTAGATTAAATTTTGAAACAGTATATCAAATTAACCAACCATAGAAATACTTAGCCCTGTGGAAAAGAAGGATGCATTTAAGGCTGCATTTGAAGGAGCCTTCGAAATGGGACGGCTTACGAGCCTTCAGTTGCGCTGTTGGTATCTTGAAATGCAGCCTTTGTTGGACTCAGCCTCTGAATTGGGAAACAATTCATAACAATGTAATATATAATCATTTATATCAATATTTTATTTTATATTAATTGTATTGAATTAAATTAAAGCTAATCAACAGTTATCGATTGTTTGTGGAGGTAGTTAATTTTGGACCAATAACTTTTGTTTATGTTGTTGCTGCTGAAACCGTCTATAGTGTAGATGTACAGAACCTGGCTGCCATGTTACTTCACATCCAAGTGGCTGAACATTTTTTCTTAAGATTTCCTCTGAAGTTGGCTCAAAATTGCAAGCATGTTTAAGATCCGGAGCTGAGAACAGAGCTGGGTTTGCAATTACTTTTTACCTAAAAAAAGAGGTAACAGACCAAGGTTAATGGTTGAGAAATCCTGGATGCAACTCTGATTACTCCAGCCCTGTATATGAGAAATCCTGTATATAACATGCTATCATGTGAAACCAAGCTTTATAAGGCAGATGACATATACAGTAGGTGGACTTCTTCTCTTATGTCAGTATAGATCACATCAGGTGGCAGAAATGACCCTTTAGTGCATGGAACCTTTCTAGCGCTCATGCTAAAGTGCTGCCACTTATCTCCTCTAGACCACTCCATCTGTTTACCTCCATATCCCCCCCATAGAGATGGACTGAGGTATAGCGGAGTGAATGAAGGGATGGGCGGATGGAAGGAAGGAGGAAGGGAAACCTTAATGAAAGCGGAGATTCCAGGCAGCCTGCTGGTTCTCATCAATCAGTCTTGTGCTTTGGAAGTGTAATCCAAGGGAGGGGGAGAGGCATCAGGCTTTTAATCTCTATTAGTTAATGGACTCTACTCTCATGCTTCAGGAACGTTAGCCTGTCAATCTGCAAACAACGCACAAGCTCATTTCAGAGGCTCTGCGAGGCCCTGACCAAAACTCCAAAATGCAGAAGACTGCAGAAAAACATTAACTTAAGAAACAACGTGACATAAAGACTGAGGTAAGAAAAAAACTTCCTTTAAAAGGAAAACAAGTTTGAAACAACATTATATAATTTTGTTTCTCAAGTAAATGTATCTTGTTTTGAGAATGTGGGGGATTTTTTTACTGGGAAACAAGACAAAACACTTTTGTGGTGTAATACTGGAATTTATAAATAATAGTCCTTTTATGCTCGAACAGTACATTTCTGAGGATATTTTTGTATTAATTCGCTTGTTTCTGGGTAATTTGTGGGTCGATGTGGTCAAAGGGAGGAGGTTTTTGCTTTTAGGGAGGTTTAGCAAGGCGTTTCCAGTTGATGAATTAATTTGACTTAGGTTTTATTTTTATGTTTTATGACGGACCCTTTGAAAGTGGTCCAAAGAGGCAAAGCTGTCATGAAACGTGTCATTTCTGCTTCCCAAACGTCTTTTACAGGACTCGGATATGTTCCATTAGTGCGGAGTGTTTTGCAGACAGCCCTAGACTCGGTAGAGCATAGTGCATTCTGGGATCGCTTTCTGTAGGCCTTGATGTTAATGAAACAGCCAGAACATGCTCTCATCCTTCAGAAAAAGGGAGTTAGGCTTCGCCACATCCGTCCAATTCAATTATTAATTAAACTGACTAACGAACCGTAAATCATTATGGAAAGCAATTGCTTAGAACTGTCTTTTGACCAAAAAAATATGTGGGAAAAAAATAAAATATTGTAACACTTGACTGCTTTTGATTGGATTAGGTAAATAGAAAGAGAGGGACCCTTCTCAACTTCTCTCTCTCTCTCTCTCTCTCTCTCTCTCTCTCTCTCTCAAATCTCTCATTTTATTCACTCTACAGGAAATGTGCATACATATGAAGAAAATGCTGTAGTGTAGTTGTCTCTCTGTATCTCCTAGTGGTCACATTGTTCACTTCAGGGCCCATTCTCCTTCCTGTCAGATTCCGACAGGCCCTCTGATCAACTTATGCTAATGCTGCTCTAACAGATCCTTCCAATCCCACAGCAACATCTGCAAAAGAGAAGCCAAGAAGAGGACACAACATAATCATGTCTTTTATATCTCTACCCTTCTTTTCAAACCCTGCCCTTTTTCTCCAGAGGTTTTGTCTTTCATTTGAGTTTTCTTTTTTGTGCTTTCGGCTTTCTTTCTTCTAGCGTCATTAACAGCACGTTAAAGGTGAACTACGGGCCTCTGGTAGATTTGATCAGTCATTTCGGGGTCCCCAGAGAGTCATGTTATTGCTTCTGTTTCCATAGGCTCCATGTTCCAACATTCCCAGACTGACAATTGTTCTGTGCTGTTTATATCACATTGGTGGCAAATATTTGCAGGGTTTGAACTTATAAGTTGTATTGCAGATCCATTTGTGCGTGTGCTTGATCGTGTGCGCACTAGTGCAAATATGACATCTTGTAAATATAGAAACAAATTTATAATAGATGCAAATTTAGTAGGCCCTCGGGTGAAATGCATTTCCAAAAAATGATGTCATATATACATAATGCACAAACGTAGAAATGTATTTGGGTTGCCTTATTAATATGGATTGTAGAAGAATGTGTAGTGTCCTACTTCCGAGACGTTGGGTTTTAAATAATCCCAATAGGCCTTGTGTCGCCTAATTGATTGATTGGAACGGCTCCTAAAGGTCATTTTCATAAAACATTAGGAGGTGATGAACACAATGCTGTCTCTGATTGTTAACCAGCAGTTAATATATTACAACAGGCATACTAACTATACGATTTTACTGGATTACCTTCTAATCACAAAACGTTACAAATTTGCACCATTTGGAATAAAGTGATGCTTAATTATCCACCAATGTTTTCAATGCCTAATTATATATAAAGCATCTCTTTAATCAAAACAGATGCCTGACCCAGTTCATTTTTCCTTTGTACCCACGTTATTGTTTATATGTAACGAGGTCACGTATTAAAAGCTGAAAGAACAATTTTCACATTCATTACCCATTGGAGAGTTATAAAAATAACTTACTATAGCTAATTTGAATTGCTCCATTTAAATATTGGACACACAAGCATCTAATTGCTATATTCTAAACATGAACGATGACAAAATAGGGTTCTTTACTGTTGGCTCTATGTTAAGGTTTTCCATGTGGAATTCCTTTATTTTGTATATATTATTTTTAATATATCAGAAGCACAATTCAGAATTAGGTTGGGTGTGTAATAAATATTAAATATTAAATTGTTGCCTGGGATGCTAGAATTGCATTGCTTTTGGATGTTTTTCTCTTTTGATTTAATTGATAAAGTTTTTTTACTACTTGTAATTGCTTCAAATCTTTTTTTTAAAGTGTTGGTGTACATACACCAAAGCTTTTTATTCAAGATGGAACAAAAAAACTGAAAAACCTCTCTGTAGCACTATTCGTCTCAGTAATGCTTTCTTTCTTTTATTTGGGTCTTCTAGGATAGTCATTTTCCTGCTGTATTCTGTGACCCTTTTGTGGTGCTTTTAACCCAAACTGATTCCCCTTAGCCTTGATAGAGCCATTGTTTAAATACAAATATGACAGAGGCCCAGGGGCATACAGAGAGGATAAAGATACAAGGCTAACAGCTGCACAGTAGTGCTCCGTTTCAGAGCTGAGCCATTAAAAAACTTTTAACAGGCCCTGCCATCTTGCCCCTGATTATTTAAGACAAAGGGACTGACCTATTCTCTCTTCCCTTATCTTCCCCTCTGCGATTCGCTTCCTTTACTGTCCCTCCATTAGACGTCTCACATTGTTCAACAACATATTAGCTCGCAAAAGCTTTTACCTTGGGAATTGTGTCCATTATCTTTAGATGATGGAAAACTATGCGTCTTTTTTAACAAAGTAGCATCTCAGATACTTGTATCTATTCAGCTCAAACACAATGCCAGAAATTTCTTCTGGAAAAAAAGCACTGCAAATAAAAGCAGGAGCACTTTAGTCTATAATAGTTTAGATTGACAATACTGTCACCCTAGTACTTTAGAAAGGTGGGACCCACTTCCTTTTTAATTCTTTAATAGTTGACATCATAGTTGGGTAAAAAATTAACACACTCTATGACCCGAGTTCAAATATTAGCACCTCAACATTTAAGGTTGACGTATGTTTTCTGCTTCCCAAAACGTGGACCCTTGTTTTGCTGTATTAAACTGTAATAGTAAGGACACACTACCATATTTACATAGGACATACATTTAATTTTGGGTTATGCAAAGAGGTAAAGGAACTAAATTAAAACTCTAGATAGAGCACACCAGAAAGCGTGATGGTCCACACAGGTCCCCTATTCTTGGGTTGTATAAATACCTGTTTAAATGTTCTCAAAACACACAGCCCCTATTAAAAAGAGCAGCTTCAAACTGTCATCAAATACCCCTGTAGTAAAACAGAAATCCATCAGTACTCATGAGGGGCTACGCAGGTAATCGTGCCTCCACATATAGAAACTAATCTTCCTTGTCCTACAAATGCCACATACACTCCTTATCTAAATAAAACCTAATATTACACCTGGAGCTCAGCAACATTAAATATCCCAGAGGACCAGGGGGTACTCCTAAAGTACAGAGTAACTAGTGTTTACATTGATTTGAAGGAGGCCTGTTTGGATGAAGATTAGGCTGCCATGTGGGTTGTGTAGGTACACAGCATAGCTAGACCCGCAGAGATGAAGAAAAGCCCATTCAAGGAGTATATGTGTGCTATTGGGACAGATATAGAAGCAAAAGAATTTTACACTCACTGCCCATATCTGTTTGCTGAAGGAATCTGTTCTGTTTGTGTTCATGCGGCTTTGATGTTGATTTTTTTCCAATGAGAGGCTGAAAAGGTCCGCATGTTAGTTTGTATCTGTGATAAAGCTGCAGAAGACCTGTTGTTGTTGAGATCATGGTAGCTTTCGTAGTCTCCACAAGTAGCTCTGTAAATTAATTAGACTCAGTGCTGTATAAAAGCAGGTGAAAGTTCAGAGTTTGCCTGGGATGAATCGTATCAGGTCCTCAGAAGCTCTTTTTCTTTCTCCTTCTGGCAGAAGGGCAGAGTCAGATAGAGAGGGTGAGAAATGAAGATGGATGCATTCCCTATCAGGAAAGCACTTACTGCAGCTTGATGCTGCCTTAAACACTGCAGATTGTTCAATGGCACTTGCCACAAAGAATCAAATTAATGAATAGCTGTTCTAACACAAGCGAGGTCGCGGTATGCAATTGCAGATGAGACAAGGACACTAATTAAACACTGTTTCAGATATCACACCAGAAGTGCTTAGCTTGTCAGAGTTTTTTTTTTTTTTTGAGGAATTTGTTCATCCTCATTCACAAAAACTTTGTCCTAATTTCGTATAACTATGCTGATGCCAAAGTGAAACTTGAAAGACTGTCAACACTGATTTCTGAAATTACTTGTAGCAGGAATATAAGAC
Source organism: Oreonectes daqikongensis (assembly GCA_026939265.1). Classification (NCBI taxonomy): domain Eukaryota; kingdom Metazoa; phylum Chordata; class Actinopteri; order Cypriniformes; family Nemacheilidae; genus Oreonectes; species Oreonectes daqikongensis. The sequence continues at coordinate 1,395,703 of JAOTQM010000446.1, read as the reverse complement.
TTCCAATTGAGAATTCTGTGTGGTCTACAAAAACCCATTCGGAAAATAATAGCTTATGGTTTATATTTTTGAGATGAATTGAGGATGTGGCGATCTATTAATCTACTTGCTCCGAGTAAATACTTTCGTGTAAAATATATTTTGTGGTTATTCAATTTCTCACCAACTCAGATATTAATTTGGTAAGTGGCAAGAATATTAATAAAACAGGCTATAAAACAAAATGTCAGCGACAAAGTGCCTTAGGGTGCACCTACTGTGTGGCTGTGACAGAGTTCTCTATGCCTTAAGCTAAGAGAGAAACAGCAAGAACAGGTGTGAAGCCACAAGCTGTAGTCAGGAGAGATGTTTAGCTTTACAAAGGCAGCTTGTTTGTTTTCTGTAAAACCGTAATAACTACGCCTCAGGACACAGAATGAAAACACAACAGCACACAACTACTATTCAAGCTTTTATTTAACGTATTACATAAGAAATATTTGTTGAAACTTAAATTATTTAACTACGTATTGGACTTGCTGTTGAATGGTATATATTATTTTTGGGCCTTATTGCCTGTAACAGACTAAAGTATACACAATAAACATGTTTGGAATCTATATTCAGGACCTTATCTGACCTTTGAATAATACTCTGATTGGTGTAAACCAATATAATAAGATTTAGTCAGTAATATTAAATAATGCTGAACAAATGTACTTAAATTACATCTACTGTATAAGAAAGCAACAATTTTATCAATAATTAAAGTGTTAGTAGACTGTCTGCTTTATATCTCCTAACATTTTACTTTTGAACATTTTAAGTAACTTTGTAACTACACATGAACTTTTTTACCTAACCCCATCCTATATCCAACCCTAACCTTAACAGTCTAATGAGAGTTACTACATGTACTGTAGTTGCAAATTATTTAGATCTAGAGCTTGTCCACATGGAGATATAAAGATAAAGATTTTACACATACATAAAAATTAACTGTATACATAAAAATTTTGTCTCGCCGTTTTGTCCAGCAGGATCCAGTATTTTGGGAGTGAATACCTTTCAAATTTCAAAAACGTATTAAAATTCAGTACGTACGCGATTTCGGATGCAGCCATTTTATGCGCATGCTCCAAATCTTCTTCTCTATTTTTAGTGCATCTCTGTGGCAGAATTACGGTGCCACATACTGGTCTGGCATGTATACTACATAGTTTTGAGTTGGTTTCAGTGGTTTTGTGTAGGGATGTACTGATACCAGTATCAGTATCGGGCCCGATACTAAGCTCATGAACTCGTACTCACAAAAGTACACCGATACCAACTGACTGAAATGTATGCTTTGAAAGTTTACAACAGGCACATACAATTATTTATTTCTGCCAAATGTGTTTGAGGTGGAGTTGTAATTATAAAGAGATTTTATTTTTATTAGTGTCTCTGTATTGTGCTTGAAAAATTGCCACTAAAAAATAAAAGATGCGGGTAAAGGGATCGCTATCGGCGAGTAGGGATAGCTTTTGCTTTTTGTGGATGTGGCCTACAAGTTACTATAGACATTAAAATCTAAAAGGGAGTATCAAAATAAAGTGTAACTATTATTTTAAAGTCACAATATTTATACAATATGAAGTTATTATATTGCATGGTATTATAATATAATACTATAGAGTACCTGTATTTTATTGATCAGCCAAAGAGATAATTTAGGTCAATGTTACCATATCATGCCAGTCATGCTTATACAAACAGAATGTAGATTGTATTAAGTTGGGAATATGAGAAAGTAAAGTGTATTTAATCCTTCAATGTTGCATTTATAGATCTTCCCGTTTTTAACGTCTACTTTCCTGTTTTTCCTTCAATAAAGTGTGTTCCTGACAATGAACCATATGACTGTTTGCAAAATTCAACTACATTACGACATCAGAGGGTAAGACCACTACTAGTTTTCTTTAGAATTTGATTTGTTTCAGCTGAAACATTTCCTCTTCTCACATAACACATATCTATCTGGATGTGTGTTTAAAGTGTGTGTGCGTGCTGGATTAAACAAGCCTTTTCATATTTCAGCATGACCAGATGGCTTCTCAGACTGTTGTGTGTTTGTGTTTGTGTGCTGTATACGTGTACATGTTAAATGTGTGTGTGGTTGCCGTATTTGTTACAGGCCACTGATGCCTCAAGTCATTACTAATGCTTGATTACAGCTGAGATCAATTTGATTAGATTTCAATCAGCCCTTTACTATCTCACTCTTAATTTACTTCACTACATTTCCCATTATAATCGCTACAGCAATAAGCCAACTGTAAGGAAATTAGATCATTCTCAGGTTTCTGTATACTAATACGGTATATATAGTTTGTGTTTCCGTAACAAAATGTTCTTCTTTTATAATTATTTTATTGCATGAGAAGCTGCAGAGTTAGACAATGAGGAACTGCATGTGCAGTTTTTTTAATATATTGTATTTTTAGCTCAAAGGTCATACACACTCAGCTTGAAAATAAAGAATCAGTTCTTCTAGTGATGGCTGAAGGTATGCTGATATTGACATGATCAATGAGGTGTAAAATTAAAAGCTATATTGATTGTCCTTCCCATTCGTTCATTTGTTAAATATATATAAAGCAATTCAATAGCCAAGCTTTACTAATTTTCCAGAATTTCCCAGTGGTAGCATTCAAAGCAAAATAAAATGTTATCAGTTTAGAAAGAATGTCAAATCATAATATGAAATACACATTACATAGCACATGAAATCATAACCGGAAAGCCATTGAAATGGTAGACTAAAGAGAAGACATTACGCTTTCTCAAGCCCATAACAATTATTAATATGAAAAAGCCAAACCCAAATGTAACATTTTGATAATATTGCGCATTCTGATATTGGTTTTATTAATATAATAATTGTTTTTTAAGTATTGAACCCAAAATAACACAAAACAAAATAATTACATATTCTTGTAACAGAATCACTACAATAGACTGATGGTGAGTAACTTAAACAATGTTTATTCACACATGTAAACAAGAAGGTAAGTAGAGATGAGGTGGAGGTGGAGGTGGTGGTGCGGTGAGAGAGCCTGGTGTGTCTATTACAATTCTAATATAGTTAGATAACTACTATATATTATTTCAGTAACCTGCAAAAGATTTTATTTTCATATTTAAAAGATGTTTGTAATAGACATGAAAAGCAATTGAATTATATCAAAATAAGGTAACAATAGCAACAGTAGCAACAGTATTGACAAAACCCAAATCATTTCTTTTAATAGATCTTTTACTTTTTTGGTTGTTTTGATTAGAAAGTCTTTTAACATTTGGATGACTATGATAGAGGAATTGCACAAGACAAACAGATTTCAACTCAAAGAGTATGGAATCTTTACAAGTGTCAACCAACCTTAAAGTTGTACACTATACTGGAAATAACGCTCTTTCACTACCCTGCAGAGGATCTATGGAATGTTGGAATTATTCATTTTCATTGAGAGTTTGGTAAGACCTTGATTCATTTGGGTTGCTTTCTGTAGAAAACTTCAGAGCTGAATGAAAATGAAACTTAAATTGTTTTTCTTTGAAGAATAAAAGGAGAGGGAAAAATTGAAAAAAAAAACATTCAATCAATACATACAATGAGAGTGGCATCCATTACTGTAAAAGGTGCAATAGTGATAAAAATGCCCACTTTTTGTCTTTGTTGTGTTTCAGCCAATTGGGCAGTATCGCTACAAAAGCTTTCACATGCTTTATCTCTGACTCAAAAACCAGTGACAAATCCATAATCCAATAATAGCGAATAGTTTTTCATTTCTGATTATCTGTCTATCCACTATTTGTATTTCTGTAATGTCTTTCATTTTCACTGCAAAAAATTACTGTAATTTATATCTAAGTCCATTTTCTGATCGAACAGTAATAAGTTGCTTGGCTTGTCCTGTCAACAACTGACAAGAAAACAAATTGAATCTGAAGTGTTATTTTCCTCAGAGAACAGCTTCATAAAATACATTCATTTCTAACTTATGACATCTGTTCTCTTCCCGTGTTTCTGAATCTCTTTATAAAGATTTGAAATGAACAGGTCATACTGAAAGTCAAAGCGTTTCTGAAAAGCAGCAGATTTACCCTGTTGCTCCTAAGCGTCGCTGTTCATTTCGCTTTTATTCGAAGGCAAGCTTTCATTTCATATTTGCTTTTTCAGGTTTGTCCATTTAATACAGCAAAATAATCTTTAAACTGTTTCAGTTAAACTGAGCAACAGGATCCACATGCTTTCTAACTCTCGCTCTCTCCCCTCTCCTCTCGCTCTCTTTATCCTGCTAGGTTTTATATGAGTGTTTTTCAGTTTTAATATAAGTAATTGGAAAAATGCTCCGGGTGCTTCAAGTCATTAGTAAATGAGCAGCCTGCTTTTATTAGCATCCGACTTGTAAATAATGCATTAAACTCCTGAAATAAACATGATCAACTCGGCTGTGTATCCATAATGGAAAAAATAATGTTGCTTGACTTCCACAATTGAAATCACTATTTACACGAAAAATCGCGTTTTGTGTAAGTTTAAGATGATATTTGTGGAAACATTGATGCAAATACAAAATCACCCCGGGTGCCTTTTCAGAATAATGAAACATTTTTAATTTTGTGATATGTACAGTAATTGTTCCACCACCCTCCCTGCTTCATGTCTTTGTTTGGAAAAAAAGAAAGAAAATTTGGGTCTGTTTGTAATCACGGAAACAAGGCTCGTAGGTTTTCTTATTAAACACTCTTTCAGCAAGAAATGTGCCTTGTGAACTGGTAATTAATATTGTGGCTGTGCTGGTAATTTGCTCTCGCTCCATTATACTGTTGTTCCAGCCGTTATCCGCACTAGTAATGAGCTGTAATTTTACAACGGGAAATTGGTTTATGTTTAAACAACACATTAAATTGTTAGAGAGAAGCATCAGGCTAAAACACCAATTTGCTGTACATATCTCCTTACGTTGTACGTTTTTTTTAAGTGCATTGTTTTGCTTTTTTAAACCCATGAGGGACGACACTTATTATTATTATTACAAAATACACTTCGCCAATGTGTGTCACCAGTGCAGTAGTAGTTCTGTTAAGAGTGAATCCCGTCAAAACTGCACAAATATCGTCTCTATAGCTGTTCTATAGCTTTCAAATATCTCAACAGTTTACTTGATTTTAAAGTACTCCACCATACTTTTGTATTATAGTGGTTATAGATTATGCGTCCAACAAGAAACACCTATATAACCAAATAAACAAGATGTTTACACCTTTTGGGTGAACTATTCCTTCAAGGTTGATGGTGTACTGTTGCCTTCCACTTCAACTTCTCTTTAGTCTCCACAAAATATTCGATATCACACACACACACACACGCAAGCATGCACGTGCACACACATGGGTCTTCCTGTTCATACACACCAAGGCAATGACCGCTGAGTTTGCAGGTACACTCTTAAAAATAAAGGTGCTTCAAAAGGTTCTTTGATGCCATAGAAGAACTTTTTGGTTCTATAAAGAACCTTTAACATCTGAAGAACCTTTCTGTTTCACAAAAGGTTCTTTGTGATAAAAAAAGTTCTTCAGATTATAAAAAAGTAAGAAAAAGATGGTTCTTTAAAAAACCTTAGGCTGAATGGTTCTTTGTGGAACCAAAAAGGTTCTTCTATGGCATCGCTGTGAAGAACCTTTTAAGCACCCTTATTTTTAAGAGTGTAGCACAGCTAAAGCAGAGATTTTGCAAGTTTAAACAGAATGTTTGCATGTTTCATTGAGCTGGGACTCTCAGCTAAATGAAGACTCAATAATGCTTTACCTCGACTTTCTATTTCACCACATAAAGATCAAAAATGTGCAAAGGAAACCTGATTTGTACATTTCAATAAAGCACAGCAGATAAAAGCCTAGAAGATTTGTCTCACAAAAATATTGACATGCTGCATGTGCGTATGCACAAATCTTTGTGTACATATGTGTGGAATTACCAGCAGAGCAGAAGGAATGCCATTTTGATGCATTGCACCCCAGGTACAATCTATGCAAATGAGCAGACAATTGTAGCATGTTCGTATAACATATTCCACCTCTTATTAATTGCATGGGAATTATTTATTACCAAAAAGCTATTTGATATTTGTGTAAGATCAGCCTTGTGTAACAAGTTGACATCCCATCTCATTAAAAGCAGGTTGGATGAACAATGTTGTGTTAAACAAGAACCCCTATTTTAAGAGCTTGAAATATCTACAGCCTTTTTTATTGGTGAGCATTCATTGGTTTCTTGATAAATATTATTACTGTTTTACTGGTGTTTTATTTTTCCTATCTTTTAGAACTTTCGCCTTGGTCCTTGACTGGTTTTGTTTTAGAAGCAAAAATGTAAATTGTGGTGACCCAATAACATGACCCATTTTCTTATAGTCCATGTTTTCCCGTACCTACATTGGTTATTACTTTGTAAATCGCTAATGAAATTGTATCAAAATACAATATTTGTACCGTCTTTAACACTTATTTATTCGTTTTTTTAAAAGAAAAGCTTTCCCTGCTCTTAAGACCAGTTGCTTCTAGTGCATACCCATTTCTTACTTTCTTGTGATGTCTTGCTCTCTTAGAAAGAACAACTACTGCAAACCAAATCAAACAAATCCATTATACAGGAATCAGTAGTGTAGTCTAGTGTTTTGTAGTGAGTATACTGTGTATACAGCCTCATATTGTCCCAGATCGACACCCCATGAGTACCACAACACTCACTAATGCATGAGTGTTTTTAAAGACTGCTTTTGTTTTATCAACATGCTGATTTATTATATAGCGCAGGACTTTAACACCCAATAACAGCTGGGGACACTGGACTGATTTTGTTTATCACTCTGCCAGTTAAGAGCTACATTAGCCTTTGATGTATACGGTCAAGCATAGGTTTTATTAGCTGTGAATTTTTAAAGTCTGTGAAAACCCAGCTAAAGTCATTTTTTATGATATTCTGCAGTATTTTTTACATAACCCCGCCCTGCTCAAAACAATAGAAACCATCAGAGAAATTCTAATGGTTTCCATTAAAATACCATTATGAACTATTTCCATATACCCTGCTGAAAAAATCACATACCAGTAGACACCATTACAGTTCCCATTAAAACAAATACAAATCCCCCTAAAATGTGATGGATTCTATTGGTCGGATGTTAAATCCTATTGGAATAATGCCCAAAACACACTACAAATGGAATTTTGTAATGGTTTTAATGGAAAAAGCTAAAGGTTCATAATGGTATGGAAACCAATAGAATTTCTATGATGGTTTCTATTGGGTTTCTATGTTTTTTTTCAGCAGGGATCCCACCAATAGAATCCAACACATACCAGAACACATCAATTTCCATTAAAACCAATACAGTTACCATTATAAGAATTATATCCGTTTCATTTTCTATTATGTTTTGGACAGGGTTCTATAATATTTTAACAATTAACATTTGTGCCGTTCTATCATGCTCCTTTTACACTTAGATTGTAGTGTCTTTAGTCCACAAGGCTGGTCAGGACTTCTCATCTCTCTCATCATCTAAAACAAGGAGATAAGAACATTGTCATGTTACCGCTGCAGTTACACAGTTGTTAATAAGTGTCCAAACTGGCTAAACAGTGTCCAAAGTTTCTTTTTCTGCATTGGGGTGAACTATCCCTGACTGTAATGTCAGAATGGGAGGAAGTTGTACCCAGACTCATATTTATCAAAGCTGCGTAATGGCACTATTTTATTTCACAATAATGCTCTGTGTAGCATCTTGTTTGTCTTTTGACATTTTACTCATTGGCTCTCTACCTTATTGGTAATTTCTGGTATTTATACCACTCCCCTACATTTACTTCAGTATTTTTCTAATTTCTGTGGTTGAGACGTTTGTGAGTGTGTGTATATGTGGGAGTGTGTGTGTTTATAAGGCACAGAGAAAGGGATTTGCCCCATGGTGCCCAAGCTGCCCGTGGTGTGCCAGTGTCCTGCTGCCTACTGTCAGGGTGCGTCTCAGTCAGCGAGGACCCTTGGGGGACTGGAGGCCCCGCTTGGGGACCAGCGCTTCCCACATTTCCTCTGCATCCCAACTAAGCTTCTGTCATCTTAACCTTTGGAGGAGCGCTCCGAGACAACCGTTTAGGAAAACAAAAGAAAAAAACACCCTCTTCTCTGCATGCTTCATGACCTTTCCATGTTATGTTCGTCCCATTTTAGGAAACTACTTATTTATTTATCAGTACAGCTTATTAATATAGGGTGCTGTAGTGCTAATATGAACATTTTGTCCCAAGGCAAAATAAAATTGCAGTGACATTAAAGGTATTAGAAAATTGAGGGCATTTGGGAAACAAAAATGGGACTGGTTTGTCTGATTGTTTGACCCTTTCATTTTGATATATTTTATGGACGTCAGATTTTTAAAATGATCTGCTAAAATCTCATGTCTTGGATCAACAGTCTCCTTTCTGAATAACAAAGGTTGTTTGATGCTCTTGTTCCAACTGAGGTGCCAATACAGATTTCCCTCAGGCTTGCGGCCACACTGTTTGATCTTCAAATATACCAACAAGTAATAAAGGCCATTCATATGACAGAAGAGAATGTCTCCTGATCTTGATGATTAAATTCCACTTCATAAAACTCAACAAACACAGAGTGTATTGCAATGTATTACAGATTGTTTTAGTAGAGCCTGTAATTGTAATGCATTTGCTGATGGTCTGTTAGGTTCAGGCAGCACACAATGATAAACAATAAGGTTCTTGTGAGTCCCCAGGCTGTGAACAAGCGGAGTCAGATCATTATCAAGACCAATTACTCAGGGTTATGGTCAGGGTTCGGTTGAAAGGACAAGGGCTTTTCCTATCCTCTCTTCGTTCTTTGAACCTTCGTGTATCTTAAAGACGCAAAAAAAATGTATAATGTTGACAACGGGAAACCTTAAAGTCAAAGTGTAAATATTCAGCACAAATGGCATTACAGAACACAATAAAAACTCGGTTGACCAAGTATTGTTTGTATGAACACATAAGAGCTAACAGCTAAAAACTCCAAACCAAGCAAAGTTCAGTTATCAATGCATTGCACATACTGCATAAATTTAAATGAGCTTTTTTAGCATATTTTTCCGAAATACAGTTGAGTTTGACATGACAACAACTGGGGTGAGCATATCAGACAGGGACTGTATCCGTAAAGGATGCTGGTTGACAGCCGTGAATGTATAGGTTCGTGTTCCCGCTTGTCCACAATAGGTACTACAGATAATGCAGCCTACACTCTTTATATGAACTCAAATGCTATTACACAAAGACAGTAATGATGAGATTTGAGATTTGATGATGCGTGTTTTACTGCACATGAGGCCTCTGTGTCTGTGATGAGTGGAGACAGGGTTCTGCCACAGGTTTCTCATCATGCATAGACAGCAAATCTGATGACACTGGCCTTGAGCTCTCTGTTCATGTGTCCCCCCCACCTCTGTGTCCCACCGTCTCACTGTCATGCTGGAAAATTCCCCTGAGCAGCACTGTGCATTTTCAAACGCTGGTGCCTGGAGGTTAAAAACGCTCATTACACTGTCTGAGATTTATTAAAATAGATTATAAAAATGTTAATGAAGTCATTAATTACATTATTTAATCAGCATTGACAGATAAATGCGCTGAGCATTTGTGGTTTGGAGGGGAGCATGCAAACTGGGGAATTTCGTGGAAAATCTGTGTGTGTGGAGCAGAGGTATTGATGTTATTTAAAGGAATAAATCACTAGTAAAGATTTTTTTTTTTTTTTTTGAGTTTCTTCCGAGTATGCTTTAGTGACTGAAATTAACAATAGTTTTTATCCTACATGTGTAAGCCACAGTCAGAAATAAAGCAGGCAAAAATATTTTAACATGTTCTGTGATATATTTCATAATTCTAGGCTTTCATTGTCAGACTGAGAATTGAATTATTATAGTTATTATTTATTTAATTTTTGTTTAATTTATTTACATATAGTTTATTCTAATGTTCTTTATTTTTTGTACATTTTTATAGGAAGTGATACAGAAATTAATGTTTTAAAGAAAATGCTTTGCGTTTTAATATGAAGTTGAAAAAACTATGCCCTCATAAAGGTCAAACATGTCTCTGAAAATCAATTCAACAACTCAAAAACTATTACACACTATTACAAAAGTTCATTTTTGACACATGTAGTTTAACATTCTTAAAAAGAAAAAAGTTGGTAATAATGGCAGTGATGATAAGTAAAAGAAAAATTTTCGTCAAAAAGTACCAATAATTGGTTTCATACTGAGATAAAGTGACAACATGGCGGCCATTAGCATATAGTAACACTGTGTTCCTTTACTCCTTCTGTGTGCTCCAATTTTCATTCTTCAATTTTAAATCTTTCATTGTGGGAGCATTTGGAGGAAGCATTTGGAGTGACATTTGGCAAAGGCCTCAAACCATATTTCCAAGCTGTTTAGAAAGAAAATACAAGGGGAGCGATCACGAGATGGATTACCAGGGAGGCGATACTGTGAACTTCCTTATCTGTTGACAGCTTAGTTACCGTTAAGAACAAGAAATGTGTTTTTCAATTCGGTGAGAATGGAGCTCTCCTTTGTCCCCATAGACCCGCATTACAGGATTGTGCGATCAGACCTGATAACTCTCAAATAACTGGCCTTGAAAATGAGTTTGGAAGAACGCTTGATTTGGTCTGTGATTCGGATTATTTATTGGCTGCAAAGTTTGCCGGGCACTTTTCAACAGCATGTGTGAAACAATTAAAGTTTTGCTCTCGAGTTTCAACGTTCAAGGGCAAATATCCTCACATGCACACAGATATTCAAATGGAAAAACATATTTCTTTGCTTTAATGTGCATTCATGTATGCTTGTTACTGTATGATCATAGATTTTCAGTAAATGTGGTTATCCATATGTGAATAAAGGGCTGGGAAAAGAAAAAAGAGACCATCTAATGATACGATAATGGTTTTTTTTAGGGTCAAGAGAGATTATATAACAAATTGACACTTGATTAATTATAATTCCAGATAAAGTAAACACTTATGAACATTTTTGAAGTGCACTGTAACCTGGGAGTGATCGTGTCTAAATGACATTTTTGAGTTGTGACACTTCCACCCCTTCTTTGAGGTTGCCTGGCAACATGTAAGCGGCCTGACTCTTCAGATGGAGAGGCCCTTGATTGTTGGGGTGAGTGACTGTTGAAATGAATCTCAGAATGGTTCTCTGAATGTTTTCTGTTTGTCGCCACCCTCTCGAAGCCTCTGAGACTCCAAGGTAACTCGTGTCATGATAACTTATGAAAGCGAGTCTTCACACTACTGGCTGCTGAACCAATAATTGTTACTGTAGCAAACTACTCAAAGCAAGATGTCTTTTATCTTTCAGATGAATCTGTTCCTCTTTTAGGATTTTAAGTGTAAAATAAGACTGTAATTGAATGTTTACGACAATGCCTTAGTGCCACATAAAAAATGTTTTCATGAATAAAGTCATAATGTTCGATCATTGTCCAGTGAGTTGCAGTGTTTTGAGAATAAAGTGAGAGCAATATTAGATTAAAATATAATGTTCTATTAAATGAAGGATATTACATACATATTATTGCATAAATAAAGTAAAAATATTTCAGAGGACTAAATGACAACATTACACGAAAAGCATCAGAGTCACCATTAGTATCAACACAGCAGTTCTTGAGTATTTATGCTGTGAGTTATTCTTGTAATTTTGATTTCATTATGTTACTATTTAACAATATGATTTTATTCTCTTGATAGGCATTTGATTATAGTTAAAACACTGTGACTTTATCCTTGTCACTTTTTATTTTTTGAAATAACATATGACTAAACAGCATCACATCTGTTTGTTATAATCTTAAATAAAAAGTTGTTTTACATCAGAAAAATAGGGAGGTAATGTGAAGGAGTATGAAATAAACGTATATCATACATATAATTGACTTATCACACTTTTAAATATTTGAGTTTGCAGTGTCATCCAAGCATTACAGTCATTGGCACTTTAATATCACCTCATGTGCATCTCACTTTAAAGGTGTTCTGAGCAGATTCTTTCAGGTTTGCTACCTTTTTTATTATCACTCCTCAACACTTTCTAAACTGTTTCTGTAATTAAACAAGTACTTGACAGTTTTGTTATATATCACTTAGAGGGGCACAAGATGTCTCTCAAAGTTATTTTCTTACCCAAATCTGCCTGAGGAAAAATTGTTGTGGGTAGCCATCACCGGTCATTTATGAATCTCCAGAGGCTTTTTCAGGACTCCCATGGGCCCTGTAAGAGAGAAAGAGAGAGAAGAGGCAAAATGGGTAATGATGAGATTAAGGCTGTTTAAACACGCAACACCAATTATGTGTAAGAATAACTAAAGTAACAGGGAACTGCACAGATGGAGAGAAACAGAAAAACATTGTAAATGTAGAACTCATTAAAAATGAAAGCATTCATGTAGAATTTGATCAATATGATCAATATTTGCTCATTAAGAAATCAATCAAATTCATTGTAATTAATCACGTATATTAACAGTTTCTAAGATTTAGTATATACGATTCCCCCTTCTAATAAACATGTTTGTCTATTCCAGGAAGTCCAATCAAAGCAAATATGATAAACCATACAATATAATATTACAGAATTGTGTTTCCTTCGTTACAACAGTTTTGTAAGGAAGGGCCTTCCTTGTTCCCAAATGACTAGACCCCTGTGTACAAGCCATTGATGGGTTTGAGTGATGAGTATTTGGCTTATAGTCTGCAAGTCATACCAAGTTGTTCAGGTCTGGGTTCAGGTCTGTGACAAGTCAAGTTCTTCCACACTAGACTGAATCAATGTTTTTTTCTTAATTTTTTTATTTTATTTTATAATCTTGATTTGTGCACAGGGAGATTATCATGTTGGAATAGAAAACGGCCCTTTCCAAACTGTTGCTATAGCACTACAAGTACACAATGTTATAGAATATTATAATACAGTATGCTGTAACATTAAGATCTGTGCTCACGGAAATGACCAAAGTAAACCTGTTCATAAGGGAGCGTCCCAATAGTTTTATCCATATAGTGTATCTTAATAAATTTCTCCTTTTTATTTATATCAATTTTTTTGCATTAGACTGCATTCAATGGTGAGCCCAGCAGTAAGAGACTTACCTGTTTCTCTGTTTTTTAAAGTTGTTTGTGCAGTTACTTCTGCCACCGATTACAGAGCAGGAGCTCCTTGACCCTCCAGCTGCGCAGATCTGCGAATCAGACCACAGCAATCTAAAGCAGTGCATGAGCGAACGGGTCAAAGGTCAGAACCCACAGCCAGTAGCGGGAGAAAGGAAGCATTTGGTATAAGCTCTGAGGTGTTATAGGATCAGTGTTTTAAACTGTAACGTTTGACCAGAGGGAATAAAACCTGTGGTGAGGGAGAAAGAAAAGGTTGACTTGTTTAAATGACTAAAGTGGTCAAAGAAATCCCCTGTTGGTGACACTGACACTAGAAAATAAAATGCAGAGAACCCTCTGTTCTCCATGGGTGCAGGAAATAGGTGGTTTATTGCACATGGATTGACCCAAATTGTGTAAATTGTGTTATATAATCTGCATTGTTCAGTCAGAAGCTTCTTGTGCCTGGAACTACTTTTGGTTCAGGATCTGGCCTGGACTGTTTCTAAGGGTGTATTCACACATGTCTTGTTCGGTTCGTTTGAATCAAACTCTAGTTCGTTTTCTGGCATCAAACGGGCCCCAGGGCTAAATTATAAAAGACCGGAATGTCGGAAAAAGCTCCAGCTTTATCGGTTTTGCTTTTGGTAACTTATTGGAGAAGCGGGCAGTCTGCGTCTGGTTTTTATACCCATACCTGGCTCCGCATCGCACAGCATGTCTCCTAAACATCCTGCAAGCTCTCTAATCACTTATGTAATCCAGCTTAAAATAAACATGCATAAATCTGTCCATAAAATTCTGTCGCCCATTTAAAATAAAAACTTGCACTATGAAAGATCTGAGAATTTCTGTCCAATGAATGGATGACCTTAGCACACATATGGTTTTGTTAACAAATTTTGGTTCACTTGGGAAGTGTGAAAGGGGACCGCACGGTGAACAAGTGAACTAGCGGACTTTCCTGGTGTGAATACACCTTTAGAATTGCCTGCAGTAACAACAAGGCAGGATGTGTGCATGAGAGAGTAATAAAGAGAGATTGAGCATGTGTGGTTATCTGTGTCTGTCATGACATGTCTGCTGAGGAAATAATATACATTTGACAAAGTATTGCATGAACTGTTAATGTTGCCGAATGATATAGAATACTATAGTGCCCCAGTGGTGTTCAGATCTCATATCAAAACTTTTGGAACACTTCCTGTCCAAACAGATTCTACCACCGTTGTTTAAAAAAAGAGACTAGTATATTAAAGAACGCTACATTTGCCAAAATAACATAAATGATCAGTCTAGATAAAATGCTTGGGCCTCTACAAAAATATAAAAAAATTACAGCTGACAATTAAAATAATTACAAATTAAGTACTTAAATACTTATTATTATGAAATACTTACTAAATACTTATTTTAATTATCTATTAAAAATAATGATCTATCAATTATTACAGTAAAATGTATCTGCCAAACCAGAATATTTGATTGTCCCCCAGTCAAGCCAGCCTAGTGCCGGGCCTTATTGTACATATTAAAATGCAGTACAAATGTTTTAAAACTTGAAATGTTTTTATTTGATTTTATTATTTTCTATACTATATTAAAATAGCAATATTCCCTTATTTCTCTCACACAACAGTGGATATGTGTGCATTCACTGTTCATATATGTTTACTGCATATATACACTATAAAGAGTTGGCTGGGTCCCTAAATTCCACAAAAAAACCCACTTTATTTTAATGCTACAGCAATGACTTTTAAGAGAATTGTGCGTAACTTCTGAAATTGTGCGTAACTGAAACTTTCATATATAGTACGGAAATTATGCTTTAAGTCTAGTTTGCAAGAATGTGACAGACTTGTACTCGATCTGAACCACATTAAACATCTTTGGTATGAAATGAAACCCAAACTAGTAGCCAGGCCCCTTGCCCATCGTAGGTGTCTGATCTTATAGGGAACAAATATCTTTAGCCATGGAAAAACAGAAAGGACCAGCTCTCTGTTCACAGCACTAGTTTTAAAATGAAATGTGAATGAAAAAATAACCAAGCACATATCAATGTGGCATAAGGGTGCCCCCTTACATTTGGCTATACAGTGTATGAGCTTCAATCTGTATGTAATCTGAGTCTTGTTGGTGTGTAACTTTACATCAGAAGGTCATCCTACTTCATACAGAGGTCTGGAAATGTCACAGCAGACTCGCTAGCATCAGCATGGTCTCCAGTCTTGCCCAGCCTTGTGTTTGTACGCTTAGGGCTTAGTGTGCACGTGCAAGGCCAGATGGGCACTTTCATGAGTGTGTGAGTGTGGATTACTCTGCTTGCTACATCTGGGTCTCCACATGGCACAGCAGAGAGGAGAGAGAGGAGAAAGAGGCAGGCGGGCAGGCGACGCCACCCCCTCTTCAAGGATGCCTATCTGACAGCAGTGTACTCCAGCAGGGCACTGGCACAAATGCCAAGTGAAAAGGTCACATGTCCCAGCTACTGCCACAGGACCATTGCATAGCACTTTGCCATTTAAACAGAGTTAACCTATTTACGTTTTTAGTTAACGAAACAACCAGGCCTTTGACCTTCCAGATGTTCTCATGTATAACAGTTGTGTTTTAATGTTTTTGAGCTGCTGTTATCATAAATAACGTATTTACTCTTGAGTCGGGCATGTTCCTTTCTCTAATGCTGAACAGCAGTGATTCTCAACCAGGGGTAAGGGTATCACAGTGGGTGTTTAAGCTGGTCCTAGGGGGTACTTAGAAGGATTTCAGTTTTGACAGGCTAAGTTGACTGAGGTATTACTATTGTATATCTATAGGTATATAGTGAAGTGTGTACGACAGATAATGTGATTTACAGAAATTGTAATTAAACAGCATGTGCGCCGTAAAGCGTGTTTGTGTCAAGGATGGAGTGTGCTTGATATGCATTGTCTCTTGGCCAATTCTGTGGGATGACCTGCATTGTCATTCCCCTCCATTACTGGTGAGATAAACTGGTCATGTGGCTCAAGTGCTTTTCAATTTCCATGGAGTGCAGACTCTTCTCTTCCCTCTTGGAAATGTAACAAAAATGCTCTCACCATTAAACTGCAGGTCAAATATGTAATCAGCTTGGGTCTTGGATGGACTCCGACATCACAACTAGCTGTTAACCCACAGATGAAAATCTCTTGTGCAATGAACAGTTGCTTTATTTTACATTACATTTACATTTATGCATTTGGCAGACACTTTTGTCCAAAGTGACTTACATTGCATTATACATTTGTTTCTGAGTATGTGCAATCCATGGGATCGAACCCATGACCTTGGCGTTGCTAGCGCCATGCTCTAACCACTGAGTTACAGTTATATTTGACTTTTCTCTAATCCAAACAAATTTAAGAACTCATTGTAGCTATATACTGTACAATGCCTGTTTAATGTTTGAAAATGTTGATATCTAAAATATTGAATTGTAATTTATATATATAAAAGAATGAACATAACTGAACCGAGATTTGGTTACCACTAATATATTTAGTGTAACTCAGTTCAGGAAATAACTAATCTTTTAAAACTCATTAGCTGGGTTTATCAGCGCTAACCAGACAGGGCCATCTCGACACAGTATGTGATGTCCAGGTGGACAAACACACTGTGTTTAAACCACAGGCGCGCATAGCAGGTCGCTTTGAAGCTCTAGTGCAGTTTTGGCAAGAGGGGTCTTTAGTGCCAAATGTCCAGGGCAGTGGGGGATTTTTGATCTACACTGTGCTTAGCTACCTGATGAGGCGGATTAAACAAAAGCCAGATAGCATTTGCATTTGATATGTAAAACCCTGTAGCTATCTCAGTCAAATGACCTGCTGCTCTGCCCAACAGCAAAAGCCTCCTTGCTGTGCCAAAATAAAGTGAGTGATTTTTCAAAAGAGCATCCCATCATTCCATTTGACAAGTTTGAAGATCCACTCAGACAAGCTGCTAAAAAATAAAAAAGCCAGGAAGGTGAAAAGATCTGCTAACTATAAAATCGAGATGGAATTTATGCTTTATTTTATCAATTAGCCATTTCACACCAGAAAGGTTCGTGTAATTAGGATCCACACATTGTAAATGGAAAATAGGTCCTCGCTCTCTCATTGTTATGGCAGCATTTACTTAAACAGAACAAGACAACCAAGATACACATGCTTCAAAAAGATGAGATAATGCAAGCAACATCTTTACAAAAGCTACATAAAGACATTAACCTCTCAATGCTAAAACTTGAAACAGAATATAGGAACTAATAAGAACAAAGTCAAACCCAAGATCTATAAAAGGTGTTAATAAAAGTGTCCAAAAGAACAAAATGTGAGGGAATCCTTTAAACATGATGGGAGGTTAAGCCATCTACTTGACCCATATTCCTGGGGCAATAGAGGTGAAATGCCCAGTGACCTTTGATGTTAGTTGTGTAGATTATCTCTTTATTCATCTCAAAATGCTTTTTTGTCATCATGTCCAAAATATCTGTCTTCCAATGCTTTAGAGAAAAATTGTCCTTAATCCACCATGCTGCAATGGTATTTTACAAAAACCCCTTCTTTCAACTTACATTTAAACTTCATGAAGTCTCTTTAATAGAGTACTATTTCACCATCAAAACAAACCACACAACATGTGAAACCAGCAGTGCATTTTAAATGAATGGTATTGATTAATAATAAAGCATGTTATGTGGTTTGACCTGAAACATTCAAACACCATAAATATTTATTTTGTATTTGTTCTCCATCTGTCTTACAAATCTGTGAATCAAAGCAGCTATTTCAGCAATTTCATGCTAAACCAACTAGAAATATAGCTAGCATGTGTGGTGATGTCTTTGTGGTGAGCACTACAAAAGCCTAAAAAGATCGCTTAAACGATTGGACTCCCTAAACTATTTATTGTAATAGATTTAAATGCACATCATCATCTGTCTTAATGTGAGCATGTTAGAGTGGTTGCAAGATCATCATTATTGACCTTTTACTCTGACATGCCTGGCATATTGTTGTATTGCATATTCAAATGAAGGACAACATAATATTTCAAACAGTCTGTTCTCAACCCAGTATGACTAAATAAACAAGTTACCCAGATTTGATTTGGTTATGCGAGGTGGCATGGACATGAATTTGCTTACCTGACCTCTCTGAGCATTCCTGTCGGTTGCCAGATGAACTCAAGTTTAAGGCGGAGTGCGATTTTATTGTGATGCAAATGGTTCAGGCACTGTGCCTAAACAGTTTTAAAGGATGTGCGGCTTGTCCAGATACCATCAAGAGATCCACAGAAACCGGCGCTGATGCTCATAGAGGTCATTTAAAGCAATATGACACTGAGTCCTGACGTTGCAGAAAGTCCTTGTCGTCTGTCCCCTTGGTTTTGTCTTCGAGTTTGATAAAAACAGATTACGCTTGAAGGGCAAACATGTCATTGAGTCATCGCAGAAAAAAATAACCCTTCTCAGCTCAGCAGGTTTTTTCTTTGTAAATAAAAAATAAAACTTGATGGATTACAATTCAAAAGTGTGTTTACAATGCTAGAAAAGTTCATAATTTGCTGGCAAGTTGCCACTGTAAAATATTTTGTTGTAGTTATGCAGCAGTCTGCCAGTAACTTACAGTAGATTTATATTTATCTTAATTATTGGCAACAGTTTGTTCAAAGATAACTGAACATTAAACATTAATAAGTATTTATCTTTACAGAAAAAAATTATAAAAAACAGCTTCATGCGAAGCATTCTGGGAACTACAAATCTTCGTCGACCTTTTTCCGTTTTTGTCAGATTTTTGGTTCCCAGAAATGCTTGCATGATCCTGTTATTTTATAGTTTTTTATTCTGTAAGGATAAATACTGGTTAATGTTCAATGTTCATTTATCTTTGAACAAACTGTTGCCAATAAATTAGATAAATGAAGTTTGGTTCCAAATATTTTTTTCAAAATTCATGTTTTTTATTATGTTATTATGTTTTTATTGTGTTTTATTGTGTTAGTTAGCTGTATTTCTTTAGTTATTATGGCTTAAATCAAAACTAACCAACTGCAGTTTGATTCATATTAATTGGAATGCACAATCAAAAAACATGATTTTTGAACATTTATAGCATTTTGGAACCAAACTCTTCAAATATACATTTCCAGTAAGTTGCTGCCAGTAATACTGTAATTGTTTAACAGAAATACTACAGTAGCAAAGGGTATCTGTGATATTTAATGAAATAGTTAGCAGATTATATACATTATTGCAATGTAAGGAGTTCATCATGAGATAAAAATGTTTTTGTTACATTGCTACTTGTTAGGAATAGGCCTATGTGTTATTGACCTATACATTGTATCAATACCTTTATTTAGTTACCTCCCAACAATGTGTGTTTATGCAGTTTTTCATTATTTATTTGTGTATCAAATATTACCAAGACACCTCTTAGGTGCTGTGGACTAGGCTCCATGAGCCTGTGAAGAGAACTTTGTCTTTCACCTGTAATCTGATGCAGCATAGAGAAGAGAGTTGCAGTTGGCTGAAACCCCTCCTAGTGATTTATGATTGAGGACATGTTCATAAAAGTATCAAAACAATCAGAGCTCTGCTGGGCAAAGATACGGGAGCATTACGTACATCATGCAAGACAGGCTTGGGTGGGGAATCGCTGTGCTAGTAATCTCTCTCCTTCCTTTTTAAGCCATGTTTGTTTTTTACACTCGATGGAAGGCAACAACTCACATTTATAATGAAAGAAAACAAGGCAAATGTCTCTAAATTATCCAGTTTTTACATTTGGACATTTCAATCCATTAGGAAAGGAGAGTTCTGATGTAGAGGATTGGCGACATATTATAAAACATTAAATGATTTCATAAAATTATCATAAAAGGGGGCAGAAACAGATTGTACAAAGACATATAAATGATATAAGAACTATAGGAATTAGCCATTACTTTACTAAATTGTGAAACAGTTATGAATTGTCATTAGACTGTGTTGGATAAAAGATATAAACAATAGTTAAAGCAACCACACTAAATGTGGTTTGATGTTTAATTGCTTTTGTTTGTATTCAACATTCTATAAGCATGACCCACAAAGCAATCTTACTGTATTTATGTAATGCAATGTTAATGTATTGGCTTATAAATAGCGTGAGGGAAGAAAAGTCCAAGTTATGGACTTCTGGATTTTTAAACAAGTCCATAACTTCTCTTTCCTGTTATAAGTGTTTTGAGGTCATAAGATGGCATTGTATGAGGTACAGGGTAAAAAGTGTTAATGTTCCTTGTTTAAATAAATATGATAAACATCATTTGTGTTTTATGGTGATGGTCAAACTGAAAATGTTTACTTGTTGTTGTAATGTAATTTACATTTCATGCTTATGTTCTGATCAGAATGGCTGTGATTACCTATAACTGTCATGGTTCTGCCCGATCTCGTCTTGTAAATTCCTAGAGCCTTGTGGGCAGGGCCATGACAGTGCCATGTCTCCGTGTTTGTTACTCGTGGAAGCGCGTGGCCTGGGCGTGGTGCGCCCGTGTCACGCGCTCTCCGGTCTTGCGTCATGACCACGCCCCCCGGATACTTCCGCGATCCTGCCCTTCTTGTTTATGTCTTGTTTTCATGATCTAGTGGGCAGGATTGCGTCAGTATCTTGTCTTTGTGTTTACGTTCTGTGGGCAGACACGCGGCTCGGGCGCTTCCGCCTTTTGCCGCGTGTTTTCATGTCGCGCATCTTAGCCCCGCCCCCCTCGTTCTCCGGTAATTTTCCCTGTTAATGTTTCTGATGATTCACACCTGCACCCTGTGTCATTATCCACATTAACCCTTAAACCCCATTTGTTCCCCTATTTAAAGTCCTTGTGTTCGCTGTCTCGTGTCGGTGCATTTTGGTGAGTTTAGTGTGTCTCATGTGGTTTCCCTTGCTGTTTGCCAGAAAAGATCGTTCTAGTCTTGGTTTTCGGTTTTGCCCCCTCGTGGGTTTTTTTTGTACTACAGTTTTTCTAGTGTGTTTTGTTCCTGTCATTTTAGTTTTGTTTTTTATCCCCATCGTGGGCTTTTGTTTTGTATTTGGTCATTTATTATTTCATTAAAATCCCTTTTTGTTGCCACCTGCTGCCTGCGCCTGGGTTCTGTCCTCCTTGCCCATCATGACAATAACGTTGATCTTAAAACCCCCTGTTGTTATTCATTTAAAACAAATATTAATTTGATCCTGTAAAACAAAGCATTGGTCATGAAACTGATATCTAATTTTTTCCTGTGAAAATAATGTCTTCAAGCTTGAAAGTAACCCCGGTATTACACTGTATGCCTTTTTCCATCGTGCGGAAAGCAGGTAGAGCGTTTACAGCGCACACCGCACTGCCCGAGTACCACAGTTCACAGTACTCATACATATGCAATATAAGCATATAGAATTTAAGATAGACAGCCTATTATAAATCCTTTAAATGTGCTTTTAAGGTTTGGTTTGGGCCATTGCTGCTACACGAGCATGCACTACTTACGCATGCACTGTAAATGTTCTAATCTGTTAACATAGGTGGCAAAAAAATGATGTGCTGCTTATGCGCTACATACGCATGCTGTGTGAAACCGGCCTAACTCTACACCTTTGCTTCATTTAGTGTATGCCAAGCCATGAATATGCAAATTCGTCTCCGCTTCCACTCAAATTTCAACACCGACTACCTGGTCCACCCAGTCAGCTGTGTCACTGGTTACAATCTCCCAAATGCTCTTTGAAACTGCCCGTTTTCCACTTCACAAACATGTTGAAATAATCAATTGTCATTTCAATACGTCACAAACATGTTGAAATAATCAATTATTATTATTACAATTGATTATTTCAACATATTTGTGACATAGAAAATGGGCAGTTTCAAAGAGCATTTGGTGAACTCTTTACAGAGAAACATAAAAAAAATAGAATTTCACCACAGGGAGACTTTAAAATATTTTAATAAAACAAAACAAATTATTTTAAATAATAATGATTAACAGGTGAACATAAATAAATAAAAAATAAAGTGGGAAATGCATGTCCCCATTTATAGCAGTTACTGGCCCTTCTTTGTACCTTTAGCAGCATGTTCAGAAGCGGGTTTTTCGGGCCATCTGACACAAACATGTGTCTGAGGAACTGAAACTAAATGTCACTGTCATTCCTGCATGCAGCTCAACTGCCCTTTCAAAACACATTAGAGGGAAAGAGGATCAGCCTATTGCTCCTAAGGCTTCTACCCCTATATCGTCACTAACACAGACACATGATGGGCTTAAACCCTGAAAAATGCTTTTGTGCTGCCTTTGAGTGCCGATATTTTTCATCTGCTATAATATCACCACTGAAACAACAATGACTGGGACCACCACAGGGGTGCTGCATCTTTTGGATGAAGCCTTTAAAACGTGGAGGTGGTTGTAAAATTGCGGTTTCTTAGATTTTTTTCTCTCTTTTTTTATGACTTCACAAACTCTGTGTCATTTTGCAGGCGGCTTTGATGGATTTAACAGAGCGGGTGAATGGATGAAGAGCAATTTATATGTTAAAAGTATCTCAAAGTGCTGGGATGTAGTCTCCAACACCCCTCACTTAATTCTGCTTCCATCATTATTATTCCTGAAATCTCAAAGATTTTCTGTCAAGTTGTCTCACCCGAACACAGAAATCATCTCCAAGTAACACGGTGTTCTAGCGAGACAAATTTCACCCGACATGAACGATTGCACGCCGACACCAGCAAATTTAGAGTTGTGTGAATGTCAAGAGAGATGTGTAGAGCTTTTGTTCACCGCTAGAAAAAGAAAGAAAAAAGGGAAAGGTATCGCTGGCGGCTCTGTCCCTTTAGGAATGCATTAACAAAGCAGTTAAAATCATTCTAAAATTAATTAAAGAAACAGGAATCACAATCCAGCGAGCACATTAAATTAATCTTAAGAGATTTGCCTTCACACATTTGACACTTGTTTCACTCTTTCTTTGTTAGAAGTACTGTAGAACATTTCTTAGTTCCTGTATTTTGACTCAATGTATGAAAACTATTTCTTGAGATCTGTTTAAGCGAAGGCAATGGACCATGTGTTTGTGGACATTCTGGACCGACAGAAACACAGCTGGTCTCATTATGTCACCAATGTGGTTTGTACTCTTGTAAATTAGACAGACTGTGCGTGCACGATCTAAAGCTCAGTTAGTCAGCGCACTTGGAAAAAACAACCCTACCAGCAGCAGAAGAGTTGGACAGACAGTAGAACATTTGTTTGGCCGGATCTCGGGTGTGAACAAAGTTGTATTATTTACTTTCAGGATGTAATTGTTGCTAAGGGGGAAAGGTGCTATGGGAAATTGTGTCTTTGGTGTGATTTTAATTGGCTCTGGTGTAAAGCAAATGCTGAGAGGTGACGGAGGTCGAAACAAATCTGCTGTCCTCCAAAACACAGATTCTCATTAGAGATTGATGCTTATGAGTTTTGTTGAACACTTGACCAAAAGCTTCCTATAATTATCTTGTTTTCCTGTGAAGATTATTCATAACAGTTCCTTAATAAAGCATATCTGTACATTTAAATCTAATAGATGACTCTCACCTCAAGCAGCAATGCTATAATAATAATATATATTTTAAAATATTTTCATGGCAGACTTTCACACTCATTTTTCATTACCTAAGTAAACACTGAACTCTTTCTGAACACTCATACTGTTTAGTCACAGGACCCACACTATAAATACTCAAACTGGACGGTTCTGTTTGCAACATGTAAGCTATTTGGCGGGTGATAAGGCGATAATTAGTGGCTCTTAGCAGGAATACCACTGGTGAGGAACGCTTTTCTCATTGGCGTTGTTGCTGAGTTTTCACAGGATGATCAAACCCCCCCAACCCACTCAAACACCCACCCACCCACCCTTACCCTTGCAAACCAGCTCCAAGACTTCAATGATGTCCCTATTAACACTGGCAACCAGTAACCTGTTTTTTTTTTGTTTTTTTTTTCATTTTAGAAGTCTGACAAATTAAACTTATGTAATCAGCAGATTTAGATAAGAACTTATCTTCTATTTAAAACAGACTGTACATTTCTTTTTGAACACTCTTCCCCCTCCTTTAGTCATTATAGTGTTGTGAAAATGGAATGGGCACAGATGGTCTTTAACCTTGTCATGTACTGACCTTTGTTGCCTGTGGGTGGCAAGATGTTTTTCCGAAAAGACTAATGCTAATATTCATTTAGCCTACGCTCAGAAAACCAGCAGGAATGTTCTTCTCTTTAGGTGTATGTGATGAGGGTTCTGCAGAACGAGGGCTTTGTGTCGTCTGATCTTATTAAAGCGCAGGATGGATTCACGAGATAAGTGCACAGGAGCTGATGTACAGAAGCTCCTTTTCCAAAAGCATCACTTAGAAATATTCAACAAGGCTTCACCGCAGGAGAGCCTTAAGCCATTTTTAATGCCCTTTAAAAGTTTGGCACAATCATGCTCTATTGAACTATCTTAAAAGGAATGACCGGAGAAAGGCACTGTCGTGGACTATTGCACCTGATCTTAGTCATACTTTAATGTGTTAGCCTAGAGAACATCACAAATGAGATCAACCTTTCAGATCTGAACATCGACGCAGCCAATGCATGCCACAAACAGTGCCTGTGAATCAGGCTTTTCATTTGGAATCCATAATTTTGTGAGTTATTTTGTCCCTGCTTTAACTTGAGCCAAACTAAATATTTGATTGAATGAGCTGGACTGTGATGCCTCTAATCTATTTTTCTTTCTCTAACATTGCATTAATGTGCAAGTAGCCCTCGTTCTCTCCCAGCAGGAGCTTGCATACCCAAGCATTCATTCTGATTAATGCTTTGTGCCTTTGTGGCGTTGACGCTGATCTGTAGTGGACTAAACATACCCTGAGTGATGGCCAAAGATCACTAGAAATGTTACTTTGTAAACAGAAACATAATCAAAAGCGCTTTTGCTTTATTCTTTTGTCTATGAGATCCGAAAACACGGTGTTGATATTCAGACCCCTTTTGGCCCCAATAATTATGTTGCATATTCCTACACTCCTGCAAGTAGTGTGAGCCTCTTGTTTACCAAGTTCTGAGATAACATCTCATCTTTTATTTTAGTCTTTTAAATAATGAAAGTTGGACATCAGAGGACGTCTGAAAGATATTTTCTGAGGATTGTTTTAGATTATATTTTAATGGTTTTAATGCATAGGAAACTACATTAGCGTGAGCAGAGGAAAAGTGAGAGGAGCTGGCTCCCTGGGACCTAAATGACTTTAGGGCATGTGATGGGTCTTTGATGTGGGGCAACAAGCTTCACGCTTGCTTCCGATGGCACTTCACATGCAGCCTGATTGATGTAAGTATTCTGTTTGTGAGGGGAACATGTGAGTTCGTGCCAGTTGTACCTTTAATTTGAAATTCACTAATGACTCAAACTGCATCACATTTGATTAGCTTGTCATAGTTGTTGGTCTTTTTTGGTGTGTTCTTAGCTTCATAGTGCTCAGTGTGAAGTTCTCTGATTGTTGTTATGCTTGTCAACATCCAGCATAATGGCTTCTGAAATGATTTGCAATTGGATCAATTTTGCCACCAGAATGCATTAATAATTAAAAGTCACTAAATCAAACAGCAATCTCTCTTCAGTTTTGTTTGATGTTTGTGTTGACTGAGCAGTGGTGAAAGATTACAACTGTAAACCCAATTATTTCAATTTCGCAAATGTCTTAAAGGGCAATTTACAAGAGATGCATACATACACACAGTGTTGTGACAAGCTAATGTGTGTCAGGGTCAAAAATTAAGGTGGGTGAAGGGACATTTTTTTTTCAAAAGTTACAAAATAGTACTGGAAAATCTAAATGCATGCAAAAACACATCTGACACCATTTTTAATTTCATAATACATTTCTCCTGAGAAAAATACTCAAGCAATATTATATTGATATCTCAATAATGTATCAGTACTGGGCATGATGCTGAAGACTGCGATCAATATGCAAAGGTTTCACGACCTTCATGACCAATTGGTCCGAGCTATGCTTCCTGTGTACATTTATAGTTTAGCGTTCTCTCTGTACTTTTGTAATTTTCTCATTTGTGTTTTTAGGAGAAGCGTCTGAGATACAGAAGTAAAATTCTTGATTAAATTCTAATTTGGTTTAATCATTTGCAAATATAATATCACACGTGTTATTAAAAGACAAATTTATAATTATTTTTTATGTAATATTAAACTCCAAAATGGTTATCCGGGTTATCTGAGAATAACAACCCTTGGAATGTCGCGACTGGCCAATCAGACTATTTAAGAGCGATGTGTAATAATTTGATTGTTTTTTTATCTGAAGAAATGAAGTCATACAAATCGGTGGTTGCATGATGGTGAATAAATTAAAGGAATATACATTTTTCCTGCCCAACAGCACAAACTGAACAAGAAACATTTCCCCTCGGCTGTAAAGCAAAGACAAATGTAGCGCTTTATTATGCAGTCACAAAGACTCAAACATGTTCCCATTATTTTCAATCTAAAGTGTCTAAAGTGATGAAGCTCCTATGGTCAGTGGAGCTACAAAATAAGGTCTCACAGTAGGTTGTCCCTAGATAACATTTCAAAGGATGGATAAGCAGGACTCCATTATTTCGAGGCTGATTACTTTGACAAAGCACATTAAAGGGGTCATGCTCTTTGTGTTGGGCACTGCAATTGTGTGTCTGCCACTGTGATGGATAACACCTAGATGAGCTGCCTCACAATTGGCCAAGAATGCAGACAATTATTAGACATAAGCTTAGGTGAAAAACACAAAGGCCTTCCATAAATCACGCACAATCTTGAGTAAATATTGTCTTGTCATCTAGCTATTTGCTTAGCAGCTGGGTGTGCGCATTGTGTCGCTAAATTGATTCACGGTTCAACTGATGGCAAATGTAATAAAACAACACTCAAAAAGGGTGATAAATTCAAAGGAATCCTTGAGAGACATCCACTTTGTCCTCTCGGAGGCTCGGTACAGAGATAAGCAATGCCAGATACAGTGACGCCTTTCCGGAATGAGTCTAAATTGTAATTTGAATCTGGAGATTATATCTATGCAAATCTGTGGTCTGAAGCTATGAAAGAGGCAAGAAACAGAGCAGCTGATGTCTTGTGCTGCAATACGGCGCCATCAAATAGTTTATTCATGCTCGCGCTTGTAAAAGTCACCCCTTTGCAAACAGCATTTGCATTTGATGATGTCCTTCCGAAGGAGACATCTCAAGTTTGATGGCTTTCTCCCATGCAGTTTTTTTATTTTACATTAAAATAAGCCCAGAGAACAATTCATTAATTAGCTTCTTTATTGGTGAGCTGATGACGTTTGTTTTACAGAAATGTCCGAGTATATAAATTAACCTCGTAGAAATGAAAGGCAGATAAAAGAGATTTAATAAAACGCATACACAAAGGTTTTTATTGACTTGTCATGCATTTTACCCTTCCAATGAGTCACTAATAAATTGTCTCATATACACACAAGGCCTTGATAAAAGGACTATATGGAGTCCTGTGACGTAAAAGGCCCCCTAAACCCAAACCAAGCATGCAATTTCAACTTTTTTGCAATGATTTCATTCTTAACTGAACTTACATCTTGTGGATGTGACTCTTCAGCCAAAATGTCATTTGTAAGTCACTTTGGATAAAAATATCTTCTAAATGAATGGTAACACTTTAGTTTAGGGACCAATTCTCACTATTAACTAGTTGCTTATTAGCATGTCTATTATTAGCATATTGACTGTTTAACAGTCCTTATTAACCACATATTCTTTAGGACCATATTCTAAATCCCTAATCCTACCCAATACCTATACTAAACAACTACCACTTCAGTATAGGGGGCAATTCTCGCTATTAACAAACCATTAACTATGACTTTTTCCCTAATAAACTCTTAATTTGTTGCTCATTAATAGTTAGTAAGATAGTTGTTAGGTTTAGGTATTGATTATGTGCTTTATAAACAGCCAATATGCCAATAATAAGCATGCTAATAACAACTAGCTAATAGTGAGAATTGCCTCCCCCTCATACTGAAGTGTTACCCAACTACCTTATTAACTATTAAAAAGCAACAAATTGGAAGTTCATTGAGGCAAAAGTCGTAGCGAGAAATGTAAAGTGTGACCAAAAGAATTAATGTAAATGTACATCTTGGTCAAGAGAGATATTGACTGCTGATGTTTAAAATTCTTCTACTAGAGGAGAAGTCTTCCATTTGTTTGGGCTAGTGACAAAAGATAGATTTCTTTGCACATTGTAAGAAACCGTTTCTATTCTTTCAGTATCTTGATCATGATGCAACAACAATGGCAGTTAAGAGGCCTTGTCATCCACCAAAAGCTTGGTCAAGGCGCCCTCTGTAACACAGGCTTTAATATAACTATATGAATAATATAAGATAGATACGTGAACAAACAGATGCAGTGAAATAGGGGCCTTTATGCGGGGGTCTCACTGCTTAAGGGCCCTGGGAGCATGACCCACATGCGCTGCCATACGTACACAGATGCGGACATGAAACAAACGCTAACAGACACAAGAACGGGCCGCAACATTAGAGCAGTACACGCAGTGTGAGGTGGAAAAGGAAAAGTTTCCAGTTTAACTAGCTGCTACTGCTGCTCTGGCATAACATGAGGATGCCCTTGGCATAAATAGATCTACATGTTCATTTGGTATATTAAGAGAGGCACACAGTTAAAGAGTGTTCATTACAATTGTAAATTTCCGCCCTGGGGCCCGTAGCCCAGTACTTGATTACATGGGGTCTGTGCTCACGGACACAGCCTGAGTCTGATTGAAAGTCCAGTGCACCTAATTAATTTCATTAGAAAGTGAAGTCATCTTCTAGCAGGAATTAATATTTGGAGCGTCATGTTGCTAATTCATTTCCAGATTTAATTAGCTCAGAGAAGAAATGTTGCTTGGGCAAGAGGACTTTTTAATTATCAGCTTGGATAAATTTGAAAATGTTGATGCCTAAGGGTTGAGTTAATTAAAACCTGCATTATTTTAACTTTAATTAGCTCCCATCTTTGTTTTGCTCCACCATATGGCCATGTCCTGTAGTCAAATTTAGTTAATTAAGCTAATTAAGCTAATCATTTTAATTACTCAAGACAATGTGATTGGATAGAGGATGACTACAAGTTTATGGCCTAGTACTTGTTATTCATTAAGTTGGAGGGATGGAGTTATTTCTGATTGCAGTTGGCAAGCATTGCCAGGCAGTGACAAGCTCTGAGATATTAAGGCTGAAGTATAATTGCATTTCTTGATAAAAACAACATGTCACGAGCACAACTCTTTTAAAGAGGAAAATGATTTAGAGCTACATCTATTAGCATTCGGTGGGTCCCGTGTATCGGTTGAAGGCACTCTCCGATATCTGATTAAATGCTGCAAAATCACTCAAGTGAGAGCCCGCTGACCGCACTCTCAAACCTCAGATCTGTTGCTTGGGTAATGACACACACAAGTTTACCATTTTATTAAATTCAGTCATGTATGTCTGGATGCGGTGGTCTTGAAGAGATACATTTACCCTCTTCTGTGATTCCTCTCTTGCGGTTTTTAGTATGAGTGCATTTTTTGACGGAATAAATGAACAAAAGTTGTATTGAAAATCTACACTTTTTTTCCTTGACAGGAAAAAATACCTTCAGGTGTTCAGATCTGAAAGACTCGATTGCTGGTCATTTTAGATACTTTGGCAGTTTGGGTGTTGGAGAATTGAGAAGCAGCAAATTCCTGAGCATGTGAGGCAGAAGCTGCCAATGAACAGACGTCTGGAGTCCTGCAGGGGGTCTGAATGTTCACCCTCACACCCCCTCTTCAAAACCAGGATCTGATTGGCTAATTTAGGATGCTGAGTGTGAATGCGGAGGAGACTGGGTCTGTTTGCTTCTGGGAAGAGCCATTTTTACCCTGTGGGCCAACTGTGAACCAACAACTGCATGTTGAGTTTTGATGGCAACACAACATGTCCGGTTTGTAACCGCCCAACAGATGCAGAGGCCAAGTGCGGTAATGAAATAATACAGCCAGACATCATGTCCATGGTTTCCATTATTGTTAAAGATTTTGGTTGCCCGATAGAACCACTTAGGTAATTTGTTTCTGTGTATAATCCTATTGGCTGCTATTAAATTAAACCAACTGGTCATTTGGGTTTGGGAACTATAAATAAACCCTGTTACCATGAGGCATAGACAGTATGTGTGTGTTTTTTCTCATTTGATTAAAGGGGAAGCACTTTATAATATCATCTGTAAAATGTGACCCCCCCATGTACCATGTGACCTTGATGGGTCTGCCACCCATCAGATGATCCCAGCTAATGGCTGTCACTAATGTACCCACTGTACGTCTGACTCATATTCATAACCTGTGATTTCCACTCTAATTCTGATCCAAATCCTAATCAGGCACATTTGCAGATTTACTCATTAAGTTTGGGACATTTTTTAAGCTCTAAATAACATTCTTCAGTTATAGTTTTAGATGGCGCTCAAGCTGCTGCATATTTTTACAAAATTGGAAAGTAGTTTCCTTACCGGAAAAGCTCTCATTTAAGTCATTTCAGTTTCTTTTTTCTTCTTGATCAGAATAGGCAACAATGTGGACAAAACCTTTTAGTTGGAGGTTTGGCAACACATTAATTAACTTCTCCCATACATGTAAGTTCTAGCTACATAATATGGGAAAATGTATTTGTGCTCTGGCCTTAAAGGCATAGTTCGCCTAAAAATGAAAAGTCTGTTATCAAACCTGTATGACTTTCTTTCTTCTGCAGAACAAAAAAAAAGATATATTGAAAAATGAACGGTCCCCATTGATTTGCATTGGTTTTGTGTCCATACCAACATAAATATCTTCTTTTGTGTTTTGCAGAAGGAAGAAAGTCATACGGGCTTAAAATGACAAGAGGGCATGTAAATAATCACAGAATTTTCATTATTAGGTGAATTATTCTTTTAAGCTAGAGAGCTTCTGCCTCTCAGAACTCACTGTGATAAAAGTATTACTATGTTATGCAGAATTAACACCTGGGGGAGTATGCATGTGTGCACACTATATGGCACATTCAATGGTATGCTCTAACACTTATCCAGTACTTTTTCTTCATTCAAGGTGCAACTGAACACTGCATTAATTAAATAACGGTATTGTTAAATATAAATATCTTTGTAAGTTTTTATATAATATAGTGGGTGTTTCTTCAACTACTTTCCCAGGGGTTTATTATTAAATTAAAGCTAACATAAAAGGCAAAAACTTTTTTGTTATGTGAAGGTTCCCATTAAAGCTGTCTTTAAAAAAAAGTATGTGTCTATAATGCATGCATTTCACGCAAATAGTGAAAAGTGTATGTATTTTGGACATAATGACAATTTCCATAATCCTATTTCTGTATTTTCTAATATGTGATGAAAACAACATTAAAAGGAAAGTACTGGCATTTCTTTTTTCAGAAAAAAGATTACAAAATTCTTCTGTTGTATATAAAGACTACATTATGCTTTTTGACCTTAAAGATTCAACAGAGCTCAGTTTTTCTTTTTGAAACAAATTCATATTATAAATAAATTCTCATTAAGAGCTTGAATTTTTAAAAATATTTGAATAATATAATGTTTTGCTATCTAGAGGCTTTTGTTTTGTTGCTGTCTGTTTTTCTAATGATGTACCTTAATAAAATCTGCTAATTTCTTTTTTTTACATAGACCCTACGGATCAGCGCCCAGCAGGCTCCAGTGAGACAGGGTTTAATAGATTAACTGACAGAAGGCTCCCGATCAGGGCCCAGTCAGTTGACACCAGGAGTGGCATCTGCTCAAAGGCCATTTCCCTCCAACCCGGGCCAGCGCCGCCTCACAAACCCAGGCATAGAAGCTCCATCCTGGGCTTCTTGTTAATTTTGTCTCCCTCCCTCCTCCGCTTCCACCACCGGCAGCATCGCAAACTCCTCTATGACATGGTGGCTAATTAGAGCCATGCATATATTTATGACTATGTTCATTATGAGAAAGATGCTGCAGTTTGCCTTAGCGCACCTAAACAAACCTTCTTCACAGCTTCCAGCTCACGCTCTACTGTACTGACTCCAATGTGAGACAGTTACCAAAGCTGTTTACCAGCGATCCAGCTTGCAAACTCTCACAGAAAAAAATAAATATGTAAGCGTGAACTCTAAGGGGATAAGCCACAGGCAAAAGAGAAACCTCTTTGGGGTACATTTGAGGCTGCTTGAACTACATGTTTAATTATATGTAAAGGTCAGGAGGAGTGAAAGGGAAGAAATGCCAGACAGAAGGGCTGTGGTTAAGGCTCTGTTTCCCACCTAATGACGGTCTCTTCCTTTACTGCACACTCAGCTAACATCCATCACCCACAGTTACATCCCACAGAATTAAAAGCAGTTGGTAACTTAGACGGACAATAAACCTGAAATAAATAAATGAATAAAGATAAGAAAGCACATTCAAATTTTGTAAAACATAATATTGTTTAAGGTGATTGTGTACAATTTAGATTTGATACAGCAAGATTTTTTATTAAATCATTTGTTGAATGGGTCATGTAACTTTATGGCATTTAAGTTTAGCCAAGTAACGATTTTTCCACTGGCAACCTAAAGACATGCTGGCTAATGTAATTTACTTATTATTTATAATAAGTTTTTATTTTTTCTTGTTTTTAGAAATAATCTACAGGGACTTTTGTGGATGTGTACCGGAAGCTTGGGCTACAAAAGCGTGCATGCACAAAGTAACGTTTGTTTAAGTTGTTGCTTTAAAATCGTCTATACCAGTTTATTGGGTTAGGTCCACCATTAAGGTCATGTTACCTGGGGCTCTCCTCAAGGTGTTTGTTAGCTTTCATGTGCTCAGCTGAACTTTTTGTAGAATCGATCTGTTATTTCTCAGGCTCTGACTCATCTGCTATAAGTAATAATAAATAAACATTCTCCCACCAGATACACTTTAAACATGCGTAAATGCATAGTTTACTTGAAAATGAATTTATGAATGTCATTCCTAACCTGTACAACATACAGAAAACTATGCATTTAATATCTCATTAAATGCATGTGACTTTACTTATATTCAACAAGGCAAATTTTTTTTCATTTGTCAAAATCTTTGATCTAAAGGTCTGTTCCTTCATATTTTATTTATTTGATATTTTTCAAGGCTAATTATACTATTTATGTATTTGGTGAATGAAAAGTTGCCAAGTATCTTTTTGAAATAGCTTTCTGAGAATTGTAATCTTGGCAAATATTATATTTATGTTAAGTTTAGCATGTTTTGCTAGGGGATTTCCACTTGTTGTTTTATAGTGACTTTACTATACTATAAATGTGCAAAACAGTTGGTGATTAGATGATATTTTCCAGAGCATCATCATCTGAACTATGTTATCACTAATCACTGAGAAAAAAACATTATGGGTTAAACAATTCAGGCAGGGTCAAGTTCTAGCATCCAAAGAGAAATGAATATAAGTTGCAGGTTACAGAGACTAAGAGGTGTGTGTGTGTGGGATGAGATGGGAACAGACAGATAGATCCTAAGCAGATCCCACTCCCCTGCATGTAATTGCAGAGATAAGAACTCATATAGCCTATTCGGCAGACAGTTTTGTGATTTACAGCTCTTTAATGGTCTCAACTTCAAAGCTTCCTAGAAAAATCATTAATAGATATATTTAACAATGTGAAACATTACTCATTGCCAACACATTCTCTTAGCCTCAACATTCAAGACAGAGGCCTAAAGAACTGATTTCAAATGCTTTATTAATAGGTAATGAGATTACCTTTTCTTTTCTCTTTTTCTTCTTTTACGAAGGTGGAAAAGCTGACTAAAATGATGTCTTGTTGAAGCAGTGCTTTAATTTGCTTTATAAGGTGTTTCTTCATTTTTTCATTTCTAAATCATCTTCTATTCTCCCTCCCATATGTTTTCAGTCACTTTTAAGTTCAAGTATTTTCTGTTGTTTTACTTTTTCTAGTTTTAGGACAGCTGTGTGACTCTATAAGCATGTTTTGGAGCTGTGGTGGTTGTGTACAGTGGTAAGCCTTTGTGCCCCTGGCTGGGGGGAAAATTTTGGACCAACTTAAAAAAAATACTTGTTACAGGCAATTTTATTGTTTTTTTTCTCAAAGTATATTTATGGCTTTGTTCAAATCAAAATATACATTTGAACAAACCACTATTATTGTGATCAATGTTTGTTTTAGTGTGGTTATTGATCCCCGACTTTGCTTAAATTAAATCCTTTTTTTTCTGTAAGTGTTTACAGTAGTGTTAGAATAAAAAAAGCCTTAACAAGGAAAAAATAAAGTATTTTTAGAGTAAAGTTTACTTTTAAAATAAAGTTTTTGTGTTGTGTATGTGATAAAGATGAAAAGTGACACTACATAATGTTTAAGCTGATATTTCATGAATGATTTAATGTTCTGGTTCACAAATGCAAATATACTGTGATAAAATAAACAATTGTCTTGACACACTTCAACACTCAACATCAACACTCATTGAATGAGATTTGTACTATGATATTACCCAGCATGCATTGCCGCTGTTGTTTCTTGTGTTGATTGTCACCATTGTTGAGGTTCGTACACTGATTCTTGATGTCTAATTGAGTCAGCAATTTAGTGAATAAGAATATCTTCTGTAAGTATTATGACTGTAGCACTGATTTAATGTCACACTCTACTATCACACAATATTCAGACATTAGTAACACAACACACTCAGAAACAATTATTTAGATAACTACACAACGATTACAATCACTGTCAACTGATCCTAATGGATTATGGTTTTCTTTGCCTCATAAAATGTATTTAAATACACTATTATAACAGACAATAAAGTTTAACATTAAAACAAGTCAAGAGCCCAACGAAAGCAAACATTGATCACAATAACGGTGGTTTGTTGAAATTAATATTTTTTTATTTGAAACAAGCCAAAAATATAATTTGAGAAAAACTAATAAAATTGCTTGTAACAAGTTAAAGTGTTTTTTTTTTAAAGTTGTCCAAAGTTCAAAACGGCGATTAAGCCGCATGGGAGAACATAACATTGTTAGGCAAGTTCAAGTCTTGCCTTTTGGTTCCATGAATCCGTTGGAACATAATTCTTAAAAATCATCTTCATTTGTGTAACCCCTAAAAAGCACAATCTGGATGTGCTGTACCTGCGAGGTACTTTAATTTCTATTTTTTTTGCATATACTGGTGCATTCATCACTTTTATATAACAACAAAAAAACAAGCACACTAAATATATGAGAACACTTGGTACTATAATTTGGAGTATGTGGCATTAGCCCTGAACTGTGGGGAGTTAGATCAGTGAGAGAAAAAAATCCTTGTTCCCTCAGAGAGACAAGAGGACTTGCAGAATTTCTAACAAGGGTTCTTTTCAACATCTAGGTTGACTCTGGCTGATTAATGAAAGCATTTGGTGACCTTTTGCTTTTCTTATGGAAGGTTCAGCCCTTCTGCTCAGGGGCTCTGGCCCTGTCCCATCTCTCTTAACCCAGAAGAGAAGCAGTTTTCTTGAATGTGGTCTTGATTGTCACCGAACCTCACTGGCCTTTTATATTCACTTCTCCCTCTAAACATTGCTTTGTCTTTTGAATGACTCACAGATATGAAAGAGACAGTCTTAGGTATAGTGCTGTTCAGAGTTTTCTGTTGTTTAACCATGCTTTTCTTATTTTATCATCACCTACTTTTTATAAATTAAATGTCAGAGATGTTGATCAGTAGCATTTGTTTGTTTAGAGGGAATTTTGTGAGTAGCCAAAAAAACTTAATGAAAGATTGAATTATTGTATGTGCAAAAAATGTGAAGGTCTGGGGTTGCTTTTCTGCTTCCGAGCCAGGTCGAATCCATATTATTCAGGAAAACTTAAATTCTTGAAGATAATCTCTTGCCATCAGTCAGAGAGCTGAAGCTGGGCCGAAAAGGGGTGATGCAACAAGACAATGACCCAAAGAATTCAAGCAAATCCACCAAGGAATGGCTTAAAAAAAGAAGGTTCACACTCTTGATTGGCCTAGTCAAAGTCCACATCTCAATCTAATTGAAATGTGGCTAGACCTGAAGCGGGCAGTTACGCAGTACATGCCAGATGTTCTTCCAACCTCTCTCAACTGAATTTTGCAAGGAGGAGTGGACAAAAATAACCAAAGACAGTGAGAGACTGGTCAGTGGTTACAGAAGACGTTTGGTTGAAGTAATGGCTGCAAAAGGAGGGATCACAAGCTACTAAATAAAAGGCTTCACGTACTTCTGTGTTCTGCCCTTCTTGTCTGGTAAATTACTACAGCCTTGTGGGCGGGGCCATGACAGTGCCATGTCTCCGTGTTTATGTTATTCGTGGAAGCGCGTGGCCTCCTCCTTGTTTATGTCTTTTTTTCATGATCTAGTGGGCAGGATTGCGTCAGTATCTTGTCTTTGTGTTCATGTTCTGTGTGAAGACTCGGGCGCTTCCGCCTTTTGCCGTGTGTTTTTATGTCGCGCGTCTAAGCCACGCCCCCTCGTTTCTCCGTAATCTCTTCCGCAAATGTTTTCATGATTCACACCTGTCCCCGTATCATTATCCCTTGTTTGTTTCCCTATTTAAAGCCCTTGTGTTCGCTGTCTCGTGTCGGTGCATTGTATGTTCCCGTGTTAAAAGTCTCGTTAGTCTCGTGTTTCCCTGAGTGGTTTTGCCTTGTCCTGCCTGTCTGCATTGCTTTTGTGTTTAGTTATCTGTTTTGCCCCCTCGTGGGTGTTGTTCGTTTTACAGTTTTGCAAGTGTGTTTTGGTTCCTGTCCTTAGAGTTCTGTTTTATCCCCATGTGGGTTTTTGTTTCCTGTTTCGTGTTTTTGTTAAGTCTTTTTGTTTAAATCCGCTGTCCTGCAATTGGGTCTTCTGTCCCTCGTCATGACACTTCTGCACAAGTCAAATTTCCAGTTTTTGTTCAATAAATAATTACAATATATCCCTTTTTTGTTTTGTTTGTGACCATCATTTGGATGTCTGCTTGGATGTAGCCTACATTTTGATTAGGTTATTTATATATATTTTTTTACACAAAACCTGATCATGTCTGGAGGGTTCTCAAACTGTCAAGCAGCATACATAGATATAGCAACTTAAATGTTTCTTATGATAAAAGGTGAGTTTAAATGCTTTATATTAGTTTTAGAGATTAAATATAATCTAAAAGAAAATATAACTTCTTTAAAAAAACATTTTTTTTTAAATGTTTTTTAAATGAATCCAGCAAAGGTGGGATTCCTCAAAACGCTGGTTGGTAAAATACCAGGAGTAAATTTAAAGGAGAAATTTTGCCAAGCTTAAACTAATATTATTGTTACAAATACAATTAATATTGTATTTGATGTAATGCAGTGTGTTTATAAGTTTATAAGTTTAAGTGTCGTGTGCTCTGATTGGACAGTTGAGCTGTGCGTTGTGATTGGCTAAATACCTCCAGTGTGAGGCGGAACTTTCAGGACGAGGCCGAGTGTCAGTTTATCGCTTCTCTCACTCAGAGACGTTTCGTTTCATAACAGTTGCAAAACATTGTACGGTAATAACAGCAGATGAAACGAGTTGATTAAAACCGCATATGAGGCCAGACAGTGTGTGAAAGCTCACAGCGCGCAACTCTCATGCCGGAACGATCATCAGTTCGCCTCGCCACCCACACGGAGTGGATTCGCGTCGGACCACTTATAATACATACAAGTGGATAAAGAGTAAAATTGGCATCGGTTATGGCTTCAAACCTAGTTAGAATGAAACCAATGGATCGACCAGAAGGATGCTTTACAAAGGTATGTTTTAATTCTGTTATATGAATTTGCACGGCTGCAGCACCACAGCTGTGATAACTAAAGATACGCCTTCTTCTTTGCGTGTACATTTGGGCGAACTGACGTGGCAATGTAGGGGCGTGTCTACACGAGCCGATTCAGGCAATTCAGGGAGATCAAGCTTTTATAAAAAATATATATTTTGTTCCGATACTTTGATTTTGGCAATTTTATGTGTCTAATGCATGCATGGGCAACTTGTAACACACCAAACACACAGGGAAACATGACATTGCAAACAATTTCTCCTTTAAAGCGTGACAATAGTTAAGATTAGTTAAAATACAACAGAGATTTTATGATTATTATTATAATTTTTTTGTTACAACATATTGAACCTGCAACTGCTTGACATTATAATTTTTGTGTGCTGTTTGCTTAGATGTGGCATAAGTGTGTTACGTGTCAGGCCTGCTGCTTTAAGATCTGGGCCTTACTTGCGCTTACACACATGCAGTTTCCCAACAAAACCCAGTCAAAAATCTATAAAAGAAACACCTGTATTCAATTCTCTCAGTGGGGATCTGATTGAAGAACACACCCGCACACCCACAAAACACACAGAGGACGTTTAAACTTAAAATGATCCCACTTTACTCTGGCGATTTCAGTTTAGTTCCTGTACATCAATGGTGGTTATGAAACCTTTTCATTGTGAGTGTATTGTGAGTGCGTGTGTTCGGTCTCACTGTAGGAGTCTGTCTGCAGTCGGCCATGCTTTCAGGGGCTGACCGACCAGCCCAGCACTTAAGAGATGGCGCACTGAGTGTTGTCGTGAGCCACGACTGGCTTAATGCATTATTATTGTTACCACATTCCCTCACTGAATGCTCCAAAGGGAGTGAAGGCTCAGAAAGGCTTTTCAGAAACCCAGTCTGAGAAAACACATTGCCATAAATAGCTGAATTGGGCCTGGGTATGGATTGGTCATGTGTTTTTTCTTTTCCCCTAAAGTGGGGGAAAAGCCCATGAGATGGTCTTTCAGAATATTTCAGATGAAAAACCTTAGACATTTTGACAAAATACATTTTTGGAATATGAATATATTTAGCTCTTAAATGGATCATCCCACAATTTTAACCTCATGAGTAGTTTTTCTCTTCACACTATTAAAAATATAACACAATGTACAGACCACATGGTGATTTGAGCTGTAAATCTCTAAAAGCTACAAAATGTTATAAAACATTATCCATATGTGTATTATATTCCAAGTTTTCTAAAGCTATTTGATAATAGTTATTTACTTAAATATGGACCTTCCACATAAACACGTATTCATTACTATATTCATATATTTAATTGATTACATATGTCATGAGCAATCATCATTTGCAATATGTGTCCGATATCACTTTGCAGAGTATGCAAGTCCAAACATGCAGAATTGAAAATGAGAACTATAGTAGAGGGGCAAAAATACATTTTGGTCTGTTTCTCACATAATGCGTATTGACTTGGAACACTTGGGATATACACATGAATCATACTGCATGGACTACTATTATTGTGTTTCTATCATTCTGACAGCTCAAATCCCTATTCACTTTCATTTCATGAAGAAGAGAGGCCAGTATTTTTCATTTTGTGTTTTTACAGGAGAAAGATTATTCATCACATTTATTTCCATATGAACTGGGGTGTGGCGGGTTATTCTATAGAACTAAAGATTTGATATGAAAGTGATATCTACTTTAAAAGGATCAAAAACAACACAACACTGCAGTAGATGTGAAATTCAATACAAAAAAAGACAGGATTGAATCATTTTCAGATGACACCATTAACCTTTTGGTTAAATGCTTTTGCACTTTGGAAGATAAAACCTAATGGTGTGCATGTGTGTGTCAGCGCTTGTTTGTGTGCGGCAATGTGTTTCGCGCTGCTCTCGCCAAGGTGAGTCGAGACTTTTTGAGAGTAAAAGGGAGCAGAGTTACTAATGGAGGTGAGTCTCTTCTTTTTGTGTAGTGAAAAAAATGAAGTATCTTTTAAATGTGCTTTTCTGGGAGTCCATTGTCTGCCCCCGGGGGATTGGAGGACAGAGCTCGAGGGTGGTGCTTTCAAATCTCATCGCATTACACAAGCATTTACATGACGGACAGGACGGCCGTTTACGAAAAGTGAGCCCTCTCTTCGTCAGAAGCTAACCCTTTTAGCTGAGAGAAACCATGTCCTTCTAGAGCCGTTCACAACTGCGTTAGCAGCACGCCCATAATGGCCAGGATTGAGTTACCCCTTTACTTTGGGGCAAACAAAACTAGCCTTAATTGCCTTACCAATATTTGCATGTCCCTCTTCGTGTTATCGAATACCCTGCTAAGTAACTGGGCACCTCCGCCCTCCTTCTCTATTTTAGGTTGTTTGCAGATGCACAGAAAGGCCGTTGAAACGTTACAATTACTAACCAGATTTCACACCATCTTACAGACATCTCAATTTCACCTGCTGGTCCTGTCATTTGTCCCTGCGTCTACCTGATACAATATTTCACAAGAAAGCATCCTTTATTAGCGTTGACCTTTCAACAAACTGGACATCGATACCTTCCAAAAGCTTATGTGTTCAAACATGGTCAAAGGAGGGAGAAGAGAAGATGCCGTTTATGGCCGTTTAATTATTGACCTTATGGGTTAGTTATTCATGTCCGCAATATGAATATGTGCCTCAAGTAAGAGAGATAATATTTTCCAGAGTGTGTTTTTCGAGGACATACCAGAGCATTACAGCCAGCTGGCTGGACTGTGAGATTTTAGCTGTATGAGGCTGGCCATAATGGTAAATGCATGTACGATTCGTAAAAAGCTTGGGAGAGTGACTGAGGGAAAGAGGCCTTTTAGAGCAATACGGGCTGTTTTTACACAGCTCCACTAACAAAGCATGATGCTCCTAATGAAAAACTATACAATGGTGCATGCTTTTGCTTTTCAGGCTGCATGTTTTTCAGTATGGCTCTCCTCTACAGGACAATTCTTCTGTCGAAAACCATTTCGGATTATGTTCTTTGACTGCTTATTGCTTCATTCTTAAATTCTGTACACCATAAATGTTTAGCATTTCTTAAAAACAGGTTATTGTTTTTGAATTGACAATAGCAATTAGATCAAATTGGGACTATAGCTATCACATGAGTCACGGGGGCTTTAGTTCAGTAAATGTACACATTAAATCATTAAGTGTTGGGTAAACCACAGTAACAGTCAAGGTGTTGTAAAGGTTAAATGTTAAAATATATAACATTTTACAATTAAAAAACATAACCCGCTATTGGATGTCATCCCAGTAGTCAAAGAGAATTCATTTAAGCATGTCTTTTATAACTGTGGATTTTTTTCCACATTTTATGTGTGTAATAAAACCAAGAGTGTCCCATCTTGCAGGTGCTGTCAGTTCAAGAAAAAGACCTTTTGAATGTTCATGAAGTCTTTGAGTACATCGTTGATATGGGCTTGAAGCATGCTGCATTCCTTCCTGATGAGTGCACTGATAGTGCTGAATTGTTGACTTACATAATGACAGAGCTAAGTGCATATAGTTTACACCCATCCTGACACATTTATACATCAGCCTCAGCACCTGACCAAACATCCAATATGTCAAAAAACTGTATTTTCTTTCCACTTTGGTGTCTAAATACCTACTATTCTCCCAATGAATCATTTCTGTTCAAACAAAAACAGTATGAGTGTATGGCTTCAATGTTTATTTTTGTCTTTTAAAAGGAGAAAAATTATATTTTATGCACATTTCATCTGGATCTAATTACGAAAAAGGTTTTCTGTCTGCGAATTTGTATATTGAGGAAATTGAGTCAATGGTCTGTAATCTTTTCTTCTTTGATACAAAAGCAAAGACACAACAATTTCGCCACAGGCCCACTGCTTCCATAATATTACACATCTCTATTC
Source organism: Oreonectes daqikongensis (assembly GCA_026939265.1). Lineage (NCBI taxonomy): Eukaryota > Metazoa > Chordata > Actinopteri > Cypriniformes > Nemacheilidae > Oreonectes > Oreonectes daqikongensis. The sequence continues at coordinate 1,353,574 of JAOTQM010000446.1, read as the reverse complement.
ACATAACAATATATCACACTCACAGCTCTGATCAGGAGAAAAGGGTTGCTATGACTTTTTTATTTCATGTTCTTAATCTTTTTCCTGTATATACCCTGTCTTTGACAAGCAAGCTGTGACCTGTTCAAATATCACAGCATTACAGGCCCAAACATGCCAAAGCCTATTCACAGCCGCTGCTCAGATATTCTCTATTACTCTGTCTGTCTCTCGTTTTTCATTTCGCTATATTGTTTCCTTTATATCAAACTGTACTTGTGTTCAAAAAGTCAACATTTTAGGTGTTAATTCATTTCGGACCTATAATTTGACTTTAAAAGGATAGTTCACCAAAAATGAATCTATAAATAAAATCTACAAACATTTCATCACCTTGATCCCATAAAACCCATTTAGCTAGTTAGGAGTTATCTAAAAATAGTAATGAGTAAATGGGGACTACGACTGTCTCTAGGCCTTTGTTATGGCTAAGAACAGAATTAAAATTTTGCGAAATAATTGGCTTTGAATTCAGCACAAGACACACATGTTAATAATGTCATAAGTGAATGCTGACAGAAATTTCATTTTCCAGTGGACTGGCCCTTTAAGATCTGATCAAACTATTTACCCCTTCACTGTTCTCCATTCTACTTATAACAACACACACTGTGAATCAAAGGGAAGCTTTCTCTGACCTGTTTCTCCCTGAGCAGTAAATCCATTTGTGTGGTTCCATTGTGGTGGCTTAGCTCCATTAACTCGCTTTCTTCTCCCCTACATCAAAGCCACGTCTGACATATAGATTATGAGCATAGAAATGACATTTTTGAAATATGTCACTAACTATCTGCCATTCATACGAGTTTAGCTTTCAGAGTAAAACATTGCTTTGTGTGAACATTCCTAATTCTTACCGCATTGTAATAAAGACAACCGCTAACTGGATTGTCCATTACCGAAAATAATAGCATGATGTTGAAACAAAATCTTTTCACACAAAAAAGTAATTAGAAAAACATGAACTGTTGAAGAAATCTTGAATTCATTTCCATTTATTAGGATCAATTTACTTCAGTAATTGTTTAAACATTAGCAGATAATTGTCACATACATGGCCCTTGTGTTTGCAGTTAAAACGCTAAATTACTTGAACAGATGTGAGTCTGACCCTTGCTCCAGTGAAACAAGCTTGCCGCTTTCAAGTATCTCAGCTATGCTATGCGCAGTATACTGACATTAAAGTGACTCCAAATATAACTCCGAAAAAATGACAATACGCTATAATCATCATGCCCAGAGTAATCATTATCACAACTGTTACTGTTGCTGATATTAGCGGAACTGTTTTTCAACACCAGCTGTTGCTGGACTACAATCACCTGTTGCTCATAAAAGTATTTTGGAGATCATGTATCCGTTACACATTATACTGGCAACATATGGCAAAAATAGCTAGAGGACACTTTTAAATTTGAATGAGCATTTGTACCTCTGTAGATCCTGTATTGTTTTTTCACCAAGACATGATGCACACACACAGATTTGTGGAAACTCTGGAAATACTTTGTTGCGAGTTATTTAAATGTACTCGATTCTTACTACTAAAGAGACCAAAAGACATTCCTCAAGTTTACAACTGAGGCAAACTCTGCTAAAGCACTTAAGAGATGGCTGTATATTCAGGCTGACTAATTTAAATTCCTGATGCACTGCAATGGGGAAACACTTACACCTGCTTACTGTTGCTTTAATAAAATGAATCGAAAACCTGAAGTGATAATGACTGTACATGGTGCATCAAGATGTGTTTTGCACTTTTACAAGGTAGCTTTAGTATTCTTATTGATCTCCTTCAACATACTTTAAGCAACAGATGTTTTAAAATTCAAGCCGACCAGATAATAACAGAAAAAATGAATGTGTATCATCACCATGCTGAATAATTCACCAACACTGCATAATTTCACAAAATGATGTTAACAGCAGGCATGTATGGACACAAAGATAAACTCTTCAGCAGAGACCACAAGTTAACCGCTATGAACTAAACATATTTGTAGTGAAGATACAATTACAGACCATGTCATACAGGCTGTAATAAAATGCTATAAAAATGATTTGATAAAAGATTGTCACCATGCTCCCTGTCCACCTGTCTGATAACTGAATGCAGATTACAGCCAGGCATTCTGGGAATGCAAATCAGACCCTCTTCATACCCATTAAGTCGAGCAACAGCTTCAAACGCCGATTTGTTCTGCAAATAGCCCATTCAGCCTGCGCCCAAAAAGCTGCAACACCTTTCTCTCTCCCTGTGGTAATTGAATCTTCAAAGGGGCATTTCCACCCTCCCGACCCTCGTGACAAGAACCGCAGAATGAATAGCATGTTCATATAAAAAGAGAAGAAAGTATACATGTTTATCCATGATCAATTAGCCACCCCATCATCTGCATTCATAATTACTGCAGAAGAACATGGATAGACACAATTAGGAGATGGATAGATGGTCCATGACAGCACTGCATTCAGGGAGGTTAATAAAAAAACATAGTTTTGCTAATGAGCCCCATCCTCAAGAGAAACTCAGGGAAGATGAATTACTGTGATAACACAAATCCTTTGGTCTCCTGATGGAAAATTGGATGTGGAGAGTGTTCTTTCAGACACTGTACATAATTCATGATGAGTGATTTCAGATGTAAATGAGTTTAGGACAGGCCCAGGGTAAATATATGGCGCATGAAACACTGTCCACGTACTTATTACCCATAAACAACAAATTGTGATTCTGCCTGAATTCACGTGGAGCACACCTGACACAAAAAGGCAGTGGTTTAAACAGGATTACAAAAAGAGACTTTTTTTATATCTCATTTTTTATTAATTAAATACACCATATTGGAGCAAATGTCTCTGAAAATATCACAAATAAAATTCTCTCTCATTCTGCATTTACTGTATAGGTTGACAGGTATGAGCTTCATTTTTTGTTTGTTGGTTGCATGGTTTCAGATTCAAGGGATCAGGGTTAGCTGTGTAGTATGTACTGTAGCCACAATGGGACAAAAACATTTACATGCATACATACTGTACTGTACATGGTAGGTTCACAAATACACCAAGAGTGTTCATGATTTGATTTCCACAAAAAAGCCACGGATACTTCTCTGAACCCAGTCTTTAGGATTTTTATATTATCCAAAATGAAACACATTCCCTTTACAACATCTAAAATATAGAAAGAGAAGATACCATGTTGTGAAGAAAATTAGAATAGACAAAGTAGGACAAAAATAGAAAGGAAAATAGAAAGTCAGTATTCCCCCACTAATGTTCAAAGTGTTGTGTACGCTGATGAATGCAAAAAATGCTGCAGTTCATTTGTCATTTTTTCACCCTTTCTACCCCAAACATCCCTTGCCTGGTGTCTTTCTCTGTACTCGCCGTGTCAGACTCATCCTGTCCCTCAGGATTAGAGGTCTCGTCTAGGTCAGTTCATAGAGTCCTCAGTGTTCCCCCCTGCAGGGCCTCATGGGTATTTTCCATCCATGATTCAGGAGTTTGGAGTAAAGGGCTGTTAAAAGGGGACTCTGGCTATTGCAGGTCAAGGTGGAGCCCAAGCCTGAGATTGGCGCTCTGGTTTGAATATCGGCGCTTTGAGGAAAGAAGTGGGATGGGGTCAGATCTGAAAGGTCTTTAGCAACAATGAGCAAGGGACTGAAATGAAGGCACACATCCTGCTTTGAGCAACACCACCGTCCTAACACACCTAGAACACAAGAGAAAAAGATAGATACAGTCAGGGCAACTATTACTGGCATATAAAAGGGTAGTTTGTAGTTTCAAATCACACATGTAAAAGGTCTATCAGAAATATCTTTACAAAAGCACATACTCCAACAACATTTTGTCGGATTCATATTTTGTTTATAGTTTATATAATAATGAAATAGATAGGAGTATTAAACAAACAAATACAAAATAATTATATAATAAAATTTAATAAAAAACTATTGGAAAAAGAGACAAGTCCAGCATTTCTAATTTCTCACAGTTTTGGACAACTATGAACAAAAGGGTCATATATAATACCAATATTTTCCCTCAGTGCCAGTTAGACAAATAAAATGTCAAATGAAGACCGTCGGGTCCATTGAAGGCTTAATTTACTGATCAATACGGCTTTCAAATCCATCTGCCGCCCTATTTCCTCTGCATTTTAAATACATTGTATGAAGTTGGTCTTTTTTTAGTCTCTCTCTCTCTCTCTCTCTCTTTTTTTTTTAAATGATATGCCACAGTCCCCAGGGTGCAAAGTTCTTACACACTTGAGCAATGCTGGCGAACAGAGACAATTATACCGATATCTAAGTACCCGCGCGTTCTGCTTTCATAGACAGTCACACATAGACAGCAAACTTTTTTCTCTCTAACATTCTCTCTCCTTTTGTTTTTCTAGGGGGCAATTTGCTTTTCCCATCTTACCTCAAGTTACTAAGGGGTTTCAGTCTACTGTAATAGTAATTGCAACCCCCCACCACATTGGAGGGCTAATTAAAGAGACGGAGGCTGTGAAGGTTTGGATCCCCTGGGTTCAGGCTCAGCATGAGAAAGGTAATTTGTCTGTCCTGAACAAAGAGATTAGGGAGAAGCCGGGGAGCTACTTAATAAATGAGCATCAAATGTCCTCAGCCGTGGATATGGACAGCGCCAATTATGTCACCATGAAATTGCACATAATAAAAACAATGGCTACCGGACGAGGCCTCGGATCTGTCTAGGGAAGCGTTCATTCTCCCTCCCTCTCTTTCTATTCTGTTTCCCAGCTATAGGTCTGGAGAATAGAAAGAGTTAGATGACCAATGATTTTGAGCACTGGTGGAAAAACAGTGTCTCATAAATTAGCCCGTATCTTTACCGCAGGCGGTGAATAGCTGAAGTAAGTTTCCTAATAACGGTTATAATCCGCTCAACGCTCCGCAAAAACATGACTGTTTAAGTATCTCCCAAGGACGCACGCATGCATGGGTCTTTTCTTTTTTCATGCTGGTGGAGAAGGGCATCCGGGTGTATTTAAGAACTCTCTCTCCGCTATAATTAAAGCAGCGAGGCCAATATTCAGATTGCATTTTAGCATTAATAATTCAGCTGTTTTCACTACAATTGATGTCAGCACATAAATAAACAATGAGGCCTCATATTTACACAGCGGCAGCCGTGGAACGAGAGTGGCAAAGTGGGAGGAGGAATGTAAGGAAGGGGGCTTAAACAGACATTTAAAATTAAGCTTGATAATGCAAAGGCTTTCAATTTGAAACGCAACACGCTCTTGGAGCTCATTTGTAAAAGTGACGATCCCTTAAAAGGCCTCTAACTGAGCCCTGAGCTAATGGAGCTCTTTCCCCGCTCTTCTCGTTGACTCACTACATCTCTCCTCTCACATGTTTTTTCTGCTGAAGCTGAAATAAATGTTCACTATGAGACTCAGCAACTGTCCGATCTCTCGCACACACTCGCACATGCCCGCTGTCTCCATATCAATACTGATTATGTGTCACTGAACCGTTATTTTCAGAGATGCCGAGTGATACAATCGGATGGTGGCCGACTACACAATGAAGTCTTATTGCAGACGGTCTCAAAGGCGAGGAGGGGAATTAGGTAAATAATTTGCCTGCTTGGCATCTGGTTTTGTTTATTTAAAGCTTGCTGTGCAGCGTTGGAGGAGTGGATAGCCAGATAGAATTGTGACTGTGAAAAAGAGACAGAACGTGTGTATGCTAGTGTGAAATTTGAAGACTTTTTAGCTAGAATAAAGAAGGCAGTGTTTTCCCTTATTTTATAACTTTTTTATAATTTCTTTTACAAGTCTTCCTATTTGATCAAAAAAGTTCCCAAGTACTGAGATACAGTGTAAGCATCTATCTGTTATCATTAATGAATATAAATGCGGCACTGTTACGTGGGGGGAGATCATTTCTTACCTGTCTCTTAACTACCACAAAGCTTGTGTTAGCCATGTTCTCATTTCAGTAAGTTAACATTAATTGTGATAAATTCGCTTTCAGCCAGGCTGAATTGTTTTTTGTCCTCCAGATGTGACTGTGTTTTAAGGATTTAACAGCATATCTAAAACTGCTTCATCCTGCTAAGTTATTATACAACCTTTTAGCTGTTGCCAGGGTTTTTACGTGATTGAATATCAGCTACAATTTTCTACAAGTGTTGTAAAGTATAGGGTAGAGTTACGAAAAAAAAACATCACAAACATTAAGCATTAAAATAAGTAAATTAACAGTAAAAGCGGTAAGAAAATGAACTAAAAATAAAAATAAGTACAGCCGTCCTCAGCCTATACTGTATGATAGGAATCTAAGCGAGACTCTTAGTGGGACTAAGTGGAAAGAAATACAGAAACATTTATAATAGACAAGAAGAGTCTCTCACTTTCTGGTCAGGCAGTAGAGGGTTAGTCTGCAGTGAACTCAAATGGCCGTTGATGAGTGCTGTTGGTCTGTCGTGTTCGCAAAACAAGCTGCCGTTGATGTAGTGAAACCTGTCTCCAGGGACCAGCCGGTTCCGACAGGTAGAACATGTGAAACACTGCAGGAGGAAATGAAAAGAAATACATTACCCACAATCCTCACCACATTACTGCATCAAATGTCTGGAAAGCAAAGTTAAACAATCCTCCGAGTCCTTACAAAGGACATTAACCGTCATATTATAAATTAGTTATTATAAATACTTTGTTAAAACACTACACGTCATGTGATGATACTGTAAATTATTTAGGACTCATTTAAAATTTCACCTTAGTTAAAAAATACATATTTAGAGTATTTATTGGCCAAAGATTAACTGACTGATATATTGTGACAGCTCCTGAATTCAACTGAAATCTACTGAATTTGATCATTGTTCCTTCCTCATTTTTTCTGATTTTTATAGAACATTTATAGCCATTAATATATATTTTTCAAATACACTGAATGCCACACATGTGAAATGATCTGATGAGAGCACTATAGGTTAGAGCAGTATTAAACGTTACCTTGAGATGGTACACGTTTCCCTGTGCCCTCATAACCAGTTCACTGGCTGGGATTGACTGACCACATGCACTGCATGCCCCACTGTTCCCAAATAACCTACGAGGAATAAAAGACCATGTTATTATTAAAACAAGATTGTTTACATTCATGTCAAAGAGCAAGCAGCAAATAATCTGACACATTGCATCAAAGCAAAAAAAGTGAACGTTAGCAATTTTGGCAGTTTCATGAAAAACAATCTCAATGTGGGTTGTCATTTTACAGAAAACATTTTGAAACAAAGGAAACATGAGAAAAAATAAAACAAGACGACACATAAAAAGCAAAAATATCATCATTTAGAATAGCAAGGTGCTATAAGAATTACAGTTTAAGTTAGACAGCGCAGTTTAATTATTGAACAGAGTCAGTGCAAGTTTGTTGTTACAATACATGGAAGAATGACGTATAGCACTAAGATATTGATTTTACATGACGAACAAGACAGTTAGGTGTGAGATAGGATTTTATTTTAACAAGGTATATGTGTCTTGACATTGAGTAAGCTGTAGTAGGCAACAGAATAATCTGAGAATTTGTTTGGGTGAACTATAGCTTTCCTATGTAGGAACATGAGTAAACATTATGGCTCAGTGGTGCTATTAACACTAGTTCTGTATATGTAAGAGGTTTGTTAACCTGTTTGGCTTGATGTTTACACTGTAAAAAAAAGTCCTTCCAAGGACAGGTTTTGCTTAAATCATTTCAGTTCTGTGCCTCTCTCTCTTTTTCTCACACACACTCACTGAACAAATTGCATCTTCAATATTCCGATGTAGAAAAGATAAATTCATAGTAATATCAGCAAACCAAATGAAAAAATCCTACATTCTGTCCTCCAAAAGCCTCTGCCACTGGGACTAAGTATTACCTTTAGTGTTCATTTTTTGCAACCTAATAATAACCTAGAACATAAGCAATCAGAGCCTAAGAATATTTGATTGTACATCTAGGCGGAGACACAGCGCTTTTGCCATTAGGACTCAAGCGAGCGCTCAGTCACTGCCGCCTTTCCATTAGAAACCCTCGGCTACTCGGGTTGATATATAATGTGCATGGGTTAACCTTTTCAATCATGGTGTCAACACTTTAGATTTGCTTCTGCTCATCTCTTTCGTCTCTAACCTTCTCTCTCTCTCTCTCTCTCTCTCTCTCTCTCTCTCTCTCTCTCTCTGTCTCTTGATAATGAAATGCTTGCTCCTGCTTCCTTTCTATCTGCCTTCTGAGTCCACAATTTAGATTACTTCATCTTGCCGAGCAACAAACTGAATGAAATTTCGATTTGAGCAGAAAGTAATTTACTGGGATCTGGACCCATTTGTCATCATATCTCACTGGCTGTTTGCTCTATCACTGCACTTTTCCTATGCAATCAAATAAGACCACAGCATCTGACAAGCTTCAGAGAGAGAGAGAGAGAGAGAGAGAGAGAGAGAGAGAGAGAGAGAGAGAGAGAGAGAGAGAGAGAGAGAGAGAGAGAGAGAGAGAATGTTAAAAGGATAGAAGGGGAGAAATAGGGAAATTGAGAGAGAAAAGGGATGAGGAAAATGTTGGTGTCACAGTGCTCATGTTCCACATGTACATGGTTACAGATTAACCTCAGAGTTCAAGAATCATTTAATCCCTGTTTCTATGAAAACAAACTACTTGTTTAATCATAATCACAACTGTTTAACCAGTATTTTTCACAGTTGTATACTATTGTGGTAAATGTAACTAAATAATAACAATAATAATAACAAAGTAAAGTGCAGATTAAGCAGAAGACTGCAATTTAATACAGTATACTTTTGAATAACTATACACTCAGCATAAAGAATTGCAATATTATCGCATTGTGACCCAGACAGACGTCAATATACTATCGCATTGCCAAGTTTGTCCGGTTCAAACACTGATATTACATCCCACCGCATTTGAGCGTTTTATTTTCCCGACATTGAAACAGCTGTCGTCTACACCATTTTGCAGACATTGCGTTGTTTAATGCGAGCGCTACAAGATGAATGAGCGAAGCTTTAAGAGTTTCTGTTCAGCAGTGGTGGGTGTCGAGGGTGGGGAGGGGGGAGGGGAAAACAAATTTGGCTGCGGCATCGATTGGAGCAGCTCAATCAAAACTCAATTTCAAACGTAATTAGCTATAGGCTTGTGACAACAGCGCAGTTTCAATGGCGTCGATGGGCCAGTCATGCTAGGCAAATGTCATGGGGGAAGGCCTTTAAATGCAGCGCTTTGATTCACCTGTAAAATGACATCCTCCCCCGGCCTTCAGAAAGTAATCTGACACGCCGTGAAAAAATCTTCATCTGCTTGATTCAACAATCCCCGAGCGCTGACATCCAAACTCAAGCTAGAGTACTTACGCGCACACGTTATTTGGAATCTGGGCTCAGAGCGCGCTCGCCTTTTAATTGTCGCGGTGTCTTTTGGAAAAACTACAAACTACAGAGGGAATCTCGAGGCAACCTTTTTATTTTCTCAGCGCGCGCTATACGCAGCGTAGCAGGTTAATTATTTGAGCAGGGGATGGCTGCTGATAGCATTTGATTTAAAGGCCTGAAGGCTTTAGGTGCTCAATTAAGTTGCTATCAGTCTGCACCTCACCTCTAATGGTCTCTCTCGCCATTGAACTTCTGTGCCGACGAGAGGAGAAGAGACGAGCGATATCACGGGTCACCGTAATTAAGGCCATGGGACTCTTTAATTGCAGTGACACCACCAGTTTTCGCTTCCTTCTGCTCAAATCAGCCTCTTGTTTGTTGTTTTCTCATTCCTTCTGGCTATTCAGACCCTCGATCAATCAGAAAAGGAGGATTTTGTCAACGAAACATCACGGAATGCTGATTTATTGACTCGCTCCATCTTGGAACGGGTGGAATAAAACGGACCACAATCTACGTCTGTATTTCATTACGAAACCAAGCAAAAATTCTGTCTGCACTCCATAGGCGATGTCTAGAGGATATAATTTGGATGCCAACTGCGAGGTAAAATACAACCTAGCAGGGCTGTTTTGGGCCATCTGGCAGAGCTCGGCCTCTTAAGCGGAACCTTTTTGAGGAGAGCGATGTAAGTTGGTACAACAATGATTTCTGCAACAGAGTCCATTATAAAAATGCCTTTCAACATTAGTAGCCAAAGCACCTTAAAAGCACTGGGCCATATTGATACTTAAGCAGAGCTTTGCATAATGGCAATGTTACATTAGAGGGAGAGAGAGAGAAAGAGAGAGAAGGTGGGTGGGGTGGAGATTTCACGGCAAGAGAGCAGGAGGGTGGGTGGGGGGGCTCTGGCGGGGATGAAAGCAGCCAAATGACACTCGGTTAATTCAGAGTAACAGATCTAGTCCCAAGTGGATTGAAGGCCTTGAATTAATTCTGTTATGACAAATCAAGATAAACGTTTCCCCTAAATTGCATGCGATTTAATTAATTTCAGAGATCCAAGTATTTCCTGGCTTAATAGTTCACATGCTCCTGTGCTGTCATAGTGCTTGAGTGGGCAGACTTCAAAGTGATATTAAATAACCAACTATTAGATTTACCTAGCAGGTTCTATTGGAAAAGTGCCATTTAATTACCTGGGTCTATTCAATTAAAAGGACAGTGTTTTTCCCCAACCTAACGGTCACATGATTGTTCACTCCCCAAATTAATTCTCTCTCACCTCAGCCCGTACAAATAATATCACCGCTGGCTTAGGGACAACATGATTTCAAATACACTCTAGTACCTCCTGCTTCTCTAAGGCTAAATCTAGTAAAATCTCCAATGCCAGTGGCAGCACAACTTGCCCTTGTGCGTCTAGTCGAGAGCCTCATGTCATTTCCCTCGTCTGCCATTAGGGAAAATGGGATGCATTTTCACGTATGCATTCCAATCAATCGCTAAGCCTTTTTGCATCAGTGGTATTAATATAATTCTGGATATGTAACTTCATTATTTACACAGCAAGGGCAATTTAATAATCCATTACAAAAATAAGGGAGGCCCCTTTAAAATCCCCTAAGGGGAATGGCCTTCGCAATAATCCCCTCTTCTTTCTCTCTTCTCTCTCCCGCTCTCTCAAAAGCCAATTTGGTTAATTAAATGTTTTGTTTGCAATGTGGCTCTCATTCATTTCGGACACGTCATTGGAAGCGGATAGGAGCCAGGCACTAGATCTCATTAGATAAAACCCATCAGGACTAAAGGAAAATGGAGGGGGACTCTAATTAAAGCTTTTAATTGTGTGGACTCACTGTCAGATGTTATTTTCCCCCTCTCTCTCTTATCTCCCCTTAGATCACAGGCTTGTGTGAGCTGTGTTTTAGCTCCATTCTCTTGCCTGATGCACTCTCATTACAAGGAGAAAGGTGTAGCTACTTTTCCCTCCCCGGTCATTTTAATTAGGCTCGTAGGCCCATTTCTAGCGGCGGGTCTGGTGGACTTGATCTCTTCAGATCAGGTGGAGTGGAAAGAGTGAAGGCACTCTTCACATTTGGACCGGTCGTCTCAGGTTTGCTCTGGTTGACACCTGTTGTTCCACGCTGCCGGCTGCAGTGTCAGCGCGAGGCTTCGCTGAATTATCCAGCGTAGCGGCGCATGCCAAGGTAAATACTCACTAATGACTGCTGTTCTGCCAAAAACACTTTTCCGATGGGAAGAGTGGAATTTATCATGGGTGATACATCTTCGAGAAATTATAGAGGAATATGTCATATTATCGATGCTGCATTTTACAAATGAACTTCAGAATTGGTCTGCTTGTTTTAATATGAAAACTATTGCAGTTTCATTACAAAAACAATCCTTCAGGTGTCTCCCGTCGCACTATTTAACACCCTGAGAGAAGTTGCGATGTGTGTGTTTCCTTAAAACTATAGAGCCAGAAATGCCAAAGCAATAGGTTCCAACCCTGCATACTGCTGTATATAAACATCTGCCAAATTCCTAAATGTAAGTTTGTGCTGTAGCGTTCTTACGGATCTCTGTTGTCCTTGCAGAGGTCAAAGTGTGAATGGTCAGTCTGTCTATATCAGCTAAGCGAGACTGCCGTCACCCAGCCGCCGCTTTGGGTGTCAGACGTACTTACATAAATATTTAAAAAGGGTATTTTTGGTAATTAAATGGTTTCTTTGAGATAAACACGCATGCAGGACAGGATGTGATAACTCTTTTAAATTCCTGCACAGTCGAAGGTCAGTTCTGCTTTACCAATAGAGTTTTCTAGCATCTTGTAAAGCAAACACACACGCTTCCAGCACGACGGGTCCTTTTGCTTAACGATGAAATATAGCGCGGCCCACAAACTTGCAGATGTTCTTGAGAAAGAATCTCCTTCGTCTTCTGCTCTGTCAACATATGTCAGTGGCTTGACCTCTTTTTTTAAGAGTGTCCCGTTGAGAGGTATAACCAGCGCGCTTTAACAAGGGCCGCTGACGGCACAATCTGAGACACATGTTCTCAATGGAAAATACACTCTACTTCGTGAGAAGCCTGAATGCTTGTAACTTTTTCCTTCACATCCATCACTTCATCTCATCATTACATGCCTAATGTCATTTCATGTGTTCCTTTGATTGTCACAATGTCCAGATGTATGAGCTATCTTAAGCTTTTTCTTTTGGCAGGAATCCGGACCACACTGTCCACAAAAGATCTGACCTATATTTTTAAGGACTCCACTTAAAGTTTCTCTTGTCAGTATGTCAGAATTCGGAATAAACTTCAAGCTGACATTCGCAAACGTTAAAATACCTTGGCACTGATATCTTCTTCGCATGGCTGTGATTGTGACACACAGATTAAAACAAAAAATAAATCTAAACACACATATACAGTAGGATGGCCGCAACTAACCTGATGTAGTCGTTTCTGCAGAGGATCATGCCACTCTTGGTGTAGCAGGATGTGCCGATCTCTCCAAGCTGGGCCTGGCAGCAAGAACATTTCAGACAGCGACTGTGCCAGTAGCTGTCCATGGCATACAGGAGAAAACGATCTGCAATCTTTCCCCCACAGCCTGCGCAACGCTTCCACGACAGAGACCCGGCTCCGACAGGTGGTGGCTGGGTACTTCCTCCAGGGTTCACCATTGTGTCTGAAATATATAAAAAACAAAAGGAAATGTTTGTTAGAGATGCAGTTATGTGTGTTTTTGCTTGTTACAATGTTTTTATTAAAATATTATGTTATATTACGCTAACTACTTCAGAAACACACACAAAATAAGAAATAGTAAAAAATGTACCGCAGTTTACCTAAATTAAAATACCGTAAGCACTATTGAAATAAATTACAGGCCTTAATTATTATCCATGTCTTTTAATGTATGTTTTAAAGTTCCCACAGTTTTTCAAGTTCTAAAACACCTGCACCTGAAACCACTTTTAAATGTGTGCTTCCTAAAAGCACTTTTGTAATCATCGGATATAATGTTCATGCCTGCAAGCAAGTCTGAGAATTGTTTTAAGTGTCCTTGATCTTTATCTTAATGCTGAGGTCAGCTCATTGGTGGTAAACGTCTGTTCACAGATAACAATAGAGGCGCTGAAACAATTAAAGAGGCGCTGCTTTTGTTGGGTTGTCTATAAAACTGCACATAAACCTGAATCTTCCTATTGTTTACACTGGACAGAGAAATGCACATTGGCTAGAACCAGAGAAGTTGATTGGCAAACTCTTGAGTTGTACGACCCATTCAGAGGTCGACATATTCCAGTTGCTTTCACTAAGGTTATCAGATGACGACTTCCCAGGCAACATCATGAAGAACATTCAGCAGTGCTGCTCACTTTGGGGACTGGTCACTGCCCCGTGAAATTACCCTGCTATGTCAGATCATTCAGCATATGCAAGAATCTGTTAATGTCGGTCTACAGAAATATCTTTTAATACCACGGTGTGCTTCTGACAGAAATCACATTACAGTAACCACGAACCCTCATTTACGATTGGAGTTCTTACTATGCTCTGTTGATCCATCAATACTCCACGCATGCACTTCTGCACTATCCTTTCCCTAATAAATTTGAAATGTTAATCTTTTCCAGGTTTCATGAGGATGGCTCCTGGACCAAACTGGGGAAGATTAAAATTTAAGATATATTCGTGGAAGGCTGTAAGCCAAATCTTTGTTGAAAGGTAATTAGAGGAGAAGAGAGAGGCGGGGGGTAGAAAACATTGCACTGAGAGAGAGAGAGGCATTCAGTAACCCCATTAGTGGAGGCTCTTAGGGACAAGCAATACCTTAGTGCTGATTAAATCTAAAGGGAGATGAATCAGAGACCGAAAGTGACTCCCCCAGATAAATAAGATCGGACCATCGTCAAGTTTCATTCCCAGTAAAAGGGAAAAGGGATCTAAGGGGAGGGGGTGGCTTTTAAGTGAAATGGGCAAACTCAAGTAATTACACGGACAGGCAATTTAAGAGACGGGATGTGCAGAAATATAAAACAGATCAGCAGCCTGTGGGCAGTAATACAGATCACAGTCCAGGAACCTAACTTACATTCAACTCTACCCCAATGGACAAAGCAAGTCATCTATCTAAAGATGCATGACACATTACGGTTCTAAGAAACTTTCCTTTTGTATTTGGCTTGGACTGTGGATTGTCCTATATCGAGAACCCACACATTAACTTCCTTTCTATAACTGAAATATTATAGAATTAAAATGTACCGACTGTCGGTCTACACCTTGTTACACTTATTTCTGAATGTGTGGTCTATAACTGTGATCAAACACATGTCTTAACCCAAGCGCACTGCAAATGTCCACTAGAACACTAAAATCTCCAGTTACACTATTAGATAAGCATGTGACGTGTATGAGAACAGACAAAATGTAAAAAAAAAAAATAATCATTTTACAAACAGACACATTTTCAGATATTGTACAAACATGTACAATTACTTTCTAAAGAGTTAAACAAATAAATAATAGTACTTGTTTGGTGTGGCACTTTGTAAAACATACCCACCTTTCGTGACACCATGGAATCATTGTTAACAATAACATAAATGTTTAAAACATAATTATTGGAGAAGTACACCCACCTCTTTTGTCTCTTTTGAATGTAATGGCTGAATGATTGGTGAGAAATAAGCAGTCTGTTTTCACGATAGTCAATAAAAATACTGCGCACAGTCCAACAAACTCACTGACGGAGCGCGTGCATGAATACTTCTGACTGCTCTATGCTGTGTTCGAGTCAAGCAAATGGAGTTTTGAGATTGTATTTCCACTCTTGCCGTCCCCTTTTCAGTTGATCTGGTTATCGCCGGAAAGATCGCATGTAGCCTTGTAGAAAGAGCGTTCGGTAACGTCGTTCGTAATTTCCATAGAGCGAGTATGCGATGCGGCGAGCGTCTCTGTTTGTAACCCTTCAGCGATGATGTCTCGACGATGGTTGTCGCTTGTGCTCTACATGTTTCAGTGACAGAAAAAGCCACAGTAAACCTCCTCTCCGAAGATGACGTCAATCAGGCTACAGCCAATCACAGCGCACTCCATTCAAGCGGAATACCAAATCGAGCCAATCAGATGAGCGTTGGATTGACACGGACACACGCTGGTGAGAGGAGAGATTGCAGTTGAGCTGGGGCTTTGCTTTTGAGGTTGATTTTCATCATGCGGGGAAATTTCTATTTTTTAAAAACACTATAACTTAGCAGACGTCTATATTAAGAAACACTTCTACATCAATGGCAGGTTCTTGTACTATAGTAATTTTTTCGCCCTTATTTTTTATTTTTGTCACGTATTCCAGTAAAAAGTTTGCCATCTAAAAATGTTTGGCCTTATGTTGACCAGCATATATACGCGTGGGCAAAATCTCAAAAGGTTCACGTGGCTCCATGGACGAGGTGAAACATTCAGCGTAGAGAAAGACAAGAGAAACGCAATGTTCCTTATTACAGTGGCGCCATCGACTGGCACAAAGCAGAACTACACGATAGTATGTCGGAAAAAAACGAATACATTTCTGTTATAGACAGTGCATGTATATTAAAAATCTACAATGACTTAATTCGAAAAAGAATTGCTAATGCACCTCACTAATATATCACACGATTGTAAATTGCATAAGATCTTGTATTCAGGATGTGTGTTTATACAGTTCTGATAGCCTACTGTAACTGTAGAATAATTGTTTACAAATGAGGTGTTTATGTTGCTTTAAAGTACTGATATGGTTTATTTCACAATTGCAGACTGGCAAGAAGCTTTTTTCTGCCAAAAGCGAGATGAATTTCTATTATAGTACACATAGAAAGTGGTGCACTAACAGAGTGTGAAGGGAATGTTGTCTTATTGTCTGTCATAAAGACAATTAATTAAAGCAAATGATTATTCTACAGTGTCCCTTCTTCAAATTATATCATCATAGTTGACTTTAATTTGTCACTCTCAGAACCGTCTTAATTTCATGTCCCAACTTGAAGGACCAGGAAGCGAAACTATTCTACTGTGAGTTTAAGTGGGCAGCTAATCTTTACAAGACAAAACTGTGTAATTATGAGATGCCTCTGGATTCATTAGTAGATGTACATTGTGTAAAGAGACTCCTATACCAGATACTAATGGTTTAATTGTTGTTGGTCCTGGCTGATTGCAGTGAGCAGTTTGATTTCCCTGCAGGAAAGGCAACTCTATTTCTCACAGGATTGGGCTCAATTCTCTCCAACAAGAACAATGAGCCAAACATGGCAAAGAATGTATTTTCCACGAAGGAATAATTAATTTATCTCAACTATTAAAACTTGTGGGAAATTATGGGATGACTCTGAATGGGAGCCTCGGAGGAAAAGCTTTGTTTGTTCTTGGGCTGTTTTAATGAGCTTTTCACAAATGGGCATGAAAAAAAACTTTTTTCTTTTCTCCTTCTGCAATATGATCACTTACAATAACCGGGAAGAGGTGCTTAGGGGATCCCATGGAAAAGAGCAACACCCAACCACTGTCTCTGATCTTCTAATGTCCTGGAGTGGTTCTTCTGCGTCTATGTTTTGATTACAAACAGTGCAAATGGAAAAGACACGCACGTCCACCAACATTTTTTAACAGCGCAGCGTAAGAGATGGTTAAAAGTATTGATACCCCCACAGAGTGAACGAAATACCTCATAATGAAGTTTGTGTCCTCTGGGGGAAACCAATAGAAAAGCTGGTAAGGGATATACAACACAGTGTTCACTGTGATGGTTCACTTAAAATATAAAATGATGTTCCATTATTATGCTGTAAAACTGGAGAGCCTTTCCATCACGCAGCAATAGAAAAAAAAAACTAAAAGGCCTCTAAGACATTTTAGATACATAAAAACACCACAGGATACAATTTCGCGACAGATCTATACCCTTACTTTTAAAAACATGAACAAAACAGCAAAAACATTGTGTTGTCATGCCATTCTGCATGCAACGTACAACAGTTTATGTAAAGGCCTTTCAGAGATATTGGATTATCGATTTGTACAAAATTTGTTTATGAAATGATGGGGGAGGGGGAGTGAGTAATAACCAGTAGATTTTCGTTATACACCAGTAATATACAGATTATCTAAAGCCAAATATAAGGGGCACCAAAATAGTTTTACTTATGTTTCATGTATCTTATTCTTTATGTGTGAGCATGTTGCTAACCCTTTGTTTTCCATTGTAGGCGTTGAGAGTGTATTTCACCCAGGTGACTGTAACACGCCTGCAGCAGCTAGACGGGTGGCGTGACACTGAGAAATATTGAATTGCATATTTCAAGACAGATTGTTTGTTCTATACACCCATAAAGATGGAGAAAAAAAATCCAAAGTCATTTCTTTAATATGCTGTTATTGACTGCTTTGATCAATCTTGTGTCAGCAGCGAGCGAGTAAGTGAGCTTAATTAAATACAAATCGATAATTCTCTAACAAATGGCACATGGACTTGAGAAACAGACACAACAGAATTAATTGAGGAGCATTTGTAAAGCTAAACGTTTGGGAAACTTCATCAAGAATTCAGCTCTCCATCTTTGGTGAACATTTATACATTATGCATGTCATTTAAATGCAATTAGGGGTCCTAATATGTTAATCTCTTTCATTTATTTGGCAAAGCTTTTTGTAATTACATTGTTGTAAACAATGATAAAACTGCGTCCTCATGCATGCAATTGGATAATTGGCTACTCGCAACACATTTAGTAGATTACTCGAAAACTATTACACAGTCAGATCTGGGAAATGGAAAGAAAGATGCCCAATGTGTCTTAGTTTGTCAAACCTGTCATACACGTCAACTGCTAAGCTCTGACATATTACAAGGTAATATCTATTCAATTTGGGTTAGAAGGTAATATCTATAACACACAGATTACATGAACTACAGTAAAGTGGGATTACAAGCAGAGTTAATGAAACGATCATTTTGGTGAGATATAGCAGAAGCGTTCTTAATATAAACCCTACAGTATTATATGTGCATCTTTTTCATGTCCTCTTGACCACACACACAAAGACACATTGCCTGGCCCGCCCTCTGTAGGGTCCATAATTATGCTGATCTGAACAGCCGCGGCCCTCGAACAACATCACTCTAATGAAAGCTCGCTAATCCTTAATGAGTCGCTATGTCTTGTGATAAATTTCATAATTATTCAACCCAGCGCGACGGGAGACGAAAATTCATCAGTCAAAGCAAATTAGCCTGGCTCCATTATAGTGCCGCGTCTTGTAGAGACGTTCGCTTTATTAGGCCTCTACAGCCATCGCTGT
The DNA here is from genome assembly GCA_026939265.1 of Oreonectes daqikongensis. Taxonomy (NCBI): domain Eukaryota; kingdom Metazoa; phylum Chordata; class Actinopteri; order Cypriniformes; family Nemacheilidae; genus Oreonectes; species Oreonectes daqikongensis. The sequence continues at coordinate 1,334,754 of JAOTQM010000446.1, read as the reverse complement.
AATTGGGAGCATATTTCACTCGGCCGTAGCCCCACTTCATTCAAGGACTGCTTTTATCCTTTTATTTACACGGAGTCCCTTCTTAAAATGTTTTTCAGTTCATACCTGCGAAGTGTTTCACAGCTTTTGAGAAGAACAAACGGGCAAAACTTGTAGAGCGCAGGGTTACCTGTCTACTAACCGTACTAGATATCACATTTCAGCTTGTTATGCTTAAAGACTGGTGCTGAAACTTTTTCAATGTGCTTTAAATGCAGTTTCAAATATTTAAGTTAAGTACATTTTTGCCCTGAAAATGAATTCTGCAGTGTAAAATTCATTCTTTCCTGTAAAGTAGTACAGTGCAAATGAGGTAAAAAAGAATCAATACAAAACATAACATGATTGATGACCAATTATTGATCAAAAATATCTCAAAACAAGCTTTCACAAAGCTTTTCTCTTGCTTTTCATGTAAGACATGTCTAATAGGCCTCACCTCTCATCCACTCTAATTACCTTCCTTTCTGTCATTAGGAGCTCCTACCTCAGGAAAAGATGAGAAAATGTGATTTCCCTAGTTCTCTAATGCTGATTAAAATGAGGACAGTCTGAAAGAGGGTATTGTCTCATTGTGCGTGTGTGTGGGGTGGGGTGGGGAGGTTCGCTGCAAGCGTATGTGTCTGTAGATCAGTGGCGGCAACAGGAGGGATAATTTCACCAGGATGATGGACATTAGGGCGCCCCTCGCACACACCAGCCTGGTTTGTTTCTTGACTGCCTTAGGGGCGAGCGCTCGGCAGGACCCTGCCTCTCATGCACACAACCTGCAGACATGTCAAACGAACAGAACCGGGCTTGCTGAGTCTATAGCTGGTATTTACAAAAATCAGCAAAAACACCCAAAATCATCTTGCTCATATTAATGGATTTAATGGAGGCATTCAGAGGTGAAGGCCTTTTTTTCCATGCTCTGCTGAGAACGTTTTGGAATACATTTCCCCAATAATGCATGCACTGCAGAGAAAGAGAAGGGACAAGACAGAGCTGATGAGATGAACGGTTTGGACAAGTGAATTCATGAGAAACAATGCAGTCAGAGCACAAAGGACTCCAGTTACAAGGTAGCTCAGTCAAGGCCGGGCTAGGGATAAAACCACGAAACTGATACTGCTGTCTGGCCACAGTGAAGGTAAATGACTAGCAACTACAGAATGATAAACAACCCAACTCACTTTTTTAAGTCAAAATGTATCCTATTTATTTTGATACATGTTTTATTGTGAACAATATATTGGTACACACTGCCTTTGTTATCTTAAATTTTCGTTTTATGGTTACATCACTTTGGCTGCACACACTATTGGATGATGTTAATATTCTGCTAATGCATGTAAAAAGCCCACTTTTAAAATCAATACTTGTTGGATAAAATCAAGTCCCCCCATATTTTTTATAATTAAATATCCTAAATATGTCCTCAATATCCTCAATACTCGGAAGTGCATCATATCAGGGAAGTAGTATGCGTAATGGTGACTTAAACTATTTAAATTCATTTACCATAGCTTACTTTGTGTCCTTAGACAGGCTAAATTCCTAAAAGTCACAACATATCAACCCTCACATTAGTCTTTTACATTTCACAACAACGTGGTTCAAAGAAACAAGCCGTTTTAAAGGTTATGTTCTCACAAACTCGACAGTTTTACATGATGCCGATATGCCAGATTTGCAGTTAATATGAAGTGTTATATGGGTGAAGCTGGTGTGTGTGTTTGTGTGTGAAATCCTTTCCGTCAGACCGTATCATTTGACCAGGCTAATCTCCTCTTCTTACAGCTCATTACAACTATGTTTGTCCAAAACAATGGCCCAAAGTAATGAAAAAAGACCGCTGTGAGGTTGAGCTGATTGGAACGTAATAAAAAGTGAAAAAGGACAAAGTGAAAAAGGCAATGCACACAATGACACACACACACTCCCTCCCTCTCACAAACACAGACTGAAAATAGCATCCTTATCATCCCTGTTTCATTTAGATTTGATTACTGTCGGATTATAATGCAATCACAACACTGTTTGAGAGGTAGCTATGGGAACCGTGTATCTCGCCACAGATCTTAATTTAGGTTTGAACACTCCAGATCACTTAGATACAAGAGACGAGGGGGATGGACAGAGGAGAACAAGGGCGCGTGAGGAGGTGAGAGGTATACTGGGAATGAGCCGTGGGGGTGTGGGAGGGGGCACAGGATATGGAGACAGGCGCTTTCTTGTCCTTCTGTTGTATTTCATATGTGATTCAATTTGTCTTTCAGGATGAAAATCAATTTCTGATGACAATCCTATGGGCTGCACTGAAAGGCAGAGAGTTCCTAAGTCCTGGGAAAGTTGCTGTTGGAGACGAAGGCTAATCTTGGCAGAATGAATCATTCACGCTCTTATTTGGACATCTGTGTTAACATTTTCCCCCCAGATTCCTCCCCCTTGATAAACTCTCCCTGACTGGTGATGGTTTCATTAGAGGTTTTTGCAGGTGGTTGAAAGTTTGATGATGCAGGAATATGATGTATCAAACTGACCTGAAAAATAGTGTTAAATACATGAATGCAGCAAAACAAATAAAAACAATTATTCAACTTTTATTAACATAATGGACGCTATATATACATTGGCTATCATCAAATTTGATGTATAAGTTGTTTAACTATATGTAAAGTGTCAGATGGCAAATTTACGAATGCATTCATTTTCATAGTGCCGTAACCATGGCGATGCAGAACTTGACCGTGGCAAAAGACATTGCACAAAAAAACAATGACTTGAAAGCACAGAATGTCAGATCAATGGAAAGTTAATTAATGAAGTGAGCCGAACTGCCAGATGCTCTTGATTCCTATGAAGCACATGTTCTTACTGCTCCTAGATCTGCTGCCAAACACAAAGAAAGGCTTCTTTTCATGCTTTTCTATGGATTGCAGCTCATTTAATCTTGTATTTTGAATCGTTTCTAAATTAATTAACAAGTAAAACCCAAATTGCATTTAATTGCATTTATTTCAATTTTAAGATTTCGCAGCTAAACAAGATGGAATATGTTTTCCAAAAATGGAAACAGAAGTAGACACGATACATACAACATTTGTGAAAGGTTTTGGGACCCTAAAATGTGTCATGGCGACAGCAAAAATATCTTAAAATATGTTTAAAATTCTGAGAATAGTCATGTATCTTATTTAAGGGATAACATACTGTAGGCATATTGCATTACAAGAGCCATGTTAAAATGTTTCATTATTGTTTTATTCTTGGTTTAACAACAGACTCTCTGCTTACAACTGACCAATGGACGTTGAAAGGTTGAAATACGGCATTATATTCCACAAATATGTGCCGTGAAAAGCACAGACAAACCCCCATATTTGCCATACTGTACTTGATTTTGAAAGAACTCCACCAACTGAACTGGCTTGATTAGTCGCTGGATTAATAGATGTGAAGTATCCATTGGATTCATGCTTAATAAAAGCGTATTGTACAAGGCAATGACCCTCATGGCTGAAATCCTTTATATGGTCTTCCAGCCAAAAATGGCTTAGGCCTTGTAATAGTTCTTTTAAAGGGCATGTAATTAACCAGGACTAATACCATTGTCATACTGTTAAGGCTCAAAAGTTTGCACAGCAAGGAAGTTGGGTTTTAAAATAGACTGCTCGGTGAACATGGGCTCTGATTACAATTATGCGCTACACTTTGCTGATTTGAAATCAATGAGGCCAAATTTCACAGGGGCCCTGTCAAATGGTAGCAACGAGCATCCCAGATCCATTCCCCAATCAAAAGTTTTTGCTCTGTATAATTTCACGCAATCAGATTTCTCCACAGTCATCCAGTGCAATCAGGTAATCAGAGGGGCCCATTAACAAGACAAATGGGGTTTAAAAAGTGGGTGCACTCTGTTTGCAGGAACTTCCTGTGGAGAAGGCCCCCCTGCCTCTGCCATCTTTGATACACTGCAGAATGGCTGCGTACTTGCAGCAATTTGGATTTGGGAAGGGAAGGCACGAGATTCTATAGGAGTTAACGTGGTGTCGTTTAATGAAAGGACACTGCCAAAAGTTCAACTAATAAAAGAATTTTTAAAAGTAGACACACAACATGGCTGGATGGCAGAGAAGCAATGCAGTGCAACCATCACACACAAGAAAGAAGAAGAAACCCGAGGCTAATGAGCATATGCTATCTCTATTTCCTTTAATTGCCTTTCCCATAAATCTACAATTTTCCTAACTAAGAAAAGGTGTCTTTCATTTGCCCTTTTTAAACTACGAGGATGATATTTTGGCCCAAACTTCTGTTTCTCTCAGTGGACACAAACTGTCATTACCACAAATTTTAATGCCTACGGAAATAATGAGCCGAGACAATGTGAACATAACAAAGACAACAACAACAAAAAATGAAAGGGAATAGGCTCTAATTTTGGCCCTTGGGGAAATGTGGAGCGATTCTAATTAAGCTCTTCCTGAAATTAAACACTCGGGTCACGCCAGTTTCTCATCTTGGTCTCTTTACTGGCTGCTTTTGTTTGAGGCGTACAGTTAATGACAATGTCCAACCTCAGAGAGAGGAAGTCGTGCTCATAAGGACCCTGTGGCCATTAGGAACCTCAAATGCTGTACAGATATTAGATTAAATGCAGCTAGACAGCAGTCAAACATGTCTGAATAGCACAAGTCGTCCCTCATGTAGTCCTGATTAAACATATGAATCAGTGAGGAGCAGTGCTGATTCTACCCAAGGTGATTTTAAGTGCTTAATTAAACATAGACTATACAGAGACAGCTCAATCTAAAAGTTGTCAAGCTATAAACCTGCATGAATATTGCACACCTTATGCATCATATTTGCAGATAGATCTATCTCGACTGCCAATATCTGATCCACTGACTCTTATCTACACTTTGCCAGACCTCAGATTGTTGAGCTATCTTTCATTTTAGTCAGTGTGTGTGAAACGGTAATTGCCCACAGATAAGCGCTCTACCTCCTTCCTGAGAATTCGGAAAACAATCTTCCTGGACATAGATTCTATCCTGGGTCATTTGGCTGACCAGGGGTGCCTAAAGCTTTTAGATGCTTGGCTTCAGATGAGTCCACTCGTCTCTGGCCTGCCACTCCCAGCCAGTTGCCCCAATCTTTCAATCAACCACCCCATTTATTGGCGCAAAGCACCACTGCCCAGCATCCAGCAGTGTGGCAATCTTTGCAAATGAGAGGAACAATTTGGTAAAGACCCATCATCACGCTCCAAAATATTATTTGTTGTAGATGAGGTTATCAGGACTATGCATGTTTTCAACTGGAAATTGCAACACACATGTGTTTTGTTGAGTAAACTGACGAGCTCATCCTAAACTTCATTTCATACTGTACACATTGAAGTATACCTTATATCACCAACCTGCCAAAATAAAGTAAAAAAATATAAATGTATTTACATATTCACAATAAGAGAATGAAGGTTTCCATGGAAACACTAGTTTAAAAAAAAAAGTAGGGGAAGAATTGTCACTCATTTGTCACCATCAGTCTTGTTGTTTTGATATTAGATTGATATCTAATTTGCATTTTTAATTTCTCTGCAGATGATACCCTCCCTGGTTAATGAGCAATTAATTGATGACAAGTTCAAATTAATATCAAATATGGAAAATGCCAAGGCTTGACAAAGAACAAACAATGTCAGTGTACTTTATTATTGGCCAGCCTGACATTAAAAGTCGCTTTTGAAGTAAGACTGAAATATAGTACATGAACAGTTTCTTCGGTTTAAAAGAAGAAGTGGTGGAGCATTCAGAACAGCTTTATAATTTTAAAGGCATATAATCACATAGCAATATTACGTTTCAAACGTGTGCCATGATTTTGAACATTTTAAAAGCCTTTCAGTCCTTTTCCCCCCTTTTAAAAATTCGCCTAATTTCCGTGAGTTCCTTTTCCTGAGTCCAATTGGATAATGGATGTAAATAGGCCTTATATATCTAATATGACTTGGGACTGAAAATAGAGAGTAAGTGCCTTTTTATAAAAGCTTATGTTGAGCTGGAGCTTTTGATTACAGGAAATGGAGATCTTATCTCTTGTGTTTGCCTGGCAAATGCTTGCATACTGTAATAGGGATTTTTTTTTTTTAAATAACTAGATGTTTAGATGTTCCCTTTTAGACAAAATGTATTTAATCTTTATGTGTATAAGACGTACCCCCCATTATATGCATTCAGACGCTATAGATTTTTTTGCCTTGAATATATTTCGGCATGTTCACAGTCTGTCTCACAATTTTTTTCCAGACAGAAGGATGTGATATAAGCACATCAACATTTAAGAACATTTTGACATTTATTCCATTAACATTATACTGAACCTAACTGTACAGGTTTTTTAAGTGTAAATATTTTAACAATAATTAATACTCTATTAAAGCTATATATTAACAAACCCTTGAATAGTGGAGTCAGGAGTAATGCTGCATGAACATGGTACTCCTACATTTTCCCTATAACTTGACCTCTCAGGTTAATGGCTACATGGAGTGTTACATTTTGTAGACCAGCACCCTAAATGCTTTTATTAACTCACATTTTATTACTTCCATTTGAGCTTTTATTTAGGACCAAGTATATGTATATGGATGGTTGTGTAAGGAGCATTGTTGTGTAGTATATTTTAGAATCTAGAAGACAGTATCTATATCATAAGACCATAAAATACAATGTATGCACAGGATGTGTCATATGAGTGGATAAATTGAAATATGGCCAAAGCTCATACTGTATATATAATGGTATGTATGTACAGTATATAATGGGGCCTTTGAAAATTATAATGGTCACATCATAATAAAAATTGTGAATGGTTTGGTAAATTAAGGGAGTACACAGCTTACCCCAAATAATGCTGACACATCCTTCTCCCCCCTTTTATACACACTCTTAACATCATGTATTGTAGAGCTCATAGAAGTGGTTCAGGCCTCTTCAATGCCTCTTACTTCCTTCTGCTTGAGGGCGCATTTCCCCCTCTCTGAATACCCTTCTTAGGTTGACTGTTTGCTGTTAGAAACACAAAGAAGTTGTGTGCTGCATTTGGTGTTGACAACCTCACTTGCTTCTATTCGAATCGGCTTATAATTCAGTGACCTTTTCATTTTGGTCTGTTTCGTGAGCATCCATCTCTTGGGATTATCTCTATACAGATTGCTTGTGTATGCGTGTGTTTATGCATGTTGGGAGGGAGGCAGCATAGGAGCATTATTTTAGGCTGTTATCATTCTAATGGTATTGGGGGAAGTGCTGTGGTACAAAACAAGATCGAAGTGAATTAACATCTCCTTGGAGATCTGAGGACAACAACAGTACCAAAATCATTTTGTCCTTTTCACATGTTTTCATTCAGAGAGAATGAAAAATGTTCTCCGTTCGTACATGGTAATGAAACACGAGACAGTGGATAATCTCATAAATATGTGTTGCATTTCATGCTCAATTCTCAGGCTTATAGAAAAAGAGTGAGTGAAAGAGCAGGAGTAGAGAGGCAGTTAGAGAGAGAGAGGGGGTCTTTGTTTCAGGCTTGGCTGACAGGAAGTGGTGGCAGAGGGACAGTCAGAGACACTCATCCCCGGGAATAAGGAATGCTGGAAGACCCGGTATCCCATTTTGATCAGACCTCGCTGATGGATCGGCTGGAGAAAGGCAAATAGGTATAAGACTGACCCCCCGATGACAGCAGACCAATTTTGATGTCCTTTTAACTCGTTGACGTTTTTGAGCAGCATGAGAAAATGGCCTTTAACCTGTACACAGAATCAGAAAAACAAGACTTCACCTTACAAGATAGAAGAGCATGGGTTACCTTTCACAAAATCACCAAAGAACACTCACACACTAAATGTTTTACATGACATCACTGCTTTAAGGGGTAAAGAAGAGCAGATCACCTCTCAGAGGCTGATTTCACAGGTTGTTTCAACAAGATAAAGCTTTCATTAAGACTGGAGCACATAGGGCATAGGCGACTGTCTTGTCGCTGTAGTCGAAGAGCGAGTTTTCTTGTTTGTCTTTGTCCGTGGCTGTGATTAATGCTCCGGCTGTCCACTTTAAGCAGAAGCTTTGAGAGAGAAAAAACAGGACAGAGAGAAAGAGTCTGCTCAATAAAGGAAGAATTATGTTATGGCAGTTTCACATACTTCCCATTTCAGAAACAGGGAGGTTTTGAAATGAAGTGACACCCGGCTGGCTTTCTCTTGCAAAATGTAAAGACGTCTACCGGAAAAAAAAAACAAGGACAGTGGTATTTTGTCGGAAAATGATTCATTCCAAAATGCTGAACCATGTGCAAAGTGTTACATCAATGCAGCATCCAGTTCCATATTGAATGTAACCCTAAACTCAAAGGCCCCAAGCTGTCCTCCATGTTTATAATGCATTAGTGGAACAAACTCTTCACTGTACTCTATTTACAAATCCCAGCAGGTCGTGGATTAGTTGCAGATGTGGCTATGCAACTGCTCTGACCAAATTCATACCAAAGTAATAAACGCTATGTTGGTGTAAGGTCTTTTTTCAACTCTTTTTGTTAGAACTAATTTTGAAGGGGTGAAAGGAACGAGAACGTACTGCTCACTGTTTGGAACATGAGGGGGTTGGTACACCATTTATATTCCTAAGATTAGAACTACATGTAAAACAAAGGTTATTAACCATTTACACCTACTAGGCTAAAAGCTTTAACCAACATTTATTTATTTCAGTCATTTGTCATCGAACACTGCAATCATTGCTTTTCACTTTGGTTCAAACCAAACACACTCGCAGTCTCTCTTCATTTAACTGATTTGGATGAGCACTCAAGACCCCTTAGTCGGAGAAACCTGAATTGATTTTCTCAACTAACACCATGTAGTGAGGGAGGCAGTTCAACAAACAAATGTACTGCTCTTGTCACCGAGTCAGAGCCTTGCAAACACATCTTCATTTACAATGATGTAAGAACAACAGCCCTGTTTACAAATGTAAGAGGAACAGACGCAGACTACCAAAACCGGAGTGAAAGCCTGGCGTCTTTTAACACAAATGACACCCTGACACACTGCTGTGTTTTATTTTCCCTCTGTTCCGTCTAACACATGATCAGAGAGGCAAGTGGCCTGCCGTTGGCGGGCTAATGGACAATGGAGACTGTGTCTAGGGTGTGGGAAGACCTTCTCCAGCAGCCATCAGCCGGCCCATTGTTGATCTCTCGGATGCATTAGGATCATACCAACCCTCAGTCAGTGTGAGCGGAGAGAACAGTAAATGCATTTAACTTCCAAAAGAAGACTGGACATGTCAGTCAAGCACCTCCGCCACCACCACTTTACTTTCTGTCCCCTTTTCCAGACAAATAAATAAACTATGATAGGAAGCTGAAGAGGGCAATGGGCAGGACAGAAAAAGGAAACTTGGATGAAAGAATGTCCAAAGTAATTACATTGAAGATTCATTCAACTACCCACTGATCTACTGCTATGGATGATAACAATATGCGTTATGTTTTTGTAATGTTTCAAATCTTTTGCTGTATCACATCAACAAAGTCGTGTTTTTTTCTGAAGATAGTGCTTTGGTATTTATGGGACAGCTTTAACATGGCAATAGAGGAAGGCCAAGACTCAGCTAAGCCTGTGAGGGACGTTTGGCTGGAAGTGCTCTGCGACCTAATCCCACCCTGACCCAAACTCTACCTCCTAACCCCCTTCCTCCAGGGACCCAAACTCAAACCTGCATTCCTCTCTCTAATGCACTACTTATTCAGTATGAAGTATACTGGACTCCGACCAACGCTGATGAGAACGCAAGTCATGTCCTGCCGGACCCTTGCCTGAGGCAGAGGTTTACACTAACGTGTGATTTACAATGAGCTCACTGTCCTATTTCAGATAGTAGACAAGCGTGATCCTCGGACAGTGCTTGGGGGAAATGTCAGGCCCCGCTGTTAAAAACAAAGTCACATTTGAGTGTGGCCGGTCGAAAACCCCTTGTGGTTTGTATCCACATCCTGAAGCGCAGACAGTGATTTAAGCAGGGTGTCTATCAGTTGTTTGGGACTGGCGGTTAGTCAGTGTTATGCTGATGATAGGCATGCTATGAGCAGCATAATGCTATAAATAGATCATGAATCTCATATAGATCTGTCTCTTGTTATACAGCCACAGAAATGGAAATTGTCTTATACTCCACCTCACCAAACGGTAAGGTCACCTTATAGCCTTGTTTTCAGAAATCTGTAAGTGATTGTGTGGTGTACTACAGATTGCCAGCTATTCTCCTCCAGCCATAATGCATTATGTTTTGGAGCAGCTTATTTTTTGTAAGTGATTTATCTATAAAGATTTGGCCATTTTCCTCTGCATCAAATTCCTACCGTCAGAGACTGGAGAGAGTGGAAGAATGCTGGGGAATAAATAACGCTCTAAATATATATCCCCTGCTCCGAAGGAGCAGCAGACTGCTTAGTGAGATCAGGAAGTCATATTCAGCCTTCATTTTCAAATATCTTCACAGTCACACACATTTTCTCTCTTTGAACATAAAGGACCCGGTCAGATTTCACAATGCTTTTCTGAAGCTGTTCTGGGTATGCAGCATTCAGCAAGAAAGCAGCTTTGATTTGAGACACCTGTCTGAGGGATGGGCTCTCATAGCTCCAAGCTGTTCTGACTTGGTTGCCATTCAAATTCGGGAATTTGGTTTTTGATGACTCCATCCCACCCTAATTGTTCAGGCAGCAAAGATCAGTTATATTATCTTACGGGTCATGGGAGCTTTCACTTACAGAATACTTAGGGGTGGTCGACAGACAAAACCTGACACCCGGAATCATTGTTGTGCGGGTAAGTCACACCTCTTTATTGTACAGGCAATATGGGAAGATGTTGAAGGCCTCTCAGCTTTCTCCAGCTGGGTGGAGCTGAAGATGACTGCAGGGGCTTGAGATCTGAATACATTGACACCAAATATGTGACTCATTGTGGCTCATAATGCATGCTGGCATGCTGAGAGTGATCACTTGAATACTAAAGATTGCTGTTGATCGAAGTCAGAAGCATTTTTTTGAGCCAAGTGGATTTCGAAAGAAAAAGGGGAGAATTCAAGAGAAATTTAAATGTAAGACTATTGTGAGTAAAAAGTGCTTGTTTGAAACACTACGATTGAAACTTTAAATAGTAAAAGGTGCTCAGTCCAGACAAACGCTGTTAAAAAAATCTGCAGAAATTACAGTATTACAGGCAGCAGTTTGCCAGTAACTTACTGTAGATTTATATTGATCTAATTTATTGGCAACAGTTTGTTCAAAGATAAATGAACATTAAACATTGACAAGTCTTTTTCTTTACAGAAAAAATAAATAGCATTTCTGGGAACCAAAAATCAGATTTTTAGTTCACAGAATGCTTTGCATGTTATTTTATAGTTTTTTTTCTGTAAAGATAAAGACTTTCTTTGAACAAACTGTTGCCAAAAAATTAGATCAATATTAATCTACAGTAAGTTACTGGAAACTGCTGCATAACTACAGAAAAACATTTTACATCGAACCTTCCACGGATTATTAAAGCTATTCTGTTTTACATATTCGACTTCTTTACCATAGGTCAAGACTTTGAAAAGAGAGAAACTAAAACAGGTTAATTTAACTTGGCAACAGGTTAAATCAAGCTCTTCAAGAACAATCCACTTCACGTTGGTGAGCAAGGCCAGCCAGCAGTGTCATGGAATGTTTTTAAGTGGCCAGCTTTGATGTCTAGAGACTGCACCCTCTATGTGCCCTAACATTTGTGCTTCTAACTCCCTCACACTGAGGCTTCTGTGATAGCCGTCGCATAAAAGGGAAAACGATAAATACAAAGAGAACGGAATAGTGAGAAGGAAAGCGAAAGGACTGTACAGCATTGTAATTAGTTGCACCTGTTTCCTTTAACGCGGCTCCGGTTTCTCTGTACAAACGCATGTAGATTAGGCATCAAAGTGCCTCTCTTCAATGCCCCTTTTGTTGGCAGTTGTCAGGGAAGCAGCCTCCAGAAATGTGTGACCCGAGCAAAGCTCTGGAACTCAAGCACAGAGAACCCGCAGCCATGTGTCCTCACCACAGCAGGAGAGAAAGCCTCTGCTGGGTCACCAGCAGACTTCATTCAGTTCTCTAATGATATGTGGATACGTTTTAAACTCAAGTGAACGAAATGTGAATAAAGTTGTCCTCCAAAGCAAGGTAACTGTACTGTATCCTAGTATAAGAGTTATATCACTGTTAAAAATGTATGTATAAATTACAGTATGACTGGCAGTAGTTTGCCAGTAGCTTACTGTAGATTTATATTTATCTAATATATTGGCAATTTGTTTAAAGATAAATGAACATTAAACATTAACAAGTCTTTATCTTTACAGAAAAAAAACTATAAAATAACAGCCTCATGCAAAGCATTTCTGGGAACCAAAACCAAAATGAGGATTTCTGGTTCCAGAATGCTTTGCATGATGTTATTTTACAGTTTTATTCTGTAAAGATAAAGACTTGTTCATGTTTAATGTTTAATGTTCATTTATCTTTAAACAAACTGTTATGTTATATTATTATATTAAACAATATATTAGATAAATATAAATCTACAGTAAGTTACTGGCAAACTGCTGCATAACTACAACAACATTTTTAACAGTGTATTCTTTCACTTTGTCCTCTCTCTCTCTCTCTCTCTCTCTCTCTCTCTCTCTCTCTCTCTCTCTCTCTCTCTCTCTCTCTCTCTCTCTGCATTTTTATTTTCTTTGAAGCTTGCAGAAAAAAATTATTATTCAGAATTTTGTATAGCTGCTGCCTGAAGTACTGCTGTGCATTTGATAAAGTAACAGATGCACAAAATGGAACAGGGTACAGTACAGGCCTAAATTTGCATTTGCATCTTCAATTGTACAATTGTGAAATGGAATAACACACACACACACACACACACACACACACACACACACACACACACACACACACACACACACACACACACACACAGTTATATTATGTTTTTAGATGGTCTTTTTAATTTGTGTTAATGATTTCCTTTTTTTTTTTTAAATGAAGGAAGGTGATGGGGTATGGCGTAACAATTAATTTACAGTAAATTTGATAAACAGTAAATCAATAACCAAAATATGTTTAACAGTATATGCTTATTTTTAAAAACTATAATTTTGATTTATTTTCAGATGTAGTAGTATTTAGTATAGTAGTATTTTGAAAGCACAATTAGGCCTATAGCCTACAGAAATATTTGCTTCATTTGACACATAGTGTGCAAAAACAATGATCAAACATACTGCCTATACAATAAATATATAGAATGTTGGGTAGGATAGTTAAAGTGTCAGTAATTGTACACATTATTGCTTAATTATTTAGGCATAGTTCATCAGTGTTTTAAACAATTCAGGGATTTGATATTATTCAACTGAATTTACAATTTTTCTGTTGACACTTTAACCTACAAATGCTTAATAATTAAATCAAATTCAATGAAATCGAACACAAGAATATATTGACCAATGTAAGTTTATGTACTTATATAAGTACATGCTAACTACAGGCCTATATTGCAAAATGTAACAGTACAACAATGTTTTAGTTCACAAAGAAAGATCTGATAGACACAAACATTCTACCCTGCAGGTGACGCAGGTGACGTTTGACTTTGGAAATATTGCAGGTTTAACGAGGAAACAGTGACACCTCGTGGCTAACAAGCATAAGTACTTTAATATTACTATCATCAAGTTTACTTAAAGGTGGTTGTATATTTTTATCTTTTTAAAGAAAAATTTGAGATTTTAGACCTATTTTATTTAGATCTTTCTTTAACGTATAGGCAGTAATGGTAACAATATTTTATGTGTAATATATTTTTATGTGTATTCATAAGGATGATTAGGTTTAATTTCTAGGCATATATTTCTTTAGCACTCATTGATTGGGAGAAACAAACTTTGATAGATTAAACATTGATTTGTAGTATGATTTATTCCTTTTTCCTGATTTTTCTCCCTAATTCTCAAACAAACTATAAAGACCAGATTGCAATCAAATGCACCCACACTTCTACGATTTGTACAACATGCTCAGTACAAATAAATCAACCTATTGTCTTTTAGAAACTCAGCTGCTAATCATAAACGCTAAAAACTAAATTCAGTAATTGCTTTTACATTAAACCATTTGCTCACTTTCACAACCAAAGTAATCATAATCATGGCAGCACTTCTATTGTTTGTTTTTCAAGCAGAGGATTTGATAGTTGTTTTTGTCTTGTGAAGGTTATCACCTATCATACTGTAGGAACAGTTTGCAAAAGCATGAAAACATTTTTCCAGGGCGCTGAATTTATTTCCTTTCAGTCAGCATGAGGTTTTTGCTGAACTGAATAATCAAAGCACCTAAATAAAGCAATGCAAAAAGAGCAGCTCAGGGCTACTGAAACCAATTTACATGAAGGTTATTTACCTCTAACAGAGACAGACTGGGAGAATGTGTGTCCAGCAGAGATTGTAATGGCCCACAGCGAGTCAAATAGTGTTTGTTCATGTTCTACGCTATTGTTTCTCATATTGCCCTGATCTGCAAATAGTTGCACAGGATACACAAACTCAGTTCACCTTTTGCTAAGCTTTTACATAAAATATGTTGGGCTTCAAAACTGAGTTACTTGTTTGCATAGCTTTAAGAGTGACATCCAAGTCTTCAATTTTAAGTTTAAAACTGAAAAATACCATAAAATTCCAGTATCATTTACTCATCCATGTTGCTCCAAATCACCAGGGTGTTTCTAAGTGGAACATAAAAGAAGATTTAATGTCTGGGACTGAAATACTGAGAAAATGATGACAGAATTTAAGTTTGGATAAATTATTATTTTAAGGAGGGTTTTATTCTGGTATTCTAGTTCAATTTCACAAATAAATCGATTAGAGCCGTCAATACAAAGTCACTTTACACAGTTTCTCTCTCACATTTTATCACAAAAGGCAGTCTTCGAGTGCATAAAGTGTGAAAATAATGGGTCTTCATCCCAAAGAGGCTTTTATAAGGGAAGTGCAGGCGTTAAGCGATAACACTTGAAAATGTAAACTACTTTGGGTCAATTTCCATTAAGAGATTTACCAAAAAGCATTTAAAGCTCCATGCAAAAACATAAAAAATGTGCTTTTATTGTGATGCGTTATTGATTTATGTAATTATTAATGAGGTAGTGTAATTGTTTTTAGATGAATGGTCCTAATAACAAAAACAACATGGTATTTATAACAAAATGACACAAAAACCAGAATGGTTAATCATGCTAAGATACACATAATCCAAACCGTGACCACACAGATGTCCTAAAGCACATGTGTAGTTGCACAATGACAGCACTGGCAGCACCAATAAAGAGTCGCTGAAAATGAGGAAGCAGTGAGGTAAATAATTTACTCCATTATCTACTCTGCAAAGCTCATCAGTAAGCCTGAACAATAGGCACGATTGAATTGGCTGATTGCATCTCTCTTTGACTGCTTGGTCCTTTACCTCTGTGAATTCAACATGAATGAGAAAAAGGAAGACAAAGAAAGGAGTGTAGACTTCTCTTCAATGTCAAACATCCATAATATACCAATCTAATTCAAAGTCAAAGGTCATATCCAGCATCAGACTTCAGACTGTTTCTTCAATAATGCGAAGACGGATCTTCATGCTTTTCCATGTTCCATCCCTTTCATGTTTTTAGAAATAATCCAATTCAGGACAAATGGATCAAAAAAATCTGGTATGAACGAACCCTTAATTATAGAAGTCACATTACACATCATGATGTTTATATTGCAAAGTCTTTATGAGGTTTATTTGATGTTTTTAGTTTTTCCTAATTATCTTTCCACATCACGGGAACAACTCTCTTAATTGCTATTTTTAGCTTATATAGTCAAGGAAGCCTCCCCAAAATGCCCCCATAACGGAAATAACGTGCTAGTTTCCTTGGCTTTTTCTATTGACTTTGAACTTTGTTTTAGTCGAACCACCACATTCCCATTTAGATCACCATATTTCCATTTCGCGTAGCTGGCACAATAAAGCCCTTTAGCCAAGTGCTCAGAGGTCCTGCCTTCTGTCCTGGAGAGCAGGGGGTCAGTGTCTCTCCTCTTGCTCTGTTTGCTTTATAGAGCACCAGTTTCAACACACTGTGACCAGTTTTACTCCACAGCTCAGATCTGGCTAGAAAAAGAAAACTCCTGTCCAAAATCCCGAAGGTTACGGTTGTCAAACCCAGCAAGCCTTTATTGGATGAATGAGGTCATTATTGTGATTTAGAGGTTATTTCAACAGAAACATACAGTACTAGTCTAATTGGTGGTGACCTTTACTTCAGAACAAAGAAGTAGCCCTGTAAGTAAGCCTAAACCGTATACTTCAAGTCTAAAGAGAGCACACTCATTTGAACCTGTTATTAAAGCCAGCCATGTCACACGCCCCTTGCTGTAATTTTACAAATAGGGCAGTTTAATTTGCCCGTTACATCAGGCTCCTTGTGGACAGGTCCTTTGTGCATGAAGTGAGAATCGCGCATTTCGGTAAAAGCTTCTTGAAGACATCATGACAGAAGTCTTCTCAGAAACATTAAAGTTATTCTCTAAAAAGAAGGCCACATCACCAGGCCTCCATTTGCACACAGGGACTTAAAATGTACCTTGTCATTTATGCAAGGGAACACAAGAGAGAGGGCCACAAATTGCCTAGAGAGCTTTATTTATAGCTGCCACCAAAGCTGAAAGCCAATGCGGCTCTAATAGGGCAATCTGTATTCTTAATGGTAATGCCTCATTCGTTTGGTCCATTTGGCTCAGTACAGGTGCATTATTGCGGCTTGTTGAACAGTTCCAGCTGAGCTGATCTGAAGAGAACGAACAGGGTTCGGTGAGCACGATGCTCCCTCTAGTGGAAAGAGAGAGTTGCCTAAAGGGCTGATGGACCTTGAAAGATAGTTGATCAGACAAAAAAAAGTTCAACCATAATTATAATCTTAGTCTTCTCAAATGCTGTTCCGCATAAGCAGGGTGCAAGCAAAGGTGCTTCACAGAAAAACTACAGAAGAACCAGTTTTGGAGCTTTTGCCAAAGGTTCTTAAACAAAGAATTTCTTTTTTACTTTTATACTCAAAAGAATCCAGTTTAAAGGAGTGAAGGTGGAAACATAAGTTGGGACACCAGTTGTTATTTGTTTTATTTTTACACATACTGTATGAGGGACACAAATGCCACCCATTTAATAACATGAAGCGTACGAATGAGCAATAATTTAAGCATTGTTATATAGCCCACTGATAACTGTCCTATTGTTATTTGCTGTCTTTAAATTAAACGTGTCCTAAAATAAATAAATAATAACCTTCCTCATACAAATCAATACATGGTACAGACTCCTTTATTTGAGCAGTAATTGTCAGCCTGCATTCCCATTTGTAATGAAACAATGCTTTAGGATTGCAAAAATATAATACGTTTATGTATGGCATCTGTCTATTCGTGTGGATGGAGGCTGGAGTTCTGTTGTACAATCCACAAGTTCCCAATTATTTCTCTCTAGTCAACAGCACAACCTTTAGTCTTAACAGGAGCAATTGCATTAAGAGTTAGGGGTTAGGACAATTCATTACATTTGTAAACGTGAAATGCTGTTTACAACCTATTTTACGTTTGTCTAACAACAGATTTCTGAGTAAAGGTAATTAATAGAAATGTTTTTTTAACAACATGAGAGTAAACACTGCCTGCAAAGTTACACTTTCGATGGTTGACCCATCACAGGGGTTTTCAAACTGGGGTCCAGAAGGTTGCAAGGGGTACCCAGACAATTTCAGGGAAAAAAGATAACTGTGCTTAATTCTGCTAAACATTATTATTGTTTTATTTCTTATGAGCTATTTTACAGAATAGTTTGTCTGGATCATAGTGAGTTTTTCTCACTACAGTGCCTTTTTCACATTTAGTTCATCCAACAAGTGTAATATGGAAACAATATGTTGTCTTTTTATATCACATTTACTATTTATGTAACAAAGTTTAAATGTTTTTTATATACATAAAAATTATAGATGGATATGTCATCTTATTTGGGGGTCCCTGGCATCATAAAGTTTGAAAACCCCTGATCTACAATATTAAAGTCTGCAAAAAAAACCTACATTCATTGCAAAAATAAAAAATTCAACTAAAATAACCCGTCTCTGCCGATTAACTGTAAAAAAAAAAATATTCCGCCATCCATTAAGTTGCAACAATGCAAATTGATCCAAAGCACAAAAAAGATGAATGAAGATTACGTTTTAACACCTTCACTTCACTGCCTGTTAAGTGCAACCCAGTCTCACGGCAGTTCGTGATATAGTCACAAAATGTAATCTTTTGTTTCGTGTTGGTGGACACGAATTTCTTATTTTTTTTGTGTCACCAGCACGACTTCAATACCCAGACCGCATGTACACTTATATATCCGTCAGCCTCCTGTCATTGCACCTGATGTACCATCCAAACTGAGCACAGAAGAGCAAGTCTAGCAAAGGTACAACCTTATTACAGTTGGCTAAAACTGTTTTACTTAACTAAATATTCGGTTTATATTATTTAGCCATTTAAGGTTGACTGTGTTATCTGTGATTCTTAGAAATGTATGATGTCATGTGTCAAAAATCCTAAAAAAAAAAAACATGGGGTCACAGACAGCAATGTTTATTTGAAGACCATAGAACAAAATATAAAGGAAACAAATGGTATACAAAGCAAATGCAAAATAAAGTTGGCAGTTTTTAAAACAAATTTAAAAATACAGACAGTGTCCAAATCTATACGGTGTGGTGAACAGATTCATGAAGGCACTATTGAGGGAACTGATGTTAATTTGAGCCTTGATTTTTTTCATTTAAAACAGAACCCCAAAAAATATTCAAAGACAAAGAAAGATGTTTATAAGTATTCATGTCTTCTGATACTATAACATAACTCTGACAGCAGGGTTAGTCAATTCACAGGTCTAATCATGAATGTTAGGAGGGCAGCAAACTAGTGAGACCAAGTTACTACAAGATAATATTTTAAAAGTAGTGTCTGGTCAAGTAACACAATTCAGAACAATCAGGTCATGTTATTGATACACAAATCTGCCTCACTCTTACAGTAAGTGGTAAAAACTGATTTCTGTTCTTTTACCCATTTCTGTTCATTGAACTGCTATAATCTGGTATTTTAGAGTCTGGCAGATAAAATAAAAAAGAAAGAAACATTTAAAAGTACTAGGAGGATTACTAAAAAGATATTCTAAAACTATTTTCTAAATTGTAATTCGAAGTGTAAATGGTCAAATTCTACATCTTTGAAATTTTTACAACCATTTGGTCCAATTACATAAAATATGTAAATACACTTTATACAGATATGAAATCCACTTGACCACTTGTTGTCCTCTGGCTACAATACTTTTACTATAGTCTGTAAACACTGTTCATGGCATTCTTATAAAAATGAATATACACGATGCAGAAAGTGTTAAGAATTCACAAAACCACAGTTAGTAGTAAAATAAAGAGGTGCTCCCAATGTACCAAATGTCTGGGACGAAGAGCAGTACCCTGTTCAAAATGTAACTTTCACAACAGTGACTCATGGCCAAAAAGTTCAGACTCCTTTTCCTCTTGAAGGCATGATAAACTATGAAACATTTTTATTTTGCTTTCAAGTTGTTCTCAGAAGTTTCCTCGTTGTTGTATGAAAGTCCGTAAAAAGATACTGAACTCAAATTGGTCTGATACCCAGTCAGCACTGCAAAAGATGTGGTTCCAATGCGAGCCTAGAGGTCTAAAACCCTCTGGCCTTCCTAGAACATACATTTGTGTGCATAGACGTTATCTTCTTTGCTGAACGCATGAAAGAAAAGTACATAACCAGACCAAATGGTGCATTTGTAACACTAATGTGTATTCATCTTAGTTTACTTTTGGATAGATCTTTTCATAAAAAAAGTTCTGAGCCAGTAGGTAGAGTTCTCCATCCTTTTCCCTGACACTGTGAGCGCGTACAAACTGAAACTGTTCCAGTGCAAACTCATAGAACTCATTCTCCATCTTCCATATGTTGGACTGCTGCAGCTTTGAGATGGACTCTTTCGTGGGGGGTTTCTTCTCACTAGTTTTCCTTAAGTGAGACTTCTTACCTGCAAATGAAGTCAAGAACATATGCAGTTGTTTATTCCAATAATACATTTTCAATAGAACTGCTCTAGCATTTTCCTTATGAATATCATGAGAAGTGATTTAAAAAAAGCTATTGTAATTGTTTTTGCTATTACTGGTGGTTATGTTTTTAATTTAAGAGCTCATCTTTACACCTACATTTTATTTACCATCACCAGTTATTGAGGTTTGTATGTTAAGAGAATCTATATCCTTTATCAGAGGCAGATATTTGCAAGAGTTCACTTAATATTAAAAGGCCTATGAAACTATGTTAACATGTCAAATAAAAAAGTTCTTGTATTGTTAATTGATCATTGGAAATATTTTGTTATATCTGACAAGAATGTATTGGCTAAATGAGACCTGTTAATGTTGGAAAAAAACTCAAAAATCTTTAGTTAACAATTTTAATTTTAGGGTAAATGATCTGGTCTGGGCTTACAATGCAAATGTCTTGGTTAAGAACTGGAATTTCCCATTATCCTGCAGTGAAAGATCTGACCAATAAGAAAATCTGGTTGCACTTTATTTTACAGTACGTGCACTTTCAGTGTACTTATAGCTACCAGTATTTTGTTGGGTAAGTACACTATAAGTACTTAATAGGGGTTAGGGTTACTTAGGTTTAGTGTTAGTACCTAGTAATAATTACACAGTTACACAGTAAGTAAATAGTAGGCTATGTACACAGGTAACAGGACTGTAAAATAATGTGCCATCAAAAATCTTGGCAGACAAATCACACCAGAAGCACTGCAAAAAAAATCAGGAAATATTTGTATATATCGGCAATACATCTATTGAATAAGTATGAAAATACAACCACAGAAAAAAAACCTAAAAGACCATTACAAATTTTCATTTAATCAGAATTTTTGGATTTTTAGTATTTTAGCTATTCCAGTCCAGTGTCTTGAATTTTAACAAAATCAACATCCAACAGCTGAGTTACTGTGATAATGTTATTACGTAATGCTTAAAGGTGAATATGAACGTTTTTCTATGCAGTATTTGAAGTCTGAAGAAAAACAAAGCATCTTTTCTGTTATTTTGACCAGTTTCTCCTGTTCTTATTTTCTGCAAATAAATGCTATATCTTTATTTGAAATTTGGGAGAAATATTCTTAGTAGTTCACATAATTAAACACATACCTATAATATAACAGTAAAAAACGAGAAGAATATAGAATATAATTCATAAAAAATGAAAATAATTTTTAAATGGTCTCTTATATGGTCAGCTATATATAAAAAGTTTATTATTTCTATATTTCTAATCAACAAATCTAATCGGTATCGTATTTTACAATTTATTATAATATAGAATATAGTATAATTAACTATTTTATACAAAATACAATTTTAAATTAAAATACAATATTGTGTTTAATTTGATTGCAAGATTTTAAATCCTTCAATAGAAGTTTATAATGTTGTGACTCACATTGGTTTGGTTTATTTTAAAAAACTTTTTAATAAAGATTTTTTCTAGAAATTTCTAGAAGCAAGAAGGCTTAAAAACGACATCGAGTGACAACATTGAAACGGCTGAAACAGATAAATGGAAGGTCTATAATAAAATTTAGCTGATATGCATAGGTACATAAATGGACTGAAATCCAGAATATTTTTGTAAACAGTCAACAAATTACAAATCCCTCAAGTACCACAAGAACTAAAAAAAACCGATAAAAAGCCTGCCATCTGGTGAAGCATCACAGCAGTCAAGTTATAAACAACATGAGGTGTATATATATACTTTTGTTTTACACCCGTAAATTCTCTTCAAGCTCAGTGTGGGCAGACACTGTGTGTGCGTGTCACTTGGATGCTGCTGGCATATCAGAACATAGCATTAGATGATAACCGAGCACCTGTGCGGTAGAGATCAGTAGCTCCTTTGAAGAAACGTGGCAGTGCTGCCTCAAGCATCATGATAAAATCCTCCAACTCTTCTGTCACTCCCACCAGAAGATACTCGTTCACCAAATTATACTTGGCCTGTTCAAGAGCCCACCTACTGCCAACGTTCCTGCACACACAAACAACAGCATTTCCATTGCCTACATGTTTCAAGAACAAATCAATACAAGTCATTCTGACCCAATCAATTTGTCTAATAAGAAAGATCACTGTGTAAGTGAATAACAGAGTGAAGAGTCAGTCAAATGGCTCACCAGCACTCCGAGTAATGGCCGCAGAAGAATGGGATCTGTAACCAGAGCTTCTCAGGAGCGCAGTCAGAACCTCCCGAAGACACACACTCGTCAAATGTCTGAAACAAAACATGAAAAAGTTCCAAAAACTTTATATATATGGTGGAAACATATTCTGTTCAAGAACGTTTTTTTCATACTATTGTCAACAACTAGTTGTTTATCAAATAAATTACAGTAAAATATGAAACACCTTTTTGTCTCCCTGCTTTCTTCTCCTGAGACCTGGTCGGTAATCATCACCAAACCGGAGAAAGTAGTAGTAAGACACAAGCCTTTCGATGGGGTCTCGCACAATGTTGATATAAACCGGTTTTCCCTTGAGCCCAAACCTTTTAGGGGAAAATAGTATAAATACAAACAAACAACAAACAAAAAAAGGTCCACTAGTATAATTCTTATGTTTGGAATTATGTTCTAAATAATATTTTTTTTAAATCATTATAAAATACATTATTAGCATATGAATCTGAATAGAAAATGTAAATCCTGTAGTTTTTTGGTATGTCCCCTTTTTTAAAGACAGCATGCATAAGAGCTTGCATGTACTATAAATATAAAACCTGATGATCGATGTTATTCCAATGTGCTTTGAGAACATTCCCAAGGAAATACTGTGTGTTTTAACAGAGGCAAGGATTTTGTGGCAAGAGATATAATTTGAAATATTTATTCATTATTTATACTAAATTATGCCAGAGTCTGGAATAAAACGAATATATTTATAAGGATAAAATCATTTTTAAATCAACCACTAGAGTGCAGCAACACTTAACTTCTGAATTAAACAAGGTCTTTTGTGCCTAAAAAGCAAATATAGCCATAGTAACGGTACACAACACAAAACAATACACAGCCTGTTTTATTATACAAGAACTCACTTTGTGAAGTCCAGGTAGGCAATATGGCCGTGGTAGAAACCTGGTTTCCTTTCTCGCCAGGATGTCACATTTCTCACGAACCTCATCTGTAAGCACAAGATTACATCTGATTATTTTCTGTATATATAAAATATATATTTTCATGAAAAATCGATTTCTTTTAATCCACATATCTGATAAGCTTTGCTAGTATCATCCAGTAATATCTAAATCTCAAATAACAATCTCATGGTAACCTATCTGTCATGGCCCATTGAACAAACCAGCCAAGTGATATTGAATAGAAACCAGACCCAAACACATTTTAGCGATGTTTTCTCCAAACATCCGCCCCTCAGTCCCACAGCTGAACTCCCTTGGGAGGAAGAGGTGGTAGTACCATCTACACTGTTGACAGGTAGACTGGATATTACCTTTGCAAAAGCAGTCACAAATAAAACCTTCCATTCCTCTGCTCTGATGCATTGTATTTTCTGGATGGCAATGACATGAATACAAATGCAAATGTACACACAAAACAGCACTTGATCACAGATATAGCTACACATTGAGTTAGGAATAATGTTCAGTGTCATTGAAATCAGTGTGAAATGGTTTTCGTGGTGGTGGAAATAGTAAATCTGCATGTACTGTAATGTATCAAATAGTCACGTGCTTGATAAATATACTTTGCTTCATGTGCTTATCATCTCCTAATGAAAATTAATAATAAATGTGTCCTTTAAAGCATACAAAAAAAGCAACGATAGGAGGATGGGTAAAACGCATATCTTAAACAATCGGAAACAGTATATGGGTAGAATGCGAGCATGTCAAAAGATCAAATCTAAATAAAATTGAAGCTTGTCACATATACAGTAAATAAACATACTGTAGTAACAATCACTTTATTTAGTGTTCATGTAAACATGAGATTTCTCAATGATGTAATTACCATTGAAACAAAATGTAAACCTTGTTATTGAGTTGTATTTTTTGCTGCCATTATTAATAATGGAGCTTATTCATTTTGGCTTATTTAACCTAATTCTGAAACTGTTCACCAGGAACAGCAGCAGTGCGAATATTGACAGTAAGTTATGAATAATGCAGGTGGAGTTAGAGACAAGACATCTTGTTTGAGGGAACATGTGGGGAAAAACACAGGAGCCACTGCACTAACATCACCTGGCCTGTCACAAATAGAATTTAACACCTAGCCAGAGAGCAAAACAATATCACACTGTCATCAGTACAACCAACCTACACCAGAGATATTTTAACATAATTAAAGAATACTTTAATAATTAAAATCTTTATACTTCACTTTCATTCATTAAAAGCGTTATATCATCATACGGTACAGTAGTCATAATAGTAATAGAATATTCACTGAAGCTAGATACAGGAATTCATCTTATTATCTTGTGTGTAAGCATATTTAAAAGTGAGGGGTCTTGTTTAACACTCAGACAGCCTTTAGGCACACTTAAAAAATGGTTGCTTTTTCATGCCGTGTTCTGTATCTTCAATCAACTAATAAAACTAATCTTCAAAATTACTTATATATTATATATATATTATATATATATTAGTTCTAAAATCTATATTTTCAGATTATATATTTTAAGGATGGAACAAATTAAAACAAAATGTTAGGTAACTGAACAAATAAAAAAAGATAAATTGGTAACTGAATACAACAGTCCTTGCTGCAGTAAGATCATGTGAAAAGTAACATAATATTGTCCAAAATGTTTATTTTTGCATACATACATGCATGTTTTATAGGGGAGATGGTCTAGCCTTGCGTCACCTGCTGCTCCTGTTGCCTGGTGACAGCAGCGGGACACAGCAAAGATGTTTATGAACTGTTTTAAACAAATACAGTGCCAGAAAATTGTTTTATTTTAGAGAATATGACGAGTTTATATAGATTAAAACGGCCCAACAGTATATTCAATTTACCCACCGCAGAAATGTAAAACACAATAATGCACCAATAATGTTAATGAACAACATCATATATAATATTAAAAACCTGACAGGGACAGTTTTGCAAATTACAATCTTTTAGGTAAATTTTAAGGTTTTGATACAGTTGGATTTTTTCTTCAGGAGCTAACTGTTTATTGCAGTCAAATAAAAAAGTAACACTAAACAGCAAAATGGAATAAATCTAATTGAATTTTGAAAGAGAATCGTGATAAAAACTCGATGAATCGAATCGTGACCCCAAGAATCGATATGAATCGAATTGTGAGGTACCAAAAGATTCCCACCTCTAATGTTTAACATACACATTAATCCTACCGAAGAACTGTATGAACTAGTATTACATTCCAAACACAGCACTGTTCAACACTACACAGTTAACTCGACCTCATTAGCATGCAATAACAATGGACACGTTACCTGGTCCTGCAGGGACATGACTGGGTTGTTCTTGGTGGTGTTGATGTGGAGGACATGAAAACGGTTCTTTCCGCACAGGTCATACGCAATGTTGGTAAAGGAGGTGCTGGCAGTCTTGGGTACACGGTTATAGATGATGATCAGATCCTCAATCTCAGACATGGCTGGCAAGTCCCGCAGGCTGTCCCGCGTTTGTCTATGCTCTACTTCTCGCACCTCATGCCTGGCCATGGTGCGCTCTGCAGGGGAGAAATAAGATCATAATATACCTTTGCAGTCATGACAGTAAAGTGTACAGCATATTGTTTCTGAAAACAACCAGATAAACACAAAAAAACGAACATGAAACAACAAATCACTGTTTTAAACCCCCCAATTTTTTTACATCTAGCATTTATACTTGCTTATGCATTTCAAAAGCGCATTACTCTGACACATCACATTAGATTATGTCCAATATGTAATGTAATTTCAACACTAAACTATACTGCCTACTGTACATCTTTAGATGCTCATTTACAAACTGACTTTACATAGTAATCCCTGGAAAAACATTCCATAACAATATTTCACTGCAATTTCTATCAACATACTGTATCTACAGCATACAAATCCACTTATCCGCATATTTATCCAACCATCCATCAAATAAAGCTTTTGGATTTAGATTGTATTAGCAGGAAACTCATTCATAAAGATAAGTATGTAATGTCTGTAAACTGATCATATTTTACAAGTTTTAAGCTATTAAATTTAATTTCCATGAATTTAATTATATTGTGTGTGTGGTGGAAAAAACAGTGAAACAAAATAAAAGAGACAGAAAGAGAGAGACACTACAGCCTATAAATCTGGGGCAGCTAAAGATTTGTAAGGGTTCCCAGTAGGCCCTTTCAACAACATGTTGATTTAGACGACAGAAAACAGCAGAGAGATGAAAAACCTGAATAATGGAGCAAGAAGAGGAAACAAAGCAAGCAGTTTGAGCAGCAAAGCAACTGTGTTCTGTTTTATGTACTGAAGGACAATAACTCCAGTGCCATTATGAAGATGTCAGGAGAATTCTGCACCATAACCACCCTGCCCCCCATTCCGTGTTCTACACCTCGAGAGGGAGCATGACGGCACGAATGCCACATTTATCCTGTTAATTATTACATTCGGAGCTGATTAAATGCTTCATTTCCCCCTCAATGGTAAAAATACTCGCAGCAGCATGTCTCATTTCTAATAGCAAAGTAGATTAAAATGGGCTATTTTTACAGTCTTTCGATCATATCGAGGAAGTTGCATCTATTTTCAGGGTTTAATTTCTAAACTAGCACACAACCAAGATTTGTGGCAATTTCCACACATGGACAAGCAATTATAAAAAAAAGTTGCACATACTTTTTTTACAGCAATACACAAAAACAAAAAATAGACGTTTTCAGACAGATCCTTCCAATCTGCCAACCTGCCATGGAGGAAACCTACATCAATCCTGAACCCTGACAAGATTAGTGGCATGATAATTGTTGGCATTGTGGTTGATGACTTTGACTGAACAACGAATTCCATCAAGAATGTTTAAGAAGCATCTCAGAGAAACTGGTTCATAAAACACTGCAAATAAGCAAATAAGGCCAGATGGAAGATGGATACTGTGAAGATGCTCAAAATACAACATCATTTTAAATTATTTTGGATATTTCAGTTACAGTTTACTAAGCAACCTACAACTTAGACCCTACAATTTGTTCTTTTATGCTAAAACTGGAAATTGACATCATGCAGCCTGTTTATGTATACCATCTACTGCCATGCATTTCCAGCTACAACACTGGTAGCTTTTTACAGTACTCTCGCTAAAATGAGCGACTCACGAGGGACTAATACTAAAGAACAAAACAAATCTCACAGACAAAGAACAAACCTCATGGGGTTGATATGGACCCAAGTGAGTTCAGGACGAACCCACTGCTCTCAAAACGTAAACATTCACTATGCACAGCAACACAACACAGTCAGCATAGTGCAAATGAAGCATATAAAAACATGTCCCTAGTACTTTATAAAAATAAACAGTGTTCTTGCAGGATTTGTTTTATAAAATGAACATTTGGCACATGTTAATAGGAACAGGATGACTCTAGGGTTGGGAATCGTTTGAATTTTATCGATTCCGATTCTGCTTATCAACTCCGATTCTTATCGATTCCCAATTTCGATTCCACAGTTGAAGTAAAATATTGAGATATCAACCTGTATGGGCATTTAGCCTGCTAATTGACTGGTTTGGTGTATATATATGCATAGCAACCATGTTTTGTCTGATTTATTAAAATTTGTATTACCATAGTTTAACTGCATCATGATCAAACTGTAGTTAATATAATGAAACTATAGTCAATTTGTGGTTCCTGTGCTTTATCACAAGTTAACACATGTACATTTCTGAAAACATGCACACAGGAATTGATAAGAGCAATTGAAATTTTAATTTCCAGTATCCAATTCCTATTCCTTTAGATTCTGAACTGATTTCTAGCCTTTCAATTCTGATTCAATTCCCAACCCTAGTTGACTCAATACTATTATATATTCAAAAACAAATAGTGGACCACTAAATATTTTTAATTTAAACGACTTTGTATGTCCAATAATATAAAAGAATTATACGAAACAATAAATGATAAAAATGAAATAGCTATTTCTCCCACTGATTATAAGTGATAGAAATAGAAAAATATATACGTTTTCATTACATAAACCGCTTGTAACAGACAACGCGTAAATAAAGGAAATAACCGAGTCGAGTCTTAGGTGCTATGCACTGTGTGCTAATGGAGATGTGTGCACAGCAAGCTAGAAAACAAAAGCCAAGCAAAAGATGATGAAGCCCCCACCCCATTCTTCTCGCTGTATCACACGCTCATTTCCAATACCCCAATTACAAGAAGTTCGGTCTGCTAATAGACTCATCAGTCTTCAACAGTGCACGCCTACCAGCGCATAAAATAAGCCATTTAAAATATTGATCAAGCCTTAACAAGCCTCCATGCATCAGCTGTACCACATTCAAGCCTCCTCGACTGCTAAGGACACTAACCCCACTCAATCTGATGCCATCTACTACACTGCAAGTGACATAAAGTGATGGAACTAGAAAAATCCCCTGCAGAAATACTGCGAACATTCACACATGCAGAGGGGATGTTAGAGTGCAACAGTGTCATAGCAGTGAAAAGTAAGTGCAGATAGATGGATTATGAGGGACAAACTACAGTACAGTTCATTTAGGGGCGAGCATGAAGTGATGAAGCCTAAACCTCAAGCTATGGCATTTGTCCTCTGTAGGCACTGGCACAAGCTCGTAATGGAGAGGAATGGAGATGGCTCAGTCGTATCATTCATTGAAGGTCCATGCTGTTCCAACTTTATGTAATCGCTGAAAAGGGCTTTTTTAGAGCTGTCATTTCACCATGCTGATTTAATGTGATTTATTATAAACATAATTTTACTCTGGCCCATACGACCAAGATGAACTGTCCTCAGAGCAATTCAACTACAGGCAAACCAGTCTCAAAAAAGGCACAACAAAATGATGCATGCTTGTGTTTATCAGCATATGCAAACATATGTTTTTTTAAAACGTTTATTCAAAACACATTAAAAAGCAGAAGTGCAGAGGGCAATGCAGGACCCAACATGCACGACTGCACCATCTTGACTTCATTAGTGAAACAACCTGCACTTTCTTGACACAGGCATTTCCAGCTGATTAAGCCCTTGATGGTGCAAGCATCATTTCAAGACACCTTTTTGGCTTTGGTTTCTTTTATAAAGCATGGACGGATGGAAGCTGATTTAAGTCTATAGGGTACGTTTCTCTCTATGATTTCTGCTTAGCACAGTAGAGCATAGTAGAGGGCGCCGTCCTGCTGCCAGGCAGAAGCGCAATCAGCAGGTGCTCTAGATAGGACAGTGAATCTTAACATTTTTGACGTTATAGGGATAGTTCACTCAAAATTGAAAATTGTCATAATTTACTCTCCCTCCTATTTCTTCTCACTTGTCATTTAAAATTTGTTTGACTTTCTTCTGCAGAACACAAAAGAACTGCATTGTTTTTTTTGTCCGGACAAAAGGTTTTACATATTTTTCCCTGTATGGTACAAATTATATACTGTATTTTTTTAATACAGTTTATACGTTAATATGTGGGCAAATATATTACTATTGTATAACAATAGACGGAAAAAATGAATTTTGCAAAAATAAATGGAATTCATAGGGCCTTACAATAGAAGTGAATGGGTACTGCCATTGTTTGGTTACCATCATTTTTCAATATCTTTTTTTGTCATCTGCAGAAGAAAGCCATACAGGTTTGAAATGACAAGAAGGTGGGAAACGATGACAGAATTTTCATTTTATTGTATTTCTTTAGGGCCCCGTTTGAAGAGTCAAGACCTGAATAGTTTTTCTCCAAAACGAGATAACTCTGTAAATGAATATGGGGGGGGGTAGTTATGATGTCCCTATGTTAAGTAAGTTTTGTAAAAGTGTCATTCATGTGTCATGTCGATTGTCTCATTCTCTCCGTTCCTACATACGTACACACACACGCACGCACACACACAGTAGAAAGAATATGTAGAGAAACATTTAAGGGAGTTTATTTATGTTGCAGGAAAATGTGTTAAGAAATGTCATTTGTATAGACTTTTTTTGTTGTTCCAAGTTACAGTTTAATTTAACTTTATTATATTTATTTTATTTTATATTCTATTTTATTTTATTTATATATTTGTATTTGCATTTTGAATGTAATGGCAATTAAATGCACTAAATGGGTTTCATTTTCAAAAGATAATATAATATATTATTATGCAATTCCAGCAATAAAAATGTGAATTTTCTAAAAAAAAATAGGAAACAAATTGGTTGTTCATTTTAAGAAACCTTTTAAAGTCTTATTTTTTTTGTATATTTAGTATTGCTCTTTAATAAAGAAAAAACACTTCTTATTCGATTATTTGATTAATCGATAGAATAATGAGTTGAATACTCGATTACTAAAATAATCGATAGCTACAGCCCTAATACATACTAACATTTTTCTTTGCAATTCAAAGAAAAAATTGTAGTATGTATGCAGTCATTTCAACAAACAGGCTCATAAAAAATCCATCATAATCTATTATTACCCATCACTATGGTGCGAGGTGGTGTTATTAGCATGTTAGTGACGACGTCATACTGTACTCTGAACTTACTGTATTTTAATGCAACTAAATGCCCAATAAAGGCATTGTTGTTTATATTGATTTATATATTTAATGGTTATGTTGTCATGTCCAGTCAGTAACCGATGCCTGTAAAAGGTGTTTTGTAGCCTACTCTCTACCTCACTTACAGGCTGCGGTATGGTCAAGAATGTGCTACTTCTGCCACTCACTGAACCAAGAAGACGAGAGAGATTTTTCCCATTCACTGAAAGTTGTTTTATTTAAAGTTTTATTCAAAAAGTCGCTAGTCGCTTTTCTGAGGGAAAAAACTCCCTGCACCACTGCGCACCTGTGTATATGCGTGCATGCGACGCAGGGGTCTAAGTGACAGATATCTGCACCGCGAGTCTCCGCTGACCGTTTTACAAAACGAATTACAAGTTGCCTTTATTGTAATCGGTCAAAATTACGGACGGCCTTCACATGTTTCCGTCACTGGTAAATCTGTCAATGACCGACAATTTTCGGTCAACGCGACCTCTGTATGTATGTGAGGGGGGCCTCAGGTCCTGACTTTGCTTAGGGCCACCAAAATGGTAAACACGCCGCAGAACTACACGTTCCATGTTTAAACTATGCTTTCTGTAGCACAATGCAATAATCTTAAATTTGCTAACATGAAGCAGTGACCAAATGCTTATATAAATAAATCACCATCACATTATAAATTATAAATCATTAAGTTTAAATCATTTGTGAAAAGCTTTCCTATCCTACTATTCTAATCCAGTGTTTTTCACAGATGAAAAAGCTCTAGAGGACCCATTATGCTTAAATGCACTCATTGTTGCAAAGGTACCATTATTGGGCAGTTGTGGCCTAATGGTTAGAGAGTCGGACTCGTAACCAGAAGGTTGCCGGTTCGATTCTCAGTACTGGCAGGTAACAACTGACGTGCCCTTGAGAAAGGCACCTTACCCCTGTTTGCTCCCCGGACACTGCAGTGATAGCTGCCCACTGCTCCCGGTGTATGTGTGTTCACGACTTGAAGTGTGTGTGTTCACTATTCACTGGTTGGGTTAAATGCAGAGGTCACATTTCGGGTATGGGTCACCATATCTGACAAATACATTTACATTTACGCATTTGGCAGACGCTTTTATCCAAAGCGACTTACATTACAAAATGTACAAATGTATAGTACAATGTAAAGTAAGCAAGTGGGGGTTAGGGGCCTTGCTCAAGGGCACCTCAGCCGTTACCTGCCAGCCCTGAGAATCGAACCAGCAACCTTCTGGTCATGAGTCCAACTCTCTAACCACTGGGCCACAACTGCCCAAATAGGTCACTTTCCCTATAAAGTGTTTAACTTTTGCAAGTTGAGCTTTTGTTGCTCTTCTCATGAAACATAAGTGAACTTCCACACATGTGTTGATCTCAGGTCAAGAGCAGTAAGCAGAACCATCATGCTCAGAATTCGAATCTTCCAAATCAGATTTAGTTCCTTTGTGGTTGAATGACCTGCCAGCGTCCACCCGAGCAGCAGCATCCTTCACAACCTTCAATAAAAAACTCAAAACATACTGGTTCTGAATTTATCTAACTAACGAATAACTTCTGTCAATCATTGAAGTGGGCGGGTACAGCGAAGGCAACCGAAGGCTCTTAAAGGGGAAACGCACAAATCAGACTTTTTCTGAGAAGATTCAAATCAGGCTGGCAAAAAGGCCATAAATAACTTACATTTGTATGTTTCTGAGCAAAAAACTTTTGTAATATTATAATTACACCTTAGGGAATTAAAAAAAAAAATTTAAGTCATGTTCTAACCCCTTTAAGTGGAAATGTTCTCCAAATGTCTTTTTGATAACATGGTAGCTTGCGTACTTTAATCCCAATAATCATATTCCTTGTTCATAACATCATACCTGTAATGTTACAAGTTCTCATACCATACAACTGACAGTACTGGTTTACTGTTATTTATGAAAAAATCCTGTTAACACATGATCTCCTAGTTTGGCATTTGACACTGTGTGAGAGCTGCCTCCATGTATTGGTTTATTGGTTTTGTTGATTGTTTTTATTATTGATAATGATATTAAATTCTATGCATGTACAGCACTTTGTTAAACACTTGGTGTTTTTAAAAAAGTGCTTTATAAATAAACTTTGACTTGACTTGACTCTTAACAATAATTTTCCAGTACTGTAATTTACTTTGAAGACATATGGTTAAAAGGGCTGCTTCAGATTACGGGCTAATATTTGCATTCTGAGGCCAAGCTACCATATGGGATCGACTGGATACATTTCGAATAAAACCTTTTTTAACTATTGATTTAGTTGGCAGGCTGTGCAGAGAATGATGCAACTATAAACAAAACTCTTGAAACCCTGCAGTGTTGCCCACCCACCAATGCATACTGAAGACCTATGCCTCTGCCTAAAGGCATCATAGCAACCCACCCTTCTTAGAATCTGTAGCAGATCATTTCAGTATCAGGCAGGAGCAATCAAAACTGCACGAGGCCTAAGTTTTACAGAAAACATGTTTTGAAGGTCTAACATTTACGAGCTATCTAGGTTTTTAACCTTTTTAACCACCCAAACAGGGTGCCAGGTGGTAGAATCTCAGAGGGAATCAAGTTGATGTAATTCAAGGCAGGCAGGACTGCTGACATTATCGGAACATAAAACAAAGTTGATATTAATGTGCGATAGTACTCTGACGGCGCTCTAAAGGGGAAGGGCCAGTGAGATGGATTGATCTCAATAACCCGCTGATTTCATTAGATACAAGCATATTTATCACCTATCTGTCACAGATGAAGAGCATGGAGGACAGGAGCCATGAGGCAGTGCCAGTACATAATCTCAGCACACCTGGATCAGTAAAGAACCACCTGTCTTGTGGGCCAATATCATTGACAGGAGGACTCACACCCCTCGGCCCTCGCCATTAAAAGGACAACATTTATTATATGACACTACAGAATCTCAACACAATTTCTCTCTATTTGCTCTATCTTTAACAGGTTTTATCATATGGACAAATAGATTATCAAAGGCAAAAAATACAAAAAGGCGTGCACATCCACAACCCAATAGGGTTCAGGTGCCGGGCAAAAATAAATGCAAACAAGTGAGATAAACAAATTGAAAACTGAAAACTGTTTTTTCCGAAAACTCCGAAAATTTTAATCGAGCGTATGCCTGATGAAGACCTGTTGTTTATTAACAATTTCGGAGCAGTTTTCAGTGTGCGACAACTTGTTTATTTTAAATAGATTACCAATACATCAAATGTGAACAATACTCTAAAGAGCCAACAATAACCTTTTCAACTTGAATAAAACACAAAATAATGTAAATGACAGGAAACCACACCTTGGCTTGAATAAAAATAGCTTGTCCTTGAAGTTGGGTGTTACATCCCACCTCCTTTTTGGGCAGTTGTGGCCTAATGGTTAGAGAGTAACCAGAAGGTTGCCGGTTCGATTCTCAGTACTGGCAGGTAACAACTGACGTGCCCTTGAGCAAGGCACCTTACCCCCGTTTGCTCCCCGGGCGCTGCAGTGTCCCACTGCTCCCGGTGTATGTGTGTTCACGACTTGAAGTGTGTGTGCTCACTATTCACTGGTTGGGTTAAATGCAGAGGTCACATTTCGGGTATGGGTCACCATATCTGACAAAAAAATAGGTCACTCACTTTTTCTTCTTCAAAGTTAGCTTTAACTTCTCTTTTCACTGCAACTTCATCTTAATGCCATCATCTAATCTGGTGTCACTAGCAGCAACCGGAATGACTGAAAACCATTGCAAACTTCATCCCATTAAACAAGATATTGCTCCGTTCACATTTCACTGCAGTCGGATGCCTTTAAACGATTCTCTAAGTATCAACAATAAACATTGATGATGACACTCATAATGACAGCCGCTGCCTGTTCAGGACAGTTTTCGTCCACAGTAAATGACATAAAGAGAGAAACAAGGCAGTTATCTAAGAGATGAAAGATAGTCTGTGAAGGTCAAAGTCAGTGAGTTCAGTTAACATGAGGATTGGGCCATGACAGCTCAGTTTAGGTTAAGAGAATAAATGCACTGGCATGGCAAAATTGCAATAGAGTGGAACACAAAACTTGAATTCCTTGTGGTAAGTGGTACTTCAATTTATAAGGATGTCAGGATGATAAATTCTGTGCATTTATTCTATCATTTGCACTTAGCTTCTTAAAATATCACTCTGACCTTATAAACTTTAGGCAAGCTTTTCAAACCACAATAACCCCATGACAGTCAGTAGTCCTTGGCAAGGTAAGCAATCATATTATAATTGCTCAAACTCAGGTTATAGAAACCACAAGTAACATAGTGGTAGAGACATACTGTATAGGACATAGTGGTAGCGTAGACTCAATCAATTAAGATTTTTTCTACCAACACCTCCCCTAGCATTGCATGTTCTGCAAGAGCAAACAACACTAACTGTCTTCAAAAAATATCTGAGAAACATAAATACATGTAGGAAAAACTACAGTTGAACTAATTTAATTGTATATGATGTCTTTTGTATCCCAACTGTTTATTTATTTTCAACAAAACAAAGTTTGCCATACAGTCGAACTGAAAAGCTTATTAATTTCATTCCCTTGACATTTAGCGGACTAACAATGGTAAACATCATAAAGCATAACAAATCTTTCATGAAATTCTTCTACCTCGCGATGGGAATACAAAGCTTTGGTCTGTCTTTTATTTAAGCTTCTAGAAACTAAGTGAAGCAGAAAGACATCCACACTAAAAGTAATAAATATTAACACGATGCATGTTAAGCAAAAAGAAAACGATACTATTGTGTCATTTTTCACAATCAATTAGGCAAACTAGCCCCAAAAATAGCCCAAACACTACAACTCAAAATATGCCACTCTCATACATACATTAAAATACATATTTTACAGCCACTGTTATGCATAAGTATGGAGCCGTGGAAGGGACATTGGCAAAAAAATGTATTCAGGAGACTTCCGCGTGTCCACAAGTTAAGGGCTTTCCAGACTAAAGGCGATGCGATAATGCGGCGTGAATCGCCGACAATTTATGGTTTCACAGTGAGCGCGAAACGATTCATCGCCTTCTACAACTTCTCACTTGCCCGATAGGTGGAGCTGACGTGAGTGTATTTTGAGCCAGCTCACTAAGTTTTTAAACTCACCATCTATTTCCATTTGTTCGGCAATTCCTTGCCACAGCGCTTCCTTTCTGTTCATGTTTTTGTAGTCTGTGTTACTTTTATCAAAACGTTCTCTCTTCTCCGACACCAACGACAGCAAGAGCTCATCCGCATACAGTTCTTTTTCTCCGATGTTTACACTGGTTTTCAAAACAGCTTTCTGTGCTCCAGCGCCACCATGTCACCATGGCTCCGGGCACGTGATATAAATCCCCAATCTCGTCGCGGAGAGGCGGGGGGGGGAAATCGACACACTGGTTGAACTGAAAACGCATCGCTTTCTCACCGCGCGATTCATCGCGTGCACTGTGAAAGGCTTCGTGGGGACCTATTGTGTTTATTCCAGCACGTCATTGCGTCTCAAAATCGCGTCCAGTGTGAAAAGCCCTTTACTGTGAATGTGCCTGTTATGCATAAAAAGCCTCAAGATGGCACCAGTTTAAATTAAATGTAGATACTGTGCAAGAGATATAGAATTGGGAATTAATAGGTAGATATAGACATGTTTGCCCATTGTCCTACTGGCAGCGTTTGAAGAACGCGCTGCACGGTCCAACCAACAGCGTGCATATAATGACAAGCTTACATTACTTTGTGTTTAATACAATAATGAGCTTCTTCAATAAGCTTATTTTATTGACAATGTAGATTATGCTATTATATGAGATGTTTTATCCAGGCCATTTCCATGTAGTGCGAATTATATAAAGTTTTAAAACTAATTAAATTGTTTTTAATTTAAATATTTATTGTTAAATGGAAAGCAGGTGTAAGAAGAATGCAAGGTATAGCCTATGAGCGACTTTTCTTTATTACAATTGAACGATTAAGCCCAACCAGCTTGCCAAGCACATTTAAATGATTTATACTACAAGTCCATCTAAAATTATAGAACTATCACTGAAATCATATTTTATCATAAAACAAGTACACATCATGTTATGCTTATACTGTATATATGTGAGAGGAAAACCTACTGGCAGCGGTTGAAGAACGCGCTGCACGGTCCAACCAACAGCGCTCATATAAAGACAAGCTTACATTACTTTGTTAAATACATTAATGTGCAACCTCTTTTAGAATCTTATTTTATTCATGATGTAGATTACATAACTTTGAAATGTTTTATCCGCATAATTCTCGGGCTCTCAGTGTGAATTATAGGCACAAAAGACATTACACTTTATGTTGTATTAATGAATAAATGATGGTTCCATCAGTGCAGAAAAGATTTACACCACGATGTGACCGTTTTCCCCTCACACATATACAGTATAAGCATAACATGATGTGTACTTGTTTTATAATAAAATATGATTTCAGTGATACAGTTCTTTAATTTTAGATGGACTTGTAGTCTAAATCATTTAACTGTTGGTTGGACCATGCATGTTCTTCAAACGCTGCCAGTAGGACAATGGGCAAACACTACATGCTTATATATTAAGCATAATCGATTCGTGATTCTCAACGAATGCCAGGAATGATCACTTTGTTATGTACAGACAATGAACAAGACCACTGGGATTCTTCCCATAGGCTACATAGCCTATTTAGTATTAATATGTAATGTAATGAATTTGGCCTTTTAAAAGTTATTTATGCATTAATATACGATGTGCATGTTTTACGTCAAACATTTTAAAATATCCCCTTCTAACTGCATATAGACATTTACCTATTAATTCCCAATTGTATATCTCTTACACAGTATCTAAATTTCATTGAAACTGGTGCCATCTAGAGGCTTTTTATGCATATCAGGCACATTCACAGTAACTTGTGAAAGTCTCCTAAATTTTCGTGACTCGAGAAAGTCTCCTGAATTTTTCCTGAAAAGTCTCCCACCTCTTCCGTGAGCACTTAACTGTCTCATAATAATAATAATAATAATAATAATAATAATAAAAATAAAAATCTTTCTACCTCTCTTTTCCTTTTCTAATGTTCTCTATATACTTGCTTATACTATCTTGACATTGTATCTGAAACTTTGTATTACTAGCAGTTCTCGTGAATATTGCTTACTTAGACGAATCGCTTGCTGTTTTGCTCAATTGTAAGTCGCTTTGGATAAAAGCGTCTGCCAAATCAATAAATGTAAATTATAAAAAAAATTTGCCAATGTCCCTTCCACGGCTCCGTACATTAGACACTTCAATCAATAAAATAATTGTATTGCAGTATTCATTGACATAGTATATTTACATTCATTCAATTATCATCTTACCTCAAGATTTACAGCTGATAAACCAAGACCTTTAGGAAAGGAGGTAATCCAATAGTCGTGGGCCAAGAGAGTCTGACTCGTGACCAGAAGGTCGCTGGTTAGTTACCCCCACTTGCTTAGAAACAAAAATGTATAGTATAATGCAATGTAAGTCGCTTTAGACAAAAGTGTCTGCCAAATGCGTAAATGTGAATATGTCAAATTTCAACACGCAGAATAAAAAACAACCCGCAGAATCAGTTTAAAAGTAGCCGCGGAGTTGGCAACCCTGCACACAAGCATGCCTTCAAGCTGTTGTTAGCAATCTCTTCATTCATGTGTCACATCATGCACAAAGCAAGCTTCGGCAAATCCTCTTGTTCCAATTAAAGTAAACTCAGTGCTTTGATGGCACTTGATCTCACTGCCCCCTAACCCCCTGGGATTTTGAGAGCTAGGGGGCAATCAAGGTTTCTTCCCCTAAAAATCAGTAGACAATAGCTTGTTCCCAATTAGCAAGAATTACACTTCCTATTGTACGGTATGGGTAAAGCTCACAGCTTAATAAAAGAACAAGAAGTCAGATGAAAGTACAGGATGCTAGTAAAACATAGCAAGGCATATTGGCCAAAATCTTAGGGCGTTTTCAGACTAGGCTCATTTGCTGCAATCCGAACTTAAGTGCGATTGTTCCCGGTGCCCCCCGCAGCGTTGGTTTGGTTTCAGACTCAACTTGATTCTGTCAAACCCTGGTTCATTCGCGTTCATCTTACGTCATCAGAAATGTGCACAGCGCATAACAGAAAACAGAACACGAATTAAAATATTGTGTTTTTATTAATTTGGTGATATTATGCGCAGCATT
This sequence comes from Oreonectes daqikongensis, assembly GCA_026939265.1. Classification (NCBI taxonomy): domain Eukaryota; kingdom Metazoa; phylum Chordata; class Actinopteri; order Cypriniformes; family Nemacheilidae; genus Oreonectes; species Oreonectes daqikongensis. The sequence goes on along the minus strand of JAOTQM010000446.1, from coordinate 1,295,414 downwards.
TGGGTTTACTGTATGCGGGTTGCATGCAGGCGGCTTTCTGCCGCTTGCAAACTATTTTGAGGAAACAGTGGATTATCATTGACCTGCCGCTCCGATTCCACTCGCAACGCAGAAATACAATGCAGGCTCACTCTTGTTCGAATCCAACAAAAATCATTAATACTATCATATCTCACGTGTTTTATTAAAGGAAATACATTGTAATCGGCTTAAACGCATTCGCAGGTCACTTTACTTCCTCATCAAGTGTGCACCCGGGTCCATGTTGCTTTAATATTCATGCAAACCGCGGCACAGTTTGAGAGCAACCGAACTCAGACCACCTCCTTCAGGTAGTCTTGGGTTCAGTAGTCAGGTGCGCACACGGGTTTGCTTGACAGCTTTCACATTAGCGATTTTTCATGCAAACCGTGCCCCGTCCTGAACTAAACTACAAGTGTGAAAGCCCCCTTAGTGCACTCTGCAGTGGCCTTAAGTTTATCATTCTAAACCCCAAACCTACTACCTTACTACCTATACTTGGTCAAAAAATACCTACTTCCAAGTATACAAAGGGTGAGACCACACTACTGTTTTCATTTGAAAATGCACCTTTTGTTCTATATTTTGGTTCTCTATTATGAGACAGCATTTTTGTCAACAAAAACAGAGCTTTTTCAAAAACTCCAAATTTGATGAATTGAATTAAATGTATCTAGATTAGTCTAGTCTAACCTAGGGGTGTGCGATATTGGCATCTTGATATTTTCTGGGATTTCCTGATAACGATATGCAGGCGATATTTTGCACCCGAAAGTCTTATGTTGTACTATCTCCATCTTACATGTTACCAGAATATCTATTGTTGATATTATTAATAGACAATGAGAAAGAGTTTCTCATCAAAACCTGTCATCATTCACTCATTCTCATGTCAACCTTTGTGACTATTAATTGTGCAGAACTTAAAAGAAGATCATTTAAGAGAACAATGTTAACCAAACAACAACGAACCCCATTGAATTCCATTGTATGGACACAAATACATGACATATCTTAAACTATCTTCTTTTGTTTCACAGAAAAGCCATAAACAGGTTTTCAACAACATAAGGGTGAATAAAAGATGTTAGAATACATTATATTTGAATGAACAGGAAAGCACATTGTCATAGAAAAAAAGCCAACCAAAAGCAAACTTGTGTGGGATGCTTATATTTCAGATTAAGTTAGTTGTATTGCTCTTTCCTTTGCAACTGTTTTTAAACAAAGTCGAACGGCTCGTTCACACATGCTATAATTCGGATTTAAGCCTTATCGGATTTATTGCCTTATTTAAGCCTTGATTGGATATCAAGTCTATATGAATTTATTCTTCAGAACTGACAGTATCAGGAAAACACGAATGAACTCCTCGAGTAACATCACTTCACCTGACGCTGTCCACTCTGTGATCGCGCACATGAGCACCTCTGCGCCCCGCACAAGCAGAGAAGAGCTGACAGAGGCACGCAATCGGCTAAAATGCTAACAGCGCTGTGAATGTGAATGTGCATGCGCAGTGCTTGACTAAAGTATTTGTGAACACTGAGTGCTGTTTTTAGTGGAGCTTAAAAAATGTGTGACATACTCGATAATATGATTTCGCACATAGTTAAAAATCAAGATTTACGATAATATCGTGCACAATATATATTGCACACCCCTAGTCTAAGCCTATGCAAACTAGACAGTCTAGCCTACGCAAAGAATTCCTAGGTGCATTACCTGCCGTTCTCACTCCTGTCGCAGCACAGACGTTTCTTAATTTTAAAAGGTGCCAGAATTTTTTTTTATCTTAATAGAATATGATGCATTGCAGTAAATTAACTGTGTATCAAATTAACCATCTTACAAATAAAACAATGACAGAGACCCCTTTTTCTACATATAAACTTAGGCCTAAGTTAAGTTTTAAATGTCTTAGAAAAAAGAGAGAGAGAGTGAGAATAAAATATGTACATAAAAATTTTTACATAAAATTATATTACTTTATTCTGCTAATTGAACTATACGTTCAATTAGCAGAATAAAGTAATATCATTTTATGTACATTTTTTTACATTAATTTGCTTTTGTAAATCTTTGTAAAAACTGTACTATATATCTGTTTTTATCTCATATATATTTCTATATATTACTAATTTACTTTAAGTTTGCACTACATACACATACTTTTGATTTGATAGTATTATTACTGTTATTATTATTTTTCCTACTGTTTGTTTACATTTGCACTACTTGTACGCAGCATAATGTGCAATGACGAGCACGAGAGAGACCGTTAAGTACCAGCACTAAATTGTAGGTATGGTATAGCCCAGTGGTAAGCTCTCTAGATGCATATATAGCCTGACCCAGGTCATGTCCCGATCCCACACCCTGTCTCTTACCCTCATGCTCCTGTTTGCCTCTACTGTCCTCTAATATTAAGTAAAAGTCCAAAAAAAATAAAAATGTTTTTTACTTTCTTGTAGAAGATCCTGAAGAAGGCAATGTAAGCCGAAACGCGTAGATCTACCCTTTTATATTTATATTATGTAGCCCTGTTTATTAAAAGCTTTTTAATAATACTAAACGAGTGCCTTGGAATATTTTTTCTTTTTTGATACGGTACTACCTCGGATTATCCAAGGAGAGCACCGGATGATATTAAGAGACCCATGTAGCACTCTTCGCCGCTTTTTTGTCTTAGACAAAGCATAATATGCAACTATGCTTATCTCATTAACACACTGGTAGAACTAAATCAGTATACCATCAGACATGAGCAGTGATCAGGAGTGTAAAGCTACTAACATTCACCAAGAAAATCTGTTTGCTTCTTTCCTATAACACACATCAGGAATGCTGCCAGGCTTCATGCTCTGCCTGGTTTGCTTGACTCTGTTACCTTCTAGTATCAGTAGGTGCTGGCCATGGGCTTGTGACTAACTTAGAGATGGAAGACAAAAACTGCAGTGTACATCAGCTGCTCATTCAGAGTAAAGATAAAGTGACACTCGGTTGCTGACAACTACTTCAGCAATGCGGATGGCCGAGCAAGAAGGCTGCCCGTATAATGGTTTCCATCTCACTGAGTGGAAAGACAGCTGGAGCTTCAGTGAACATGGCAAAGAAGATGTATATATAAAGCTAAATATATATTTCATTATATTTTTAGTATAAAAACTAGAACAGAATGAGACTCATTTCCATGTTTATGCCATTCCATGTTATTCCATGTTATTATGTTGTTTTTGTTAGGGGAAAAAAACCTGATGACAAACCTAAATCTTCCATGAGATAATATCAATTATTTTAGCTCCAAATGCTGTTGTCTATTTTTATACATTATAATGTACTCAGTTATTTTACATCATTAAACATCATTAAGCCCCGCCATTCGGCTTCATTAGTGCCAAGCTAATTAACTGACAAGACAAATCAGCTCATCAAATGGACAGAGAACAATGGCATTGTGCAGTTACAAAATTGGCTTTAATCCACACAACTGAAACCATGACTGCTATGCAGAAGCTTATAGACAGCAGGATGGCAATTAGAACACATTGTTTTCCAAAAACAAAACCTAAGCCTACAATAAAATAGCTAAAAAAGCTTATAAACACTATTCTGCATGACAAAATCTATATCTAAACAAAGAAATGTGTTTAATATATTGACACAAATAATATTTTTGAGACCCACATAACTTACATTTTTAAATCACATGCTTTGAGTTATTCTGTTGTGTGCATCTTCCCACTAGTTGTTTTCCCTTATAAGCAGGGTCATACGGAATCTGCAGACGTTTTTGTTAATTCCGCCCTAAAATTTGGAAATAATCTGCAAAATTTATTCACAAACATAAATATGTGTAAATGTGTTCAGACAGTCTCCAAATGCTGCCTGTCATGCATGTAAATTACATTTGATTGTTTATAGAGTTTAAAGCAAAACAAAAAGGCTTGTTAAGTTAACTTATTACAATGATTTTATGGTCTATTAAGGACACTTTCCCCATGTTCACAACACAATGTAAAGATAACTTCAAATAAAACTTAACAAGAGAATTCATTCTTGCTATGAACGGATTAGAACTGCCGCCATAGCCTCTCTCTCGCTCTCTCTCTCTGCTCTCCATTACACTGGCATTTCTTTTAAAGTGCGACGCTTCTGTTGGAAACACTTTAAAAACTAGAAAATTGGCATAGTTCGCCAGTGTCAATCTCAGCAAAAATATCACTCGCAAATTAATATTTTTAGTCTGAAGCCCTGCAAATGGGAATAGAGAATTGCCCCAATTATGCATGAAATTGGATCTTTAACTCACAGATTAAATTAATTTATTCCTCAATGTGAGGGATGATATGCATTTAAATGAAATTAGACAAACGATTTTAACAAAGTGCCTGTTTGGTCATTAGGACGTGCTCATCAGGTACTAGAAACATTATTTGGTAGGTCCCTGTGACGAATATGGTACGTCCCAAATACGTCTTTACATTGTCAAGTGTTTGTCGTCACATCGCTACTGTGTTAACTGGGAAGTTACTTTCTGTGGTAAATGGCTTAGCCCATAGTTTTCAAGCTAGACCAAGCTACTTCTGGCCTGGCTTACACTCAGTGTTTCCGCTATATTCATTTTGCCGTAGTATGCTACCACACCAAAAATCCTCTCCGCCACGGCTATAGCTTCAAGTGATGCAGCGTTTTCCAATTATTCCTAATTTGTCCTGCCAATGTGGCAACTTTCACTAAGATTTAGAGACTTTTGTTCAAAAGGTGCGCATAACGACAAACCTATATCACTTTAAAGATTGATTTGTTGTTTCAACTTAAAAAATTAAGTTACCCAGCTGTCTTAACATTTTTTTGCCAAAAATATTAGTTATTGCATATACTTAATGCAAAATTGTTGTTAACAAATATTTTTAAGTTTAATTAACTAAATATTTTACTGCAGTTGGGTAACTTGGAACAACAGGTTGAAACAACAATTCATTTTTACAGTGTAGCGTCTTTTTGGATCAACCTTAGCTTTCATTAAGTGGGAAACTGTCGCCAGTACTGCCCCACAAGCACAAGGTCTTGCTTACCCTGTGCAGGGGTCGTCTCTCTCTGCGTCTACTCTGTGCAGTGAGCGGTACAGCAACCGACTTGTGAATAAAAAAGTACAAAACCTGTCACTGTTATCGACCGTTTGGATATATAAACATGAACACAGTTCGCCTGTTGGTTACACAGACAGAGCAAAACGTGTCTTATAACCAAGACACGTCATCTGATTTTGTCAGATGACGTGTCTTGGTTATAAAACAAAAGTGACAACAGAAACAAAAAATATGTAGATGACAACAGCTTTATTGGGCAATAAGTTGTATAAAAACCGAATGTTCAAAGAGTAGAATCGAAACTAAAGTTGCTACTCTCAACTACGTGATGACGTCACTAATATGTTAATTAGCATGTGACATCCTCCAGCGCCACAGTTCCACAAAATCCTAGCAGAAACCCTGTACACTGCTGACTCAGAAACCAGAGAGCCTCTCTGGGCTTCCAAACTGCTGACAGCACACTGGCCTAATTCTGTGCCTCGCGGTATAAGTGTGTCGGAGGACATAAGGTATTAATTTACATGGATTCTGTGCTTTCTGTTTTTACAATATAATAGTATTGTATATGTACAGTACCCATTTCGTTGCATTTCGTTGCCTTGTACTTGTACATGTGTAATGACAATAAAGTTGAATCTAATCTAATCTACCCACATGAAAAAATACTACAGCTATTTTATTATATAAGTAAGTTCACTAGCACATGTATTCAATTTAATAAAGTAAATATATATCACTGTATTTTACATAGTTGTGTCATAATTTCATAGTGCTAATAAAACAACAGTGAAAAAAGTCTCTGGAGGAGCAGGTCATGTGTTTGTGTCCCCAGAGCAGACAGTGTAAACTCCACAAGTGTCACATGTGCAGAACAAGAATAATCACTAACTGAACCCTGTAAGTGTAAAAATTGAAAACCATTAATTAACAAAAAGCCAAAAACTTTAACTAGACATTAAAGCATAGTGTTTTTTGTACAGTACAATAGAGTACCAGGGGAATAACAGACACAAAAAAATCATGCTAGGCTCAGAACATCAGCCAACCTTGAGTTATCTCAAGAGATGTCATTTTAATTACCATACAGAAACCCAAGTTTGGCCATCTAGAAAAAAATTTACAGTTTCAAAGTGGAGTAGTTATATGCCCTTGAAACTAAAACACTTATCTTAACAAAGAGCCTCTTGTATTTCAATGAGATTTAGAGAATACTCTTAAGTTTTTGAAGTTTAAAGTTGTTTTGAATGGTATTTTTTTGCAACCTCAGATTCCATACCCAAGTATTGTCCTATCCTAACAAATCATGTATCAACAGAAAGCTTATTTATTCAGCTTTCAGATTATGTAAATATCTCAATTTCGAAAAATTGACCCTTGGTTTTGTTGTCCAGGTCTTTGGGACAACCCGTTAAAATAAAAGTCTGGTTAACTTAAATGAACTATGACACACCCACATGAATAAACTATAGTATATTATATTCCTTTATTAAAGTAAATGTACTAGTAAAATAAAAAAATACATTTAGGTAGGTGTAAAAAAACATGCAAATGCATTGGGAGCTGCTGGTTTATATTAATATAGTTGTGCATTACGCCATATTTTTATGGATTGTTTCAGATTCAAAAACACTGTAGTATCTAAGTGTCTTACTATAGTTAATGAGTAAATGCTATAGTATACTGCAGTATTTTTCATGTGGGCAAAAGTTCATAGGGTTCATAGGGCCCTAAAACACTCCATTAGTCTGCTGAGTGAGGATGGGCACTGTGTTATAAATTACAAGACCTCAGTGTGAGTGTTGTGTGCTATATGACAGATCTAAAAGGGCTATCCAAAGGATTTCATTCCAGACTGGCCATAACACACATGATTGAGAGATCAATGAAGGGTGAAGGAGAAGAGAGATGTCAATGGTAGAGATGGTGTCTTTTTGGCCAGACTACTTGAAACCCCTGGGACTAATCAGGAGCATGGCATTTAGCTCCTGTGGAATAGCCAGCCTGTTATCATGACTGTATATAAAGCACAATTTCACAAAGCCTATATCTCTTTTATGTTTTTTGCAGTAGTTAAACAGCAGGAAGAGAGCAGCATCAGTTATGCTAGCCCATGCAAAATCACCATCACCATGCAATGATGTCCTGGGTTGCTGGCAGGGTATTGCTATACTTGAGATGTTTTGATACAGATATCTATCTACATAGCAGCTGTAAAAATTTGTAACATTTCATATAAATAACCCACATACTGTGGAACTTATTTTCTATTATATGCTTTATTGCTTCATTGTGCCATCATTTTTTTTAGGAACATTTTAACTTGTCAGACTCTGAACTAAGAATGGCACTAGAACAGTGCTGGGTAAAACCGTAAGATTGGAACCCAACTGCAAAGTGCTATTCACTTTGACCATCAGCTGTGGGTGTTTGTCAAAAGTGGTAACAATGAGCCGGACTCAGACAAAGAGAGAAAGGCAGAGTGACTAAGAGAATTTGATGGTACCATCAGGCTGGACAGCTCTGTTTCCCTGAGTGTTCTCATCTCCTACTTAATCTAGAAAACTCCATTTAAACTCAGTGGAGCCTCTCAGAGTCTGCACTCCTGTATAGCAACCATCTATACTCCATCCAGAAAAAAAAAAATGGCACAGCAGATATCACTTAAATACATATAAAATATATAAATAAGAAGTAGAAACAAATAAATTGCAGTAGACCTGGTTTGCACCACATGCAAAAGCAGTGTGTAACCGAAGGATAAGTTTAACTGCAAAAGTTTTGCAGTGTAACAGAGTTTCATCTGTGAAGAGATTATCTTTTCTTTTTTCTTCTTGAGTGTTATTTTTAATATCTGCATAGCTATTGGTTGACAGTGTACACATTTTGGCTGTGTATAAAACATTAAGACAGCAATAGAACATAAAAATGATGACAGTTAACATAATTTATAATACTTTCTTAAATAAAACAGTTCCAGCAAATATTAAAAGCAAAAAAGAACCCCCCTCTTCTCTAACATTACACAGCCAAGCAGTTCCTTTTCTAGGGCACCTCAATCACCACACATCCCTGAAATCAAAATCACGAAGGACATGAGCGCACCATGTTTCTGTCTAGACAGAAACACACAGACACAGAATCAATCAGACAGTAAACGGCCCAAATCAAATATTATCACTTCAGCATTAACCCCCTAGTGCCATACAAGAGCGGTGCTTCAACGCCCAGCCAAATTGGCCAAGAACCAGTCTAAATCTGTGGACGACTGACTAGGGCAGCAATGTCTAATTGGCCTATTGATTTCTTGACAGGTGATGCTTTTCTGGCACATCTGCAGGCCCATGCATCTTCTGAAGTGCACATAAAGAGGAATAATGACACATTATGACCAGAATTTTCAGCATAGCTCAGGACACAACATTAGCCCTGTGGGATCTCATTTGAATTAGAGTTTCTGGAAATCACTACTGAAAAGAAAGAGAGGGAGCAAAAGATGAGAAAAGAAATGACTAGAGAAGTCTCAAATTGGCACCTAACAATCCTAAACTAATTGCTTTTATATATTATCGTTTGACAATTCATATTTATCTTATATTTATCATAATCTGGTGGGTCATAAGTCTTTTCATTCATAAAGGTAAAAATGAGTGTAGCCTACCTTGGGTTTTCATTGCTTTGTGTTGTTCTGTATTTACCAATAAATATATAAATAAGTATTTAATTTCTTTTAAAACAGTTGCATTTGTCAGTAAAAAAACAATATATGCTACATAATAACAACATAGCTTATTTGTTTGGCACCAAAATCAGGATGAATGCGGTAATATCGCATACGGCACTATTGAGCCACACAGAATCACAGCACAGGAAATTCCTTCACTGTGACAGCCCTAGTATTAACTACTGAAAGAACATGAGCATTGGAAGAGTGGGAATTCAAACAGGGTGAAATGGAGCTCTCAAACTGACAGGATGACTGAAGACTGTGGTCAGCTCGAGTGTTGATAGCCTCTGAGCCACCAAACACTCTTGCAAATGAAACGCATAAAAGCAGTTAACCACACCCGACTTTCATATAGAAAACCGGAGAGTTCATGAATATTTTAATCCACTACATATAACACAAACCCCTCTCTACAGAGATTATTACATCAACCTTGCATAATTATATTCATCTCCAATAAAACATATTTCAGAGTCCTCAGTCGTTTTTACTTTTCCTCATAAATCATGCATGAGATTGAATTTTTACGTGCTGCACTATTTCAGTGGAAATTGCAGTGTCAAGCATCAAAAGTTTTTGCACTTCATTGTGGACTCCTGCAATGCAATAAATGATGAATATTAAAAAAATCAACTGACACCTAAGATTAATCTTGACAGGAAAGAAAATGTATGTGCCACTGCCATTACTTTCTAACCGTCTATCATGTACAATTCCCAACACACACTCCCCTTACACCATCACTGTTAAAAATTGCTGTTATTTTACAGAGAAATTTTAACAGTATAATCCTGTTATGGCCAAAAACAGTCCATTATTGTTTTTTACGAGGGTTAAAATGACAAAGACAAAATTTAACTGCATTTCACCATATTTATTCTGTCCTCATCTTTTAATTGTAACTGTATCATAGACATCTTCCACTGCAGGTATAGTAGAAAAGACACCGGCACTTTGACTAATACTCCTTGGTATGAATAGAACTGCCTGTTTTCTTTTAAGGATTTTCTTTACAACACTAAAAGAGACAGTTTACACAAAATTATCATTCTGTCTTTTACCTAAACTCATGTTGTTCCAAGACTTTTTCATCTTTGGAACAAACATGAATATATGTTTAATATTTTCTTGTCATTTTTATCCATCCATTGAAAGTGTAAAGCACAAACATGCTTGCTTGTTCTTTTCTCTGAACCATGTTTAAATATGGATTTACATGAAACAATGTGTAACTCCAAAAAAAAGCTAAAATGCAACATTATCTACACCTAAAATCATACAAGACTATAATAGACTATATGACATTATCTCAGTGAGTATTCTTTCCCATGCAAACTAATTGTGCATGTACACATTTGTTTTTTTAGGTGGTTAATTGGGATAAATCCTGAAAAAGGCAGCCTGAATCCTGAAAAACACGTTGCTCTAAATGTGTTTTAGGCTTTTGTTTTTTTAAAAAGTTTTTAGTGTAATAAATAAGAAAAATCCAATTGCATTATTTTACTTGTAATGTTTCAAGGGCCAACTGCTAAGAGATTATTTGTACTATATTTGCAATGTACTTTTTGAGATTATTTGTATTTTACTGAAAATATACCACTTGTGAAAAAGTCAAATAAACATTAATTAACTGTTAATGCTTTGAGAGTATGTTACTGTAAATTTAGAAAATAACAGTTTAATGCTGTTTTTGCAAAAACAGAGACAAGCTGTACATTTAAGCAACAGCAAGACAGTATATTTTACAGTATAGCTCTCTTTTGCCTTACAGAATTTTTAGAGCCAGTCTCTCTTTTCTTTTCTTTTGTCATTTTCATACTTGATGTCTTTAATTGTGACCAAAGTGCAGCTGCAAGAACATTGAAGAATATGGTTCTTCAAAAATAAGCACCTCTTAAAAATAAAGGTACTTAAAAGATTCTTAACAGCGATGCCATAGAAGAACCATTCAGGTAATGATTCTTTAAAGAACCATCTCTTTCTTACTTTTTATAATCTGAAAAACCTTTCTTTGCAAAAAACCTTTTGTGGGACAGAAAGTTTCTTTGGATATTAAAGGTTCTATGGCATCATGAAGCACCTTTATTTTTAAGAGTGTCCTGTCTGGTTATGTGCTTTGAGTTCATGCTCAAGATCTATCCCACACAACTATCTTTCTAAATGCAGTGGGAAAACTGTCACATCTGACTGTAATATTCATAAGCACGACCTACAAATCTAAGGCTTGAGTGTATCAAATCAGTTGAGGCATGTGAAGAATCACATCATGGCATCAGAAGGATGCTCTTCAGAGTAGGGCTGGGCGATTAATCGAAACCGAATCGCAATCGCAATCGTGGCGTCTCAAAATGCTTCTCATACTCGCATCTCTCTGCCACGCGTGCCCGGCGCGTATCCCGCGTTTCACGGGTGAGACGTTTACTCTTGCCGCACACATGCAGCCTGTTTCGTAATGCTTGTAATGTCCAGCTCCGCACCGCAAGTCTCCACAAGCGCATCTGTGTTAGCTCGCGCCTGGCTCCACGTTTATAACAAATGTACATTCAATCTAACTGCTTTGCTAATTTCACAATAAAGTAGCCTATGTAACATTTGTAATATTTAAATTATTTATTAAAGTAATAGGCCACAGATCTTTACTTATTCAAAATAAACAAATATTTCCAGTGAAATTCAGTAATTAATTCATTCTGTGAGTATTAATACCATTATATCTTCCCTGCTGAAAAAACAATAGAACTCCTCCCAAAACACAATCGAAAATGTTATAGTTATAATGGGAATTGTATTGGTTTTAATGTAAACTCTAATGGTGTCTATATTTGATGGATTCTTTTGTTGGGATGTAATCTGGCAGATGGAAACCAATAAAACAACAGTAAAAATAAAGCCCAAAACACACTATAACTGATGGTTTCCATTGTTTTTTTATTCAGAGGGGTAACAATACTCACACTATTAACAGTACTGAGCTGAAGTTTAACTTTGCAAAATTTTATCGCAAATCGCAATATCTGTCAAAATAATCGCAATTAGATATTTTCCCCAAATCGCACAGCCCTACTTCAGAGACTTCTCACAAACTGTTTTCATCTATGTGAATTAGATTTTCTCTATTCACCTTGACACTTTATGCCTTAAGATACGACTGGTAGAGATGACTCAGTAAGTCTAAATCTGGACATTGTCTTTCACATAAAATACAAATACAACCACTTGTCCTCCCCCTGACTTGGGAATACATCTTAGAGGTAACTTTTATAATCCCGATTAGCCTTTTAACTCGATAGCCCCTGGTCCAAAACCACTTTCACTGTTTGAAAGAAAGTCAGCAGTGTGTTCTATGGATGAAAGCATGTGGAACAAAAGTTGTGTGAGTTTGGAACAACCTGAGCATAAGTAAAGGATGAGAGAATTTTCATTCAAGGGTGACAAACTACAAGACAAAAGTTTAGGGTTACTTATTTAACCTTTATTTACACATAGATTTTTCCACATTTTATAATAACAGTAAATCCTATACATTTTAAAGTCCCCTCTTGAAATTCACTCCCCGCCCCGGTTGAGATTAGGTCTAGTATCACAGTTTACATGCATTTCAGTAACTATCCAACAAAATCCAAACTAAGATCAAATATGAAGATTTTTTTGATGCAAATCAAATGACCAGTCAAATATGTATTAAGAAACGCATGTGAATGTGGCCCAGTTTGAGCCCACAAGTGTGTTTGCTATTTATACAGCAAGTGTTTGCCATTTATACAGCAAGATTCAATCTGTGCCAGATGTCTTGAAAAAAGAACTGGTTGACAGCATAGATGTGGCCCTTGTCACTTTCATTACATCTCCAACAGAAGCAACATCTGTAGTGGCTTTTCAAGACAACACAAAGAAAGCATTGAGCTGCGGGTTTAACACAGTCAATGCACCACAACCCATGACAATTCCATCGACTTACACAAATTGTTTCTTACAGAGACCCATTCATGAGTAAATTCATTAACATCCCAAAAATACATTCCAGGAACCATCAACGGTCTCTAAAAGGTCTTTCATTTCAGATTCACAGTAAGGGAAAAACAATATCCCACATGAAAATAGGACTAATATTCATACACAGAACAGAAAACTACATTAGAAGTGCTGCTAGTATTCATCTACCTGTCCATCTTTGCTAATAAAGATCAGACTGAGATGCACCTTTTGTTTATGTGTTAGTCTGTGCTTCAAATACCAGCCATTTTATCTAAGGTTCCATCATATGCAGTGATATTTGTAGACAAAATGAACTGTCTCACTGTGAGTCTGGAAACACAACTTTACTCTTGTTGCGTAATACATTGACAACATTGTGTCATTTTGTGTTAAATAAAAAAAAAGTTAAAAGGTTGAGTTAAAAGTAACACAAAATGTGTTTTTGTGTCTTAACTAGAGCCAGATGTGTTCAGTTAAGAACAGATTATGTTGTTTATAACACAACAGTTTTTAGAGCCTATAAGCAAACACACACACACTACCAAAAGAACTAGTACTAAAGTACTAAGATTTGTTAAAAATGTTAGTGTTATCCAGTTTATCAACAATAATTACATTCTCCTCAACAGTACAATTCCAATTTTTTATTATATAATTCATCTAAGATGATCAATACTAGTAATCAATATTAACCTAAATACATGTAAAAAATAACAGATTGAGCAGACCAAAAAAAGACTTTCATCCAACATCAAATAATGTCAGCCATGAAATGCACCAGAAGCAACATCTTTTGCCAGAACGTGCAGGAAAATCGGCCTCTTAGATGTGCTACAGTTTTCTCCCATCTTGTACACAAAGTCTCTTACGACACTTGACTCATGTGTCCCTCACTTCTCAAGGAACCATGTTATAGAATGTGTCCTGATGGATGTGATTAACTGTGAAACTAAAGCTACTGCAAGCTCCTGTGTGGCAGCAGTTGGATGGGCCGCAGGCCATGGGAGACTGCGGCAAAGTGCAAAGAACGCAAACTTCAAAGAGCGCCGTACATACACAGGGTCCCTCAGTTCCACTGTGTGAAGCGAAGCCCAGCTACCTGGATCAAAGAGAGAGCAATTCACCTACATGAAGAAAATATTCCCTTGAATATATCACGTTTCAGTAAAATCCATCATACTCTTCTCTTTTTCTTCCTCTTAATCTCTTTTGTGACCTGATTTAAGAGATAACTGCAACAACAAAACAACATAAATAACCCATTTAAGATACAGTGACTAACAGAAACAACTGTTACTGTGAGATAATCGTTGTAAAATAACTTCGCATGAGGCAAAAAAATATTCTTAAAGGGGTAAAATGAAGCAATTTCATGTTTTCCTGTATCTTTGGTGTGTAACAAGTTGTTCCTGCATATATTAGACACGTAAAATTGCAAAATTTAAAAACCACAAAAAGATTCTGTAATACCGTTCCAACGGTATGAGCTGTTTTTATGTCTCATTAAAGATGGAAAGTGCAGGAATCCACCAGGTTCTGTCCTATTTTTGTTTATGCTTAATTTGTTGTTTGCTCATCTGCATTTAATTTATTTATATTTATATGTATGCATATAAGTTTAATTAGTAGAAATGCATGGAGAAAAAATGACTAGAAAGGGGTGCCATGCTTTTAAAAAGTTTGGGAACCACTGATCAAACCTGACGTACTCTACATGTTTACTACTATTCCAAATACTTTGTGTTGCTTAAAAATAAAATCACAAATGAAACCGTGAGGTAATTTTTTTGTCTTGAGGTTATCATACCGTCAAAATTTCATACCATGCCTAGTCTCAAACCAAAAGAGATGTTCTGTTTAAAAGCAGAGTCTCACCCAGACTTCCCTAAAACACCTCTTTTAAACACACCCCCACAAATGTGTGGGAAGCTTTGAATAACACCACCTAAATGTATAAGCAATGAAAGAAGGTGTAACTATTCTCACTGTAGTGTTGTTGTTGCCGCCGCCATGTTGTGGAGACGCAGTGTGTTTCATTGTAAAAGAAAAACTACTTAGTTGGGTCTCTCAAATGGGGACACAGTTAGAAACCAGTGGTTAAGTTTTATTTACAACACTGTTCCAAAACAGTAAGTTACAACCCCAAAATCCAAATGTGTGCAGTGCATTAACACCTGCTTGTGCACAAAGGCTATTTCTAAAAAGTGGGGCAAATTCAACTTATATTTGTATTTACGTTTTCCCAATTAACCGTATTACTGTTAAAGATTTTGGCAATAAATTTACTTTTAAAAAATAGACTAATCATAACACCGACAACAACAGGTTTTTTATGTTATGGTCACTTTAACCATCCCGTTTATGTTATGTTTACATTCACTTAAAGGAATATTTCAGAGGCGAACCAAAATTACACCATGTTTCACTCACCCTCAAGGCATCGTAGGCGTATATGATTTTCTTCTTTCAGACTTATACAGTCAGAGCTATAATACCATTTATCTTTTTTCTTCCAAGTGGAAAAATGGGAGTGAATGGTAAACAAATTTTAGGCTCCAAAAAGTGCATCCATCGATCAAAGAACTACTCAACACGGCTCCATGGTCTTAACAAAGATCTTCTGAAGCGAATTGATGTGGTTGTTTTAGAGAAATATCCATATTGACATTGTTATTAACGGTAACGTCTAACTTCCGTTATCTCTCGGCTGCACGTGTTGTTTAAACATGAACTTTGGAATTCATAAAAGTCTTAAGCATTCACCTGCATATGAATGGAAAAGTCTACCATGACTACCGTGGCATTGGGAAGAGAGAAGTGTGTGTGCAAATGCATGTGACAGATTGTCACTCCTCCAAACGCAAATTCGTTTATTTATACCTTGCTTTGCTAAATGAAAGTGTTTTGTTTAAAAATCTGGTGTTAAAAAAAGGTAAAACCACACATTGTTACGCATTAGTGCCTTTTCTGCTTAACCTTGTGTATTCACTGTCTTAACATAGTGTATAAGTAATGGTAGTGTAGGTTCCAATGGGTGAAACCTGCTTAAGAATGGCCTTTCAGTGACAAGACACATCCACACCGTATAGCATCCAAACCACACATTCAAAGCCTCTAAATTGTCCGTCAAAAAATCCAGCCTCTAAATTGAGACGCAGCTCATATTTCTGCCCTCTTGCAATCTTGCATTGCAGGTTATGTGCCTCAACCACCAAAAATGACCTACTCATTTTTTCCATTCAATTGAATTTACGGAATATATTTGAAATGCTAATATATAAGACACTACCAAAATTGTTAATGTAAATAACCTTAATAAGATAATTAAAGCAACCAGGAGAATACTGTGATTACTACCTTATTACTAATGAATGAATCACAATTCAATATTATTATTAATGTACCATACAGCATATATACAAAATTGGGCTGTGCAATTAATCAATCGATTTTGAATTTCAATTTTGGCTTCCAACAATTATGAAAACAAAATAATTGTACATTTATATTTATTTTTCATTTGTCATTCTAAGTTGAATTCAGTGCTAAACTGAAAAGTTATTTGTTTATGAATTATTTATCTGTTTATTGACTTTGTTTCCACAGAGTTACACAATGTCTACAGCGGATGTGAAAGGAGCAACACGACAAAACACATTAGAAACGCATTACAACCCATTATAATTTGACATTTTGTCCACACTGGATGAGTTTGGGGTTATTGTGATGAATAATCGTGATCTAAATCCTGGGCAAAATAATCGTGATCATAATTTTTTGTCACAATCAAGCCTTAAAAGTGACATTTCCTGAAAATCTGACTTTTCCTGTGTTTGATTGTTATAATCGGGTCCTGGGTGCATCTACCAACCCAGAAAAAGTGTTACGCATTTCTCTGAAAGCATGTGAGAAAATGAGCGCTTCAGATTACGCTCCCCTTGTGATGTGGCAGGGGGATCTTACTGTTATATCACCGCCCCTTACTGCGCGTTTCCACCAATTGCACTGCCGCCATGCAGTGTGTTAGCTCCGACACCATGGCAAAAGTAAGCAAAGTAGAGCAAAGCATGCTAACTGTTCTGTTGTTGGCTGCATAGACCACTGTTCCCAGCATCACAGGAGACAAGAGAGCCAGACTCTTCCAGACTGAACAAGGCAAGTAGATAAAGACATTTTATACAACAGTTCATTTAAACGGTATAGCTCCTACTTGTCGACACTGAAAACAACAGTCGATTACACAAAAAAATACACAAAATGTTATAATTCAAATAACTTTTATTTTAATGTTTCCTTTAAAAACATTTTAAATAACATACAAAAACAACATGTTTGAAAAAAGAAATTATGAATAGTTTTTAAAAGCGTATCAGAAACTAAATGTTTTAATTTTAGGTCAGATCTCGCAAGCGTTTCCATTGTGCCAGTCGCAGTGCATGCAGAAATGACCACTTGAAAGACGATTTAGAAAACGTCATATGTCATATCAAAATGGCATAATAATAATTTTACTGGAGCCATGTGTAACAAATACTGTATTGGGTTATTATTGCCGCAATGCGGAAAACACGGATGGATGCGCTAAATGCAGGCATAAAACAAAAAAGTATAATAATCTAAAATGCATACAGTCATGTTAACAATTACTAAATTATAAATCTCAATATTTAAATATTTCGATGCATGAAAGACAGATTGATGTCATTTGATGAAATGCGGTGAATGCATCTTGAGCACACAGTGGGCAGTCTTGTGGGCAGTCGTGGCCCAGTGGTTAGAGAGTTGGACTCATGACCAGAAGGTTGCTGGTTTGATTCTCAGGTCTGGCGGGTAATGGCTGAGGTGCCCTTGAGCAAGGCACCTTACCCCCACTTGCTTACTATACAAAATAAAAATGTACAAATGTATAGTACAATGTAATATAAGTCGCTTTGGATAAAAGCGTCTGCCAAATGCATAAATGTAAATGTAGCACACAGACTAAAACTGAGAAGAGAATGTCTCAGCTTCTAGATTTGCAGAACTTTGAAAGTACTTGATTATAATGTTTATAAAAAAGGTGCTTTAATAAACGTGATCGCTTAGCACTGTTATCTGTGTGCCCTTGCAGAGTTTGCGCAGATTCCTCAGATGGAGTTATTGTTCACAAACATTGAGCCAACTTTCATCCGAGCATAATGCTTGCATTTCCTCAACATGAACATGAACATAATATTAACATGACTATTACATGCGGACTCGAGTGTTATAAGTGGGGCTTATTGCTTTAACATGACAAGTCTGCTTTATTAGCGGCTTTTTGTTCGCTCTGCACGAGACCAAATGGATTCTGCAGCGTGTTCTGAAGCTACTTTTTGTACATTGCTATTTTTTTTGGTTTTTTTGTTTACACACATTGCTTTGTTTTATTAATAAAAAACATGATACAATGTATCTTGTTTATTGATATAGACGGACTACCTTAATTTTTACTCGTTCTTAAATTGCGACATAATTTAAAAAATCAATGTTTTCCTCATTCAACATATTTAAATGAACAAATAATGAAACATTTGTTTAATCTTTTTATTAATTGTTGTTAAATATTTTAATTTTCATGATTTGTAAGTGTAAAAAACACACTTCATTTAATTTTTGATTTGAACTTTTGAGTCAGAAAAAAACAATTTAAGAAAAAAATACATAAAATGGATTTCATAAGGTCATGGCATAAACCAGACCAAAGCAAACAAATGCTCATCGCGTCACTTCAACTTGCAGCAGCTAAAAGGATCACGTCGGGTTTGGCGCATCAGCGAATGCAGAAATGTTAAATGATGGCAAAGTAAGGAAAGTGGAACACATATGCCTCTTGTAGTTAAATTAAATATCGGATTTGACAGTTTGATTAAAATCATTCAAATGTATTACATATAGCCAATACAAAGTTTTTGGACCACCTTCTGGGTCATTCTCAGTTTTAGACTAGTCGACTAGACGGTTACAAAACATCTGTGTTTGGTGTTTAAAGCTAGACACAGCATTTCACATTTGCTTTATGTGACCCTTATTTAGCTGAAACTTTACAGACACATTCTGTGAACCCCTAAGATTAATATTACATTTGTGTAAAAGTAGAAAATAATTTCTCCTTTAAAGGTCCAGTGTGTAGTTTTTTTGGAGGCTCTATTGACAGAAATGCAATATAATATACATAACTATGTGTTCTAGGGCTGCAACGACGCATCGACGTCATCGATTACGTCGACTATGAAAATAAGTCGACGTATTTGAAATGCGTCGACGCGTCACATTATTCAGGTTTCATTATAGAAAAGCAACTGTTACATTGGTTATGTATGACACTGCAATCACTACGTCTCACGAGAATTAATTAATAGTAATTTTAGGGGGAAAAATCTTAAATTAGTCTTTATCAAGCTTTGTTGCTCCTCACCGCGAGCCTCTGCTGGTCGCGCGCGCATCTCCGCAAACGGACGAGGCGTTTACAGTTGACGCGCATGCCGTTGTTTTATTATTCAGACTTTAGGCCCATGCAGTGTACATGTCATGAGACAACAATCTAGCAGCGAAACGCAAATCACAGAAAAGGCTGAGCGAGCGGAGCAAACGTTTCAGAAAGGCACTCAATGCTCTGCAAGAAAAATTTACGCTCCGCTCCCCGCTATGCTTTCGCTCCGCTCACATACTCTAACCACGGCAGCACAACTGCTATGCAAGAGCTCCTCAAGAGAAAACATCCTTTGACTCGCCGACCTCATAAAGGACGAGCCAGCTGTTACATTTATGGTAATTCATAACAGATTGTAAACAACACATTTACGCATTAGACCTGTAACGTTATACATCTTACATTTTGTCATGTTTTCTCAGTTTATACATTTCATAATAAAAATTACATAAATACACTACCCTTTCTAAAATACAATTATTATTTTCATGCACTACCCTTTTAGAAATATTGCTAATATATTGTTACAGTCCATATGCTTAAATATGTTACTAATGTTTTTATTCTGTTCATTTTATTTTTCAGGAAGACAAAGCTTTGTGCAGGATGTTTTGCACTGTGTTAAGCAGTATTTATGTTTGAATTAAATGAATTTAATTGAAGTATTATTTTTTTAGAAAATGATTTAATAAAACGTTTAAAGTTTAAAATACTAATGGTAAAAGCTGTACTTATTATTTTACTGGAAAGTTTACCAAATAATTAATCCGATAATCCAACAATAATCACCATATTAATTGAAAAAATTATCGTTAGATTAGTCGACTAATTGATAAAATAATCTACTGATTAATCGACAATAAAAATAATCGTTAGTTGCAGCCCTAATGTGTTCAGATGTGTATAGATCTTAAAAAATAATGAAGCGTTATGTTTTTCTTACCTTAGAACGAGCAATTTTTATCTACATACACAGTGGGTCACCTTACATAATATTTCCCATGTTTCTACAGTATCCCTAAACGGACAAACTGCTCTACGGAGCATGGATCTTAATTTACATTTAGGTAAATTAATACTCTAAAGGCCTCCGTAGCGCTTCGAACGGGGGCGGGGAGTGGTGGAGTGGAGTGAGCGGTTGCAATCCGCAACCTCACCACTAGATTCCACACAGTGCCTTTAAAATACAGAACGGTTTAAATTGAAACCGATTCCATGAATCTGCTATTCAAGTACAGTATATGGAACTTTCACCTTTAAAATAAATCAATAGAGAGGCAGCATGGGATATCTTCAAGTAGATTATTAGAGGAACAGAGTGTGAGCTGAAGTGGTGATGAGTTCCTGACTGTTTACAGATTGTGATACATGAGAGACTGAGAGTAACATGCTAATAAAGGCTGCATAGTGTGACACATTGGCAATATCACAGACCTCACAGAGGCTGTGTGAAAAGCTAATTGTACAGGTCTGTCACATCAGAAGAGATCACAGAGTTGAGAAACTTTCTACATGAGCACTTTTCAACTCAACTCTAGTCTATCCATGTCAGTTCATGGTGCCAGTTAAATAATGTTAACAGTTAATCTTAGATTTTAAAAAAATTACTGAAATTAACATGAACTAAGAGACTATGGCGCAAGGTGACGTTACATGCTCGTCATTGTGTTGTACTTGCGTTTACTCGCTGAACTGTTACATGTATTTTAATACAACTGACAGACACAAAAGGATAATTACAGTATGTTTATGTACATATGTCCAGTCAGTAACAATGACCAATCCAGTATCATGCCACAACGTGTAATACACACACTGGTACACTAGAGGATGTGTGT
Organism: Oreonectes daqikongensis; assembly: GCA_026939265.1. Taxonomy (NCBI): domain Eukaryota; kingdom Metazoa; phylum Chordata; class Actinopteri; order Cypriniformes; family Nemacheilidae; genus Oreonectes; species Oreonectes daqikongensis. The sequence goes on along the minus strand of JAOTQM010000446.1, from coordinate 1,274,309 downwards.
CAGTGTCACGCTTTGCCTCCTCTAGGCATGAAAATGACACGTTTGGTTCTTTGCATTTGTAAAACTGGAACGATTTTATAAATTTAATAGATATTTTAGAGCACCTAACCCAAACGATATACACTGTAAAAAAATGATTTTAAGGCTTTGTAAACAAAGAAACAAAATGTATTTTTTTCATACATTTCAAAATTTCAAAAAACAAATTCAAAATTTAGTTGAAGTAAAAACTTTAGATTATTTAGTAAAATCTACATATGTACTTAATTTAGACTTGTAAATATTAGACACGCAACAGTCAAGTAAATTTTACTTGTGATTCTTTGACAAATGTACATAAATTAATAACGTACGCGTGGCAATTTAGAAAAATCAAGTATAATTTACAGACTCCAAGCAATCTGCGCATGTGTGAAATAGAAAATAACCCGCCAGGCCGCCGCCATCATCACCGAGCTTCTCCTTTTTCTTCGACAGGTAAGAAGTTGAAAAGGCATTATATTTTGGCATATTGAATTTATTTGGTAATAGTGATAACACATGCATCCGAGAACTCATCACTTAATTCTGTATATTTTCTGCACATTTGAAAGTAGAGTCGCTTCGGTGATCTTTAGTCTATGTCATACGGCATCTTATAATCTAGTTTTACATAAAGATACAATAAAGTGAGTGAATGTGTTACTTTACTTTACCCGTGATACTGTATATGTTTTGTTCGATAAGTTAGATGTTATTTAAATGTTAACGTTACATGGTCGTGCAGAGATTGATACACGACATCTTAAAGTTAAAGACGCCTATACCTTGAACGTGTGATTTGATCTATTTCGATAACGTTAGATTTTTTGTATGACAATGCAGTGTTATTTGTACAATAACGTTATACGACATGAATGCATCACGTTTTAAGTTACACAAATACGTATAGAACCCAAACGTTTGACTTGACCCGCGATATACGTTTTCGTTCGATAACTGTTAGCTTAGATGATATTTTGTTTTGTATGATTGTTTAGTGATTCACAAATAAAGAAACGTGATGAGTATTATTTTTACAGTCATACAAGACCATATGTAACATTAACGTACACCAGACGAGTGGCGCTGGCCGTGATGCTTATAATGGCGGTTTATAATCTCTTTTCGCGTCTGGTGTTAAAAATAGTGCATTGCATCAGAACATGTTTTGTTGTGGAGCTCTTTAATCACGTTGGTATGCGTCTCATTCTGGGTGATGCAAATAACGTAAAACACACATTCTTATGTTTAGCCTTGTTTGTTTCAGTGATGTGAATTCAAATATGAATATTTGGTTTATAAATGGTATTTTACAGTTTACTAATTATTTATGTTTTCTTAATTGCAGAATGTATTTCTCATGTGGATCCTATCTGTTGTGTTTTCTTTGCTGCAGATTACTCGAAAGGTAAGCAGAAAAGGGACCAAACACAATTAATTGTTGTCTTCAGTCCACATTGGGGTACAGTTTATTAATGAATCAAACTTTTTGGTATGACTGAACTTTGTTCAATGTGTGTTTATGCAAAAAAGGTAACTTTACTGCATTAAAAAGATCAGAACTTCTGAAGCATTATAGACTGAAACACTGGCACAGCACGCAAAACCCAACCCTTCTATGGAAGTGGTTCCCAATTCCAGTCCTGAATTTAACATTTAAAAATGTCTTCTTTCCCCTCATCCTCCTGGATTGCAATCCCTGGTATCAAAGACTTCACTCAGGATGTCATGACAATTCTTGTCCATGGAAACGAAGATGAGCCAGTCGTGTCCATTGTTCTTGAAGGAAGCAAGGTCCTAACAAAATCTTCTCTGCTCTTCTGATGATCTTCTGCTCTGACTGATTCATGTCTTAAATCTACAGTATCCGTCAAATCTGAATTACACTTTTGAGATTTTTCACAAACTGTTACTTGATCTCGATGGACTTATGCTTTCTCCTAAAGTACGGCATTTGAAATCCAAGCTGCACACTGGAAATGTGTTTGTTCTTTGGATGTTCATAGGCATTATTCTGTCTTGTTGACCCAACTTTGCTTATACATTGTAAGATAATGTCTAACATGGAACATGCAGAATGAGTGTTACTGTGACCCATTTGACTAATGTTACCGTTTACATTTGTATTGTATGTAGCCCTTACAGAAAAGACACATGAAATTCGCATGTGCAATAAACACGTGATTGCATGTGAAATGTGTTTTTTGGAACATTTTTGTGTGAATTCCATGTTGCACATTGTTATCCCTTGGGATTCATACAAAAATGTTCCAAAACACATGTTGTACACATGAGAAAATTCATGTGTCTTTTCTGTAAGGGATGTTTTTTGTTGTTAGTTTAAATTACTTTTAAATTTGCATTTGGCCATGGATTTGCTGAGTTTCTTGGCAGATATATTTTAATGTGAAACAGCAGTCTGATAATATCACAATTTGTTACTCAAGTTAAGATTCTCTTACACAGATGTTTACTGACAGCTTTCCTGAAGCTCAGTGGTTAGATCATGGCACTAGCAACGCCAAGGTCATGGGTTTGATAGCAGGGATTGCACATACTAGGAAACAAATGTATAGTATAGTACAATGTAAGACACTTTGAATAAAAACATCCGCCAAATGCGTTAATGTACTGTTGCTGGAACTGTTGAGCATTGATCTTAAGCATTATTATGTATCTTAAAGTTATCTTAAAGATCTTAAATTTCTTTAAGGATGTGTTATTCCTTAAAATTAAGCTCTTAATAAATAACTCTTGATTGCACATTTATTGTCAAAGTACTGTTTTGTCATATTGTAACAGTGACTCGTTTTATTTGACTTAAAATAATTAACAACACTAAATAAAACAAGTAAAATTTAATAAAAGAGAAAATAGAGTTTACTTAATTATATCAATTAATTACATCAGATCAGTAAGTAAAAACTACTCAACAAAATTTAACAGGCCAAGTTATATGTACTTATTGACTTCGTTAATTTTACTCAACTTTCTTAAGCAAGTTTTACTTAATTTTACAAGTGTTAAATTTACTTAAAAAAACCTGAATGCAAAAACTTGCAAAAGAAAAATTAAGTAAAATGTACTTGTTATTTTTTTCAGTGTACGAAGAAGCAAAGAAAAGTGCAGTCACAGGTATTGCAAACACTGACAGTATAAAAACATTGCAAACATGTTGCGTTGCATTCCAAGTCTACTCTACAAGCTGTAAAATATCATTGTATCAGCATAGTAGTTCAGTTCGGTTACACGAATGCACCGCCTTTGCCGAGTACTGAATGGAGCAGATTAGAGATGTAACGATATGAAAATTTCCCCTCACAGTTATAGTGACCAATGTTACCACGGTTATCAATATTATCATGGTTTTGTTAAAATGAGAAGAAAATGTTCAGGCATTCTAATTCTGGTTTATTTTATGTTTTTGTGTTGTTTTATGATATGTTTTTATGGTTGTGTTGACTGTTTTTGTGTTTTTTTCTCTGTTAAGCACTTTGGTCAGCTTTGCTGTTGTGTAAATGTGCTATATAAATAAACCTTACTTACTTACTTCAACAAGTACTGATACACACACTGAAAACATTTCAAGTTTTATTGAAAAACCAACAAACAACAATTACGTGTGTCATTTTTTTAATCAGAATTTTTAAAGAAAGATATTTATTGCCTAAATTAAGGGATTTGTTTTGGTAATAGACGCTATTATGCTATTACACATTATGCAAGTTTAAGCATAACATTTACATTTTTACATTTATGCATTTGGCAGACGCTTTTATCCAAAGCGACTTACATTACATTGTACTATACATTTGTATATTTTGTATAGTAAGCAAGTGGGGGTTAGGTGCCTTGCTCAAGGGCACCTCAGCCGTTACCCACCAGCCATGAGAATCGAACCAGCAACCTTCTGGTCATGAGTCCAACTCTCTAACCACTGGGCCACAACTGCCACATAAACATTAAATAAACATTAATATAAAGCCCTGTAAATGTATTAGGCTACTATTATCAATAATAATAAGATTTACGCACTTATGTGTGTGTGACAAAGTGATTTATTATTATTATTATTATTGATAATAATAATATTCTCTCACACACGCACATCCACACACTTTATATAAACAAAATATTTTTGGGTCAGGAATCAAGATGAGTAAACTACAGGAATACGTGATTCTGTCGTCAATAGCAACGCAAACGCATTAAAACAGTGCACATCCATACGCATGTATCACCGTGGAGACGCGAATGCCACTTGATGTAAGATTAACGCAATCTTTGCGAAGAAAAGTTTGCAAGTAAGATAATAAAGTATTTCATTTCGAATCAATGTTTGTGCAATTACTTGGCCAAGTTAGTTTGGTATTGAGGTAAAAGTTTACTTGCCTTACATTGCTATATAACAGCAGGTGGTGTTCACAAATATGACTCAGCAGATTTGACGCGCTTCCCCCTTTTGCTGCGACTTTCTTTTTGCAAGATCTACAGACAGGCTGACCATCCTTGATTAAACTGCCATCGGGACTCCAAAATCCAAAATTTTGAACTCCCGAGCGCTGTCACTGCCTTCTCCCATGTCTTCTCCTGCAAAAAACAACGTCGCATGCTGTGCCAGAATCAGACAGATGCTGGCTGCACAGCTTTCACAGCGAGTTGTCAAAATCGCGCTAATCATACCCGGTTTTGATGAAAATTACATTTTAAACGGTAATACTAACCGTCAGGACATTTTAGCGTGGTTTATCGCGAAACCGGTAATCGTTTCATCCCTAGAGCAGATGCTGAGAGGGATAATCCTGTGTCGGGAAAGCAAGATCTCAGAGCAATTGTGATGCACTTTTTCAGAGGGATAAAATCGGTAGTAAACACTGAATATGTGGTTTGTACGCACCTAGTATGCATGCGTGTGTAAGAAAACACAATTTATTTGCAGCATTGCCCATACATATAAATTTACGCAATTTACACAGGTCACCCAACCAAGGTCAGAAAATACAGAAATTCAAGTTTTATGTTCCTGGGCAGGTCGCAATTTAGCTGAGCAGGCCGCCAAGCTAGAGCTCATGTATGGGAAACGCTGAACTTAAAACCATCAAAAATTTCCGAGTTAGGGTTAGGGTTAGGGTTAGTTGAAAGTCACATCAAAGTCACAATATTCATCACCAAGTTCCTATAACACAATCTGAGCTTTTTATAGCAGCTATTGGTACAGTAGGGTCATACAAGATGAAAATCTAAGTCCGTCAGAACGGCATCAATAGTTTTACTTTGATTACACAATAACTTGAGAAGCCCGCAGATAGTTGCCAGCCTTTCCTTTCTATGCCAAGAAAGCATTCAGGTGTGACAGTTTGCTGAATAATGTATGGCAAAATTATTCACCACATCAAGAACTTTCACCCTCTTATTAATATGAAAGAGGTACAAAGAGCTGCCCTGCAGACTTTTCTTCCCAAATTCACTATATAGACCAGAAGAATGTAGGTTATATCTAGGATCTCGGCTCTTTATTTATCTTGGAGATGACTTCCTTCACCACACGATCAATACCTTCACATCACACAACATTGCCTCTCTAAACACACAGTTGTCACATAGTGGATATGATATTGTTTTTGTGGGCTTGTGAAATTGATATCTATATTAAAATAAGTGACGGAAATGTTGAATTATATAAAAAAATAAGACAGGAATTTCTATTGTATCGTTTACTAATTTGTTCTGCTGAGACTTGAAACATTTATTTCTAAGAGTATGTAATCTATACACAACAGCAATGTACTAAAAACCAAAAAGGTTTTTAGTGTTTTTGAAAAGTTCATGACAGATGACGAAGTTGTCAAATGATCCTTGCTTACACGGATTCATGAAAATGACCCAATGCTGCAGTATGCAGGCCATCAGGCGATGTGCACATATATGCATTCTTCTATAGAGCAATAAAAACAAACAATCAAGATCAAGGCAAAAGGATTGAGAATATATGTCTGGACAGATGATAAGGTAAGTTTGTTACTACAAGTGACCCAGGACTGACCATCTGTGATTGGTCAGATGGTGATTGGTCAGATGGTGATTGGTCAGATGGTGATTGGTCAGATGGTCTAGTCTACGTTTTTGCGGGCAGGCGGGGACTATTTCTAGTGACATAGATACACGGAGGTTAGAGAAGACTGCTTACTTTCAAACACATTACACACTGCATGAAATGTAATTTTGATGATCTTGTGGAATGTACTCTTTAACATTCAATATACTGTGTCGACTTGAAACAGATCAGAAATGTTTTGCTTTCTCAGTGGATTTGCACGTATGATCGGCGCATATGATCAGCTATGTGCTATCATGTTTCTGAACCGGAGGACACTCACGTGCAACTTCTTGCGTGACACTGAAGCAAAATAAGACTTTAATGTTACCGTTTACACTGTCTGGATCATCCCCTATCTCCCATTTAGTGCATTATGTGTCATTCACCATGTAGGACATAATAAATGTGCGAACAAGTGGCTGATTTGAGGCGCCGCTTCCGCAGCTCTCATAGTGAAGGGGGCGGGACTATTCCGATTCTAAAGCGGATTTGATTGGACAAGAACTTTGACGAGAGGCTGACGTGTAGCGTTATGTCATGGAATTTCTAGTTTTTTGAGCGCACGTGCCAGACTGTCTTTTATGAACGCTTATATCGCTTATATATATATATATATATATAGCGCATATCAGTTTATTGAAGTCCTTAAAGCTGCCTTACATATTTTTAATAAAAGGAAAACAACTTTCATTTTGCGTAAGCAGCAATGTTGTGTTGAGTCAAAGCGTAAATTACCTGATCCACGCGCAAACGCAAACCACTTCAGTAACGCATTTAAGACGACGAGAGAAAGTCGCTCAAGATACTTACTTCATGATCGCCACCTCATAACACCTGTCACATTTAGAATCTGATGTCTAGAGATCCATTTGTTTGAAAATACAAGTTATTATAGTTATTATTATAGTAATATATAATAATAAAACTATGATGAGTATTAATTAGCTGATCCAAAAAATGATCCGATCCGTGACCCAAAATCAGTAAAATGGGTTTTGTGATCGGTTGCACCACTAACCACAATGATTTTTATTATGATTTCTTAGGGTTATGTGGCTCTTTCAGATAAATCTTCAGATGAATCAGATGGTCTTGGTTCGGTATTGGTATTGATCTTGTCTTGGTCTCAGCCCCTCAAAGTCTTGGTCTTAGTTAAGGTCATTCCGACTACAACACTAGCTCCTCCCCGAGAAGTCCCCCATTTGAGATATTCAAGGGTGGAATTTCCCTCCATTTTCAGAAAAGAATTTCATGCCCTGCTTTATGTGATTGGTACACCTCCTCTCCCCCAGCAACAGCACTGTGATCATTGGACTGTGTGTGAGCCTGCAGACATGAGGAGCCGGGTGGAGTGGAGGTTCGGGGGGATGTGTGGGTGGTGATGGAGAAGTAAAATTGTGCAAGAACACACACATTAAAGAAAAGCCTCCAGCTTTGGGCATCAGAACGGCTGAGCGAGAGGAGAATGGAAATGAATAATCTCAGAAGAGTGCTATTCCTGGGTCAACACCACTGCTGCTATTAATATTCTGCTATTCTCATTTAGCGATATTAAGGATAATTAATTTCAGCCCTGAAAGAGACTCTGCAGTTGGATTTTCCTTATGGGAGCCACTGATAAGAGGATTTTCGTGCAAAAGGTTTTAAAAGATTGTATTAATAAAATTGCACAGCGGGAAAACATATGCTGTGCAGGAATGACCAAAATCTTTACGTCGCCTGGTGTTGGGGAGCAGTGATCTGATGTGGTTTCACTCCACATCCAGACAGACTGGATCATTTGTCACAGCACAGCATGATTAATGCATGAGCTAGTCTTCAAGGGAAAATTAATAGAAAAACACAGGGGGAGTACAATTAAAACATGGCTGAATTCATCACACATGAGAGAAACAGGAATGCATGCTTGTATGAATGCAAATACTGTCACACAGGTAAATCTATTCATCTTTCAGTCATTTCAGTCGAACACATAGGGAAAACCATTCAGTCTACATCATGAGGGAAAAAAATGCTCATTCAGTGGACAACAAGGACAGACATAGTCACCATTACTTTCATTGAATGGAAACAAATCAAAGTTTACTTCTAATCCTCAATCTATTTTTTTACAATAAAAACAGTGGAGCCACGTGAAATTCCTATGGAGTGTTTGCATAATCTGTTTAGACAGGCTTGGTTTTCATTAATTTGTAAGGAATAACAGAAATCTGACTTTTAAGCTTATATAAAATCAAATTCTTTAATCAATTTTATTTCATGTAATACACCCAATGTGATAGATGGGAGAGCTGCAGGTGATCAATTGACTTTCATTATATTTACATATAAGAGAATTATTAACATGGATCTTTTATGCATCCAAACTCTAAAGATCTAGTTTATACTGTACCATCCACACCATAACATAAATGACAATATATAATAATAAACCATGAGGTACAATTATCTTAAGAGTTTCTGTATTTTTACAAGCATGGTTTTCTCACATGCCTGAGGATGAATAGGAAAAACAAAAAGCAGTTAATAAAGAGGTACCAAATATCACAATGGCCCTGGCAAAGTTTCCCTCAACTGCTGTCTTTGTGATAAGGCTGAGGGTTTGTCTCTGTGGCACAATAAAATGGAGCTCAGAGCTAAATGAGAGGCAGCTGTCAATCAAAATGTTTCCCTCTCTACCCTCAGTAAAGACAGCTTTGCCAAGGAGACGCGCAGGCTGAGCTGGGAATCCACTACAGAACAATTGACATTCCAGTCTTTGGATAGAGACCGAGAGGGAAACGAGTTGGAAAATCCATTGAACTGTTCCCACATAGGCCTCTATGGGTTTCCTACTTTCAGATTAGATCTCCAAGTGGCTACAACCCACTTTTTTTAAAAGGGGGGTTTCTATTCAAAAACAGGGTGGCCACTTCTTGGGAGACAGAAAAAGAGAAAAAAAAACATGAAAGTGACCTTTACTCTGCATATTTCACTCATTTCAAAACATTCAAAAATGAATTAAAAAACGATGCGTTCCATCCTTCTATGGCATTATTTAGGATTTTGAATCTGTTTTTGTCTCGCTGTTATAATAAACAAATAAAGAGAGAATTTAAGTACCTTTTGTCATGTGGATTGCACAATATGTTGTGCATATATGCATACTTAACACATTTTATTAACAGTTTCATAACACAGAATTTGGTCACAACAATGTTGTTAATAAATGTCATGTCCTCATCTTGACATGGGAGTACTAAAATACTCCAAACAAACATATGTCAGGGAATGTTTTGAAGGTGATGTGTATTTGTTGAATAATACAAACTTTAATGTCTAATTCCAATACTACACAGAACCAATGCACCGTAGCTTCCATGCCATTCACTCCAAATGCACATTCGTTGTTGACATCTTAGCACTTCCAGTTCCATTGCCCAAAAGTATAAGGAATTTTGGAAAATCGTCTGAAATAAGAACCGTGGTTTACAAAACCTATATATATATATTTGCATGTTTTAACCTGACATGAAACACACCAGTTTTAACCCGCTTTTTTTTTTAAGTGTCGCTCTTCATTTGCATAAAGTTAAATGTTTTTCAGTTTACTTCACTTCAGAGTAGGGCTGGGATGATTCACACGAATTATTAGGGATGCACCGATGTATCGGCCACCAATATGTATCGGCCACCAATATGTATTGGCCGATATTAGAATAATTTAACACCATCTGCATATCGGCAATAGCATGAAAAAGGCAGATACCGCTGGTTTATTAATAGGGCTGGGCAATTAATTGAAAAGTAAGCGAAACCGACATTCAGAATCTTTAATCGACGTAATTTTCCCATGTCGGTTATTCCGATTACTTTCCCTTTAACATCTGATGTGTGTTGTGCTTGTTCTCCTGTCTTCAGAGGAAATGATACAAAAAAAATAACACAAATATGTTTATTGTTTCAAATGTTCAATAAATAACCATAAATAGTTTGTATTTCCTTTGATTATTTTAAAATAACATGAGATAAGAATTCATTAGAAAGGAATGTTTCAATAGAAAAAGTACCCCACCTTGTGCATATTTACAGTACAAAACTTGTCAGTGAACTACACAGGGCAATAAAAATAATAAACAAAACAAAATAATCGTTCAATAATCGTAATCGAGAGAAAATGTTCAATTAATCGAGATTTTGATTTTAGGCCAAATCGTCCAGCCCTATTTATTAATTTACTGCATGGAGGCTTGGGAGTTGTATGTCTTTTGAATAATCCAACATTTTGCTATGAGCAAAATAAGTAAATACTTAAAACAAGATACAATCTGTACAAAATTTAGTTTTGTCAGACGTGCGTTGGAATGTATTGTATAGTACTGTATGCAATCGACCAATATCTGTATCGGCCGATAGTTGTTTGTTAAAATCGGTATTGGCCCCAAAAAATTCTGTCTAGGGCGATTCTGAAATCGCAAAGGCTTCGATTTGGTGTTTTATGCAAAATGCTTTAGTGAGTGATATTGCTCAATTTGTAATGCATGGACTGCTAAATTATCGTCTTCTAAATGAAGAAATGTAAATTATGCAAGGAATATTAATTGAAGAGGTCAGAAGCTTTTTTAGATGTTGAGTACTGCGAAATATAAATAAGCCAAATTGTCCTGGGACAAATTTTACAATACTATTACATATTATGTGCACTGCATTTTATGCACCTTTAGTGTAATTGTAGTGGGCGGTTCACACAGAACAGAGTTTCCAATTCTGCTGCACATCCATGCCCAGGACACATCAAAGTCATAATTCATCCCTGCTACAAATCTACATTCAAACGTACCTAAATTCGGTATAATGCATGCCTGGACAGCAGTTGGGGATGTCACCTTGTGTTCACAAGAACACTGCGCACCTGCACACTTAAGGACGGTTTTTACTTGTGTGTTGGACTTACACTGTAGCATCTACGCCTTAGGCAATGCGTTTATACTTGTGCGTCGTTGTCCGTGACGTCAGGCAACGACCACTAACCCTCCGTGCCGTAGGGCAATGTGACGGTTTTCGTTTAAACTTGTGCGTCGTTGTCCGCAACTACACGCAATGACCACTAGTAGTCAGTGTCCACAGGCGTGTTGCTTGAGTAACCAAGACAAGAGCCGAAGAAGAAGCAGCTTGCTGTGTACACTAATAGAGGAGCATTAGCATTGATAGCGGCAGGTAAAGCCACTTTTGTTGCAGCTTGAGTTGTTAAATATAGAAAGAACAAATAATTTATTTAGATAATTCATTCGTAAACACAACGCTATCACAGGGGTTTTTTTAACCTGAGGGAGGGGTAAAAGCAGACCAATCAGAGAGCTTGTGCTCCACGTTGAATTGACACGCCGTTACATTTTTGGAGAGGTGTGAGTCAGGCTACAGCGTATGACACGCATCTCTGTGTAGGCTATGGCGTAGGGCTAACGCACAAGTAAAAAAAAAAACGACCTTTACGCATCACGTACATATAAATGAAAAGTGAAGTCAAAGCAATTTGATCACCCCCAGGTTGCTGGCTGCAGTATAGGTCAAAAACTCCACCCTCTCCATTATGAACAAACTTGATATGAGCCATGGTATTAATTAGTTACAAGATGTTATAAAAGAGGGTTTGACAACATGATTTGTGCATTTGAGTCTGTGGGGAATATGGGCGGGACCTTGATACTGCAGTCTATCATTACTGCTCAAACTCTGGCTCCAAATGACGTCACTGGCGCAATATCACAGCGGCCATTCTGGGATATATGTAAATGTGACTTAGATTCGACTGAACACTTAATGTATGCCCACTAGACTGAATACATAAATTAAATTTGGCTTACGAATTGTCTATTAAATAATTGAAATTATGGCGATTAATGATCTGTTTTAAGGCTCTCACAATATAACCATTAATGACAATTCATTTATTTAATAAAGAAAACATATACTTTAGAAATGTGAAAGTTTTGTAAATAACTAATATTATTTACTGTAGAGTGACTGACCTTAACAGAGAAGGTCTTGAGCACTAAAACTAGATTTGAGGGTCTGGAAATCGACAAAAAAAAAACTCAAATGATGGAGAAATGTCATTTGAATATCTGAATAATTGCAATGATGTCAAATAATTGCAATGACACGATTATTTAATAATAAAATATGATAACTCTGTATAAAATGACATACGTATGTGTATCATGGGTTAACATTTGATTCTGCATATGTTTAAGGTCAATAACACAAATTGGATAATGCATGTTAACACTGTGGAGCAAAGCATAAAAAGGTTTTAAAATCCAGGTTAAAAGCAGTGCTATAACCCCCTTTCTAAAAATAAAAAAATAAAAAACAGTAGGAAAATAGCTGAATTACTTAGTGAGACTATTTCTGATTATGAGGCAAATCTACCTATATATTTATGTAACACCTGTGTATTACCAAGTATTTTTGATAACTTTGCCGATATGTATTTCCAAGGAACAATCCTACTAAACAAATTTCTATTCTGTACTTTCTACACAATAGCTTCTGAGAACGATGACATCTTACTTTTTGTGGGTGTTATAACTTGGAAAAGATTATTACAATTGCTCTTTTGAACCAAAACCTGACTTTGTATTTCAGGTTAAGTGGGTCATTTACCAGTATAGACAAACTGCATCCTTGTGCTGAGGAATAAACTGAGAAACTAATGTGACAAAAAGATACATGATCTGCTATCACCAGGAACTCGGGTTTGAATGTCAGCGATATCAGGCATTGAATGTCAGCGATATTAGGCATTTAGTGAAACATAATTGCTTGTGTGCAAGTCAACAAAGTGTGGGTAACATAAACCAATTTAGCAGCACCCATGGCAATGGATTGCCAGCCGGTTGCAGGATAATCTCTGGGAAATGGAGTTGACTCCCTGTATGTATTATGTTTTTTTTTTACTGGAAAATGTCTATATGCATCATGTGAAAAGTAGCATACAACTGCACTCACAAACATACAAATACAACTTAGATCAAGACTATTACAGGAATTTTATCATCACAGGTAGGCTTGTGCCGGTGTATAATTTTTATATTGCGGTTATTGATGAAGCCTTTATTACAGTATTTAGTATAGCTTATTGATAATTTGTCAGGTGTTTAATTAAATATGATAAAACATTTTATTTTGGTAAGTGAACACACAGTGATGATTAGGCTAAAGATGACCACTTTACTTGCTGTACAATAGTGTACGATATTTAACATACATTGTCAAATACATATGTAACATAATATTGTGTATGTGTATGTCTTCACTACTGTGTGTGTGCACTTGGATGGGTTAAATGCAGAGCACAGATTCCGAGTATGGGACACCATTCTTGGCCACATGTCACTTCACTAGATGTTAAGTGGCAGTGTACATCAAATTGATCAGATTCAGTTTATTTCTTTGCCAATAGGATAACATCAATTCAATGTGTTGGCTTTCTAAAGCAAGACTATCATCACATTGCATAAATTCCTCTGCATATTTCTCTTTTGTAGCTGCAAAGCTGGTGGTGAAATAAGAATAAACTGATATTTCATATAATCTATGGCACAAGAGCGATGCCAATAAGAGGCCTGTTGGCAGAAGCTGAGCATCAGATTTATTGTTTGACAGTGATGCTTGTAACTTTAGTGGAGTGGGAGGCAAAGCTAAGGGTTTTCCATCTTCTAATGAACCGTGTCATGTGATACAACCTAATAAGCATAGTGCAGAGTCTATAAATTCAAAGCCTACATAGGGCAAATCAGATTTCACTTCTCTGTCAGTCCTGGCATTCTAAACCTCAACAAATGTCCATCACAGGATTAGAACGGCAGCATTTCTTTCAATTTAATCAACTCTCCACTTGGTGGACTTATGAGTGGAGAATATTCACTCATCTATAATGCAAAAACTAGGCTGAAGAATATGACACCATCATTTGCACTGGTAAATGTTGATCGATTTATTTAATTTGTAAGGGATGCATATTGTAAAATTTAAATACTGCCAATTTTATGGTTATGTTTTTTTTTTTAAGGGATTCCGAATCGATACATCTTTGCATATTATAGATTTTAAGTGCAAAAGGTCAGAATATTCACATAAAAAACAGTTTCTGCAACAGACTAGTCAAAAAAGTCTAAAAGTACACCCCCAAGACAGTCAAAAAGCATTGTGTGTATGATACATTTGAAATATGCAATCTAAAAATAAAATAGTCAACTTTAATAATACAGATCATAATAATGCAGTGCCATTGTCTATTAATGTTTTACATGCAGTTAACACTTTCATTTAATTTGACATTGAAAATTTGGTTGGGGGACAGTGGGTATGCTGCAAAATATTCTGGGAATAAGTTTTATTTGGGTGTTTATCCCAAAAGCAAAACAGATGTGCTTTGCTTTTATATAATATTTTTGCATATATTGGAGTGTCATCCATGTAAAGCGAACACTAACAAATATTATTTCGGGTTCCTTAGTGCTTTAGTGTTTAGTGTCTACAAAATTTTGATTCGTTTATTTACTCCATGGCCTTTGGTTCTTTGACTAAACAACACCAACAAACCTTTCCATTTTATATATATATATATACACATATATTTGTAATATACATATTACTTTGAATGGATTAAAAATGGAAGCCATCACTCTAATGAACTGAATGTGTCTTGTAGGTTCCAGAACAGCTTTTTTACTGCTCCAGCCAAGTTAGGTTTTCCACACCAGTAAATGCTCAGTGATTTCCACATAAACCCTTTAACTGGACAACTACCCATTCTCAAGCCTGCTTTTCACTATGAGATTATGAGGCCTTTTTAAGCAGTTCTGCCCTCATGTGTGGATGGATACACCTGTGTTGCAGAAGTCCTTTCTCATGGGTCACTGGAAGATGAGTGTGATAAACACACCAGCTCCATGCACCTCACCATGAACATTAGTAGAATATGGCTTTCAGATGCATTGTTACTCTAGCATTTTAAACACAGGCAGACAGCTTTGGAAATTATTGACACAACAAAAGGCATGTGTCTGAAATAATGCTGTGATTTATCCATAACAACAAAGCATGATTTCACTTGCCTCCACCCCTCAATGGCAAGTGAAATCATGGGTCTTCCCAGCAAAAGACATTCATTTTTATATAACCTCGTGTGTGTGTGTGTGTGTGTGTGTGTGTGTGTGTGTGTGTGTGTGTGTGTGTGTGTGTGTGTGTGTTATATTAGGGGAAACTAAACCGCATGATACTAAGCATCTAGCTGGATCACTGTGCTGTTTATTCAGAATAAACTAGTCAGTCCAGCCACCTTTGAGTTTAACAAGACAAGGCGTGAAAAGAAGACAAAGCCAGCTAAAACATCAGTGTGTTCACGCTTTGCCTCTGTTGTATTTACGAATCTATTATCTTTCTGAAATAGAGCTCGAATGTATCCGATGCCCGGAAAGGTACATCTTAAAAGATTTGAGCCAAAACCGCAGTCTTACCCAGCTTTGCCCGAGAGTCTTCCAGCTTCTGAATCTGATTCTCGATAAATAGCATCGCCACTCCAAACGCCAGAACAGCCAGGAGCTGGAACTTGGGTGGCATCATGATCCTCAGGAGCCCCATCAAAGTATCGGATGATTATCTACATGTCATGCCGTAAAATGTGAATGAGAAGCGTGGATCAATCCGTTTCTGGAGCAGTTACAACGACTCCATCAGACGATCTGGACTTTGCGCAAAAAACACAGCAAAGTTGCAGATATGATAACCAAATACATCAGTGCACAGACGACATTTCAGTCGCTTATGCCTCATCTGTCTGGTTTTTGGTCAAACTCTTGTTTTCAGTTGATACCCATTCGTGCTGCTCCGGTCAGCCGCTGCTCGTCTGCGTCACTCAACAACATAGTGGTTTTATTCCTCCGCGGATTGAAATGAAGCGAGTGAAACAAGACGGCTGTTAGAGCTCCATCTTTCGGATTGGAGATGGACATGAACGACTACAGGGAGGTATCACTTATGAACATTATATATTTTTTTAATAATTCATATTTTGGTTAGACACTACCGAAAGAAACGTTAGTCTGACTGACAACAATTTTACATATCTTATATAAATCACATTATACTAGGCTTATATGTCAAAGAAAATAGGCTAAATAATTGTAGCCTATTTATACTTTTTGATATCAAAAGATTTTGCATAAATGCTTAACATAGATGCATAGATGCATTAAACGTTTTACTCAGCCTATGCATTTGTAAATGCAAATGTTGTTTAAGTTAATTTATTATCCTTAACTGTATTATAATCCATATATATTAGGTTTATCAAACATGACTTTGTTTTAACCTAACAATCCATTTAAAATTTAAATAAATGCATCATAAGTGATTACTTGAAAATAAGCTCTCTGCAGTTCTGAAGTCTCAAATGTGAGGGATAATATAGGATACTGTACAGATAGCTATAATTGCAGAATAAGCCCTGAGTGATCATAATCTCTGGTAGTATTATTTAAGTATAAAATACTTCAGAATGTGTAAAGCCAAATTTTTTCTTGATTTTTTTAGAACTTTTTTGAACTGTAACAGAAATCTACTCACAAACCATTATGTCAAATTCATTAAACTTTATGTTTCATATATATTCGGGATGCATAAAATCAAGTGTTTGGGCATCAGTCAAGTGTTTGGCATCCTTTGTGTCTTAGGTTTTTATAAGCAGGAAAAACAGTAGACACACAAAGAGATGTCTGTCACAGTTTCTCAATTGTCGGAATTTCTTTTGCGCAAGCAAATAATGTATATGCAGCTTCTTTCATGAGTAAATGATCAGTCTTCCTTGATAAAAGCAATTTGTGAACATTGCTTATTTACTGTGTGAAACAGTCCCCAACTATAAAAAGCTTGCAGAGCTTATAAACCTCTCTTAATCCACCTGCCCTATGTTTCCTAATTTAGCTCTGATAAAAAAACTTAATTATTTAATTAATGGAAATAATTTCATTATTTTGTTAATTTCATATATTTTCAAATGAAAATAAATATAAAAGTATTTAACAAGAAAAAATGCATTCACACAATACTCACCCACTTAATTTAATAGGGTGGTTTAAACGTAGACTTGTATTATGTTTTTCCATTTTGTTACAATGGACTTCTCAGATGTCATTGAAAGGTTAAAAGCTTTTCCAATGCTTTCTCAAAGCAGCAGAACTGCTTGTTTATGTTGGCGTCGATAACCCTGTGGTAAGTGCGCCGACATATAGTGCCAGTGCACTTGCGGCCAGACCCAAGTTTGATTCCCGTCTCGAGTGTCATTTGCTGGTCCCTCTACCCTGCCCTATATCCAATGCTTTCCTGTCTGCTCTTCACTATCCTTAAAACAAAACAATGCAAGGTATTTGCACAATCAAGCAATTGAACACCAGCAGAATTTGGACAAGCATGGATGAACTTTAAATGTTGAAATGTTGAATATCTTCAAGCACAACAGGGAACCCTGGCCAAAAGGGTGCCCCTTCATGTAAAACAACACATTCACTCCTGATCAAAGATCATCTTCTCAAGAAAGGACAGAAAACTTCTCTCACAACAGTAGGAGATCTGAACCAAATGGTTACCTCCTTGTGAGAAACAATGGACTTCTTCCAGTACAGCAAACTCCCTACAAAGATAGCATCTACATCTCAAATGACACATACCAGTGAATCAAGGATCCACACCTCACCCTGCACCCCCAACTGTTCCTTCTTCCCCTTACTCAGCACAGGACACCCAAAAGATCACATAAGAATTACACACAAGAAAATAACACACAACATATACACAAAACATACATATGTTTGATATCATTCGAAAGGTCTCAATGCAACTGGTACAATGGTCTCACTCCCATAACAACAGAATGTAATAATAACGATTAACAAACTTCACTCAGTGTTGGGACATATTCCCACATCTGGTCATTTCCACCAATCACCTACTGTATGCAGATGAAGTGCAGCCCCTTGGACCACAAGATCCAATCACAACCAAATTCTTATTCTTAAAGAATATTTACATATTGCTTTGTTCTGTCTGGGTACTTAAGGAAAATTGACAGAAACCTCTGGGAATCTGTAACCAGATCTCCCGCACAAATCCCTGTGTGTCGTCTCCTGCCAGGTATGCCATGTTGAATTTCTACTTATTCGGATTGTTGTAATTTTCTACTATTTGTTGCTGAATTGATATTGATTGACAAGTGATTATTGGATTGAATCTTGAATTATGTTTTCTATACCTGGCTATTAAATTGTAAATAAATTGTTATGGTTGAATCTAATTCCGCATTGTTCTGAACTCATTAACTCTAATATACCTTGTTATATCCTAGTTACCGCAAATCCCCGTTCAGGTTAGTGACGAACTAAAAGCCTGTCTAGGTGGAGCATAGATGCACACCAGCTGAGACTTTTAGAACAAACGGCTAACATCTTGACACTAGTTAAGTGCACTTAGAATGTGGAGGCCACATTTTCCATTCAGAACAGCACGAATGTTGTCTGACCGATCTGAATAGGATGAGTCTCAATCTCTGATTATTGTAATATTGTTCGATCTAAGTTGTACATAGGAAACTATGGCATGATTATACAAAGCTGCCATTGGAGACGGTAAGGTTGGTCGATTGCTCTCTTTTGGGGTGGTCATGAACCTCTGGTTAAAATAATTATTACTCTATTTAAGTTCTTACAGTCTAAGCCGACCACAAAAGGTACGTTCTAGCGATGAGTTGCAGGGAGCAGCCACCTAAAACGCTACTGGTCCTTTACCTCTGACAGTGGACAAGCTTGAATGAGTTTGTGATCGTGTTAGGGTTAGGGTTAGGGTTTAGGGTTTCGTAATTTAATGAAAGATGAATTTCATTTAAATGATTGTTCCATTAAACAAAGGAAGGACAGGAACACGTGTGAAGCCTTCGCCACGCCTCTGAATACCGTCATTGGATCAGCGGGTGGTTCCTTACAGTTGTGATCACTCAATAATTTTAAAACCTCAAGCAATTAAGTTGTTTTCAGGTTCGTGGAATATTGACTTGTAAATGTTTAATTTTACAATTCATGGAATTACTTAGACAGGAGTAGAGTTGATGAATTTACTTGTGTTTTTGATACAAAAGAATTTCAGAAGGTGATTAAATCCATAAAGGGCAGGGGAACAGGATTAATGGACATGATGAGGGTAGGTTCCAACTGTCCTAAAACAGATGACAGCAGGCAAGGCAGTAGGCTATAACAAGGCAGAACAGATATGGCAGTGGACAAAGGTGGAGAGGGTATGGCAATATGTACCCATTACACTACCTGGTGTCGTGTAATATGCACATCGAAACAGAAGGCAGCATATCCCAAGCACTATTTTCTCAGAGAAGATAGATTTAGAGATAACCCGACCTGTCCCAATTACTTAGTGCACCTGTAAACACGCATGATCTCGAAGAAGTCACTAGTTCTATGAACACCATATTCACAATAGATATTGTTGCACCCATCAAACTAAAACAGGTTTGAGAGAAAAGCGTAGCACCTTGGTATAATAGCACCACACGTGCTCTGAAGAGAGAAATGTGTAAACTAGAGTGCAAATGGAGACAAACAAAACTAGAGGTTTTTAGAATTGCGTGGTTCGATAGTATGTCATGTAACATGTTACAAAAAGGCACTAAAATCGGCTAGGGCTGAGCACCTCCGGAACCTCATAAAACTAACCAAAACAATCCAAGGTATTTATTTATTTATTTATGCTATTTTTCTCTGAGAAAATTGAAAACATTAGAGAGAAGATCATTAATGCTAAACCTTTAAGTCTGTCCTATGAACTAACATCAGCTATCACCCCTATAGAACAGTTGCTGTGTTTCTCACCCATAGGCCAAGAGGAGTTAAACAAACTTATTACAGCATCTAAACCGACAACATGTTTATTAGATCCCATACCCACTAAACTATTAAAAGAGTTATTACCTGTTACAGTAGAGCCCATTTTGAATATTATTAACTCCTCACTCACTCTATAGATCATGTTCCAAAACCCTTTAAGCTGGCTGTAATTAAGCCTCTTATTAAGAAACCACACTTAGACTAGTGAATTAGGAAATTATAGATCAATATCAAATCTTCCATATCTATCTAAAATATTAGAAAAAGTAGTATCTGCGCAATTGTGCAAGAAACAACACAAAAAATTTCAATCAGGTTTTAGGCCACATCATAGTACCGAAGCCGCACTTGTTAAAATTACAAATGATCTACTGTTAGCATCAGACCAAGGCTGCATAGTTCTGCTTGACCTTAGTGCCGCTTTCGATAACATAGATCATGCCATACTCTTAGACCGCCTACAGAACTATATCGGTATCCAGGGACAAGCTCTGCAATGGTTCAGCTCATACTTATCTGACCGATATCAGTTTGTTCTTTTAAATTGGGAATCATCAACTCAAACGCCAGTAAACTATGGATTACCTCAAGGATCTGTTTTAGGTCCTCTGCTCTTTTCTATGTACAGTACATGCTGCCCCTTGGCAACATTATAAGAAAACATGGAATTAGTTTTCATTGTTATGATATCAGTTATACATTTCATCTAAACCGGATGAAACCTTAAACTTAACAAAACTAGCAGAGTGCGTTCAGGATATAAAACATTGGATGACTACTAATTTTCTTCTGCTAAACTCTGCTAAAACAGAGATATTACTCATCAGACCTAAGACCTGTAAGCAAAATATTACTGATTACAACCTACAAATAGAAGGCTGCACTGTTACCTCAGCAAATATAAGACCTTGGCATCATATTGGACAGCAATTTGTCATTTGAAAACCACATCTCTAATGTCAAAAAACAGCCTTCTTCCATCTTAGAAACATGGCCAAACTGCTGAATTTTCTATATGTTTCTGACGCAGAAAAATTAGTTCCTGCATTTATGACTTCAAGACTTGATTATTGTAATGCTTTAGTCAGTGGTTGTCCTACATCGTCATTAAACAAACTACAGTTGGTTCAAAATGCAGCTGCTAGAGTTCTCACGAAGTCTAGAAAATATGATCACATAACCCCAATTTTATCCTCCCTACACTGGCTACCCAATAAGTACAGTATAGACTATAAATTACTTCTAATCATAAAGCATTAAACGGTCTAGCTCCTGCTTATCTAACAGAGCTTCTATTGTGCTACAACCCGTCACGTTCTATGCAATCACAAAACTCTGGACTCCTGATAGTACCCAGGATAACTAAATCCACCAAAGGGGGTAGAGCATTCTCATATGCAGCTCCTAAACTCTGGAATAGCCTTCCTGATACTATTCGAGAGTCAGACACACTCTCCCAGTTTAAATCTAGATTAAAAACGCATCTTTTTAGCAAAGCATACACATAATGCATACACACATTATTATCTCTATAGTCTAAATGAAATGAACAGCAGCTATGCTATTTTTTTCTTTTCTGCTCTCTGCTCTTTTCTGCTCTCCTCCCCTACCTTGGGATACCCATCCCGAGGTAACCACAGACTATGCTGGCGGAAGCTGATCGTCACGTGCCATCCTCCTGAGAGAACCTGTGGACCTCACGTGTCATCCTCCTGAAAGAACCTGTGGACCTCACGTGTCATCCTCCTGAGAGAACCTGTGGACCTCACGTGTCATCCTTCTGAGAGAACCTGTGGACTTCACGTTCCATCCTCCTGAGAGAACCTGTGGACTTAACATGCCATCCTCCTGAGAGAACCTGTGGACCTCACGTGTCATCATCCTGAGAGAACCTGTGGACCTCACATGTCATCCTCCTGAGAGAACCTGTGGACCTCACGTGTCATCCTCCTGAGAGAACCTGTAGAACCTGTGGACTTCACGTTCCATCCTCCTGAAAAAACCTGTGGACTTAACATGCCATCCTCCTGAGAGAACCTGTGGACTTAACATGCCATCCTCCTGAGAGAACCTGTGGACCTCACGTGTCATCCTTCTGAGAGAACCTGTGGACCTCACGTGTCATCCTTCTGAGAGAACCTGTGGACCTCACGTGTCATCCTCCTGAGAGAACCTGTGGACCTCACGTGTCATCCTTCTGAGAGAACCTGTGGACTTCACGTTCCATCCTCCTGAGAGAACCTGTGGACTTAACATGCCATCCTCCTGAGAGAACCTGTAGACCTGACTGACCATCCCAGCTCTACACATGCTATTTTCACCAATAACCAAGAGCAAAGATGGACTGCTTGCTATTTATATTATTAACTTCTGTTTTGTCTTGAATATCTTCCTGTAAAGCTGCTTTGCAACAATGCAACATTATAAAAGGCACTATATAAATAAAAGTGAATTGAATTGAATAATACAGTAGCCTATATGCTTTTTATGTTTTCCTTGTTCCTTGTTCCATGGTAACTTTTTACCATGATTAATCTTTTCATTATCAGGGTATTTCCAAATATTACTTTTGATCAACACTGACATTGCTATGCGATTGTGCTTTTATGATTTAAATGTTCTATCATTCCTTTCATATTGTCCCTTTGTGGGAAATGTATGCATGCCTGCAGCAAACCTTTAAAAAAGCTTTGCTGAATTTGGAAACTAAGGCAACCCGAAAACGATTACAGCACTTATCAGCAGGAAGGCTTTCTTTAAGCTGGTGAGCATACATATATTAGCAGCTAATTAAAAATGCATTAATCATGTTCAGATATCCATTAACCTCTTGAACATTAATTCATTATTATTATTATTAATAAATGCTTTGGCCTATGATAATTTACTAATGAAAAATGGTCCTGCGTTAAAGGTCACTGTGGCCTTGGTTTTTATATTTTAAAGCCCATGGGAAAACATTTAATTCTCCAAGATTTAATCCTCCAAGATTTTTAACTTCTAAATAAATAAAAATAAAATAAACTTGCCTTGCCTTAACCAGCTGGGATCGTTTTTATTTGTGTGAAATAATTTTAAGGCCATTTCAAAATGTAAAAAAACAAATTTAATAGGTTAGTGCTGCACTTATGGTCTTATTTACATGTATGCATTTGGCAGACACTTTTATCTAAAGCGACTTAAATTGCATTACACTATACATTTGTTTTTGAGCAAGTTCAATCACTGAGAGCTATGTTGGTGCAGCCTCTGTTGGTGCCCTGGGATATATTAATTTATTGGATAATATTTATTTATTGTGATTAACATAAATATATTATTATTGTTTAGATAAAGGTTAATGATAATTTTTTTAAAAACCTTTGTCAAGCAAAACAAATGCTGTAGGGACACAAATAAAAGTTTATTGTATTGTTTTGGATTTTCTTAAATAAATGGCATGGGCTCACAGTGCCAGTTAAAACACTTTGCAGTTCACTTAGGCCTAGTCCACACGTACACGGGTATTTTTATAACCTTCCTTCCTGTAGTTTTTCCTTCATTGGGTTAGGGTTAGGGTTAGGGTTGGGTTGGGTTAGGTTAGGGTTAGGTTGGGGTTAGGGTTAGGGTTAAACACGAAAAATAAATCGTGTCCACATGAAAACGCGTGTTAACAACATTAAGCTGTGTTGGCCAATTCGAAGCCTGGAATCTGACGTCAAACAAAGGAGATAGCGGCGTGCATTCCAACGTCATAAGTCAAATCTCCCGTTTCACCGTCCACACGACAACACTGAAACTGGAGTTTCTAAAAATCTTCACCCTGGCCGGAGTTTTGAAAAAGGTGTGTTTTCGTGTGGACGAACGGCCAAACTGCATAGAAAAAGCTGCGGTTTTGAGAATACCCATGTTTGTGTGGACAGGGCCTTAGTTAAACACAGTAAAAAACAGCACGCGGTGTCAGTGTTACCAGTAAAACTGTTGCTCTGAGCGGGGTTCGAACCAGTGTTGGGTGTAACTAGTTACTAAGTAATTAGTTTCTGTAAACTGTAACTTATTTTTCTGTAATATAATTACAGTTACTTCTGATGTAATTGAAATACATACTGCGTAATATGTGCAATAGCGGAATTGACATCAAAATTCAAAGTTTAACTTTAAAATTCATGCTTTAATGTGTCCTCACATATGTAATACTTTGGAATACTTTATGCAGTCCTATATTTATTTGAATGAATTAAAAGAGCTATTTCATGTCTATCCTTGAATCAATTAATCAAGGTTGATATAGGATAGGCTATATAAAGTCATTAGTTATAAGTAATTAAATACTTTTTGAATAAAGTAATTTGTACAGTAATCTAATTACACTATTAAATATGTAATTAGTAACTAATTAATTACTTTTTACATCTTATGAGATCCCCGAGTAGCTACACATTTTTGGACGCACTCTAAATTCAATGAATCATTGTTTTGATCAACAGAAATGAATGTATGGTGGGAAGAAATGTTTTAATTATAACATATGTTACAAAATACATAAGCCCAGTGATAACTTCCACAAGGGCAACTTCCACTAGTTTCATCTGTCCCCTCACATGTTCCCTTGAGTCATTGAGGTACAATGAAATTCGAGTCTGATTGATTGTAGTACAAACAAGCTACTACTCCTCCTGACACTGATGCTAGTGACTGCATGAGAAGGGAAGAGAAGTGGGCAGGGCACCTATTCACTTGAGGCAAGTCAAGCACCTCATTAAACAGACAGTGAAGGATGAACAGGCTCCCCAGAAATGACCAAAGCAGTAATAGAATGATTTAAACAGTCCACACAGAATGTGTAAAATGAACAGATGTCCACTGACTCAGTGGGGTGAAACAAACTTAGAATATCTAATTATCTAAATATATAGATCTGTTTATGCAATAGACATACAGACCGTTTGTGATCATTTGTTGGTCTTTGTATCTATAATAATCTATCTATTAAAGAAATTCTAATAATCTTTGTCTGACAAAAACATTCCCTGTTAATGTGTGTAGGCTGGCTAAATGAGTAGTGAACATGACATTGAGCAGCAATCTTTCTAATTGTTGTGTAGTTGTGATACAAAATATTTGTCCCATCAGCATCCAATTTCAGGGTTTTTTAAGGTTTTATTTTTGTTTTATTTTACTGGTATAATTTTACTGGTCGTTAAGTAATTTGATGGATGTAGTGGCCTGAAAACATCAGACATATATTAAACTGTGGTGCCATCTCGTGTTCAGTTGCATTATTGTGTGGTAGCTTGGAAAGTAAAGGTTGTGATGACTTTTTAACAATTTAAATTGAAAGACCTAAAGGAAGAAACAATCTATTGTATGGCTGCATTATATAGGCTACCAAATATGTAACTATAACCAAAATTGTATGCGTGTGCGTGCGCGAGCGTGCGAGAGAGAGAGAGAGAGAGAGAGAGAGAGAGAGACTACAGGACCAAAAAGAACACTGTTGACACTTGCGCAATTTCTGTTATGTTCTGACAATCTTTTCTGTATTAAATGCATTTATTGTTGTTTGTTTATTATGATTTCGTTTGTTAAATGACCAATTAGATGAAATCTCTCAGGCTTACGTATTCTCAGTTGTTGAACCTGAGGTCATGATGAGTCAGGGGTATCCATGGCAACATGAGGCGCTTCTCTCATAGCCCCGCCTTTTAGCAACAGTCGCCAGCTGTTAAGCTCTCCTTTCACTCTTTGCGTTTAAACTGTCATCATGCATTGCTTCAAATTTCTTTTAAAAATTTTGCTAAGTTCTGGTAGAAACTGAGGTAAGTGTCCGAACTCTGCAGATCAACTTGAACGATCTGAACTTTGTTTACTCCTTCGTTAGCGTTACGTTAAGTCTTTTGACCGCTGAAATAGTTTACACGAGGTAAAATTAACGTAAAACGTAGTGATTTTGAAACAACAGTAACATTGATCTAACTGAGCGTGAAAGAGCTTCCTTATACTGGTATAGGCCTACTTATACTGTTATATAGTTACATAGGCTACTTTATTGGTGTATGTGACTGTGTGTATGCATGCTTATAACAAGAAGCTTATTAGCGTGAAGATTATTCGATCATTTATATGGGTTATTTCCCATATGTCCGTGTTTTTAAACATCAGAATGTTTTGTTTTTCTCTAGTTTTGTAGGTACAGTGATATGCATTCTGCAATCCTTATCAAAAAGATGCTTATGAAACGGAGTTTCTTTCATAACGTATACTGTAACGAGATCTCAGTCTATTTACAAATGTTAACATGGCTTCAACAATACCGTGGCTTTATACAGGCGTGGTTTTGGTTGTCTAGAAACAAGTGTTATGCTAATCCAGTACTGTGAGGAGTTTAGTTGAGGAACAATACAGTTCTAACTGCAGAGAGACAGTTTACTGTTGACATGTAAACTCAGATTTTGAAAATTACAAGATGAACCCTTACCAACCGCATTTTCAGGTAAAAAGTCAATTTGTTTTGTGTGTGTTTGATGGTTAGTATTATGCAGAATCAATCATCAAACACCTTTTGTATAGATTTTTTAAACTTTTTTTTAGAATATAATGTTTGTCCTCTAATGTAATGTAATGCATTTAAGTGCCCACTAATACAGTAGGTTTACGTCAATTTTTTGAATAGTTCAAATTAAACCAGTTACACCGAGATTAATATAAGCATTACAACAGTTTGTTTGGATTAAAGGTAAATTGTGTTATTTCAGAACAGTGTCACTAATACTTTAGAATGTGTCCCTATTTCAATGACAAATGCGCTAAATTCAAATATGGCAATACATAGATACACTATATTGCCAAAAGTATTGGGTCACCCTATCTAATAAACCGGTTTGATGACTTTTTGTAATTTCCATGAGTACAAATCTTAATGCTGCACCATATCATGATATTCTATGGATCTGTGTTCTTTTAACTTAATAGCAACAGTTTGGAAAGGGGTATTTTCTATTCCATCATGACAATGCCCCTGTGTATGAGACAAGGTTTAGAGAGAAAAAATGTATTCATTCAGTGTGGAAGAACTCGATTGGTCTGCATAAAACCAAGTCCTGAACCCAGCTGAACACATTTGGTGTGACTTTAAATGCAGTCTTTGAGCCAAAAACTCATCACTCCACATCAATGGCTTGTACACAGGGGTACAGCCAATTTGGAACAGAAAAAAGGTGCTTCCAAAACTGTTCCAAAACCAAATTTCCTACAATGCAATTTGTAGAAATGCAATTTAAAAGTGTTTCAAAAGCCCCTTTTCCTGTCCCAAAATGACGACTTCTTTGCAAAAGTCATTGGTGTTTGGTGATGAGTTCTTTGCTCAAAGTCTGCATTTAAAATGACACCAAAAGGTGTTCAGCTGGGTTCAGGACTTGGTTTTATGCAGACCAGTCAAGTTCTTCCACACTGACTGAATCAATTATTTCTTTCTGAACCTTGTCTCATACACAGGGGCATTGTCATGATGGAATAGAAAAGGGTCCTTCCCAAACTGTTGCTATTAAATTAGAAGCACACAATTCCATAGAATATCATGATATGCTGCAGCATTAAGATTTGTACTCATTGAAATTACTAAAGTCATCAAACCTGTTATTAGATAGGGTGACCCAATACTTTTGGCAATATAGTGTAACTTCAAATGTCATTGGTTCTTGTGTATCTCGTGACTATCATGATATTTTGTCATGAGACCCATACCCATAGGGGCAGTTGTTGCCCAATGGCTAGAGAGTCGGACTCGTAACCAGAAGGTTGCTGGTTCGATTCTCAGTACCGGCAGGTAGCAACTAACGTGCTCTTGAGCGAGGCACCTTATCCCTGTTTGCTCCCCGGGCACTGCAGTGATAGCTGCCCACTGCTCCCGGTGTATGTGTGTTCATGACTTGAAGTGTGTGTGTTCACCATTCACTGGTTGGGTTAAATGCAGAGGTCACATTTCGGGTATGGGCCACCATATCTGACAAATATTTCATATTGTTTCATATAAGATTTAAAGTTATCATCATGTTGCCATATTTGGAGTATATTATATTGTTTATTTGTATTATATCATGGTCTCTGTGCACTGGATGCTTCTTTCACCACAACAAATTCCTCGTATGTGCACACATACCTGGCAATAAAGCTCTTTCTGATTCTGATTTTAGCAATTGTTTTGGTTACAAATATGCTAAATGTTTTCTCACATGCCTATCATTTTACTTTTGAAGACAATATTACCATTTATTAGTGGCACACAGCCAAAGCCAGCGCTAGCTATTCTGACTTGTCTGGACCCTTGATCTGTTCATGATCGTGTTTCAGGTCCATTCGCGGTGCCAACAGCAGAGGTTGCACAGTTCCCCCAAATGTGCATGGCCCTTAAAATCATCATAACCTACCCCCTTATGGCACCCCTGCACATAGCCATAGTGTTTATACTTTTTGTGGAAGTCAGCCTTTTGTATATGCCTTTGCATATTAAACTGGGATTAGAAAGATTATTGTGATTTCGAAAACATTTGAGCAAAATGATTATTTGTACATGTGTGTCTACAGTTACAAGTATAATCAATTCTCACTTTCTGTCTTTCTCCACACAGCCACCATTTAGGAATCAGTTTGTCCATTCATTTTTTTATCCGAAACCTTTCACCATGCTTGGTCAGTTCTCTCCCAGTGAGCCCTATTCCACTCTTCCCACCACAACATCATGGAACCCCACTCACCAACTTCACTTTCGCTCACGCACCGAGCCCATAGACTGGAGGCGTCTCGTTGCCCTTGATGTGGATCGAGTTGCACGGGAGATGGATGTTGGAGTGCTTCAGGATTTCATTATGACAGTAACTTTTTGTGCTGTGGAGGGTGAGCGGTGTCCGAATTGCCGTGGGCCTGCTGAACCTTCTTTGATAAAACTGGTCCGGATGTCTCAGCTGAGCACTGAGTATCTGCTGCACTGTCAAGACTACCTGAGTGCACAACTGTCAGGACTGGAAGAGCGTCTACAGGGGGCACTCTCTCGGGCCCAGCAGGAGGAAGAACAACGAGTGGAACTTGAGAAAAAAATGCAGGAAATGAAGCTGGAGCTGCGGCGTAGAAAGAAGATGATTGCAACTCAACAACTCCTACTGCAGGCCAGCGCTAATAATTATCACAAGGTGGTTTTCAAAAATACCAGCCAAGTATATATTGAGCATATCTTGTATTGTGATTTTTAAAGCTTGGTGACCTTTAGTTATGATAAATGTTCTAATAATGCTTTAAAATTTTCTTTGTGACAGTGCCAGTTCTGTGAAAAGTCATTTGTCAATTACTCTTATCTGCAAGCACATGTTCAGCGACGACATCCTGAAATCACAGATGCAGGTTGGTGGAAAAATGTGTGTTTCTCTAATATCTTTTGAAAAAATAAATTTTAGATTACAGAAACTGAAGAGGCATTTAGATTAGATTAGATTCAACTTTATTGTCATTACACATGTACAATTACAAGGCAACGAAATGCAGTTTAGGTCTAACCAGAAGTGCAATAGCAGCAAGTGCAGGATATACAATGGTTGCACAAGTTACATAAATAAATATTATAGAAGTAATTTACAGATGGATATGTACTATGACCATAATATACAGATGTCTCTTACTATAAACAGAAATTAACAGATGGATATATACTATGAACATAATATACAGATGGCTATTACTAAAAGCAGAGATTTACAGATGGATATGTACTATGAACATAATATACAGATGGCTATTACTAAAAACAGAGATTACAGATGGATATGTACTATGAACATAATATAAAGATGGCTATTACTAAAAACAGAGATTTACAGATGGATATGTACTATGAACATAATATACAGATGGCTATTACTATGAACAGAAATTTACAGGTTGATGTATACAATGATAAGTTAGGCTATGGTGAGCAGCAGTGCAATGGATATAGAGTAGTGCAAATAATTTATGGACAGAAGCTATCTAAGTAACAGTGCAATGGAAGAAGTTATTGCATATTCAGTTAAAGTGTAGGAGTGCAAGATGCATATGTAAACAGTCGGTACTGTAAATGAACAGTTGGCAGTGCAAATGAGCAGTCTGGTAGTGCAGATGAACATAAATGTAATTCAGACATGCAGTGATTTTATTGTTGCAATAGCTGTACTGTTTTGTCATTTTGTCGATTTTCTACTGCAGGTTGCCCTTTTGTGTGAACTCCACCTTCTTACACTTTAATTTAACTTCATGACCAGTTCCAGTAATCATGTTGATTTGTGAAAACATTTTTAATGAAATTTAAAATAACTGCTTGTGTATGTGTCTTTCAGAAAGGCAAAAGAAGCAGCAGGTGGAACACATGGAAGATGGGATAGAAGAACTAAAGGAGAAACTGAGAGTAACACAGATGCAGCTGCAGGCAGAGAGAGAAACAGACAGTTTAAGGCATCAGCAGGTGTGTTTGTGTTTCAATCAAGATCCAGCAACACATATAGTTTTATACTGGACAAACCTCTTAATTCGTAAACTTCAATAAAAGGTTTTACACATTAACAAGGCAATAACGCTCATGAGAATATCATGTGGTGGTCTACTCCACATGGACCATGATAAGATTTTCCAGTGGTCAATGTGCTTTACAAAATAATAATAATAATTATGAGACTGACACAGAGTTTCAGTACCGAGCCATGCTCACGGGTTACTTTACTGAATACAGTGGAACACGCACGCAAAACAGGAACCGTCATAATGTAGGGAGGTCAAAGAGCGGTTTTCCACCAACGCGCCAAATTGTTCTCATTGCCTAATCGTTCCACTTTGTTCCTAGTATCCAGGCCAGTCGGTACGTAAATGGTTTCACTTTCCACCGCAGGGCTGATAATGGATCTTTTTTAGAATGTAAACACAAACGCGAATGTAAACAAAAACGCGTCACTTGCAGCCATGGTAATGAAACAGGCTAGCATGAGATGGTACCCTCCAGCTGATGCTGAATATTGCTTTCTGCCCAAATATGTATAAACGCAAATGTCTCATCTACTGAAGAAAACAGCCTCAGACATTTTTTAATTAACTAACTTACTAAATAACTTTTTAATAATGTACTTTGTTTACTTACTTTAATGATGCACTCTGTTGACTGCAGAGAGAAATAATAATTTATATGTATAACATACAACAAATTCAATAAATCGTTTATTTAAACAGTAAAACAACAATATAAATTAATATTAACATAAATTTAATGTAATATAAATAGTTATATTATTAGACACTAGCCAAACACAAACCGGAAGTTAACTGGGGATTAGGTGCGCACGCATCCGATGAAACGGTCTATACGCATACAGCTAATACTACTATCAAACATTGCTGTTTTCTCCAGTTCAGGAATTTGCATAAACGTTGCATACCCAAATCAGCTTTTTGACTAAATTTAGTCAATAACAATCATTCACAACAATCAACATATATAACTAGGAAGGAGAGGTTACTAGCACATCACTTCCACAAGGCGTCTTTACCATGTTTCTGACTATAAACAGGGCCTGTCAGGACGCTTCACAATTCTTCCTCTTCGGTTGGTGTTATGCCCCACTGGCAATGTCTCTTTAATAGTCTCGAGGTGATGCTTAGGCCGAATTAGATTTATCCACAGATTTTGGCTCCTCAGCAGACACTGGCTCTGATATCTCTCTCCATTTATAAGTGTCTGGGGCAGTCGTGGCCCAGTGGTTAGAGAGTTGGACTCATGACCAGAAGGTTGCTGGTTCGATGTCTGGCAGGTAACGGCTGAGGTGCCCTTGAGCAAGGCACCTAACCCCCTCTTGCTTACTATACAAAATGTACAAATGTATAGTACAATGCAATGTAAGTCACTTTGGATAAAAGCATCTGCCAAATGCGTAAATGTAAATGTAAATGTTTGTAGAGCTGTTAAGCTGTTAAAGGTTGGGGAATAGCTGCTTTATTTAAAGATGTCTTTCAATGCAAGCAAGTGTTACTTAGTGATTACATGTCCTTTGAATACTTAAGTATTGCTGTAAAAGGTGCACCACGCATTCTGTTTACAATTATTTACAGACCTCCCAAATACTCACCAGTCTTTGTTGATGACTTCTCAGAACTGTTATCATCTATTTCTTCTGAATTTGACTGCTTAGTTATTGCTGGAGATTTTAATATTCATGTAGACAAACAGAAAACAACACTGCAAGTGAACTCTTAACTGTTTTAAATACTTTTGATCTGACCCAGCATGTGCACGGCCCCACACACAATCGTGGACACACTCTGGATCTGCTTACTAGCAAAGGTCTAAACATTTCATCCACCTTTATTAGAGATGTGGCGTTGTCTGATCATTTCTGTATTTTCTTTGATATATCGATCTGTCCTGCCACTGAAGATAGACCTGTCTCTGTAAAAAAGAGGTTCATAAATGAGAACACCAGTGAGCTATGTATGAATGCTATGTCTTTGTCACCAACTATATCTGCAGACTCTGTTGATGTTCTCCTCGATAGCTTTAATGCAAAAGTTAAAAATATTATTGACAACATTGCTCCAGTAAAGGTCAAGATGATTACCGGTAGGCGTAAAACACCCTGGAGAAACACAACAGCAGTACAGAGCATGAAAAGAACATGCAGAAAAGCTGAGCGTATGTGGCGAAAAACTAAACTTGAAGTTCACTATAATATCTATAAAGACAGCCTGCATGCCTTCAATATCGAATTAGGCAAAGCTAGACAGACTTTTTTCTCTAACGTTATTAACTGCAACATAAACAACAGCTGCACTCTTTTTGATACTGTAAAGAGACTAACAAATCCACCAAGTCAAGTTCCCGGTGAAATGCTTTCTGATGACAAATGCAATTAGTTTGCAACTATTTTCTTTGAGAAGATCAATAATATCAGAATGTTAATCAGCAAAGCCCCATGTGGCACTCAGGTCAGTCCGACTTCATTACTACAACCTCAGAAATTAGTAACTTTATCTGAATTTCAGACCATTGATCACAAAACCTTGGAGGAAACAGTACAGCATCTTAAAGCCTCAACATGCAGCCTGGACACACTCCTCACATCCTTTTTCAAAAGAGTGTTTAACTGTTTAGAAGCAGAGCTCTTAAAAATAGTAAATACCTCACTGCTTTCAGGAACTTTCCCGGAGTCCCTAAAAACTGCAGTTGTCAAGCCTCTACTTAAAAAGTGCAATCTAGACAAAACCTTACTGTTTAACTACAGACCAATTTCAAATCTTCCTTTTATAGGCAAGATCATTGAAAAAGTTGTCTTCATTCAGCTAACCAAATTCCTAAACTCAAATGGCTATCTGGACAATTATCGGTCTGGTTTCCGTCAGCATCATAGCACAGAGACAGTGCTCATGAAGATAACTAATGATATTCGATTAAATTCTGATTCAGGTAAGATATCAGTTCTGGTATTACTAGATCTCAGTGCTGCCTTTGACATGGTAGATCACACCATACTCCTACATAGGCTGGAAAACTGGGTAGGGCATTCTGGGTTGGCCCTTAGATGGTTCAGGTCATACCTTAAAGGGAGGGGTTACTATGTGAACATAGATAACCATAAATCTGAGTGGACATCAATGACATGTGGTGTTCCACAGGGCTCAATTCTTGCACCGCTCCTGTTTAATTTGTACATGCTCCCATTTGGTCAAATAATGAAAAAGAACCAAATTGCTTACCACAGCTATGCAGATGACACTCAGATCTACTTAGCCCTCTCACCCAATGACTACAGGCCTATTGACTCCCTTTGCCAGTGCATTGATGAAATTAACAGCTGGATGTGCCAAAACTTCCTTCAGTTAAATAAAGACAACACTGAAGTCATTGTATTTGGTAACAAAAATGAAACTAACAAGGTAAACACATACCTTGACTCGAGAGGTCTAAAGACTCAAAGTAAAGTTAAAAATCTAGGTGTCATTTTAGAGTCTGACTTTAGTTTCAGCAGTCACGTAAAAGCAATAAGCAAATCAGCATACTACCATCTCAGAAATATAGCCAGAATCAGATCTTTTGTCTCAAGCCAAGATTTAGAGAAACTTGTTCATGCTTTCATCACCAGTAGGGTGGATTATTGTAATGGACTTCTTACAGGCCTTCCCAAAAAGACCATCAGACAGCTGCAGCTCATACAGAATGCTGCCGCCAGGATTCTGACCAGAACCAAAAAATCTGAGCATATCACTCCAATTCTCAGATCTCTACACTGGCTACCAGTTACTTTTAGAATTGATTTTAAAGTATTATTAGCTGTCTACAAATCACTCAATGGCCTGGGACCTAAATACTTATCAGATATTCTCATTAAATATAAACCAAACAGACTTCTCAGATCATTAGGATCAAGTCAGTTAGAGGTAACACGGGTTCACTCAAAACAAGGCGAGTCAGCATTTAGCCATTACGCCACTCGTAACTGGAATCTGCTTCCAGAATTCATCAGATGTTCACCAACAGTAGCAATTTTTAAATCCAGATTAAAAACACACTTGTTTAGCTATGCATTTACAACCTGAGCACTGTGTTGCATTTTTATTTCTCTTTTCTTGTTTTTATTCTCTTTATATGTGCATTTTTAGTCAATTTTATTTCTGTTTATTTGTCTTTTAAATTCAGTCTTTTTATTTGTGATTTTAAATAATTTGTTTTTTAAAGATGTCCTATGCATTTTGTTCTATTTTGCCTTCAAGCATTTTATGTAAATCACTTTGAATTACATTGTGTATGAAATGTGCTATTTAAATAAACTTGCCTTGCCTTGCCATTGATCATCCCTAAGCTGGAATCCATTTGCAGCTGCTGTGCTCTTTCGAAGATGCTGGATGTTGCCAGGGTACTCTTTGCTTCCACAGTCTACAACATAGGACCTTGGGGCACAGTGTGATCTTACTACAACCCCAGGAGTCAATTTTTTACTGCCAGGATGTGGTTGCATTCTTACCTCATCCCCAGGCTTCAGTGCAGCACAAGGCACACTTGCTCTCTTACAATCACTACAAGCAACTTCTGGGTGCTTTTGCCGTTTCACTCTGAGGGGGGTCATACAACGTTGGAGTAAGCAATAGACAGGCAGGGCCGCCTGCCCATCAAAAGCTGAGCTGGTGAGAGACCCACTGTCTCAATTGGCTTTGTTTTTTATAGCCTGCGTAAGGCCCCCTTTGAGCCCGAGGAACTCCCCAAGCTGGGCTGTCCTGTGTGATGTATTCTCACTCCTGTTCCCCGGTTGGCGAACTGTGACCTCCCCCAGTGGACTTCCCTGCTCCACTGACTATTCCCATGTAGCTCTCCCCCACTGGCGAGACCATGCTGGCATCTTCACATGCAGTGGGATGTGGTCTCCATAGCGCGCTTCCTCTGCGAGAAGAGTTTCCTCACCTAGATTAGCTAAGATTTTATCTCAGACACTGGATGGTTACGATTCGCGGAAGCTTTACCTGTGACACGCTCAGGCCAGGCAGTGTTGCTCCGCTGGCAGTCGTGACAAGGCCTAGCGCCGTGGCGTTTCGTATAGGGACCCCATCTGTCGACACAACATCGATTGACAGACAGAAAGGGAACGTCTCTCATGCCACAACGCGTGGCCGTCCACTGCAGTGATCAGAAGAAGCCTCTTGGTTCCTCAGCACAAAGATGAATGAATGCACACGCCGTCCTTCTTTTATTCAAATAATTTCTGCAATTCTCCATCTGTGATCTTTGAAGAGTCTTTGGCCACTCAAAATACACTAGGGATGCACCGAATGTTCGGCAACCAAAAATATTTGGCCGAAAATAGCAAAATAAGCATGTTCGGAATAAGTGGAATATGGCAGAATACATTTTAACGAACATGACGTATGATGCGATCAAGAATCAACCAGTGCAGAGAGAGAGAGACTCTTTACATGCACACTTTAATTATGCAGCAAACGTACTCGGTTACTAGCGTAACCTCGGTTCCCTGAGATACGGAAACGAGCACTGTGTAACATACGCTATGGGAAAAACTCCTTTTTCTTCGATGACTGAAGTTTTATTAGAATTACGCAATGAAACTGCACAGTAATTGGTTCGGAAAAAGTTCGAGCTTGAACCAATGGCAGCGGAGCTGCACCATCCTATGGCGATAAAGCCCGCCAGACTGGGCGTGGCTTATGGCTGTATAAGCCGACCAATTCACCATAGGAACTCAGGTTAGTCCGACTGAAGCAACAAGTGAGGCAGCTCAGAGCACAGCCATGTGCGCAGTACTCGTTCCCGTATCTCAGGGAACTGAGGTTACGTTAGTAACCGAGTACGTTCCCTATGGATACTTCACTCGTAGTGCGTAGCATACGCTATGGAAAACAAGTACAATCCCGCAGTGCTCGATGCAAGAACGATTAACAAAACATAGCCCAGGCATCATAGCCCAGGGCAACAAGTGCAGAGGAACCCCTCAAGGGCGGAGGCCAAGCAAATAGGTGACCATCCGGTAACCGTTCTTACTATTAAGCGGAGAGTACCCAGGCCTGAAGGGTCGGGACATCTAAACGATCAAATCTGATAAATGTGGACGGCGAGGCCCAACCGGCCGCTGCACAAATATTGGAAATGGAGACTCCACCAGACCTTGCCCAAGAGGAGGCGACACCCCTGGTAGAGTGGGCCCTAACGCCAACGGGACACTGGAGGCCCAAGAAAGAATAGGCAAGTGAGATACAGATCTGGCCTTTTAAAATTGGGTATACGTTGTCTTACGTTGTCTTAGTTTGTTTAAGATCAATAGTGTCTTTGAACAAACGTGCAAAACATTCAGTATATTGTTTATAGGTCACAGCTTTTATCACAGGATCTTAGCTTTAGAAGCTAAATGTATTTGATGAATAGTATATAAACTATTATAAACGTTATATTTCAATGTTAAGTAATATGTAATTATATAACGTATATAATTATAACATGTTTAGGGTTGCATTGCACAGCCATGAAACATCTACCATATGTCACCAATGTCATACTATACAGTCAACATTTTTATAATAAAACGATATATGAATTGCATTTGAGTCATATGTACAGTAGGCTACTGTTTAGTGGAAGCAAAAATTAGGCAAGTAATAGTGAATTAAGAATTAATTAAGAAATGCAGTAGGCTTTTTCATAATGTTAGTTTTTTAAACATGGCAGGCGCAGCAAGTGCACGTCTTTGTGATGAGGCTAAGCTTATTTTAGTGTAAAACAACTGTGCATGGTAAAGTTTGTAAATGAGTTTTGCCTGCATTGGCTTTAAACGTGCTGTTGCGTGTTCAAAATGTTTACTGTTTTGTTTTACTTGGTGATATATGTTAAATGAAGATGTTTAATGAAAATTGAATATTGAATATTGCACGCCTTCAGAGCATTCCACACCATCTCAATTGGATTCGTATCCAGAGATTCGGCAGGAGTCTTAACACAGTTAATAATTCTCTTCAGCAATGACTTTTTTTAAATATACACTATTCCCAAATGAGGTTTTATGTGATGTGTATCGTGTCTAAAATTAAACTGCATTTTTCCATTCATTGTAAAAAGTTTGACATTTAAAACGGCAGATCAAGCACAAGTCGTGTGCTGTGATGGACTGTAGGCTACAGCCTAATATTTTTGTTATTACAGTTTTCTGTAACTTGGTGAAGTGATATGGAACGCGGTCAAAAGTATTCTACTGTATGTGTTTAAAGAAATATAATTACTTGATCCTCTGACGCAAGCAGCCGCTTCTCATTTTCACTACAGCTGTAGAAACAGTGATTGTGACACGACTGCCACCCAACGGTCTCGTCGCGCCAATGCCGCTTGGCTAAATCACGTACCGCGGCACACTGCGGCATGGTGCAATATCCTGTTCTCTTTCTCGCGCATTTTTAATGGCCAGATCTGTAGCATCGACCACCCATTTAGATAGGCGCTGCTTCGTAACCGGAGACCCCTTGGTGCGGTGAAGTGTTTGAAGATCTTATCCGCTGCAGAGGCTTCTTCCAACGGCGTAGACAGCAGTCCAGGAGTCAGCGAAGAAAGCTTGTCGCTGAAGAAGAAGAAATCTGAGTTCCTATGGCGAATTGGTCGGCTTATATAGTCGTAAGCCACGCCCAGTCTGGCGGGCTCTATCGCCATAGGATGGTGCAGCTCCGCTGCCATTGGTTCGAGCTCGAACTTTTTTTCGAACCAATCACCGTGCAGTTTCACTGCGTGATTCTAATAAAACTTCAGCCCTCTGAGAAAAAGGTGCGAAAAAGAGTTTTTCCCATAGCGTATGCTACACAGTACGAGTGAAGTATCGATAGGGAACATGTCTGCAGTGTGTAGAAGCATTTTAAAGTGTCAGAGAAAGACACGACACAGGACCCGCGGTGCAGCAGTGACTTTCCGAATTAAAGCATCTTTACCGGTCGGTAACTTTGGTGTACTTCAGACGGGAGCGGGCTGTCTGACAGTAGCCCCTCCGCTCGTGACATCCTCTTACATCATACAGTGGTCACGTGCACACAGGTCCCTGTACTAAACAACTTGTCAGAGTATGTTCTGGGCATCTTTGCCACGAGTGCGCATTCTGAGAGAACAGTCAGCTTTGTGGGCGGAGTTTGGAGGAGAGGCGTGAACTAAAATGATTGTCTGCATTCTGTTTATGGATGTTTTTTCTTTAAATCAGCAGTTTATTCATATTTTTGGCTTATAATGTTAAAAGACACTTTTTAATGAACTGTTTTGTTGTAGGTACATTTTGGAGTACATTACATTCTTTCAACAGAGAGGGCTCAATTTTTGGTTTTAATTGACTTGTTTTGCTCAATTTTATTTTAAGTTATATTGTATTATATTGAAAAGCAAGACAAAATATAAAAATAACATTTTGACCATTCAATTTATGCAATAGTGAAAAAATTGGCTATATAAGAAATGCGAAAACCGGTGTTCGGTGTTAAGTGATTTGTTTTTATTCTGCCTCGGCTTCGGCCAAGAATTTTCATTTCGATACATACCTAATAGACACACATTCTCTTTCAGGCAGATTTGCAACATCTCCAGTCCATTAAAACTTCTTAGTTATTGCCCTGATGTTGGAAATAGGAATTTTTATTGTTTCAACCATTTCCTTTTAAATCCACTTTCTATTTTGTGTTACTTAACAATCTTTCGCTGCACATGAGAACTATATTCTTTAGTTTTACTCATTGTGATGAATGATTTGGGCTTTGTGTTACTTAATATTATTCTTCTGTGCAACAAGTCATGACTGGACAACATCATGTTTCTAGTCACCTATTTTAATATCAATGGGAATATACTTGGGAGATATTTTACTCATAGGAATTTCTAGGGGTGCCAATAATTGTGGCCGGGGTGTATTAGCAAAAAAATCACAATGTGTTTCCCCCCCCACTTCAAATACTTTTACTTTAATGAAATGTTGGAATTGTGTAGATTTTTTAATAAAAGATCAAAACATGAAACAATGCAGATTTATTTTTTTACAGCCGCCTTTGCTCATATTTACCAAGGGTGCCAATAATTGTGGATGGCGCTGCACATCAATGCATTTTATTTATGTCAGGAGCAAGAGGAGCAGCGCAGAAGAGAACAGCTAGAAATCAATGCACTGGAAAGATGGGAGGAAGAGAGAACACAATTTCAGCATGAAATTGGAGAGCTCAGGCAGCTTTTTCTCCAGGAGTCTAAAGACATGGCAAGCAAGAGCTCATCCATAGAGGCTGTGAGTATAGGCCTACACAAACTTTCATACTGTCACCAATAGATGGAGACAGATGTTCCAGTGTTGAAAGCTACATGTTTTAAACTGGTCATTCAATAATTTTAATGCAAGTACATTAGGTTATAATGATATGATGTACAACTCTTATAGGCAAATCTACACTGATGCAACAAACACGGACATTTTAATTTAGAATGAAAGACCAATTGTCCACCAGACCAATTTAATTGCAGAATTGCAGGATACTTTATATCCTTACCATAATTTAAAGGGTTTTCATATCAAGGTTATTTTAGTTTACTAAAATTAAAACTGGAAATGTTTCTGTTTATTGAAATCAAATAAAATATTGGCCTAAAAATTATTGGAAAAAATTTAAGAAAATAAATACAGAAATAAGTTTATGGCACTAGAATTATAATAATAAACAACAATTTTAATTCATACATTTTATATAGCAAAATAAAAAAATAAAATGACAAAAGCATATAACAAAATTGCTAAAAAATTAACTAAAATTAACATAAAAACTCAAATCTATTAGTACAACTACAATAAAACTCAAAACAAAACTATAACTCAGCAGCATACTAAAATGTCAGATTATTTTCAATAAATCATCATGTAACTATCGGTGTTAAATATTCTAACAGTCTTATTTGTCATTCACCTGTCTGTAGAAACTGCTAGAGTTGCAAAACAGAGAGTTTGGTGCATTTACAAATGCCAGCTTACAAGAACAATGGGACCATGATAAAGAAAGAAGAGAAAACAGAGAACGGAAGCTGAAGGAGAGAATGACCCAGAAGGTAAGAATCTTACTGTCACGTACTGCTCAGAGACACAAAGAGGTTGAGGATCTAAACGCAGTTTTAATAATCCAAACAGTACAGGCAAAGGTCCGGGCAGGCAGAAAACAGGCAAAGGCGATAGGGCAGGCAATGGTCAGGGCAGGCAGCAAAGGTGCAAACAATAAAAACAACAGGTCCACAAAACAAACATAAATAATCCAGCCAGAACTGCTCAGAGATGCAGTGTAACACAAACAAGACTTTGCAAAGAGTGACTGAACCGGGTATAAATTGACAGAAGTGCAACAGATAACAAGACACAGGTGAATGCAATGATGGCTGATGCGTCCAGGCAAAGGGTTGTGGGAATGTAGTGTGTATGTAATGGCAGTCCGGGTGATTGGGAGAGTGCCCTTATGTAGAGCACTAGGGCACTTCCAGCTGGTGAACCTTACACTTACAGTTTTACTACTCTTTATAAATTCTAAAAACCATTGTCAGTGTGGTAGAACTGCAGAATTTAATCTCAAAACCTGACCATGCCACTTTACCTGCAATGCAGAGTCATTCACAAGCTACAAGTGTTGAGCGTAATAAAGGCTCTTCCCCTCACTGACAAACAATAAGATTTAGTTGCAGATTCTGTTTCAATTTATTGCAGTAATAAAGTGTTTTTTACTTTAGGAAAGTGACTGGAGGAAGAAATTACAAGAAGTACAAAACAAACACCAAGAGGATAAAGAAGAGGCAAGTCTTTCTAGTGTTCAACTGTTTGCACAACATGTCTGAATCACCTTAACACATCTGTGTTATTTGCTTTTGCCATAGCTGCAGAGTGAGAACGCCAGACTTCTGAAGGCTCTGTCTGTGAAACAAAATTCTGGCTCCGGTCTTCAGAGACTCCAGCAGCAGGTTGTCTCTCTCTCCTCTCAGCTGAAACAGAAAGACAGACTTATAGCATCTCAGGAGAAAAAGGTGGGCTATTTACTTTTGCTCACACACACACACTAAAGAAAGTTCTGTGGCCATACAAATTTTAAAAGTGAAGTGTGTAATTTTCCCCATGCTAGTAATATTTCCATCCAAATAGTAGTCCCACCCTAAACTCAGGCCAGTTGTTAAGCCAATGAGGCAGCTCAAACAAACAGAGCAGTGTTTTTAACCTACTGAAAGTAAACCTACTGCATGAATGGCTTACTTATGGATTTTTCTGGATATTAAGTTGAGCTATAAGTATTCATAATTCATAATTTACACACTTCTACATTTTTTTAATTAAGTAGAATATCTCATAGTTATGTTTTTTAAACATGATGATGTGTTAACTTATGAACACTAATACTTTTCCTAAATTCTGCTTTTTCACAGATCAAAAAACTGTCGGTTATGCCAGTCGTAGGTAATAAAAATTAATTGCAATTAATTGCTTGAATAAACAATTCTATTTATGAATTGTGTATTTATAAGATGTTACATATTGATACTGTGGTTTAGCACTTGTATCTTCTTTTCATTTGATAGAACCCATAGTTTCTCAGAAGCCAAAGGACAAAGAAGAGGAAGACAAGGAGAGTATGTGGCAGTTTTACACAGAAATACAAAATAAAGATGCACCAATCAGATACATTTACGCATTTGGCAGACACTTCTATCTAAAGCGACTTAAATTTCTTCATACTATACATTTGTTTCTGAGTATGGGCAAACCCTGGGATTGAACTCTTGACTTTGGCATTCCAAGCGCTTTAACCACTGAGCTACAGGAAAGCAATATTAAAACGTACTATTCTGTAATACCTTATGCTCATGACACAACTATACATGCATTTTAGGCCTAGAAGATTCAGCTGAGCCTCAGTGGAATATCGTAGAGTCACTTATTGGAAACCCAGGGTTGGTGAGAGAGTTTCGAACCATCCTAGAAGAATCACTGGAGGAAAAGCTGGAGAATATGGGACTGCGGAAGGTAGAACAAACAGGCCCGTGACTACATGATATAATGCCGAAGCATTGTTAGTAGTTAAAGTGCTGATTTCTTGGCAGGGTACCAAGGGCATATCCAAGCAGACGTTTACGAGTCTAAGTGCTCTGTTGAGTGGTCAGCGGCTACAGACTTCCAGACAGCGTCCAGATCTTCTGAACCTGAGGGACACCCTGACACATGAGGTCACAAAGCGAGTGGAAGATCTACAGAAGAAACAGGGGAAAATGGCATCTAGCACTTTCAGAAAGAGTAAGCAGATAGGTTATTTTCCTAGACTACCCATAAAAAAAAATCTGCTTCCATGTGCATTTTTTATCACAACTGAGGATTCGAACTTATATATTTGTTTTTAGGAGGAAAGAAAAATTCAACCCCAGTTAAGGAAAAAAGACTTCGATCCAGCAAGGGTTCAAAGCCATCCACTCATAGTCCCATGACGCAGCAGTCAGAAACATTTATTCCAACACCCACTTTACGCTCCAGAGCACCTACTCAGATTCAGACTCCACCAACACGGCAAAAAAAGAGCAGGTCCTTTTCTTAATCTTTCAAATATAATTGCACCAATGTTTAAGGGTCATGCAGCTTTTAGCTGTAGGTAATATTATCTCAGGCTTGTCAGTATGTGTTCAATGTGTATGTTTCTCTCTTCAGCACACCACCTTTCAGTTCAGAGGAGGATGATTCAGTTGAGGACAGTGCTTATATCACCAGCTCACGAGGCAAGCCATCCCCGTCAGTACAACTTGTCCAATCAGGGTCACTGCTAAACCCGACAGCTGAGCCTGATTGGTCAGATAGTGAGATTTCAGATGCATCGGACAAACCCAAACCCCACAAAGCACCCAGCCCACATGGTGAGTAAAAATGTATATAATGAACAGTATATTTATGTTTTATTAACAACAAGATTGCAATGTCACCACATTGAAATTATTTATTATTGCAGGTTCTGTTGTCCAAACACTGACAATGAGTTTGGAAAGACAGCTCAGCACACCAACCACGAAGCCTGTTGGAGGGACTAGAGTATTGCCACCAGCCCCCAACGTCTCCTCTCGTCCCTCCATTGTAAAACAGCGAGCGGTAAAAAACTGCA
The DNA here is from genome assembly GCA_026939265.1 of Oreonectes daqikongensis. Classification (NCBI taxonomy): domain Eukaryota; kingdom Metazoa; phylum Chordata; class Actinopteri; order Cypriniformes; family Nemacheilidae; genus Oreonectes; species Oreonectes daqikongensis. Next base: position 1,230,611 of record JAOTQM010000446.1, on the reverse strand, counting down.
CATTCTCACAAATCATTTTTATTACCATACTTGTTGAATAACATGAGCAGCAATATAGTTTGATTTTAAACACAGTTCTTAAGTGTTGGACTGAAGGCCTGCTGAATGTGTTATACTTGTGTTTAATAGTTGTCTGATGAAGAGAGTGATTTGGAGCTGTCCTCCATAGAGGAGCTCACAGCCCCACCTGCAGGAGAACACAGGCGTACAGAGGTGGTCAGGACCTCAGGGACCAGCGTGTGCAGCTCTACTGCTAGCAAAGCAGGAGCGTGGTGAAGTGTGATGCGATTTACTTTTGTAAGGCATTTATGTGTTAAAGAAGATATTTTTACTCTGGGGTGTGTGTAATCTTTGGGTTTCATTATGTAAGCTTCTGGTATTCAAAAATGATTCATATTTAAAATAAATCTGCTATTATTTATCCATGTTTTTAAAATAAATCTATGCTTTATTGATGCATATGTTTTCATTAGTGCTATTTGAAATTCGGTATAATCAATCAAACATGAGACAAACATATATGTGAAAAAGAAAGTTTTATTTAGTTTTAAACAGTGAAAGGCACATTATATTAATGTATACAAAACAAAAATGTAGACAAAATGCATTAAGAATTTTATATGGATATAGTGAACAAACAAACCACTAATATAATTTTCAGAATACTTTAAAACAAACTATACTGATCTTAATTATCAAAATTTTAACAAGCATTGAACATGTGGTGGATTTTTAGAGTGTATTTGCAAAAACAGATTTTTCAAAAAATTATGTTTTTGTATTTTATTGTGTTTGTCAGCTGTATTTTTATAGTTATTATTACTTAAAAACAAAATTTTGGGGAAAAAAACCATAATTTAAAAAAACATATTTTACACTCTTCATATAATTTTGACTATTTAAATTTAATCTTCACACATAATCATATTTTTGGTTGGGGGCTGCCACTGTACTCTGTGCTCTGTAGGAGCTGTCATTGTAGTTTTTGGATTTGGCCTCTGACCTGTAGGTTGCTGCTTTGTAAGCTGCAGTCTCGTATCTGAAAAAGTCAAACGCAATCTTTTATAAATCCAATGCAAGAATAATGTGATATTGTTTTATAGTTTGTCTTTTTAAATGATCTTGAATGTTTATATAAGCCTGTTTTAGCTTACCGCTGTTTTTCAGGCATCATGGAGCGACAAGCAACACACATCAAAACTCCACCCACAACCAAAAGACCTCCGCCTACCCAACCCACAAACAGGGCAGAGCCAAAAGTGTATCTACAAAACACAAAACATAGTTTGTATGATTTGGCCTAGAAAGAAACTAGACCAAATGAAATCATTTTATTAACTGAAAAAGATCAACTTACCTTGGAGTCAACGGCGATCCTATTAACCCAGAAGTACCGAAACCTCCAGGTCCAGCTGCACTTGTGCTCCATGTAGTCATCATAAAGTTAGTCACAATGAGATTTGCAAACACAGACACTCCAGCTATACCACAAATTCCTGGGAAAAAAAATCACAATTTAAAAAATTGCTTAAAATGATTTAAGATGATGATGAAATGATAATACAATATTAAAACAAGTTTACCAGCCAGAACAAACATAATCCCTGTAGTCAGTGTCATAGTTGCCTTCACATTGTCCTCCATGGTACCTATTTTCAGGCATTTTAGGGCAAAAATGCCAATTACAGTTGCAATGACTCCAAGAACAATTCCCACAATCATAAGTGCCCTCACAGCTTGAAAAAGAGCTGTGGAGCAGAAACACAGGAGAGGAATCGTGTTAGAGTGACAATTCTCCTTGTACTGCACATTAGCAGTCCAAAGCCATTGGGTATTAGTCTTAAGATTCTGTCTAAAAAAAATTATGTTTCATCCCTTAACCCTTCTGTTATGATTACTTTAGCAAAATAAAGCATAATAGTAACAACTATATGTTTACATTTAACTGCATTTCACCCATCAAGGCCCACATGACATTAACGCTATGAAACACAATGTTGATGCTGCTCTTTTTTACACACAATTAAAGTGAATGGGAATAGAAGATGTGAGTCTTGTGTTCCACAGAAGAAAGTCTAGATATATTTGTAAAAAGAAGAATTTTTAGGTTAAGTAACCTTTACATCTATTTATTTTGGAACAATTAAAAATTTAAAACAAATATATATATATTACAATATACATGATATATATAAACCTTAATAATAAGTTATAATGTATTTAAACCTTTATAGCCTGGTTACAAAAAGTATGCGCACATACTGTATGTGCGCATACATGTACATTTTCTCTCATAATGTTTTTTTTGTGTGCGTATAATTACATACCCGGTAATCCCAAAATAGTAAAGTATGGTCGGCACTCTGTGGCACCGTACGTAGTTTCCACACATGAACGCCATAATCCAAAGTAAGCATATACGCTTGTTATTACAGTATAAGAACGGTCCTCAATACTCCACATATCCAATGCTGTAGAGGATGATATCAGAAACTGACCCAGGGCAGCCAGCATAAATCCAAGTACCTGAAACATTGTGGCGGCCATTTTGCGTATTAGCGTAATGAGCACAGTGCCAGTTTAGCTCTATAAAGGTTTCTGAGAAACTGTTGCTCATTAATAAGTAGGCTAATAACAGGAAGTCGCTCTTATCTTATGTTTGCTTAATGCGCTTTTGTCTCAGTTTGAGCCATTTGTTGAATATTTCCGTGTTGGGTGTGGCTAGAAGCTTTAGTGTGCGCACTACTTTTCATCAATTAATTTTTAAGTTAAAGTCAGTCAAAAACCCATTTGTTGTTCAATAAAAACACTTCTGTACAAAGAGAAAATGTACCTCACATTTTGTCACAATTTGAAATCAGATCTCTTGGACTATTAATCGTGGTTTTATTGTAGTAAAGTGTAGCAACCATGTTTTGGCGGATTGATTACCATTTGTTTAACCACAAATACCATGGTAAAACTATAGCTTATAGCTCTAACTAAACTTTTTGTGGTTATCGTGGTAACTATAGCAATCGTGTTTTTAGTAGCCTAATAAACCCATTTTATAAGGGCTATACTTTGACAGAACGGGCTGACTCAACTATGCTCGAATTTTGAGAAAGCTGAGAACATGCTAATTAAATCAATCAATATTTAAATAAAAATATTTACAAATATTATCACGTACTGTGGGTTTTTCTTTATAGGACATACTATCACACATTAGTTTGTGTGACGATCATTTATAGTAAATGCTTTTCTAACTGTTCATTTCTTTTATATGCAAGATTATTTTCCTTTTTTTTTTTTTTTTTACATGTTACTGATTCCCCTTCATATCAATCTGGTTTTGCTCTGTCCAGCAATGAAAGTACCTGGTAGGCCTAGGATGGTGAAATATGGTCGGCACTCGGTGAATCCTGAGCTCTGTCGCACACAAGACCTCCACAGACCAGCGTAAGTATAGACGGCTGTTACAGGATTGTCGGACAGGTCTTCAGTACTCCACATATCCATTCCCGTGCATGCAGTAATCCCTGCCACCCCCAGCAGACCAAGCACAAACCCCATCACCTGACACAAGGTTGCGGACATGGTGAAGCTTTGTAAAATGTAGAGGTACACGGGGCCTTTGTCCTGCTATTTCCTCAACCTGGGTTTCTACAACCAAACCAAACCTGACCTTGACTAAAGCTATACTTTTCTGCATCTCTTTGTGTGTTTGCCTGAGACTATAGTCATCAGGTGGGAGGGACACTGGTGTAACTGTTGCATACAGGAGATTGGACAGAAATCCATATGACGTTATGGCGAAACTCAAATATGGAGATGATGTAGGAAATTTTTAGAAGGGAAGTTGTTTTTGTGAAATTTGTGTACAATTTCTGTGTACAGTTCTTTATTTCAATAGGGCTTTAGAATGAAATCCTAACCACCAGCTGTGAAGGTCTTGATTTCTGTGTATTGAAATGAATTTAAATGAGTACACCTAATACATAGGTGTACACTTGGCTTTCTAGTAAAATGTAACATTGTTTTTAGTCGTCTTTCTCTTATTTTTAATTTGTTGCCTAAGCGTAAAGCTTATAATAATGCAAGGCCTCGATGGTAAAATCAATCACTGGTTCCTTTTTGGCTGACCGTGGGTGGAGCTGTATCACAAGTTTATCACATCAACAAATGTAAACACTGATAGCATTATTACCAACTGAAACTAATTTGCCTTGGACCGATACTGCATACACAAAAGTTAATGAGTCATGTAATGTCATATTCTTCACATTTTGAGAAATCTTGTGTAAGATATTTATTTGATCTGTATACTATTAACACTATACTTATTTTTATTCATTCGTCATCACTAAATAATATAAAATTCTCAGGACAAAAATTAATTTCTGATTCTTAATTTGATTTGCATTTACATGATGACAAATAATGAGTGGTAAATTATATTAATTAATATGTTTTGGATAATTCTACTTGATGTGATACATGTTAGTATCAAATAAAGTATAAATGTAAATGTCAATGTAAAAAGGAAAATATAGGTATCATGGATGGCAACATCTGGACTCTACCTTAATTTCCACAGTACTTGTATAAAGATTTACAGTATTTGGGCAATATTTGCACATAACCTTTCCTTCTGTTTTGTAGCTCTTTAGACTACTTCAATTTGTTAAAGTTAAATATAGTATAGGTCTATCATTTTACACAAACTGGTCTGGTCTCCCCTTTACCGTATATACAGTATCTGTAGCAGAAGTCAATAACAGGCCAAAGTCAAACAGTGGTTAATGAGAAAATAATCAGTTATAATGTTGTGTGTGACAATTGAGAAACACCATTGTTTTTGATATAGCCTACATAAAACAAAACAAAAAAATGTATGATTACAACAAATGTATTATGATGTTTGCTGGAAATTTTCACCAACAACGAGAAGCTATCCCCACAATGGCCAGGCTGCCTGGTCTTATCTCTGTCAACAGAGTTGGGTTCCTTGCTATTCTTATCAGTCCACATTCATCTCAAAATGAGATTAAATGTTGAATCATACCTCTCTCCATTTCTCACCTGGCAACGCACAACCTGCCTTCATGCTACTAGCAGGTGCCTGCCGATTGTTTGTCCTATTTTGTGACATGACCTAGAATGGCTTGCATCCTCACAAAGAGACATAAAGGTTTCTGCCCTTTAAATTCTCTCTGTGCCTGTGAGCTCTGATAGCCTGAGCAGCTGCAATCATTGTGGGCCCTCCATTAGTGAAGTCTCAGAGAAAAGAAGCCGAGCTGTGCAGTGTTGGCCAAGATGAAAGACTTCAGGGAAAATGGTGACAAATAGGGTGTCATTTACGGCCTTTTACCCATGGTCACCTGGCTTACTTCCTCAGAAACATTTCCTCACCAACCAAGATTGACAGCAAACAAGTATTGCAACCCAGTTACCACTAGAGGGTGCAGTGTGTACAGCGCTTGTATCACAGCAGGAAACGAATTTGCAGAGCTTGATAAGGGTGTTTCTTTTCATGCTCTTTTTATTCGCTGATGCCCCAAGCGGAAAGAGTTTGTTTGTACTTGTCAACAGGCCTTGAGGATTTCTTACTGAATGTGGGCCAGTCAAGAAGAGGACAATTAGGATTTTTACCCACATTTCACACTTGAAATAAGTGTTGAAACAGTCAATCCATAGTTCCTCTCAATCTCTTTCATTCTCCATTCTTCTGCAGTCTTGTTCTTTATCTTCTGTCCATCCTGATGTTCCATAATGCCAGTGCTGCTGCTTTCAGCCGACAGACAGAGGATTTGAAATCCTCTAAGAGGAATGCCTTGGGGCCTGGCTTCAATAAACAGCATTCACTAATACACAACGCAGAGCAGCCGATAGAACATTCTGTGCAGAAAATACAGGAAACAGTGAATTCAAATTGCATTGAAATCTTTCTTCTAACAAAGCGGAAACGCAGATGCTGGTCCCATCTGCGCATCATGTGGAACCGGCTTAAGTTCTCAGAAAAAGCTCCATGCAGGAAAACATTTTTGTCTGTTATGATGAAAGCTGACCCAGTGTGCTGACCTGCACGACCAGAGATCCATGAATAAACAAGGTCACAGGTGAATTTAAGTTGTGTGGCTTTTTATGTCTGTAAGAAAACACACTCCTACACCATTCGAAACCACACGTTTTTGTGTGTGTTTGTCGAAGTCTGAAGCTACTTTTTCATCACACACGGGTTGAGATTTCTCCAGCACAGCCAAAATCCTCCGGAATTGAAGGATGGCCCCAAACTTTGCACATTCCAGAGCAATTAACCAATCAGGTCTGGCAATATGGTGTGACAGAGTGAGCACATCACAGGCTGCTGCGACTCACATCCGTTATGCATTGAGACTGGCCAGATCTAAATTAGAGAGCCAATTAACTCTGCTAATAGCCCTCTCCAATTTAATCTTGGAAACAATGGGGGATTGAAGACGATGCTTTATTAAAGACGGGAGCTCACACAATATCCTCTTTCTGCTACGATTCAGAGGGCCTCCACTCACTGCCTTGTTTTTGCTTCAATTAGCCCACCGCCTCCCATGATTAAGTGCCTATAATTATTTTTCAATTAAGGCTTTGATCTGCAGTGTACTGTGTACAGCTTCTTGGCACGACAGAAAGAATAAGGATGAGACAGTGAATTTGTTCCCTTTCTGTTTGTCGTTGATGGGGATGCAGAGGAGATTGTGTTTGCTGCAAGTACCCCCGGGACGGACACTTCCTCAAAACCTGACGAAAGCTCAAATTTAGTACAGGCAAGTTATGAATTTCCTGATATTTCTAGGATTGAGTTTGTTCAGGAGTATGTTTCATGCTAATAAGGCAATGCATCTCAGTGGTAGCGCGAGTGCTTTGCAATTATGAGGTCCTGGTTCGATCCAGAGTATGTGCATGACAACACTCGTGACTTTATGTAAATTGGACTAGTCTGCAAATCTGGGAAGTAGCAGATGGGTAAATGAATTCTGATACACAGCACTTACAAACTGGAGCAGTAAAGGTGATGTAACTCACTGGAAAGGTTTTTGCTTTGAACTAACTGTATTGCTTGGGATAAAATGTAACCAAAAGTCTGTAAGGATTTTGGGCCAATGATACAACAGATCTGGTCTTGGAAAAGTAAAACCTGCACAAATGTATGCATTAAACAGTCTGTTTGTGTATTTGTTTGTGTTAAATATCACATTATATAGTATAGAACCATAAATTGTGTAGTTATTAAAAAGCAGATTGCTCAGCTATCATATGCCTTAAAACTGGGCAGTTGTGGCCTAATGGTTAGAGAGTCGAACTCGTAACCAGAAGGTTGCCGGTTTGATTCTCAGTACTGGCAGGTAACAACTGACGTGCCCTTGAGCGAGGCACCTTACCCCCGTTTGCTCCCCGGGCGCTGCAGTGTTAGCTGCCCACTGCTCCCGGTGTATGTGTGTTCACGACTTGAAGTGTGTGTTCACTATTCACTGGTTGGGTAAAATGCAGAGGTCACATTTCGGGTATGGGTCACTATATCTGACAAATAGGTCACTTTCTTTTCAATAATAAAATCCCATAAATCCACAAAAAAACAAAAGATCATAATTGACTCACCCTCATGCCATTATAAATTCGTCCTACTTCAACAGAACACAAAAGAAATTATTTTAAAGAACGTTGGTATTGAAACAACTCTGGACCCTTCAGACTTTCATTGTGTGGACACAAAACTATTGCGGCATTTCTCAAAATCGTCTTTTGTGTGTGTTCTGCAGAAGAAAGTAATACAGGTTTTTAACAACATTATAAGAGTGAATAAATGATGACAGACGTATTACGTGTACAACTATTACTTGTGTATAGGTGACAAAACAATTAAAAACACACTGGCATACAGGGTGGGGTTAACCAATCTTTCCAAATTGTCTCCAATATTAGTCTGTTGGTAATACATGATGATCTTCAATGCATAATGCAATGTAATGTAAATCATTACTTGTTGTATCCACAGTAAGCAATCTTGAGTTCACAACTATGAGACACAGCACACATGTTGATAATAGTAACACTTTCACTGAGAATGACCAAAAAATTAAGAGGCCTCAGTATGTGTGTGTGTACCCCTGCTCTACCCCTCAACTACTGCAATACCTGTGCTAGAGGTGATCAAAGAGAAGGGGCTGTGCAGGGCTGGATGTCAGGCCTGGCTAATTATCAGTATAGCTGCAGGGATTAGAAGCGATCAGAGAGGAGGAACGGCATTCACAGGGCGGTGTGGTAGTGACAGCTTCCTTTGTGTCAGAAGCTTTAACTACGAGGCCTCAGCACACCCTCCAGGCCTATTTTGACATCACGCCACACAGTCATGGAGAAGAGCAGAGGGAAATACTGGGCATTCACATAGGAGGATGAGACTCCTAAGTCAGTATTTTGAAAAAGTAAACAGTCAGGTATTAGTTGGGACAGATACCAAGTAGCGACACAATGGGTGGGGTTTAAGTAGAATAGTTACAAGGTTACATATAAGGGAGTTAAGACCTCAGGTAAAGGTGAGGGAAAGAAAAGGAGAGATTAAATAAAAGAACGGTTCAAAGCGTGTGGTTTCAACACAAAGCCTGAAATAGGGTGCGTCAGCATTCCGATAGCTGCTTTCATTCAGAAAATAATTACAGCTGCCTGCAGAGGTGAACAGGTTTTTGCTTCACACTGAGGTTAAGAGAGAATGATATTTGTAATGTCCAAGACCCCAAGTCCTCTTGTCAGTGTGCTATTGAGAACTTTGTATCTAAAGAATTAAATCTTTCCTCAAGGCATGACAATTGTGCAGGAGTTTCGGCTTGAGATTTAGTAAAATCCAAGATATTACGCAAAAAGGTATACCCGCAAGGAACTGTATTGTATTACATTTGAAAGTAAATCCTTAATGTTATATAAAATAAATTAAATAATAATAATAATATTGATTATTAATATTGTAACTTATTTACAGTACAGTATACCTAAAGCTTACCTAAGCTTTCACTGTTCAAAATTTCTGTAGGAATTGCAGTCTTACTGGCAGCAGTTTGCCAGTAACTTAATCTATATTGAAATGTAATTTACTGCCAAAAGTTTGTTCAAAGATAAATTAACATTTAACATTAACAAGTCTTTATCTTTACAGAAAATATATATAAAATAATACTTGCAAAGCATTCTGGGACCAAAAATCAGAAAAAAAGGTGGAGATGTATTTCTAGTTCCCAGAATGCTTTGAATGAGGGTGTTATTTTATAGTTATTTTCTGTAAAGATAAAGACTTCTTAATGTTCAATGTTAATAGATTTTTCTAACAAAGCAGTAGATTTAAATATATACAAGACGTTACTGGCAAACTGCTGCCAGTAAAACTGTCATTTCTACAGTAATTTCAGTGTAAATTTCTGAAATAGTCTACAGATTAAATGCTTCAGCTGATCTACTACTATTGAACATTTAAATGTTTCTTGAAAATCAAATATGAAATAATACATTACTTAACTTTGTTTTTTAACAAAAAAATATTTGCAAGTGCCAGATGTAATTATGTGGAAAGACAAATAAAAATCAGTAAACACGTGTCTGTCTTTTTATACCCATCGAGCAAAGCAGCTTTGGTGTTATCTGAATCAAGTGCACTACAATACAGTATTTTTTAGAGATGGTTGTTAGGTGGAACAATGGTATCAAAGCCAGGAAGAAAAGGTATGCATTGGAATATTGTTCATCAATGACACCCCCCTGTTTAGATACTCTTTAGAAATCATAGTACAAAGCATTCATGTAAAAATAGAATGGAGTATTTCTCCAATGGAGATATACTGATGAAAAGAGGCCACTTAAAGATATATAGTACTCTAATAAAACTCGGACAAGATATCCTCTAACATGCCTTTAACCCATGTACACACAGCAGTTTATTTAACACACACGTTTCTTTTCAACATCAAGATCTGGAAGTTGAAATATGACAAAGGATAAAAAAGGTAAAGTTGAAAGGAGCTGAAAGCTAGTAAAGTAACGGTTACATAAAATAAAAAAGTAAAGGTACATTTGTGGTATATCAAATAAGGAATAAGAGATACTCATGGAGAAAGTGAAGTACTGGAGAGCAATAATGTAATATCAGTTGAAGAAGAGAGGCTCTTTAAGGCAGAAGTGGGGATATTGGCAGCGCTTGTGTGGAGGTGAGGGGAGGGGAACTGGGTTTGGATTGTGTCTGAAACATTTTGTATGACCTCCTCTCTCGGCCATCCATCAGAACGGCTGGCTCATTATTCTAACTAGCCGGCTCTTTTCTTCTGTTGCAGGACGCCATCAGTAGCAATCTGCATGCCAATTATTGGCCAGACCCCCTGATACCCTCGTATGAAAATGATCTGTCAAAGAAAAAAGAAGGGGAAAAAAGAAAAGCGAAAAGGCTCCAATCTCTCCCCTCCCCTCATTTCTCTTCCTCCATCTATCGCTCACCCTCCCTGTATGGCCAGTGACGGGGCTTCCTGGAAAATTAATCTATGGAGAGTGAAGAGAGAGGGAGTAAAAAAAATTATAAATGTAGCTATTCTTCGTCTTCAACCGGCTCAGCTCTCGGGCTCCGCAGGGCAGGGGAAGTGGAGAGGGTGATAATTGCAAGAGAGAGTGGTATGATAACAAAGGGATACTCTTCTCCCCTTGAATGTTAGACTAAGGGCAAGGGCAAGTGGGCCAGCTACAGCCATCTTTAAATGCGTTGTGCCCTCGCAGGTATATCTCCTTTCATTGGGCTATCAAATTACAGATTGAAATCCAATATTATGTCCATGTTTCGAATGGGCTTCAGTAAAATTTCTCAGCATGGATGCAGTGAAATGAGGGTTCAAATTCATAATAAAAATGTCAAGTAATGATGATATTTCTACTAAATCTGCATGTGAGATCACAAGGGCAAAGGTACAAGTTTAGCTTTTTAATTGTTTACTTTACATAAGTAATGGTTTCACATCTTTTTTGATCAACATTCAAGTTCACCTGAATGTTCGAAAAGTGACAAAGTCAAACAAACCTACCATTTTTTGTTCTAATAGAAACATTTTCGTGTGCTCTAATACAGTATAGTTAATATGTTGGCTGCATCTTTCTTGAAACCAGTGACATAACCACCAAGACCAGACTCCATTTGGAGTTAGAGCCTTTCTGTGGTTAAGAGAGTTTAAAAGTGAAAGAGGCTATTGAAATCCAGTGTGTCGCTTCATTTCGGCAAAAGGGGACAGGCTGGAAAGCTAAGCTGGAGAACAGAGGCTACGGAGCTCCAGCGGAGAATCACGTTTGCTCTGTTTCCCTTTGTGCTGCATGTGTGTGTGCTTTGATTAAAGAAAGAAGAGGCTTTAGGCATGTTAAGGCTATTTTATTCCATTGTTTAACACCCCCATCCATATCCTCCCGCAATAAAAGCATCATATAGACGCCACAAAGCACAGTCTCTCTACCCAGTGTTACAAAAATGAACCATCACTACTGAACCAGACATAGCCTAAAAGGGTCTTGTAAAAACGTTTTTGAATAGCTGTGTTATTAATATGTTTTATACTGTGTGGATGATTAGGAACTAAAGCAAAATGATAAATATTATATTTATAAAATGTCAAGTATAATTTAATATGTGTTTTAAATTAAGTATGTCTCACTACTGTACATCTCAACTAGGGCAGACAAGACACTTACAGACAAGGCAATGCGGTATATGAGCACACAAACATGGAGTTGCTCTCAGGTTCTGAGCTTGTCTGACTGGCCCAGCTTGCTGTACCATTGCAGTCAGCTCACACTACTCTAAACAAAACACTGTTAACAAATGTTTTACAGTTTATGACAGTGCTGTTTGGCTTTGTTTGTGTTCTCATGTCACACTCTGTACTAATCAATCACAAATACACATTTAGTTCAGGGTGGGGCATTGTTTTATATAAATTCTTTTCATTTGCCTTCTTTCAAGGTCAGTGCATTATGTATGTGCATTATCTAAACAGGTTTTAGTTAAAGCGTATTTTTTCTAAGGTCTGTGACTCTTATGCATTACACATTGTTTTATTTAAGCCTAATAGCAAAACAACTAAGCCATTTGTACAGTAGGTTAATTTCTCAGACTCTGTTCGTCTAAAGCGCACGGCGCAAGTGCTCATAAGGCGTGTCCGAATCTACTTTTGCTAGTTTAACGACGGGGAAACTCTTGGCGCGCCTGGCGCATAGTCTAAATAGGTTGGCCCGATTCTCTTAATGAGTAATGGGTGTTTTTTGGGCGTAACGTGCAATAAACCAATCAGATTGTCATCTCCCATTCCCTTTAAGAGGCAGTTGAACTCTCGTCATGGCGGATTGCTATTTAGAGGCGGAGTTTGTTGGCGAAAAAGCTAAACACTTCTCAAGCAAAGAACTGATTTGCTGATTTTGCAAATTTGATTCGCCATTATAAGTAGGCTTAACAGCAAATAGGTAGGCTAATTCTGATACATGCAATGACTATCCATTATGACATGTGGGCATTTTTATATTAATGTACACAATAGTATTCTTTTACGTTTTAATATTTTATTGTGTCTTATTTAAAAATGTTTGTGTGCTGCTGCGCTTCCCTGTGTGTAATAGGCAAAGTGAATGCGCGTTGTGGACCTGCCCAGAGGTAAACACAACTCTTTTTTAGACCAGCATGCCCATGGGCACACAAATGGGTGCAAATGCATTTGCTATTTAAACAACGTGCCTTGCGCCGCATTGCGCCAGGTGTACGATAGGGCCTTTGACTTTCAGAATGTTACTGAATAGTATCCCAACCAGCACAGTGCAGCAATATTGGCTCAACAAATAACATCAGTTTAGGGCAAGACTGTGGGTGGGCTGTTTTACAGTTTAGGAAATACATTTTCTAAAAATGTTAAAAGTACTTGATACTTGAGGAATGGTGTCAAACAGACTCAACGTCAAAAGCATCTGAAAAATGGTGTTTAACTGAAATTAGTCAAAGATACTGGTGTAAAATGAGCAGTTAATCATATTACATAATTATTACAGATTACCATGGTTCATTATTCAGTCAGTTAGCCTCTGCTCTGGTAAGATTAGACTTTATCATAAGCAGCCAATGTTACAAATACTTGGCGATTCCAAACCCAAAGTCGTCATTTTTCATCTGGACAATGTTGCACTGTAATTTCACTCCATATTTTAAAGCTTCTCTTTCACTGTCACAGTGAGAAGCTTGACACCCAACACAGCACAGAGCCGTGTGCATTTGAATATGGTAAGTGAAGTAGTCATGGCTGTTTAAGTGCTCTGAGTGGAAGAGCTGAACTCTTGCCTGGTCGCCATTCCCTGAGGTAATAATTAACAATCCTGTCGCCAAGTCGTCAGTAGTCAATTACACCTCCTGCTCCTGCGACACATATGCAATGACTGCAAGCAAATGCCACAGAGTGAAAGAAAGAGGGAGACAAATGCTGGAAATTGAGATTACTGCAAACGGGGGTTTTGTATGGAGCAGAAGAGTCCAGTGTCAGGAGGTGAGCGGTGAACACAGGCAACCTGCCGCCCCCCAAACATGAAGCCGTTATAGCGGATTACACAGAACAGGGGACTTTTGGCGAAAGCGTTAATTGGAGCTCTGGATGGCATCAGTTTCCAATTACTTTTAAGCTAGCCTACGGTTAATGCAGTGACAATGGGCAATGGGTATGACATTCAACGAAATTGAGTAAAGCAAAGAAACATGGAAGAAGAGATGGCTGTTCTCATTGATTTGGGGTTGAGCAAAGATTACAATGGTGGTTATAATGTTGTGGTGATAGACCACATCACATACATAAGGAAAAACTAAATTAGACAAATGAAACATGAAATGTATAAGATGTGATCTGTCATTTTGCTGTAAACAGTGGAACATTACAGCTGCAATTATAATTTTGTTGCTTTCTCATAACAGACACATCTGGCACAGTAAAGTGTAATGAGGTAAAACAATACTATCTTACTCAGAATCTTAATTTAATGGCAGTTAATATGCAATATGTATATATTCATATATATCAAATATGTTCACAATTCTCCTATGTTTCCTTACAATCAGAGTCGCTTAAATATAAGTTTCTTGTATCTCAATATAACTAAGTTGCATACTAGTAAACCCAAATCAAAGTGATTGCATGTCAAATCCATTTTAGCATTTAAATCAGTCCAGCAGTTCTCTTTTAATGTACATAGCTCCAGGCGTACACCATGACTGCCTCACATTTTGTTTTGTCTACAATTTGGTCAATCTAGAGAGTCCCTTATCTTCTTTAAAGGATAACCAATACTGTTTCCTTATTTTCCTCTGCTTATGCTGGCAACCATAGTCCTGGCATTAGTAGAGTTTTTAGCATACTGCCAAACATGCAGTAGCTGTGACTATGGATTATCTCTGGATCTCTCAATGTTCCTGGTTAAATGGCATAACATATTCGATTAAGCTGCCAATTAGCTGTGTGACATGAGTTTAGCAGTGACAGAGACAGTGAGACAGAACGGAGCTGAGCCCAGCCGAAAGCCAGGAATCACACAACATTACCTCTCTCTCTCTCTCTCTCTCTCTCTCTCTCTCTCTCTCTCTCTCTCTCTCTCTCTCTCTCTCTCTCTCTCTCTCTCTCTAACTTTCTCAGTGTTTCTCAGTGCCCAGGCATCAATCATCTACTCCAGTCATCACTCATTCCTTATTACCACACTCTGTATGAAGAGCCCTACTCAAGTTCTCACTTCAGTTTAAGTAGCTATTAGATTTGAGTTATGAGCAGCATTGATGCACTCAAGCGTATGGTCCTATCACGTCAGTTCATGAGGCCTGTAGAAGTTACAGCTGCATGTGGGAGATGGATGGCAGCAACAAATTCCTCCTGTGCTAATGGTAAGGTGTGCATACTGTAACTTTATCATAGTTTATTTGTGAAAATGTGTTGCTTTGGAATAGTTAGACCTAGCATTGTAATTTCAAGAGGGCCATTAAACTTGATCGATGTAGTTTACTTAAATGTTTGAAGACATTATATTATACATTGTATTCATTGTATTTTTTTCCTGTGAGCTTGGACTTGTAGTGTACACCATAAGTATATAAAAGTCTTAAATGTGTGATGTTAATAAATAAAGCTCCTAAACAGGGTCTCATACACGGAAATTATATTCTTAACGTCACAACTTAATAAGCCCGTTGGTAGTTTTGAATGGAAACATGATTTAGTTTAGCTTCAATAAATGATGTTTTTATTTCCCTGGGGGGATATTTAGAGTTTTGAAAGTTACAGTGTTTTCAAGATCAAGGATTTGTTTAGATTTGATTGCTTTAAAGGACCAGTGTGTAGTTTTTTGGAGGCTCTATTGACATAAATGCAATATAATAAACATAACTATGTGTTCAGAAGTGTATAAAAACCTTATATAGTCTAGTGTTATGTTTTTCTTACCTTAGAACGAGCTATTTTTATCTACATACACCGCGGCTCACCTTACATAAAATTAATCAAAATTAACAAGCGGATTAATCAACTTTACCAGCGCGACTTCAGCAGAGTAACAGACGGTAAGGTTTTATTGAAAAAAATGAATAGGTTTAACAACGAGCTAACTATAGCTAACTCAGGGCTGCCAACTTTTGAGCTCAGCTTGGAGTGAGATTTTTTGGTCAGCCGGTGGGTGGGCGGTGTTGTTGGCTCATAACTGCAGAGGGTATGGGGTGGCATAAAGTTGAAAAATGTTAGATTATATCCACATATTGCTACAGTTTTGCAAACACACACAAAACCCTTGATTGTCAAAACATTTTATAACATAATTTCACATTTTGAGCACAGACCAGAAGAGCTTTTGTCTACCACATACGTCATTGAGGTTGTCTTATTTCTGCAAGAAAACATTACAAAATTAACATTGATTTCTCATAAGATGTAATCATTTTAGTTTATAGACACTTGGGAGATCTTGTCAAAGGAATAAAGAAACTGACAAATAAAGAAAGTGTTTTTTGTTAAATAATGCATTTGCAAATAGGTTTTTTATTTTTATAGACTTACCACAACCTATAAACACTAAACAGACTTTCAAAGCCACACAATTTACCATGTTTTTGTAATTTTCTTAGACTGAAAGTGAAAATAAATTTACTGACATTAATTGTTGGCTAATATTAATAATATCCTATTAGAAATTAACCATTTTGACCTCAATCTGTGAGATGGGATGAGTAGCTATTGAATAATTGCTATTACACTAGAAGCTGTGAATAAAAAAAGAGTTAGGTTGACATGTTCAATCTTCTTATTCTTATCCATAATAAAACGCTGAAAACGGCTCCGTTGCTAGCTCTTGTCTCGTCACATAACAATTACATTAGCCTACATGAATCACGTAAATGACATATTTCCCATCTAAAATGGCGTTTTGTAGTTTGCATCACTAAATAATACTGCCAGTCGTCCAACATTTCTGTCATTAAACAGTATTTAAGTATTATATTCAATATTCAAATACTTTCAATATTAAGTTTGGGATTTTGGTTTAGCCACTTACACCGTGAAGCGTTCTGCTGAAGACGTGAACAGTAACACCGTCATCTTTGATTTGATTGGTCACCTTTCAGCTCTAACTCCCGCCTTCCTTCATTCGATTGGCCACCTCACTTATTTTTACATTGAGGAACTTTGTTGCGTTGTAAGATTTAAGCAATTATTAAATTAAACTTTAAACAATTATTTTATAAATTTGATTACACAACACGAATAAAAGACTAATACAGCCATGCGTGAGATATAGTATGTATGTATATATGTATCCAGTGGGGATATAGTTACTAAATGACTTATATTAACGTTTTTCCGTGTAGCATCATGCTGCAGGTGAGAGGATACAAGGCTGAATTCAGCTCTTGAGGGATTCAGCCTCGTAAATTTAAAACCATTTTTACATTTGTGATCATATGGGACCGACAGAAAGCTTACGTTCGAACAGTCAGTTGAAAAATCTTTAATAATGAAAATGTTCTTACAGGCAGTGAGTGAGAAGTGACAGACTGTCCTTGCAAAGTTGGATTTGCCCCAGTTTTTAGTGCACAACCAGGTGTTAATGCGTTGTATACACTCAGATACTGGAGTTGTACTGTTTAGTTGTAAATAAAACTTAATTACTGATTTCTAATTGTGTCATCCTAACCAAGTAGTTTGTCTTTAGTAATGAAACACACACCATCTCCACGGCATGGCGGCAACAACAACACTAACGTGTTTAACGAGGCATTTTAGGGAAGCAACGCCAAGGTCACGGGTTCGATCCCAGGGATTGACCATATCCAGAAACAAATGTATAATGCAATGTAAGTCGCTTTGGATTAAAGCATCTGCAAATGCATAAATGTAAATGTAATGTGTCTGCGCATGTTGACGGAGGGAAGAGAGCAAGAGGGCAATAGAAAGAGCATCTTATTTATTACATAAAAGTAAAGGGTCTATGGATTTTAAGTATAAAAGAAGGATAAAAGTCAGGCAGGAGCTAGGACCCGCGTTAATATTATAAAGACTTTCCAGCGGTGATGAGTTGGGACCCATGGTACCATGGTGAATGCTTTTAGCGGAGATACGCTAGCACCCACAATACTATGGTGAAGGTTTTCCAGCACAGAGACGTTGGAGAGAAAGATTGTCTAAAAATCATCCCCGAGAAGGTTGCTTTGATTCAGATCAGTATGTGAGTAACATCGGTGTTGCTGTTTGTCAGAACCAAGATATGTTGTTGTTGTAATATTAGCTGTGTAACGGAGAAGTTTTGAGCGTCAGTGCTTATCTGGAAACAGTGAGCTGCTTGTGTCGTGTCGTCTTCGCTTATTTTGTTCATTTGCATTTTTATTTGCGTGGTCTAAGCTATAATAAAGCTAAGCATTATATGCCTGCGTTGCATTACGCATTTTAGGGCAGAGCAATGCAGGAAGGGGCGTGTTCCTTTTTACATAGTATTGTGTTTTGTTGTCGATTTCAAATAACAACAAGTTTTTAGAAATCGCTTACCCCACCTTTAACTAAAGAGACATATCACATAAGCTACACCTCTGAACATTTGTACACAAAACAAACGATGATAAATAAATGATAAGCAAGACCACTATCTTTTTAAATGTAATATTGATGTTCAGACCACATCATAAACTGACATGCAGCAGAAACCCATTTGTTTCATTTCTTTTTTTAGTAAACCTGTGTAATCACTCAATGCAACTCCTTTATATAGAACAGTGTAATGGAGTCATTTTTGGCACAGGATTGCAGACTCTCTTGGTTTCCTAGGTATCACGTCAGCCTCCCTTTTTGATCCAGCCTATGCCTATTGAGCACTACAGAGAGAGTAATTACTGCCTCCATTGAGTGTCTCATTTCATCCGCTATAATCTTTTTCTCTATTAATGTATTATTAGTTGGATTTGGTACAAACAGATTAAGCAGAGGACGAGAAAGGCAGAAGTCATTTGTTAATTGCACAGGCACCTTTTCTTTGGCTTCGTTCGCCACTCAAAGTAAGTAAGGCGTAAAGAATTCCACCGCTGAGTTTGTACTGTAGATTAGGGCATGAGGTTAGGCGAGAAGAAATGAAAGAGACAGAGAGAGAGAGAGAGAGAGAGAGAGAGAGAGAGAGAGAGAGAGAGAGAGAGAGAGAGAGAGAGAGAGAGAGAGAGAGAGAGAGAGAGAGAGAGAGAGAGAGAGAGAGAGAGAGAGAGAGGGTCTAGCTGAATGGCAGAATATTGCACCAGTCTACCATGTCTTAGTTTCATTGACTTTCAGATTTTTATCAAATAATGAATTAAACCTTGATTTTCTGTCTACTCAGCAAAGAAGAAATGCAGCAGCATTATTATTGTACAAGATTTCAAGGTCTACTGGAAAATTTCAAAAGGTATTCTAATATATATGCAAAAGTACATACATGCACCCTTATTCGTTTATTCATTATTTAATTATTGACGGAAGCCTGAAATTGGCTTTATAAAGATCTTGTCATCCCTGTTTATTTCTTAAATCATTCTTTTTTTCTCTGTGTTAATCCCTCCTGTTAGAATCATACAGTATGTTTTTAGATGTGGTCTCTGTGGATGCCTGGCTATCAAAGAGAGGGAGAGAGCAGGAAAGAGCAAATTAAAATCCATCAGCGAATGTGTCGTCAGGTAATGAAATAACAATCTGACACCCACTCATATTGAAATGCAAAAGAGGTGTCCCACTATTACCCTGGCGATTTATCATAAAAGGGCGATGAATTTCTACTTAATATACATGAGCTCTGCAAGTTATTATAGAACTTACAATCTAACAAAATTCTCAAAGTACATACACAAAGGAGTCAGGTATATTATTTTCATTTGCATCACATATGGAGGATATCAAAACGGCTTTCTGGAGAACTGAAAAACTAGTCTGACTTTGAGTGTGCTACCATCTATTCTTCGTCTGTACAATGCCCTCTGTTTTTGTGGATGTTTGGAATGAGAAGCAAGAGAGATAGATGTGTGTGTGTGTGTGTGTGTGTGCGCGTGCATGCGTGCGTGCGTGTGTGTGTGTTAACTGGCAGTATCAGTGGAAGGTGGAAAAGGCTATTTCCTGTGCTCTAATTCATCTCTGCCAACAAAGTCTCCAGGCTTTGCCTCTCTCAGCTCTCCAGCTGTCTCAAATGTGGCTTAGTACTTGTTGTACCCTGTTCACCTTGTTTTTTTGCTCCTTGGGGTATTGGGTCATTTTCCTGTGCCACTCTACATTTCTTTTTTTGTGTATACTGCTCGTAAAAGTAGAGGAGAAATGCCCTCAAACATTAATGTAAATTGGATGAGTAGTACTGTTAGATATGTGAAAAAAATGCAAAAGCTCTATACAAGTTCTACCATCTATGGACAAAACAGCCTTCATAATAACTTTTCATTTTGACATTTTTTTTACATTAACAGAGAAAATGTAGGGTATCGTGTTCCCTTATGACACATTTATATGACCCTGTAAAAATGGGAAATATAGTGAAAACCTGTATAAAATGCAACCTTTCACAATAATGTTGTATAAAATAATGCTGTTTAATTGTGCAGATTATTTTATATCCACATGTCAAGCAGCATAAATGCATTAAAATACATTTTAATGAATGTTAACATTTGAAACATTTTCAAAAGTTATTTTCTTGATATTGCAAAGTTTAATTGTGTGTATTTACTACTGGGTTTTTGCAGCAAATACATACAGTAAATACACAAAATTAAATCATATTTTGTTTGGATAGAATGAACTTTAAGAACAGTCATTTTTACACAATAATGATAAACTTTTCTAATATTTAATTTTTTTAGTTAAATTAAATATATGGTTTAACGAGAATTCCATTTGATTTAAATCTGTAGTGCACAGACTAAAAAAATATTTAAATATGTCCAGCAGAAATATGAAATGATTCAGGAACAATTAAGCAGCTTTCATCCTGTTTCCGTGATTTTATTAGAAACATGTTTATATTAACCATACGGGGGGGGGGTGGAGGGGGGGGTGTTTGATGTGGGTCACACTCAGGGTTTGGTGTCTGAAGAAAAATGGTGGACAAAGCAAATGTTACATAATACAATCTAAGCTGTTCTTATGTCTTTCTTTGCTTGTCGTGGTAGGAGGGTTTTTAGTCTTTTATTGTTTAACATCATTCAGCCTCTAATGAATAGCCCACTTTAGTATTACTGAAAGCTGCAATGCTGTATGTATATATATAAAGCTCTGTGTGTGTGTGTGCGTGCGTGTGTTTGGGGGGTTGGGTTGGTTTGGGTTGGGGGGGGTCAATTTTCATAGCCTATACTAAATTTCACCATAGACTGAAAGCTGTCATATCAATCTGTGGGGTGTACCGTTCTGTAGTAATGTATAATTTATATGACACATTTTTACTGCAGCTGGCCATAATGCCATTATATTATTTGAGAATGTCTTGGGCTTCCCTTGAGAGACCCCCATACAAATCAGGCCTGTCTCTCAGCAAGCAGGGCCAAAGATTAATGACAAACGTGGCAAGGACAAATGAGAGCGTTTGACAATATCTTGCAAAGTTTTGCATATGAACTGCCTCAGCAAATATCTTGTAGTCCAGAAACAAAGACGTATGTTTTAGAACGGCCTATATGACCCCAACTCCAAAAAAAATGCAAGGACTCCATTTCCCAGATAAGACCTTGATTTTTTGTCCTATTGTGTGTGTGTGTGTGTGTGTGTGTGTGTGTGTGTGTGTGTGTGTGTGTGTGTGTGTGTGTGTGTGTGTGTGTGTGTGTGTGTGTGCGTGATGTCAAAAAAATATGAAAATAGTAAATGCAGTGGGCTCAAAACTTTAAATGACCACTTTAAATTACATCTGTTTGTATTTTTTAAATTAATAGAAAACGTGAAATTATTTAATTAGCATTTTTTAATTACAATTTTAATAAAAATGTAATGGAAAAATAAACATACATTTTCAGATTTTTTTAGCATTTGGTATGTCCCACTCTTGCTATTTTGACAGCATGCAATAGAGCTGGCATGGACAGGTTTTGTTCCTATAGTGTGGTCTCGGGATGTTTTAAAGAACAAGAAAGAAAAGCAAGAAAATTGGCATGGTCACATATTTGCTTCTATTTAATTAGAGCTTTGTAATAGGACAAAACTATATAATTATACATGTTTTATATTAATTTTGTTTTTATTACTGTCTCTGTTTTTTAATAATACACATTTTGTTGACTTCTCACTTAAAAAATATCTAAAGTGTCTATAGCACTTACAGCCATAACCAATGTGCGCAATAGGGAATAAGTGTTAAGTTGATGACAGAGACTAGAAGAAGAGAGTTATTGTCACACGCATTGAGCTGCTTTTAAGATGGATGCCTGTGCTACTGCACCGATGAGAGGCTGTTCACTCCAATTTTCTTCCTGCTGAAGAGCTACAGCTGATTAAAATATCCGCACTGTTCCTTCCCATTAACCAACCACTCATTTTCTAGCCAACCTCAGTCCTGCTCTCAATTAAAGAGTACCTGTCTATATTAATGGACCCTGCAGAATGACAGCACACAGAATTACAAACACCATCATCACGAAGCAATTTGTTTCATGAAGCAGAGACCCGAGTCCAGCTGCTTTCAACAACCATTCACCCGCAACACATCACTTGCAATTTACCACAGATTTTGTACTTTCTTAGTAAACAAAACTGTCATTATGTGTGTGTGCGCGTGTGTGTGTTATCCACCTTGTGTCATTAGTTTGATATAAAGGAGGAACCTTGGTCTTTTTGTTCCCTCTTGAAAAGAAACTGTCCTTGACAAATTGTATGTAGTGGGACTGCTGTCTATGACGGACTAAACCCTGTTGGGTCATGATACAATAACACATGTTTTCCTCCATAAACAGCTGTTCTTATTTGATCAATACTGTAAATATAAGAGCTTTTGCTTACACAAAGGACATTTTTCTTTGCTACAGGATGGTTATAAACAGAAAGCAGGCCTTTCAGAGAGCTGATGTCCTCTTCTACACGCTGTGCTGTAAAGTTGAGCTCAGGCACTTCTGCAAGCAAACCGCTTAACTGTGTGCTGCATTCCATTGTGCTTTAAAAAAGCCCTTTGAAATGCATTTGCATTAGACACTATCTGAAGAAAGACCAAGCATGGATTTGAGACAGCGAAAAAAGCACAAAGAAATAGGACACTGAGAATTTTATTTATATATGCAGTAAAAAAGAAAAAAGATCATCCAAACTCCATTGAAAGCTTTTCTTTATTGTTTGCTAACAGTTTGATAACTCTGAGTTATATCTGTATTTTTTTAGCTCCCAAATCACTTTATTTCTCTTCTCCTCTGAACCGCAGCGAATTTGTTTTCAGGCTCCATAAAATAGCCTTTTCTTATTTCTGCAGTTCTGTATACGGTGGAAAATCTTTCACATAATGTATCCTTAAAAGCACATTACTTTGTCTCATACACCGTTACGAGTTAAGAACGGGGTTAATATTTACAATCACGAACACAGAGGGAGCGAGAAAATAAAAAAGAAGAATAAACGGAAGAGGATTTTGCCGTGGAATAAAATTCCCCCACCCACGTATACACACTCGCTGTCTTTTTGCAGCAGTCAAACAATTGCTATTCACAATCCTACCCTTAATGCCTAAGACCCGCATAAAAGCAGAGAGTTTAAGAATATAGGGATAAGCTCTTTCAGCTTTTCTAAGTCTTAAGGCTGGTTTATGCTCTGTGAATACTGAGCATCAGCAGCTACTGCTGTTGCCACTCTAAATAGATATTACAATGATTTGGGAACAATGGATTCTCCCAGACACAAAAATACATATATGTGTGTATATATACTGAATAGGAGGCAAACATTAGCTGGGATCTGACAATGCGAGCTCGGAGAAGAGGAAAAGATTACTGTCTGTGCGAGAGAAAAGGCGAGATGGCAGTCGGGGTGTTTGTGGGGAAAGCTGGAGCTGGGAGATGCTTTGAGAAGCTAAATCTCCCCCAGAGCACAATGCTGCTCCGCTGATACAAGCAGCAGACATGGGGTCACCTCCCCTCCGGGAGACAAAGGATCCGCAGCTCGTATAGATGAGAAAGGAGCTCCAGCACCACAAACTTTCGCTTCTTTTTTGTCTTATTGTTGTGGTTTGTTCTGCAATTGCTGCTGTTGGTAATTATAGGTAATACTGAAGGTGGCATAAGAACTCTCAAACAAGTCAAATGTAGAAACAAACTGCCTGGTGACTTGATTCAAATGTTATTTTAAAACAGTGGAGATTTTTTCTTAATAATTACTGTCACCACATCATCATATATCTGACCCTGGATCACAAAACCAGTCTTAAGTAGCACAAGAACATTTGTAGCATTGTATGGGTCAAAATGATTTTATTTTATGCCAAAAAAAAGATAATATTCAATGAAGATAGTTCGCAAATTTCCTACTGTAAATATATCAAGTGGATGCAAAATTGCTAACAAAAACACGACTATAAACTTTGCTTGCTGCTGCCCAATCTTTGAGAATTACCCTCTCAAGTTTGGTGTCTATTAGAATTGCTTGCTTAAAATGTAATCTTTCAGGTTCATTTATTCTCCACAACGTCATTACAGCGGTAAGCCAAAAGAGAGCGTGTTACAGCTCCCTGTTACAGCGCCTCTGATGAACAACTTTAAAGGCGATTTTCTCAATGTTTAGATTTATATGCATCCTCAAATTCCAGAGTTTTAAATAGTCATGTCGCAGCCAAATATTGCCCTATCAAACCATACATCAATAGAAAGTTTATTTATTCAGCTTTTAGATGATGTAAAAATCTCAATTTTTAAAAATTGACCTTTAAGACTGGTGGCATGTGCCAGTGTCTTTTGGTCTTTCTTTATATCTTATAGAGAACCCACAATTGTTTATATGTTTATTAAGCTATTATGACGCAGGTTTTGGTAAGCAAAAGCCCACTTTTACTCTTGGAGGGTATTAATTTAGTTTCTGCTTGCAGGGAAGTGAACTGTATAACATTTTGGCAGCACTAGAGGCAACGTCTTGTGGGGGGCATATTCCTTTTCCTCATATAAACTGCCTTGGGGCCAGAAGCTCATACCCTGTCTCTCTCTCTCTCCTTGTCTTAATCCAGCGCAATCACTGCTCTTGGACTTTGCCACCTCTTACAATTACAGCAGCCCATAATCCGAGTGGCTTCCACTTTCCTGTGAGGTTTAAGAAGACCGATCAGGGGGATGACTGACCCCCCACACGCAACCCTCTCCATAGCCCCCCAGTCACCACAAATCATATGGCGATGGCTCTGATAGATTCTAATGCTGCCTTCTGCTCATGGTCAGTGCTTAAATGCAGTTTAGTGGCTTAGGGGGGATTTGCTTGTATCAGAGGTGCTGGGTGTTTAGGAGAGGCTTTCTCAAGCGTATTGCGCTTGTTCACATGTGTTATGCTGCCAAGATGGCATTTTGAAGGGGCTCAAGAATTCACCAAGTTTGAAGTGTGGTCAATGAGATACTTGACTAAGAGGCAAAGTCTCTGTCAGTGACACTGCTCATGGAGTTTAAGCTGTTTTTTCTTCTTTTTTTTAAAGGGAGACATTTCTAATTCAACTCAAACCGATATAACCACCATGGCCAGTTGGATGGTGATCCAGTTTGTAATTTGACCAGCTATAAATCACAAGGCTGGGCCACAGTAAAAGATTTTTCAGATTTTCAAAATGTGAGAGACAACATGCTTCTGTGCAGATTCAAGTTTGATCTTAACACACCACTGGAAAATTGGATAAGATAATTGATACAACCACCAGGACAATTGGGTCTTTATCTATGTCGTAAGGGTGAAGATCTCCTCACATTTCATTGTAGTGTTCAGCAGCCTTTACATACAGTTTCAAAACTCTCCGTTTTAAATGTTTGTCATTATAATCTTTTTTTAATAGAACAATTGATGTTATTATTACTTGGAACAAAAACGTATGTCTACCAAGAACTGTCCACCTGAAATTGTTTTATTGACATGTACAGATGTTCCGAATTAAGTGCAGGATAAAAAATGTAAATATCATGAAATACATCTTTCCAAGGAAGGTTAGATCCACTACTGAGTTGTGAGGGGAGTGCTTCAAAGTTATGCTAGAAGAAGAAAGACCGGAGAATGAAAGTAAGAGAGAGGCCTTATATTGAGCAAAACACAAAACACACGCTTAAGGAGACGATAGAAGCGGTTAAATAAATCATCCGGTTGGCTTTAACTAAGCTTGGCTGCCTCTGTCCTCCAGTGTCTTTAATGTGTTTGTTTGCCTGGAAGGCCTTTGCTTTTTCCCTTCTTGTTTGTCTCTTTATCCCTCTCAAAACTGCAAGATACATTTTTAAAGATTTATTTCAAAACCTCAAAATGAACTTGAATCGATCAATACCTTTTTGTTTGTGTGACGAAAGCTGTTCAGGATGAGGGAGAAGAGGACCTTATTCTGACAGATGTTACAATTCCGATTTGCCTTTCATTCTTTTTCAAATGCACACAATAGCATAACGAAAAGCTTTTCAAAGGCAGTTTAAATTGATTTAAGGTATAGAGCTGTTGTCATAAAAGTGTGTGTTTTCAAGATGTCTTGAATAAGAAGAGAGACAGCTATAAAAGAAACCAAGACATTGTACAGCCTTTGCAAAGGACTGAAGATTCTTTTAAAAAATGTTTTAAAAATTAATTTAATATATTGTGTCCGTTCCAGTCCGGTGTTTGTTGAATTTTAACAAAAAGCGAACCTTACATGAAGTCACACAAAAGCAATGTGAAAAAACCTTTTCGAACCGATCCTAAAATATGCATAAATACATTTGAATTTCTTGCAGTATTCATAGAATACAAACATTGCATATTTTTTGGCATTATTACCTGTTTGTTCCATTTCAATTTTCTGCAAATACATGCAAATTAAAACATAATTTTCTGTTTATAGAACAAAACAAAATGATCGTGTTCTTTTCTTTGCAGAAAATTGAAGTTGTGCAGCATGAAGCATGCACACATTTCCAAAATGCGAAATATGTTTTTTATCGCATTCATACAGGAAGCTTAAAAATAACAACAACAAAAAAGATCTTAAATTCTGCAAGGAAAACAAGCATTCTGGAAATCTGTGCTCGTTCAGCCTTCTTTCGTTATTTTGATGGATTCACAGCATCCTTCTGGCTAATGGGTTCAATTAAGACTGGGCAACCATAATAGCCAAGGCCTTGAAATGTATATCAGCCCTACTGTAAATCAAACTGCTTGGATATAACAAAGAGGGAAAGGAGACAGTGCAAACAGAAAGGGTGAGGGTAGAGCCATAATCTCAACTCTTTTAACAAAACATGTAATTAGTGCAACCTGTTGCACTAAAGTGCTCATTACTGGTACTAATGAGCACACTATTCAGGCCCATGTTTAAGCACCTGCTAACGGAGGTTGTCCATCATGGACGAGCACAAGTCACAACATAATCCTATCACCTCATTGGGAGGAGCAGCTCTATGGAGCACTGTTTGGACAACTTTAAGGGGAACCCAGAGAGTAGCTTGTTCTGTGAGAAGATACTCACTGAATTCAACCAGGAAGTACACTTTAACACATTATTATACAAAAATATATGCAACCCTATACACCCAGAGACACATTTGTTTTTCTGTAATGTTGGGAACTTTGACATTAATCATCATGTTTTAAGATATACTGTGCATACTGTACATCTGGCTCTTAACAGACTATGTTGTCTTTTTGAGCATCAGTGAATGGTTTTAGCTTTCTTAATAGCTTGTAATAGACTCCACTGGCCTCTCAAAGATGAACATCATACAGTCACTGTTGGAAAGAGGTCAAATATGCAGAGGATGCTGGAAAAGCAAAGACTGTGCAGAACCTGTTTTATGAAGACCAGTAGACTATTGGGTCCACACATGCAGGCAAACCTGATCCATCCACACACACATTATTTTATATGATTTTTACACAATGTGTTTATAAATTGTTTTCCACACTTGTACAGAATGGCTATGTGTACCTCAGAACATTAAATCTTAGGCTTAGACAATGTTTATTGTTATTTAGATATACAAGTGTACACATAACGATTTAAAACAATATGACAACATCTGAAGTCAGAACAAGTTCAGCTCATCTGACCTCAGATTAACATCTCTCTCCACCACTAGAGGGCACTGCAGCCCAGTCCTTCTGAATAGTAAACATACGAATAAAAATGCAGCCAAACTCTGATAAAGACACAAACCTGATGGTTCATTCTGATAATGATAAGAGAAGTAGATCCATAGGGTGCACAAATTCCAAAACATTTATTATCTTGTTTGATTTACTCCTGATCTGCAAATATTTTCATCAGCAAATCCTCCCATGAGGCCACAGCCTATTGGCTTTTTTTCATATTGTTTTGGGTTTCCTTCAGTTTCTTTTCACTTTTGCTAAAATTCTCCAGAGAAGAAGGAAGACAGTTGGTAACACTGTCTATGTTTGCCTAAGACACATCAAACTAAGTAACAATACATATAAAGCATTTTAATTATAATCCAAGGTTCACACGAGGAGGTTATAAGGTTGTCTCAGCTACGATGATAAAGGGAACCAATGTCCTCTATGGTATAGCCAACCCACTGAGTTGTGATCAAGCAAAGGAGAAACATTTCCAAGAAGCTGAAATGGTTATGACACTAATTATAAAAAAAAGCTTAGTTACCTTGCCTTATCTTTTTTACTCACAAGGAAAGGTCTGGCAGTAACAATGAATTTTTTATTTATGTGTTTCTCACAGCCATGACTCAATTCATACCCTGCAATTATGTGCCTATTGAAAAAGATTGAAACTATTTTTTTAATTGCTGGAGTGTGAAATTAGATTCAGGTGGTAAGATTGATGCAGTTTATTTTTGTCAGTCTAAAAATATATAACTGATTTTAAAATGTTTTAAACACTTGAATAAATAAATTGTTAATTTTTAATGAAATACTTTATATTTTTCTGTAATACTAAAACTTAAATGTCTTTAAAATGTAACACAACATTGTTATTTTGTATGTTGATGTTTTTACATTTATTCATTTGGCAGACGCTTTTATCCATTTGTTTTATTACAATTGAGGGAAACAGCAAGTAAAAGTGCCAGTAATACAAAGTTTCAGATACAACATTTTGTTGTTTGCTACATCAGCCCCCCTATTTGTGAATCAATGAATGGGTTTATTTAGAAAAACACAAATAAAAGTATTTTGTGTTTTCTCTTCCACAGACCTGTGTTTGGCCTTAAGTCATCAATAAACAACTATGGGATCTAATTATTTATATCCTGCATTTACAGTACTTTACACACAAGCCTAAACTGCCTTTTTTGGCTGACGAAAACAGCCAAGAGTAGCACGCAAACTGTGCTCTGGTGTGTCGTTTCTTAAAATCAAGTAAATTTTGCTAGTGAAAGAACAGCCAAAGAAGAGGAATTACAGGATTCACCTCAGGGAGATAATAACTGAATTTGATGAGACCACAGAAGAGGATGTTTCTTGTTTTTACTTGCCTTTAATGATCAAAAGGGAGTTGACTAAAGCTTAACAGCCTACAAGTTTAAAAGGCCATGGAGTACACAAACAATTCTGTTAAAATGGTTTTCTCACTACAAACCGCAACAATTTGACACAAATATTTTATAACCTCATAAGCTCCTAAAACTTAAGCATATTTAAAGTGACGTGTCAGACAGGAATGACACAGTCTAACTGAACCAAATGAGACCGTTTTTGGTACTGTTTTATTTATTTCAACTTAAATTACTGGCTTATTAAAATATCTACTAAAGAAAAAAGTCTTTAAAATGTCTGTGTACAATCTATAGACTTATTTGGCTTGATGTAAGTCACAGTTTATCATGAGAAAAGCTATGGCAGACTCCTGTGCTAGCATGTGGCCCCTGAGGGAGCTCACGAGGAAGAAAAGAGATATAAGATAAAGCCTGTTTAGAGTATGACATGCTTTCAGGCTTGAAAGAAGACACCCGAGTATACACTTAGGTCTAGACATGTTTGATCAACACCTCTATCGGACAATAATCTTTTTACCCATAAAGTCACAAATAAAGGGCAAAAGCGAAAACTTACAAAATCACACAAAGACACAAATGAATTAGTTCGTATCTTATGAAATATATTAATGCTTAAATGATTCTAAATATGTTCTTGAATTCAAAATCATTTTGCTGTCTGTTCCAAATATAGAGATTTATCAAAACATGATCAATTTCACATAATAAGAAAGCTTCAGATCCATGTGGTGTGGAGCAATGACAGAACGTATTGGTCACAAGAAGTTTTTTAAAGTTATTTTTGAGGGTATACATTACCATGGTACAGTGGCAATACCGTGCTACAGGACAGTTCGATATAATTTAAAAGTTGTACAATGTGTTTATGATGTGATAGTGTAAGATCTGAGTTTCTTAAAAGCAACCTGTGTGTGTGGTCCTGTTAAACCCTACGGTATGGGGACAAAATGTACCCACAAAGATGGCAATATCCAAAATCGTTTTTCTTGTGGGGACATTTTTTTTGTCCCCACAAGGAAACAAGCCTATAAATCATACAGAATGATGTTTTTTGACAATCTAAAAGAACAGAAAGTTTTATGTGATTCTTAGGTTTAGGGTTAGGGGTAGGGGTAGGGGATAGAATAGTGTGTGTGTGTGTGTGTATTTTCTGAGAGATGACAGATATACATTTGTGTTGAACATTTCATTTTTTTATATCCTTTTCTTTACAGATATTTTTATATTTAGTTTATATACACCAATCATTTCATTTTACCTCTACAGTACAATTATTTTATTCTACACTAAATTTCTTAATATTGTTTATGTTGGATGTGTATTTGTATTGCATTCACAAGTAATTTAAAGGTTCTTAAAGGGGTTATGACATGACAGACCAAGGAGATTCATATAAGACCTGCCGGGTTGCATGGTGCACCGGTGCTACGATAGCATCGTGATGCCAAAG